>JARJEI010000009.1:15633177-16833177 GCA_029955415.1 Lottia scabra
TGTAGTCTGTTTAAAACCATATTCTTGTTATCTGGTAATACAGTTTCTTGGTTCTTAAACGGGAGTGATATTTCGTAGTGATTGTTTACAAGTACAGTAGACTTTTCCACGCTTTCATAAAATTTCTTGTCCATTACCGAGTTTTCATCTTTCTCGTCGATAAGTCTTTCAGGGAAATCTAACGATGTTGACAATCTAATCATTCTATCCAGTTTGTTTAGTTGCTGGTACTCTTCAACAGCTTCTACGTGATTGACTTGTAGATTTTCAATTCTGGTGCTTGGTATATTTCTTGTAACTCCCCATAGTGTCCAACCTATTGCTGTTCGTGAGGCATGGGGGCTGCCACGTGGTCCAGTAATAATTTCCAATGGTGCGTAGGCATCTGGTACGTTGTTCCCTATCAGAAGTCCAATCTTACAATTTGGATTCGGAATTCGTAAGCTTCGAAGATGCTGCCAATTTTCAATATCATTGGAAGATGGGATTTGTTTTACATCAACGGGCATCTTGTCTTTTGAGTAAAGGATAGGTAGATGTATTTTGTCTGTCATATCAAAGTTCATGACCTCTAAATCTTTTACTACATCGGAATTCAAGGAAATAGTCTGCCCCATGGTATCTAGTTTTATTTTAGTTGGTATTCCATGCAGGCCTAATGAATGCATCAAAGGTTTGCTGATAAATGATACATTGCTTCCTGGATCTAGAAAGGCGTAAGTGTCAACGACGTTCAAACCATTTCTAGTCTTTATCTTCACTGGAGTAATTACGAATGTGCATAAGTTCTCTGCACCGGCTCCCATGGACTTACCAGGGTCTTCTAAACTTCCTGCAAATGTCTTGAGTGTAGACTTGTCTTCTCTGGATTTTTCTTGTGTTGATTCTAAAGATTCTTTTCTTCGTTTAAAATGCAAAATAGAAGGATGCTTACCATTGCATTTCTCACAGGATAGTCGACTTTTACAATTCGCTCTCATGTGTCCTTTCTGTAGGCATCCATAGCATAATCCTTTCGAACTCAGGAATTTTATTTGTTCTGTATAATCTTCATTTTCAAATTTGCGACAATTAAGCAAGGAATGCTTATTAGTACAAAAGGAACACTCTTCATCTGTATTCTTCCTTTCTTTGATATTAGTGGCAAATGTTGCCTTATTTCTTGGTCTGTACGTTTGATTTCTATTTTCACCTCGATTTTCTATTCGATTATGCGTGATATTTTCTGCCATAGCTTCTCGTCCGAATGTTGGATCTGTAGCCTTTCTTGCTTCTTGACGAACAAAGTTGACTAAAAGTTCAAAGTTGATTTGCTTGTCTCTTCTCTTGGAATCTTGAATAACAGATCGCCATCTTTCTTGTAGTGCGTAAGGCAACTTTTGAATTATTTTCTTCAAATTGTCAGGATATTCTAGAGTCTTGATAGTTTCAATTCCATTAATTGCGTGTTTGGTTTCTGCTAAAAATATTCCATATTCGTCAAGTCCTTTTGGATTATCTGATTTGATTGTGGGCCAACTTAGGACTTTCTTGGTGTATGCAGATGAAATTATACATTCGTCGCCATAGCGTTCATTCAATTCTTCTAACGCTGCTTGGTAGCCAATATCTGCAGGTAAATAGCTGTATCCCGAGACAATTTTATTTGGCTGTCCGTAAGTGAACTGTTCAAGGTATGCTATTCTTTCGTCATCGTTGTTGGTAAAAAAGGCTATTCTTGACTGGAATTGACGAATGAATTTCTTGTAATCCATAGGATCTCCACCAAATTTCTTAATTTCAAGTGTTGGTCTTCTAATATTCTGGATCAAAGTTTTAGCATCTAATTCGTCGATTCTGTTAACTATAGGTGAACTGGTTCTCGTAGTTTCTTGTAGTACTTGATTTTTAGGAACAAATGATCTGACACTAGGATTCAAACTAATTTCTGAATTTCTTCTACTTCTGGTTTCTATGACTTCTTCTTTTTTCTGTGATTTAATGTTTACTTCAGCTAATTCAGATCTTAATTTTAATTCATCTTCTTTGAATTTCAGTTTTAATTTCTCCATTTCTAAATCCTGTTTCTCTGTTAAAAGTTTCTGTTGTTCTATCAAGACTGCTTTTCTTTGATCATGTTCAAATTTCTGGATTGATAGTCTGCTTCTTCCGGATCTTTTACTATCACAGGAATTCTGAGAGGCGCTGTCATCTGGTTGAATTTCGTCTTCTTGTTTTTCGTTTCGCATACTTACAGAGGTACCATTTACTGGCTTACCATACTGTTTGATTGGGTCTACTGATAGTTCATTATCACCATTACCTGCTTCTAAAATTTCTGAAGTTCTGTTTCGTCTTTCTGGAGGGTGACTTTTAAACCAATCATCGATTTTCTTCTTGAACGTTAAGATTTCGTCTTCTTTTGTGCGATAATACGTTTCCAAATATTCTTCGAGTTCTTGCTCGTTCAAATTTTCACAGTAGTTGTCATGGGCTACTTGAAATTCTTCAAAAAGTTCCATCCATGTTGTATGTTGATCAACTATTTCAGCTCGGTTGCCTTTTTCCAGTTTCTTTTGCATGACTCTCATTTTAGACTTTAATCTGTTGAAAGCTACATCTCTACTTAGACTTAGTTTATTCTGCTTCCCAACTCGAGCCTTCTCGCTTGTCTTTCTTGTTCGTCGACGGTTTTCTTCTTCTTCTTCGGGTTCTTCTTCATAATCATGAACGGTCATTCTAATCTTTGGATCTTTAATTTTACTTCTAACGTCACTCATCTTTTCTGTTTTCTGGTTAACAATTCGTTAATGAAATGTGGGTTCTTATTCTAATGCGTTTTAAATCCCGCCTGTTCGACCAAATATTTCTTTCACTTTCAGATAAAAACACCAGTCTTCAAAAATATAATCTTTAATTAACAGCTGATTAATAATATATGGTAGCCTACAGGTTGGACTTAAACGATTAACTGAAATAATAAATCAGAAATAATAAAGTTTTCGCAAAATATAGGTAGCCTAAGCCGACAAACTAACAGCGCTTCAAAATGCACGTTAGATCGATTCAAAAAGAACATTAAATAACAGGTAAAATAGTTAGGGGAAGGGAGCAAGAATGCGCTATTTTATGACAAATATAGTATATCAAATAAATTAAAAGATTCATACCGAATTGTTATTTACCACAGTCTCATCAAAAATAAACGTTGAATTAAAATTTAGATCGCCGTTAGTTTTAAACAACAATTACGTCAACAAATAAATGACGTCATTGTCAACAGTCTCGGTTAACTAGGCACTCCGTGGCAGTAACAGGTAGGATGAGGACAAGGGGATAGTGCTAAATGTAGGATGAATATAAGGCGATAGTGGTAAAGGTAGGATGGGTACAAGGGGAAAGTAGTAAAAATAGGATGAGGACAAGGGGAAAGTGGTAGATGTAGGATGAGGACAAGGGGATAGTGCTAAAGGTAGGATGAAGATAAGGCGATAGTGGTAAAGGTAGGATGAGGACAAGGGAAAGTGGTATAGTATAGGCAGAATGAGGACAAGGGGAAAGTGGTAGAGGTAGGATGAGGACAAGGGAAAGTGGTAGATGTAGGATGAGGACAAGGGGAAAGTGGTATAGGTAGGATGAGGACAAGGGGATAGTGCTAAAGGTAGGATGAAGATAAGGCGATAGTGGTAAAGGTAGGATGGGTACAAGGGGAAAGTAGTAAAAAAATGAGGAGAAGGGGAAAGTGGTAGAGGTAGGATGAGGACAAGGGGAAAGTGGTAGAGTATAGGTAAGATGAGGACAAGGGAAAGTGGTAGAGGTAGGATTAGGACAAGGGGAAAGTGGTAGAGTATAGGTAAGATGAGGACAAGGGAAATTGGTGGAGGTAGGATGAGGTCAAGGGGAAAGTGGTAGAGTATAGGTAAGATGAGAACAAGGGAAAGTGGTAGAGCTAGGATGAGGACAAAATATAAAAAAATGAATGAATGGATTTTACGTCCTGTTTGTCTGCCCCTATATGGGCTAATTGAGGATAGGCAAACGCCATGCAGTGTGCTATGAGGGAAATTTTGCCAGGACAGCGGCATTAGCATGCTCTTATTTTCGATTTCCAACTGTTGAGGGATCTTTAAAGTGAACAAAATATAGCGTTGTGAAAAGTCAAATATGTTCAAAGCGTTACAAAAGATAAGTCATAAGGCTATGTATATGTATAAATGAGTAAATATTTCACAATGAAAAGTGGTATCAGGTGTCTAAAAGGATAAGCATACACTGTCTGAAGAATAAAATCCCAGAAGAATAAGAGGATTTAATTAAAAGTATATAAAAGATATAAAGAACATATATCAGACAAATAAAAAATTGCAAGTTGAATGCCAAAAAAACGGGATTTCTGTAATGGAAGTAGCATTTGTCTTGCAGAGATAGGAGCACAATTACAGAACAACATAAAAAAGGGTATAACAATAATAATAATTTGCCATTATTAGCAGTCTTGTCTATAATCAGTTACGGGAAGGTTAAAGGGAATGTATAAAAATGTTTTTTTTTTCTAAAACTTGTATTTTCGAAACACCTGATGGTACTTCTCTTTGGAGTAGTCCACTACTATACAACTATAACACTCTATTTTGCCAGGGTTTTGGATGTGATTTTGATTAACGGGATTGTTTTGCTAGTACGGATTTTAATGTTTGTTTGCGACATCATCATCTACCAAACAACAAACCTTGTATGTGTATTGAGAACACCGATAGTAGCGAGACGGATTGGAAACATAGCTGGAAGCTGGAAGAGAACTAAGAACCGTCACCATTTTGTAAATCTTACAAGGATATCGTGTGTCCATCGCCGGGAGAAACACGTTTGCGCACAAAATCAAAAGTTTCATTTGCTCACAGTATACATCTGCGCACAAATAAGCTCGACATTTGCGACATTCTCAGGTAATGTGTGCGCAAATGTCGACTTAATTAGTCATTTTGTGCGCAAATGTCTTGCACCCCATCGCCATATTGCTCTATATATGAAGACAGGTTGAAAACCATACGAAACTACATGTTGTTCTATAAAATAACACACACGAACATAGTAACCCGGCATTTAATTTACACTCCCGATTTAATCATTCGTTTTCCGGTTAAGAAAATAAGTTCTGATTCTGTTAACTATTTTTCTGTTTTGAAAAAAAGTTCGGCACGCCTTCATGATGAATTCTTACTATGTTGTGTCCGATTCTGTTAACTAGGTCAGCCATGATGTTGCGTATGGTTAAAAACATGACTGATATTTGAGTGCCTGTTGCTATTTTAACAGCTGTATGTCATATGTCCATAACCACTGTTACAGCTGCTAGCTCTGTAATGGGATCGAACTGATCGTCCTGTATTTCTAACTTGGCACCATTCTTTCACTCTCCTGTCACACTCTGTACCACAATGCATCATCTGACTTCTGCGACACGCGCAGGTTGGAACACCATGACAGCTCTGTATGGAACCAAAATCGTGGATAACAGAACCGTAATTATTACTGTTAACTACCAAACAGAAACAGCTGAAAGTTAAAAATATACATTTTATAGTTGTTGTACATCTGAGAGACGAATCTCGTTTTTTAAGTGGGTCCGTCGAAAAGTAAGTGGCTCGCTAACAAGCCTGGTCACAGTGATTGGCGTACAATGGTTTCCTTTTAAAGACTGTAGCGCCCCTAGTGACAGGAAGTCGCATAGACCAACTAACAGTCTAATGATAGAGCTTAATCTTAATCTCTGGCTAAATGCCAAACATTGGCAAAATGGCCGACAGCATGTGACCATATTCGTTTGTACAGGCTCTGCTACATTTTTGGCCAGGACTTTTTGAAACCGTCGGTTTTGAGGGGATTCCGATTTCAGAGGATTCGGTTTTGAGGCTTTTCACTGTATATATCAAAATCTAGAGAAATGCGCCACTAACATTCTCTGAAAGTTGTGTCTGAATCAAACGCAGAATAGTTTTCTCTGGTTCCATTTCAATGGTCAGAGCATGAACCCAGAGCATGAACCCAAGAACATGAACCCCAGAGCATGAACCCCAGAGCATGAACCCTTCCAGAACGCATGATTTTTCTTTTTGTTTATTTTGATTTAAAAACTAAGAATTGCTTTCGCAGTTTCGAAGACAACTATCTTGGCAATGTTTTGTAAATCTTACTTACTTTCTTGTATCGCCTCTTAATCCCCAACTAGAGACTGAATCGAACGCAGCCAAAACAACCAAACACCCCAATAAAAACACAGCTTGTTTCATCTAAAATATAGAATATTAAATGTATGATTGATATAATTCCTCATGTGAAAAGTTCATAAGCTGTTACCTATGTTTCGTCAAAATGTCTTTTCGGATTTCGAGTTTCGTTTTGCGGTTCGGATCGTTAGTACTTGGTTTCTTTATTCATACAAGAATCGAACACAGCCAAAATAACCCCCAATAATCATTCGAACCAATGTATGTTTCTTACTTGATGGGAATAACAATTTTGCATCATCAAATGAGTCGAATTAATATCAAATGCTATAATTTTGATCCAAGCAAATTAAATAAAATGCTATTACCAATAACAAAACTCAGAACGAACAATCCAATCGGCAATCCTCGGCAGTTTCCGTAAACCATAATCTGTTGCAGAGCGTAGCGTAACTTTCAAGGAGGCCGTTTGCGAACAATCATAACCGTTAAATTAATGTAAACGCATTGGCATCAGTGGCATCAGTGTAGAAGTTTAGGACCCTAAACATATTCTAAGCATTATTTTAAGATAAACACAATAAGAATTTGAAATTTTGAGAAAAAAAAATGTCTTACCTTTTTACTTGTGTAACTAAACTTGTATATAACTGAAAACTACCAAAGGTTACAATTGGTGTCAGTGAACTAGTCGAATTTTTAGAAGGTACTAATTTTTTTTTTAAATTCGTCTGCTTTATATTATTTACACCGGATTCTGTAATTTAAGGAGTAAACAGATTTAACCAATCAGAAACGTTTGTTCTGGATTCTAACCAATCACAAAGCAGGGTAGTTTATATAGGTCGCGCTTCTACTTTTTTACAAAAACATAAACCGGAACTGGTGGAATATGTCAGTTTAACGTCATGCTATTAAATCAACATTGTTGTTATATGTCAATCTAGCCTCTATTATCCAGTCCATCTTAGTCTCAGACAGCTTTGACGATAGATGACCACTGGTTGGTAACAATCTTTGTAATAATTGACCGTGTCTAAAGTGGCTATGAATTTGATATATTTGTAAATAAGTCATTTGATCGAAAATGAGAGAATGTCGTTACATGAAAGTTAACGGCAAGTGCCTAACCATATCCTCGTCGCAGGGAAAGTCTGGATGTCCAAGACTAGTGTTAACCTCGAATGACATCATGACCATTAAACCTGTTTACTTGTCTTACATAAAACATCTTTTATAAACAATTTAGCTGAATCAGCCCGAAAAAATATGACGAAATAATAATAATAATGGACCTTTTTTACGTAGGTGTATGGAAAATTACATAGTTTTATGGGTTTATTTGATTCTGTTTGTATACTTTGGACATCGTTGATGAATACATACTCTTATTGACCAAGTTTGAGAACTTCATTTTTGTGTTCGTTCTAAAGGCTAGCGCACACGAGAGCTCCCAGCTGAGCAAAATTTCATTCGTGGCTGTCAGCTCAGCTCGTAGCTCTCGTGTGCGCGGAGTTTACGTAAGGTTTTTTTTATTCGAGGCGTTAAGGAAATTATCTGTCGTGTTTGATAATTTTTTCCTCGAATGAAAAATACCTTACCGTGTGCGCAGTCGAAAGCTCTTAGCTTTCAACTTTCAACTGGAGCGCATGCGCTAGCACGTCATCAAACTAAAAATAGCTGCGCCCACCGGTGAATGTGAGTTTGTATCTGAAGCAATTATCGCAAGGACGCAACAACAAAAGAAGAAGTAATTTTTTTCATATTCTGAATCATTCGAAGGGTTGTCGACGTCCGATATTTTGTTTAAGTCACGTTATAATGTCACGTGAGCTTGTTATTTTTAGATATTTATGACTCAACACCAAGTCTAGGAAAGCTCTAAGCTTAGCGTGTGCGCGGAAACCGACGAAAGCTACGAGCTGAGCTGACAGCCACGAATGAAATTTTGCTCAGCTGGGAGCTCTCGTGTGCGCTCGCCTTTAGACGTAGTATCGCTTTAATATATAAAAGGTTACAGAATTATCAATGCTTGTAATATTATACTTATGAACTTTTAGACAAATATCTTTTTTATTGTTCACAATTTGATGGCTTCCTGGTAATAAAAATCAAGAAACGGTCTCCGTGAAGGTTACGCTAGCGCTCTGTAACATATCACGGTAATGAACAGCGACCATGTTTGACCGAACTAATTTACATCAATTCTGGTAGTTCAAACATCAGAGACTGGTCATTAGAGACTACAAGTATTTGTAATCAAAACAAAATGTTTTTAAGATATATCTTTAAAAATGATAAAGATAGCTTGCCAGGCAAGGTAATATACGCCCACTGGCAGCTTTGTTTGAAAAAGAACATTTGGCAGAAAATAGCAACCATCAAATATTCAACCTGTAGTCATAAGCCTACATTTCATTCAGAACTTAAATTAAGCGTCGTCCAAACATTTTTTTCTCGATTTCATCAAGGGTTAAGCATTCATCAAGTTTAGTCAAAATCTGTCTCTGTTTATGAGCTAAAAACTAAAACCTATTTTGAACAAGAAGGGCAATAAGTCATATCAAATATTTTTTTGATTTTCGATAGTGTTTATCGTGTGGTAATAAACTATTTCAATAGGTTTCATTAAAATCTAATAAAAAAAAAAGAATTGTGCTTTCTAGAGTATTTACAAACTAAAAATCAACGCGTTTTAAAGAACAAGGGCAATAATTCATATTAAATATTTTTTGATTCTTTTGATTTTCAATAGGGTTCATCCTTGGGTGATAATAAACAATTTCAGTAAGTTTCGTCAAATTCTGTAAAGAATTGAGACTTGCATAGTGTTAACAAGCTAAAAATCGAACGCGTTTTACAGAACAAGGGCAATAATTCATATTAAATATTTTTCGATTCTTTTGATTTTCAATAGGGTTCATCCTTGGGTGATAATAAACAATTTCAGTAAGTTTCGTCAAATTCTGTAAAGAATTGAGACTTGCATAGTGTTAACAAGCTAAAAATCGAACGCGTTTTACAGAACAAGGGCAATAATTCATATTAAATATTTTTCGATTCTTTTGATTTTCAATAGGGTTCATCCTTGGGTGATAATAAGAAATTTCAGTAAGTTTCATCAAAATCTGTAAAGAATTGTGACTTGTACAGTGTTAACAAGCTAAGAATCGAACGCGTTGTGAAGAACAAGGGCAATAATTCATGTTAAATATTTTTCGATTCTTTTGATTTTCAATAGGGTTCATCCTTGAGTGATAATAAAGAATTTCAGCAAGTGTAATCAAAATCAGTAAAGAATTGTGACTTGTAGAGTGTTAACAAGCTTAAAATCAAACGCGTTTTGAAGAACAAGGGCAATAATTCATGTTAAATATTTTTCGATTCTTTTGATTTTCGATAGGGTTCATCCTTGAGTGATGATAAACAATTTCAGCAAGTTTCATCAAAATCCGTAAAGAATTGTGATTTGTAGAGTGTTAACAAGCTAAAAATCGAACGCGTTTCAAAGAACAAGGGCAATAATTCATATTAAATATTTTTCGATCTTTTCGATTTTCAATAGGGTTCATCCTTATGTGATAATAAACAATTTCAGCAAGTTTCGTCAAAATCCATAAAGAATTGTGACCTGTAGAGTGTTAACAAGCTCAAAATCGAACGCGTTTTAAAGAACAAGGGCAATAATTCATATCAAATATTTTGCGATTCTTTTGATTTTCAATAGGGTTCATCCTTGGGTGATAATAAACAATTTCAGCAAGTTTCGTTAAAATCCGTAAAGAATTGTGACCTGTAGAGTGTTAACAAGCAATTGTGGACGGACGGACGGACGGACGGACCGACGGACGGACCGACGGACATGGGTGACGGCAATATACGCTCCACATTTCATGTGGGCGTATAATAAAATGCGTAATCGGTTAACAGATGGTCACGATGTATCATTAACTACACGAGTTTGTGTCATAATATTCCTCCAAAGATTCTATAGTAGTGGGCCCCAATTCCCAACCATTTTCAAGCCATGGCCCTCTGTTCTATTCCAAACTATGGCAAAATAGGGAATAGTTGTTGTCTTGTGCCTCCTCATCATCAGGAGGTTAGATGTATTTTACCATAAGCTACTACAGACCATACACAATATATTTCAATTTTGAAACTGTATGTCTTATGTAGACGCCTACACTGAACACTCCCCACCACCCCATATTGTCCCTCACACCCAGGCCTCCGACAGAATTCGCCAATCAATTAAAAGAAGTAAATCACGTGAATATCTACAATATTTTAATACACATAATAACATAGTATTATACAATATACATAAATTACATGACGTCACGATGTATAATACCATTAGGTCTCATGAAACAACTAGTTTATAGGCAACAAGATGAGTTGGGGGAGTGGGTAAGGGTGGAGGGTGTTTTTGGATAGTCACGATAACTTTGTCTACTGCCAAAGAAAAAACTTTTTATTTGAAGAGGTAAATGTATAAATGAGTAAATATTTCAAATGATGGATACTACCATTAGATCTTTTGAAACAACTAGTTTACAGGCAATAAGATGAGTTGGGGGGGGGGGGGGGGGGGTTAATAGCCAAGAAAACCTTTTCTTGTGACAAAAGAAAAAAACTTTTCATTTGAAGAAGTAAATCAATAAATGAGTAAATATTTCAAACAATGGATAATACCATTTGGTCTTTTGACACTTTTGAAACAACTAGTTTATAGGCAACAAGATGAGTTGGGGGGGGGGGGGGGGAGTTGTTTTTTGATAGTCACGACATCTTTGTCTCGTGACAAAAGAAAAAAAAACTTTTCATTTGAAGAAGTAAATCAATAAATGAGTAAGTATTTCAAAATGAAAAGTGATATCAGGTGTCTTGAAGAGTAAACCGTAGCTGTCTTGGATCGCATGGTAAATTTATACAGTAATATACAAAAGACAGTCTTGTACTGTATAAAATCTGACCAGAGAAAACTGCCGTCGTGTCAGGAACAATTCTCATTCGGCTCAACCTTCGTCATTTTGTTCGAGACTATGTAATGACTCTGCCATGATAAGCGGCCATCCTGCACGGTAAATGGGCAAGAAAAGATAACTCTTGTTCCGGGATTGATTTTGATTGGCTGTTTTTACCGCGAAAGAATACGATACTTTCTGAAAAATGACTGTGATTGGCTGAACTAAAATTTATTCAATATGGCAACTACTCGTTGGTTTTATTGTACACAACGTTTCAACAATCTACATTGTCATCATCAGTTTATATTGTATACTACTCCTGTGTTCTATTGTATACAACGTTTCAACAATTTACATTGTCATCAATTTTATGGTATACTACTCATATACATAATATACATTATACATGTATATATACATTGAAACGTTGTGTGTAATAAAACTAAGGAGCAGTAGACCATAAAATTGTGTTCCGTTATTTAAAGTATCGTATATCGGTTATCTAGTATGCTAGTCTAGTGCCGAAGTTGATACGAATGAAACAATTCTCTGTAGCTCTGTCTGGCAATGATAGAAACGTGTAGCCAGATAGAAACTTAAGGTAATGAAGGTATAGGTGATAGGTAACATAATTAATTAGATAAAATATACTTTTAAAAACATAAAAAAGGGAAATATTATGACTAAACCTCACTGGACACGTTGTAATATAAAGTCACATTTAAATAAACCACCAAACGTTTCTATTGGTCAATTCCATTTCACTTCAACCAATCACAGGTATAACACAAAAAGTGCCATCCAATCAAATCAAACAGATTTCTTTTTCTAATCTGATCAATCAAATATTTTCAATTATTAGTATTCGGCATTGGGCAATAGGAGTAACTCGGCAGATTGTTCATCAACCAATGAATTTGTTTCGTTTATTCAGCATTAACCAATGAAATTGATTAACGAATGGAATTAGTTCCTTCAGCATCAACCAATGAAATTAGTTTAGTCAACATCAGCCAATGAAATTGCTTCAATTATACACCATTAACCAATACCAATGTAATTAATTTATTCGACACTAGCCAATGAAAATGGCTTCAACAATTACTACATTAGCCAATGAAATTGTTTCATTTATCCAACATTAACCAATGAAAATGCTTTATTCAACATCAGCCAATGAAATTGTTTCATTTATCCAACATTAGCCAATGAAAATGCTTTATTCAACATCAGCCAATGAAATTGCTTCATTTATCCAACATTAACCAATGAAAATGCTTTATTCAACATCAGCCAATGAAATTGCTCCAATGAATCAACATTAACCAATGAAAATGCTTTATTCAACATCAGCCAATGAAATTGCTCCAATGAATCAGCATTAACCAATCGAATAGCACTCTTCAAATTGCAATTTCAACTGAAAATCATTTTTATTTTCAATACTAAAATTGAGCACGTTATCACATTAAAATTGTTTTTCCATATAAACACAACTTGGGTTATCTAGTGCTTAGACTTGGTCTTGATTTTTCTCGGCGGTGATTTCCACATGTCCGACAACATTTGGCTAACACGTACGGTTTACTACAGTGGTTGAGTCTCTTTAACATCCTACATACACGATAACTCATTTCCTTGGTCGCACACGTAACCGTTAACGCTGGAATATAAAAAAAAATATGTTAAAGGGCCATTCTGATTTTTTGAAAAAAGTTTCGATTATCAAAAAGTTTCGATTTTTTTAGTTAAAACTTTCAGATACATTAAAGGACACATACATGGTGTATAGTTTTCACAATTTTGAACAAAAGACAATTCAGACATATAAATCATAAATATGATTGGAATAGAGGTAATTTATAAATAATAATAAATAAGCAGTACTAGGTTTTTCCAATCTGCTAAACACACCTAATCTAATTACCAAATTCTGCATCATTATTAATAGCCATGTGGATCAATTTTTATGTAGGCCTTCTCAAATGGAGGCCCGCGACTCCCTTGAGAATGGCCCCTCAAGAGTGACCTCTTCCGCTAAAACGCTTTGCTCGTTATGCTAGCTAAGCCCTTTTTTATTCTTACAAAAATTAATCATGGAGGGGAAGGCCTGCTTTGGAGACTCATAAAAAAACAAAACACAAAATAAATGAGCCCTTGTTGGTTTATTTTTGAAAACCCATACAAAATCCCTCGGGGCAAGTCCCTTTAAAATGATATCCACTAAGATGTGGGTTTTGACATCATAAAAACCAACCTCCAGTTTGAGTGGGACATTTATCTTCGTTACACGTCTGTTGTTCTGCTGGTATATAGCCTCGATTACAGCCTCCTGACGACTGTTGTGACGTCAGATTTACACATTTAACCAATCGTTCTTGTACTCCGCCATCACATGACTTGCTGCACTGAAATGGAAATTGGTCGTTTCTTATCTTCTGCACTTTTCTTGTCCTATACGCCTATCAACCTCCCGAGAAGCAATGGCCGCAACCGGCTTCCATACAATTCAGACAAATTTCATTAGGGAGTTTAGAATTTCATACAGACATATACGTGTAGGTATATCAAGCAAAAAAATACTTTCGAACTGAACTACATAGCGAAATCCGAATACAGTATTTCTAAATGATTATTAGCCTAGTCGACACGAATGACCTATAATCTCAAGACTATCTGAAATCCGAGTCTATTAAAGCAGAGGCGAAATTTGTCGAATCTATACTACGGTAGTTGGATTAAATTACGACAGATGAAACCGGAAACGGTACTAGTATCGCCACCTATTATGCCAATAACAAATTGCCTTTTTAACTCTTGACTATTATGACTTTGCGTCTATACAGCGTTAGTCTCGGTTTAATAACGTTGGTGCTTAATATACCATCCACTTGTTGCAGTATTTATTAAACTTCGGGTAAATGTATCTCGAGTTTTTTAAACTCGGTTTATGGAACGTGTAGACAATTAAACCAGATCGTATAGACGAGGCTAATGTTTACAACTTACAGCGCTCCAGTCTCCAGACACCCAGGCTAAACAATCTTGTAGTTGACATTCTTCCACTAACTTGGGTTTTTCTGACGGATCACATCTTCCCCTCGCCTTACACCGGACGTGACGTGATCGGATGGCGTAACCACATGTGGCCGAACACTATAAATCAGATAAAATAAAAATATAACACGTAAGTAATTCTTAATATCTGATATAAGATATATATCGTGAATAACTGCAAACAGTACTGTTTCGGCTTTCTGGGCCTCATCAGTGCAGTGTTGATACTGGAGTTGAGGTTTGGCTATATATCCACCTGAGATGATTTCACATAGGATACCATCGTGCCATGCCAGAGTGCTCAAACTAGCAAGCTAAAAGTAAGTACAACTGCAAAATCAAGCGATAACCTGGGTCAAGTAGACAAGTACGGTTAAGAATGCCCACCACGTAGACCTTTAGGAAATAACTCAATTCCAAAAGGTGTTGATGCAGAATTCAAGGCCTTGGACTCGGGTTCTGCCTATAAAAAGAAACACACTAGTAATTTCTTAGTATATGTCCACTCCTCCCTGTTCCAAAGACCTGCCATAAAATAATAAATAATCTTAACCTACCTGCCCCCAGTCTGTGACCTGCCAGTTCAAACAAGGATCAAGGTGACATCGTTCCTCCTCACTGGGTCTCTCTATCAGCATACAATGATGTGTAGCTACTGATAAACCAGGGGTTGTTTCTATACAGCTTACAGTTCTAGTTCTGGTACTCGAACCACAGGGCTTGGTACACTGAAATATACATACAGATTCATTAAATCTACACCCTCTAAACCTTGTGGCAGACAACTACCACAGGGCTTGGTACACTGAAACATCCATTCATATAAATTACATCTACACTCTGGGTTTTAGTTGAAAGTTGAAAACCCAGGATTTACACCCTAACAAACCCAATGGCACACAACTACCATAGGGACGGGTTGCACGGGTCCAAAACACTAAGGGGGTTTAGCACTGGTAAAGGAGTAATAACAAATTTAAGACAGCATGTTAAAAAAAGAATTTTACCAGAACCAGTGACGTATATTGACCTTCGGATAAAATATTTCGCTCTATTATCACTTAAAAATCGAAAATTTGTGTATTTCCATGCCCAGTCCAGTCGCACGTAACGGTCAAGGAAAGTAATAATGGTTTGAAATAACAAGCCCGTCGAATCATTCCGCTGGATAATAAACAATCAAGAACGCCCGTATTCGACACAATACCTTGAAATTTTCAAATGTTGGACATTGGACAATTCTTAAATCTTAGTCCTTTCCTTTCCATTTTCTTGGTGTCAAAGAATCTTTTGAAAGGATCCAATGAAAGATAAATTTCTATCCAGTGTTCCGGGACACGAAATGATCGAAAAGTGCTCACCTCAGACCAGTCTTCGATTTTCCAGGAGTATTTATTAAATTCTGGATCCACTACATCCTCATCATCTGTTTCCTCTTCAGAATCTTCCGTGTAGTCACCACCTTCTTTGATCCCGAATATTTCAGGTGGATTTTTCTCCGGATCCAATAATTCAGGGGCGATAACCTGATCTGATTTCTGTCGATGTTTCTTCCCATGATCATGGCGATGTTTGTGGCCTTCACCTTCCTCTAGCTCCACTTCCGGTGACGTACTTGGCTCTTCCGGTACAAGTTCTTCGCTCGCTAATCCAATCTGAATCGTCTCGGATCCCATTTCAAGCGGCTTTTCGTCACCATTTAAGATTTTGAGAGCGTTTGTCATCTCGACTGTTAGATTTTTGTTGTCTCCCTTAGATTTGATGGTGTCGGGAATTGTCAAGTCTACTTCATTTGCTCTGTTTTCGTCTGAGGATTGGGTTGTATCTGGACAAGGATCTTTAACGCATTCTTCCTCCATCTGAGGTTTGATATCGACATTACATACGTCACTTCCTTCACAAATTACACTTCGACTTCTCGTACCTTTACCACATTGTACACTGCACTGTAAAACATAATAACGTAAATATTTTGTGAGCAAGAATTGGTGGTCTTGTTAAGTGATATACGTTGTCAAAATGTCCGTTTGCCTACCAACCTAATCTACATCTGAACGTAACCCACCTATCCGCACCATTATATAAGAAGGTTGTCGCATATCAGCAGTTAATGGCATTTAAAAGTCGTAGGGGGTTGGGGCTTTATTGTGGCCGATTATTAAATGTGATTGCTTAATGAAGATGGTCGCATGAGAAGGATTCACGATACTTACATTTGACCAATCTGTGGTGACCCACTGACCACACGTGATATTACTACAGGGTACTTCTCCTTCCGGTTTCTTCATCATATCACATCCTACAGTCGGACTGTCACATTCTACTTTACGATGTTTCTTAATACATGGATTGTCTTTACACTGGTAATATAAATCAGAATCAAATGGTTATAGGGATTGTTAGCATCAATTAACACATTTCCAATTTTCACTTTTACATCATTAAATTCAACTAAAACTTGATTTTGAGATCACTGGAAATTAACTGTTCTAATACAGTCCGATCCTAATCATTAGCACCAATGACAAAAGCGAATACTTTGACTTTGACAAGCAACAGCTTAAACCTGCTAATAATAATTTCGTACAAGAAAAACCATTCTCTCAAACATAAAGCATAACCAAAGGTTGGCAAAATCGAGAGCAAAAAGCTGTTTAGTAGTGGACCCCTCCAAAGAAAAGTAGCATCAGGTGTTCGAATAGACTGAGCATGGCTAAGCTTAAGACGCTATATCTCGAATATAAGAGGGTAAGCGCCTACTCACCGTGGACCATTCCCCTACAATCCACTTGGTAAAACCCGGACACGACTCTTTATGGTGACAGGGCTCTATCTCTGTGGGTTTGGTCAATCCCAGGCACTTCTTGTCTTCCAAGGCTATCTGTTCATCTGGTTTTACACTCCGGACACAGATAACAGTTCGGCGGTGCATGCCCCCAGGCCCACAAGTCACTGAGCATCTCTGCCATGGGCCTGTCCACCACCTACAAAGAAAAGACATACAGTGCATAGAAATAACATCCCTATCTAGAACAACATGTTCCAAAAGCTCGAATGAAAATGTGTTAATGCGAATTAGAAACTGAAAGCACTGATCGTGGCATCAGATTTTGACGGTTTGAACCACGGCAACTATAATCGTCAAGCAGACGTCAACCCAAATAGCTCATAACTGGGATATTCAGGGTATTGATCCACGATGAAATTTGTATCGAGTTTAGGATGCCTTACTCAAAAGGAAGAAAAAGTAAAAAAAATCTCCGCAAAAAGAACCAACCAGGCAGGCCCGTAGCCAGGAATTTCCAAGGGGGGGTTACATTGACTAGCGAACCAATCATACTCCACTTTAACAGTAACAATTCAAACAGAATGTCAACTTTAACAGTGCTTATTTGTCCGAATCCCTCCAACCCCACCTGGCTAAGGGTATGCCAGGCGTTGAGAGTTTACTACTGAATTTGAATCGACATGGATCATCATTTGAGACATGTGTCGGTATAAAATAAAAAAATCGCTGCTGACGATTACATGTGCTACAAGATTAAAATGGCATTCGATTAGTACTTACATAGGAGGACAGAGGTGTTCATTACAAGCTTGTGATTTATCATCTGGTTTGGTACCGTTACAATATTTATCATCTACAACTCCGGCTTCTTTCTCTGTACATACTACTCGTGCTCTCTTCATACCTGGGGGATAAATCAGATAATTTGGTTTTATTGACTCAAAATTACACAGAACACGATTTGAAATAGAATGGCGTCAGATCGAGGATGGGAAGTCTAGATTCTAAAGAAAGATATAGGCCTAGAAGTTTGGACAGATCCCAGATACATGTAGAACTATGTGTGCTTTGAACAAGAGTACATTCAGCATCTTTGACTGTTCGTGCAATCACAGAGCGAATTTGTAAAAATACACTAAAGGTATTATACAAACTGTGTATTAAAAGGAAAAGAAAGAAGCATCTTAAGTTCTCGTGAGGATCCTTTCTCCCAGTTGGTATTGATCTTTCCCGAATTATCCGTACCCATTTACAGCTCAACTCTCAAACACAACATCCCGCATTGCTCGTATTCAAGAAAATGACGCTTTAACCGATTGTGCTATAGAAGCCCACAATAGAACTACTGATTCAACCTGAAAAAAATAGTACCTTACCTCCACCACAAGACACCGTACAGTGAGTAAGAGCAGTGAATTGCCAACTAAATACTGGTTTAGTGTTGTCTGTAGCATTCTCTTTAGGTACTGTATACTCAAACTCTATACCTTGATTATCGGTCTGTAACAGCAACTGGAATTCAAGATGGAATTATTGTTATTGCGAACAATGGTGTAGAGACATTTTTGACAGAGGTGGGTGGGGGACAAGGGCAAATTTTGCGCTTTTAAATATAGCTAATCATCGGCACCATACGCCTTTGATAAGGAAAGATGTCCCTCAAGCAAACTCATGGCTACATGGGGGAAGGGACGTTGGAGGGAAAAAAACGGATTGTCCTTTTGATGGCCACGAAATAAAATGACATAACCACTGCATTGTCCCCTGAACAAGTCTGGCTACATACACTTTTCCCATGCTTTAAAATACCTTATAGAGAACCTGTCTATCACTTACCATCACGTGAAGTGGTTCTTTAATAGGACCTGGTGCCATAAACTTCTCCTTGCTATTTCCGGTTCGTGTATAATGTACTATAGTACCCGCTACCTCGTAGTCCCCGCTCCACTGTATAAACCAATGTCCGTTTAGGTAATACACACCATCGTCATTCTTCAACGCTAGGAAATTATTGGCTTCAGCCACCTCTTCGACTCGAATATTTCTCGCTCCGGCAGGGATTACTGCAGCTTCTACATAACCTGAAGAAACATAGAGAAGATTAGACTGTCCGTCTCCGACTAGAGAATTAGAGACTCTCCGACTAGAGAATTATGAAGTGATGCCATATTCAGCTTTAAACACACAGGTAGAGGGAGTAAGTATCAAGCTTAAAGCTTAGCATGGGTAAATGGTGTTGGATGTTCTTTCTTTCTGTGCACATTTATTGACCATTTGACAAAAGTATTTCGATAAGAACTACTGTTGAAACTGTATTAAATGACTCAATTTGAACGCTGACCTTACATCCAACACCTTTGGGAAGCCTTGATTCAACTGACCAATACGAAAATATATCTGTTTATCTGTTTATAAGACATATATAGAAATAGGAAGATTACATTAAAACACTGAAGATATAAGGATATACTAATTCTGCATTTATTACATACTATAATGTAATAAAGTCAGAAGTAGTATATCCATATATTTTAGTGTTTTAACTATATACCCTTCAAAAGTATTCATAATCATGTCAACACTTACCGAGTTTTTCAGTGAAATTAAACTGATGTTTGACTGTTTTACAAGTTGAACCATCACCATAACAAACACCACAAATATCTTCTACAGCACTGGAATCTATCACCCAATCACACCCTACATGCTACAAAAATAGACAACACAGTTTTTAGTTCAACCAATCTGAGAAGAGTCGTCAAAATGTTGGTCACTCTTTTTACCAGTGGATCCCATTCGGCTCAACCTTAGTCATTGTTCGAGACTATGTAATGACTCGGTCATGATAGGCGACAATCTTGCCCGGTAAATGGACGTAAGAAGATAACACTCTCTGAAGAACAATTGTGATTGGCTGAACTATAATTTATTCAATATGGAAAAAGAATAGTATAAATCAATCACACATGAGTAAGTATTTCATAATGAAAAGTTGTATCATGTGTCTAGAAGAGTAAGCATACCCTGCCTCGCACCACACCCGTCCTAGCGAGGTTATCTAACACGCTAGTCAAGTTCCGAAATTGATAGAGTTGATCCTTGACCAAACCTATTGACAATGATCTCAGAATTATCAACTGGGTGCACTTGATAGATTAGGAAAATAGATTCTTTAAATTCACTAGATTTTCAGACACCGACTTATATCAGATCCCACGACTAGCATTTGCTCGACTCAACTATGAAAATCATGTCATGTAAAGTAAAAGGTCGAACGCTATATGTATCTGTGCGACAGCCCATCTTAAAGAGTAAACTAAGCAGTCCGTCACTGACTAGACGTCAATTAGTTCCGGGTCAGGCTTTTGTGCCAAGGTGGGGCAGGGGTTATGGTCTGGTGTTCACTGATGGCATTTTGGAATCTGGAAACCGATACTAGTAATCACGTCGATTCTAAGAAGTTTTATCCCCTTCAAACCGTTAAACTCTTTGCGTTTGAGCTTACTGAGCCTAAGTGTCACTTGCCGGGGCCAAGCCCCCACTTATCCCACCCTAACGATGGAGTAAAACTCTGCTGTACTTACTCTACATCTTCCACTAATACACATATTCCTGGTCCCAGGGAGACAGGGCGTCCCGTCTGTTACAGTATCTTTTAATAACACAGAGAAAAACTTGTCTTTAGGTTTACAGTGTAGCTGACAAGGGGTACCTGGAAATATACAATGATATAAGTCTTTCTTTTCCGCACCTCTTTTCTCTCTTTTAATCAAATTAAATCGATTTGGCAATCGAAAACATCTCTTTTACTGCACAAGGAAGAAATGTATATATAGAGTCTTTGATTCGCTGTTTGGCCAAAGATCAGCTGCTAGAAAGGATCCTAGGAAAACTTGTAAAGTTATTTTTAAAAAGTTTGGCCAAGAAGCGGTTGGTAGGATTGATCCTCGGGTGCTTGCTATCTATTTGTCTTTATGTTCTTAAAAATCCCTTAATCCCGTTTTGAGTAAGACAATAACGTAATCTCAACTTACTTGGTGTTGGGACGGTCAGCCATTCATGTAGACCATTTTTATACGGTATTTTATTAAATTCTGAACACTGATGTTGACGGAAATTTGGATTTATTTCTGTACAGGGCTGTGGAAGTAGAAAATTTAAAAAATTAATTGCACATTAGCTTAATCAGAAAAAAAAAGGCTTGGGTCAATTGCGATTCAAAGCATCCCTAATTCAAAAGAGACAAAAGAAAACGCATAAATACTAAAATTCATTTATATTGAACATTCTTTCCAGGGCCTGCAGTAACATACCATAGAACCACTTTGACTGTATTTTTTCACATGCGCACATCAAAATACTTTTCGACAGTGACTGAAAAAGTTTGCTTCGGAGTGAATTCAGATATTACCTGTGTGTTACAGATTCTATATCTCTTTCTTTCTCCCAGACAATATTTACCACCATTTGACGGCCTGAAAAACACAGACAGAAAAATTACATTATGCTTGGTTAATGGGTAGATGACAAAGGTAGCTTCCAGCGGATGCTGATTTCATTATGAAAAGAGGTTTTTCCTTATAATTCACTTAACACCATAATTATTTATTAACTTTAACGACTTAAATCATGACGACTCTCTGAAGTAATAGCTAGAGATTGAACAGATCCTAATCCAAAAATCATCATCGGAAAGAAATGGAAAAGTTAGAGTTTATAACTATGTTCCTCCAATAAGATAACTGTATTTAGTTAAGTTTTTTAGCATAATACCATTGAGTCATAATAACAATTTCGTCATTAGTAGTTCTTGATGAAACTCCAGAAAATCGCAATATTCTTATTACAAGATAGGGCCCTGAGGTGTTGATGACTATGATTGATGAGTAGTAAATATTTGTAATTTTTTTAAAACTTACCGAGGGTTTTCACAATGTCGTTCAGCAAGAGTGATACCAGCCCCACAGGACCGAGTACAGTCCGACCAGCTCCCCCACTCCCCCCATTCTCCATTAATAGCATCTGGTCTTTCTCCAATCTCTACACACTTACCACCATAACACCACTGAAAATATATAGTTGCAATATATTTGGCAATAACAAATTTATACAAGAGAAGACAATTCCGTTAATAAAAATATCGTCCAAAAATGGTAAAACTGAGAGTAATAGTTGTATAGTAGTGGACACTGCCAAAGAGAAGTACCATTAGGTGTTTTGAAAATAAAGTGCACGCAGTCTGCATACCATTAAAGTAGCAATTCATAACAAAGTATATTTAGTTAATGAAATACAACACCAAATTAATTATGATTTCGTACGCCATTAACTGAATCACATAGGTTCGGGTGAACATCATCAAGACTCAAAATGAAAGTTTTGTGACTTACCCTGTTAGAGCCACAGATTGTTCCCTCGGCAGCTGCCTGGAGTTTGGTGGAACATTTATTATTAACTCTACACCATAATGTATTACATATATTCTACAATTAAAAAATAGGAAAACATCAAAACATTAGCGTCAAGAAACGGATGCTACGGCTTGGCAAAAACAAGAAGACAGACTACATGCAATTATCTGTCCTAATAAAAAAAGGCAAATAAATTTAGAAACTTTAATTTATGTTGCGTGTAGAGTAGTGTATTCTATACTGTTGAAACCTAAGTAAACTAATGGCCAAATATCAAGACTATTTAAAACTATTTACAAGTGAACACTAATTTGTTAAAGAGATTAAAATGACCAGAGAAGTAAATCTAAGTAATATTATAATGAACTGTAATTAGTCCTGAATTAAACTAAACAAAATAAGAGTGAATTATATTTCAACATGTATTAAACTATTAAAGAGTGAAGGTTACAAATTAGAGGGTGAGTACAAAACGAAGACCGAAGACCAAAGACCAAAGACCCAGGTACAAAACGAAGACCCAGGTACAAAACGAAGACCCAACTAGGTACAAAACGAAGACCCAGGTACAAAACGAAGACCCAACTAGGTACAAAACGCAGACCCAGGTACAAAACGAAGACCCAACTAGGTACAAAACGCAGACCCGGGTACAAAACGAAGACCCAACTAGGTACAAAACGCAGACCCAGGTACAAAACGAAGACCCAACTAGGTACAAAACGAAGACCCAGGTACAAAACGAAGACCCAGGTACAAAACGAAGACCCAACTAGGTACAAAACGAAGACCCAGGTACAAAACGAAGACCCAACTAGGTACAAAACGAAGACCCAGCTAGGTACAAAACGAAGACCCAGGTACAAAACGAAGACCCAGGTGACCAACTATGTTTACACACCAATAACGAAAGTGAGACCAACGTTTAATTCTTATATTAAACGTTGGTCTCACTCTCATTATTGGTTTCAGTGGAGGGAGGGTTTGAATCTCCCAAATGTACAGGCCTAGGATGGAACAAATACTTTATTGAGAAAATGGGATTAAGGGTCTGGATTCAGGTTTTTCTTCTGTTGTGATCTGAAAGTAGACAAAATAAGAACGAGTGGTGTAGTATCTGCTAATTAATGGTTAGTTTTAGTTTGCTATGAACCAGATTGTCATAAAAGTTCTGATTTTTTGAGTAGGCAACTATCATTTTCTGCTTATAAACATGGGGAAATTTCTCTTGAAGACTCTTGTAGTGGGTATGAACTATCTTGCTTGCTCGATTACTGGTTGTATTAAACGGGACAACAAAGGGTGCTATGCCTGCATAATGATGAATATTGAGTCCTATAGGTCTTGCTGTATTCAATGTCTCAATCCAATAGGCTTCTCCAGATTGTCGGTATTTGGTGGTTTCATCTTCCGGTAAATCAATTTCTATACGTTCAATTGGGGTTAGGGTGAGATCGTTTATTGAATGGTCATCGAGGTAGAAATGATTAGAAACGGGCTTGTCTTTCTTTAATTTTATATCTGATCTATGAGCATTGAAACGAGTGCGTAAATTATTCTTAGTTTCTCCAACATATTGTTTGGGGCATTTCTTACATGAAATTAAATGAATTACATTTGAGCTATCACATGATAAATGCTCCTGGATACCTTTTATTAGAAAAGCTACTCGTAAAATAATGAGTTTCAGATACAAAGGGACACGTTTTGCATCTACTTGACATGGAACACTTCTTAAACCTGGAGGAACTTCGGCAAAGAGTCTAGTTTTCGCTGCTATTTGCACTAAAGTAGAGTTTGTTATGTTTCGTAAAAATCGTTTTGAGTATCCACGGTTTTTCAGTTTTGAGAAAACAATTGTACAGGCTTGGTTGAAATCAGAGGATCTTGTGCAAATTCGATGAAATCGTAAAACTTGTGATTTAATTATACCGGAAAAGGTATGTTTTGGGTGAAATGAGCTTTTGTGCAGGAGTTGATGAGTATCAGTTTCTTTGAAATATACCTTAATGTCTAGTTTATTGGTTTCTGCTATGGAATCTCCTTTGAAAACAGTGGTATCGAGAAAACGAAGACCCAGGTGACCAACTATGTTTACGCACCAATAACGAAAGTGAGACCAACGTTTAATTCTTATATTAAACGTTGGTCTCACTCTCATTATTGGTGTGTGAATTCAACGTTGGTCTCACTAGCAGTATTGGTGTGTGAATTCAACGTTGGTCTCACTAGCATTATTGGTGTGTAAACGGAGTTGATCACGTGAAAAACTGAATAAATCACAAAGTCATTTAGGCCTATGTATGTCTGTAGAGTGATCAACTATGTTTAAACACCAATAATGCTAGTGTCACACCAATCGTCTCACTATCTTTATTAGTGTGTAAACGTAGCTGGTCACGTGACAAACTGAATAAATGACGAAGTCATTAAAATTTACGAACGAACGCTTAATTCTTAAATAAACAGGTATTTTGCCTACTCAACAGATGAATGTATTGCTTCCTATCCCAGTTAAAAATTTTCAGCCAATGCCAAAGAATCTGTTTTGTTTACATTGGGACCTAAAAGTTGATTAATTATCTTTCTTGGATATATTTCTTGCTGGAATGGCCTCACATGTACGCAAATCAATCCTAATTTTCAAAATTTTCCTGCATGAGAGATTACGCCCCCCCCCCCCCACAGACCCTTCCCATATAGTCCCTTAAATGATATTCTAGGTGGACCAAAGACTAAAAATGTTTCATCAAATGAATCTAATCTGACCATCAACAAGATTTTTGGCTGGAATGGCCTCGAATGCACACAAATCAATCTGGTATATTTGGCGCCTACGGCACCTGTTTGATAATTCTCTGTACCCAGGATGCGTCGACATGATTCAGGTTCAATCTGAGAGAACATCATTTGTTCTGCCCCCCTCACAGTAATTGATGCCGATGCCCCCTCCCCCTCCCTAGGCATGCAGGCTGGCTACGGGCCCGGCCCCTCTAGATTTCGATGCCTGGCAGTGGGGGTGGTAAAGATGTGCTTTGAATTAGTTTGAATGAACATGCCTGAGCTGAAGTTTCTTAATGCAGATTGATTTATTACAAATGATAATGTAGTATAGTCAATCAGATGCCATGTCTGCATTCAACTCATACCTCAAGAGCTCAATGTGTGATGGTGACAGTCTTTGCCTAATGCCATCTGGAATGCTCAGGAATTCCTTTGTGAAGTAGCTAAATCGCTGTATGATACATGATGACCTAACACAGTAGAATTTCACAGTATATTTTCGATTGCATTTGCGAATGTTGGGCTCTTCCTTGGTAGTATACGCCCCCCTCTCCTTGTGAGAAAGAACAATATCATAGGGGCGAATCATCCGCAATCTAGGAAATTCCTGTGAGCACTGACGACATTCGGTTGCCTTACAGAGAATTATCAAACTGGTGCCGTAGGCGCCACATATACCAGATCGATTGGCGCTCGTATTTTTGAAAATTGTGAAAATTAGGATTGATTTGTGTGCATTCGAGGCCATTCCAGCCAAAAATCTTGTTGATGGTCAGATTAGATTCATTTGATGTAACATTTTTAGTGTTTGGTCCACCTAGAATATCATTTAAGGGACTATATGGCTGGAAATTATTAACTGGGATAGGAAGCAATACATTCATCTGTCGAGTAGGCAAAATACGTGTTTATTTAAGAATTAAGCGTTCGTTCGTAAATGACTTCGTCATTTATTCAGTTTGTCACGTGACTAGCTACGTTTACACACTTATAACGATAGTGAGACGATTGGTGTGACACTAGCATTATTGGTGTTTAAACATAGTTGATCACTCTACAGACATTCATAGGCCTAAATGACTTTGTGATTTATTCAGTTTTTCACGTGATCAACTCCGTTTACACACCAATAATGCTAGTGAGACCAACGTTGAATTCACACACCAATACTGCTAGCGAGACCAACGTTGAATTCACACACCAATACTGCTAGCGAGACCAACGTTTAATTCACACACCAATAATGAGAGTGAGACCAACGTTTAATATAAGAATTAAACGTTGGTCTCACTTTCGTTATTGGTGTGTAAACATAGTTGGTCACCTGGGTCTTCGTTTTGTACCTAGTTGGGTCTTCGTTTTGTACCTGGGTCTTCGTTTTGTTCCTAGTTGGGTCTTCGTTTTGTACCTGGGTCTTCGTTTTGTACCTGGGTCTGCGTTTTGTACCTAGTTGGGTCTTTGTTTTGTACCTGGGTCTGCGTTTTGTACCTAGTTGGGTCTTCGTTTTGTACCTGGGTCTTCGTTTTGTACCTAGTTGGGTCTTCGTTTTGTACCTGGGTCTTCGTTTTGTACCTAGTTGGGTCTTCGTTTTGTACCTGGGTCTGCGTTTTGTACCTAGTTGGGTCTTCGTTTTGTACCTGGGTCTTCGTTTTGTACCTAGTTGGGTCTTTGTTTTGTACCTGGGTCTTCGTTTTGTACCTGGGTCTTTGGTCTTTGGTCTTCGGTCTTCGTTTTGTACTCACCCCAAATTAGAACCGATAATTAATCATTTACATAGCCGTAGGAGATAGGGGGGCAGCTGCCCTCCTAAATATTATGTTTTCGTGCAAAAAATCCAAAAACTGACTAATTGCCCGAATTTTAATGATATTTTGCCCCTATCATTAAAATTCGCGCAATTAGTCAGTCTGCCCCCCTGTTGAGTCGTGGGCCCCTACGGCTATGATCATTGAAAATATGAAATTATAACAAAAGATATTTGTTATAGGGTCACGGGGCTTGGGGATGTGTGTCTTTTCTTCTCCTGCTATAATTTTCTTTGCAAAGACGGCTGTTTTTTATCACTATGTCGTAAAAAAAATTAGCTTGACCAAATTACACGAAGGGTCAGCTCTGAGACGCCCGCCTCCCACCACCCCTCTCCCTTTGCCCCCATGTAGCTACGGGTCTAGGGCCTCTTTTTAAAATTATCTTACGATAAATTTTGTCGTAACTTTGGCATTTCACAATGAATAATTCCACACTTACGACAATTTTGTATCGTAAGATTTTTTGAGAAACAGGCCCCAGAAGCAGCCCCTCCCCTGGGTTCATACTTACCTCTATGACTTCAATTCCTTCACAGAGAGCAGCGTCGTCATTGTACAGTAGTCGACATTGATGGTCCGCATCATACATAATACCTGCTGGTTTAGCTGGGTAGGTAAACTCATGGTTAGATGGTTCATCATCCAGACAGTACCCCCAATCTCGACTACAAAATATACAAAATATACATAAAAATACAAATTATACAAAATAAACAAAACTTTCAAAATATACAAATTACACAAAATATTCAAAATATACAAATATACAAATATACAAAATATTCAAATATTCAAATATTCAAATATACAAAATATACAAAATATAAAACCAAACCATGTCAGCCCCTCAGACCTGCATCACTTACAGGGGGAAACCGAAGGTATCATCTCAACTCATGCCGGGATTGAACCCTGGACTCTCTAGATAGTGAGCAAGCGCCTAACTCGCTGAGCCACCGCAGCTCCCTTGAGATAATAGAGACCGACAAGCAGCATCGAATACTTTCTTGGCGTTTTACGCCCCAGCAGTCCAGTTTGCTACTGAAGTCGATGGCTATGTGGCTGGTCATATTTTTAGATGTACTTTGTAGTTACATTTCATGATAGTGGAAATAGGAATGTTTATGATTGTATGAATTATACTTTCTGCTGTTTCAGCGTTCCTATTCCTTCCCTTCTGGATAATATATCAGGTGTTTCGAAAAAAGTATCTCAGCTACAAACCCTTTCTAAAACCCGTCCTCCTGCTTACGAGTCTATGAATGATATATTAATGACTTACTCTAAAAACTTAGTGATAGCAACACGACTACAGTTAGACCATTTTAAAGGTGTACTATCAGCTACTAGATGGGGTGCCATGATGTACTGTTCATGATCCGGAGATTCACACTCACTGTTCTGTAGATCATGCTTCATACCAAAACTAAAAATAAAAACAACGTACAATAAATAAAACCCAACAAGCGGAACAATTCCGGCAATAAAAAACGCAACCAAAAACATGGCAAAATCAAAAATTATAGTTCTATAGTAGTGGACTAACCTAAAGAGAAGTACCATCAGGTGTTTTGTTACCATATGGCCTTTAAAATTTGAATGCAAAGTCGAAAAGTGTTCGTACAATGATGGCAATCTCCGCTCATAAAGTCCGTAAGTTGGATAGATTCTGAAGTGCAAATTCGGATAGTATTGGACAAGGGCGTGGATTTGTCCAAAATCTTTGGGGGGACGAACCAGGATGGTTTGAAGAGTCCATGCCTTTAGTATTGGACGTGTTATTCCTCTCTATGGCGAGCTGTGGGTAGACAATGAAGGACTGGATGATAGAACATAGTTTTTTCCGTTTATGTCCCCTCTCCTGAATATGGAGCCTGGCATTTGCTATTCTAGACTAGTTTGTCGAGCCTTATTTTTAATGAATTGTACTTACTTGTGGCCGAGTTCGTGAGCTATAGTAAAAGCTAGAGCTAGACCTGTATCTTCATTGATGTTACACGATCTATGTGACTGACATAATCCAGCTACCTGAGCCAATCCCAGGGTGCTACAGGGTTCATTCATACGAGAACAGATATTATGTCTGAAATAAAACAAATCGTAGATTAACATCCTCATATCTTTCTGGGGTAGTTAGGTATGCAAATGACAAGTTAATGTTTGCTTCCAGCTGATGCCGATACCATGTAGTGATATCACAAACAAGGTAGTGTTGGTAGTCGTAGTTGTTGGTAGGTAATTGGTACAATTGGATGGTACAGATGGCTTTGTAATTTGTCAATTTTACATGTAAGAATGTATTAAAACTTTACTGTAATTTGGCAACGTATGAGGTATTTCAGATTTATTTATCAGAGCAGCTATCTTATAAAATCAATTCTCCATAAGATCGAACGTTATAATTTCAAAAACTGAGTTCCTACCTGGTAAGAAGCAGCGAGACATCATGATGGTTAGGATGGTCTTCATCTGGAAAGTTGATTGATTTCTGCCATTTACAGAAACTTCTCAGTGAGTTATCAGCATGATGAGTAATGGTCAGGGTATCCTGTGAATATATATATATACAAATAATTAATATTAGCTGTGGATATACAACAAATATAACAAATGAAATTTTGATTTTAGTTATATGGACTTCATGGAGATCATAATGATCTGGGGCCTATTCTCAAAAACTTAACTTAAGAGAAAATTCAAATTTTAAGAAATACAGTTATCTGATTGGATAACAAAACTACATTTAAAATCAATTTTAGTGATTGTCCAATCAGATGACTGGAACACTAAAATCATTGCAAGTTAAGTTTTCGAGAATAAGACCCCTGACTTCCTTCATATTACATTATTTAGTTTGGATGTTGAGTGATAAGAACCATTGAATCATTTGTACAAATGGGACGTAACTCTATTGACAACCTTTCACTGAATGTCTGAAAGCTAAACAAAGTCTGATGCTAGATATACATGTATCTCAACACAGCGATAAATTGTTTTGTTTGCATGGATTTTTACTACATGCATACATCAAGGGCTCAAAGTTGTATCTGCTACGTTTTTCCTCTTATACAACCATTAACCGTTTGATGATGGATAGCTTCATTCAAAAGTCAGACGATTCTGCCCATAAAATGTTTACCGTGTCCTTCATGATGATGAACAACTTCATTTTAAAGTCAGACCATTCTGCTTGTTGACGATATCTTGTTAAATAGTGGCAAACTTTTTTAAAGAATGAAGTCTGAACTCACCTGATCGTCTTCGAGAATCATGATTCTTACAATAACTATATTTACAGCATTACCAATACTAGCATCGTGGAATAACGTCGCTACCTAGAAAGTAGGTCATACAGTATAGAATACACGTGCATTATGAAGAGTTCCAAGTGGGAGTTACGCAACTTAGTCGAATGAGGTGATATCATAAAGGATGACACTTGATATACAATGTAGAATGTATATGTGTCAACTTTTGCTGATTTAAGTCAATTTTACAGCAATTCTTAATCAAATTATTTTCCGGAACGCCAATAAAACCTGTTGAGTCGTGGGCCCTTACGGCTATGAAACCGAGACAGAGTATAAGACAGTATTACCATGTTCATGACAGTCATAACATAATTTTCTAAATCTTCATTTTTATAATAATTGGTCATCACTGGATCGACAACCACCAACGTTTCGACGTATTTCTCTGTGGATATCGACCTCTTACTACGTCGGTGGTTTCTATTTTTATTTTCGTCTTTATGACTGTGTTGTCGATGATGTTTCTCCCATTTTTCTCGTTGTGTAAAATCTCTTTTCGTTGCATCTGAAATTATTCAAAAAATCACAAATTGAATCAAGGTTATCATTTAATTTGCACGTGCATCAACCATCATGTAACCATTTCAATGTACTGCTGGTATCGGATGCTGTGTTGGCAAACTCAGTCACAAAGTTGCAGAATTTGAGGAATCCACAACTATACAACTTTTACTCTCGATTTTACAATGCTTTGGATAAAATTTGTATTAACGAAATTGTTTTGTTTATACGGATGTTTATTTTGATGCTTTATTGTCTGGATCTTGAATGTTTACTTTAGTTTGAATGTTTACTTTAGTTTGAATGTTTATTGAATTTCTTCTTTTGAATGAAAAATCTCGTCCAAGGAATGGAAAATTCGAAAGAGACAGATTGTTAGGCAGTGGATTCAAAGAGAAGTAACATCAGTTGTTTATTCTATCGGTTTTCCCGTCATTAAATGAACTTGTTTCACTCTGAACCGAATTTCACCGAATTTCATCTAATGACTCAACTAATTATTTACAAGTTGTAAGATGTTTATTCGAAAAGTACTTGACATGGCATTAATAGCTGTCCATAAAGGTAATAATCATCACTTATGGCGGTAATGGCTGTCTATAAATAGACTAATGGGTTGAATAATGTATAAATTTAAAACTATGTCTGAGTAACTTTGTGCTTAAAATACATTTTTTAGAAGATCGCTTGTTTTTCCATATCATTTTTGATTTTTCAAAATCACAGAAGCAAGGTTGAAGGCCATGGCGTTACTAGAAAGATGGAGGGGTCGAGCAGGGGCCACAGGATTGTCCATTGGGGCTAAGAGCACCAGACGTGTGAACGCAATGAGACACTGGGTGAGGAGCAAAGCTTGTTTTTTGGAGGGGAGATGGGGAGACACCACTGGCTGGAAAGTTATTTCACCAGTTCTTTTGTGTAAGTACAAACGAAACGAACTAATTCAATTCAGACATATACAAAGTATAAAAGATCATGCTTACTCTTTTCGAAACACCTGATGGTACTTCTCTTTAGAGTAGTCAACTACTAAAACATATTACTCTCGATTTTGTACATGGTACATTTGTGAATTTACTACTATTCAACCACTCTTGAATTTGTCATGTTTTGGATGCGATTTTGATTGTTTTGCTTGTCCAAATTTTTAAAATAAATGTTTTAAGTTGCTGCCACATACCAGCCCAATTCTCGACCTTGTCACGTTAAAGGAATGTGAAACAGAATTTTAGCTATGGTAACAGAATGCATGTAATAGTAACACGACTCAGTCAAGATAAGAAGAATGTTATTTTAACAGTTAAATGAGAATGCTTCAAGTTTTATAGTTCATTAATAGATACTGAAATATGTTACAAATTAAATTCTGTTCAAGCAAGATACTTCTGTTAATCATAAATCAGGTCCAAGAGTGGCAAATCGAGAGCAATAGTAGTAGAGCTGTTGACTGATATACTATAGTAGATATTTGATTGCTTCAATTCCAAATGTTTTAAAGGGGAATGTTCAGCATTTTTAGGGTCGATTTGGGCCTTGAATATATGCATATAGCCTCCAGAAATACTATTTCGAAAATCGAAAATCATATAATTCCTTCAATTATATTCTTAACTCTCGTAGGAGAGTTGTGAACAATATTACAGATTAGATAAGCTAAAAAAAAATCCAGATTCTGAGACCAAAATGTTTTTGGTCGAATAGATAGTGAACATAGCCCTTTAAGTTATTGCAAATAGTTTGCTGTATTGGAATTGATGCGGTTATATCTCATTTAAACTGTTATAGTAGCGGGGGTGTTTCTTGTAATGCATACATGCTTACACTTTTCGAAACACCTGATGGTCTCGTTTGAGAAGTCCACTACTATACAACTATTACTCCTTATTTTGTCATACTTTAATACGAGATTTTTGATTAACGGAATCGTTTTGCTTGTAAAAACTTTTTATCATTTAATCATGACATTTTGGAATTTGTAAAATGTCTGTGTACATAATCCTTGAAACTTTTCTAACACTAAAACATCTTGAAACAAAGATTGAAGAAATTAAAAATCTCCAGTTCCTGGGAGTCGGTGTTTAACGAGTTATCAATGTTTTGACATGCAGACTCCACCTGTCGTGTCATGCAGTAAAACCACTTGTTTCATTCAAAAACTGGGGAAAGAATTCCCACCCCACACGTGTTGGTGGTCATAGTAATTGACTTAACCTAACACACGAATTAAATCAAATCAACACATGGTCTGCAACCTGTCTTCGTTAAAGGGATTGTAAAGAGGTTTTCTAAACTGTGGTCGTCGTTAAAGGGATTGTAGAGAGGTTTGATAAACTTTGTATGTGTATCAGTGACACTGATAGCATCAATTTGCGCCAATTCTTGTTCCATAGCGTCACAAAAAGCGTTAGATTTAGTGGAATTACAAGAACCACAGACGTCGGAATGGAAATTGGAATGGCGCAAATTGATGCTATCAGTGTCCCCGATACACATACAAAGTTTAGAAAAATTTACAATCCCTTTAAAATTTCGTCAAACTTGGTCAGGAGCTGATTGATATAACGTTATGTTTAAACGGCATGAGACAAGGGGACCTTTTATCACCCTTTCTTTTCATATATTGTTAAATCTCTTGACAGACAGGGAGACCTTTTTAACCATCTGTATTCAGTTGATGTTTCCCGTCCTCCACCGTACAGGTGCAGAAATCAGGACGTAAAACTCCATTTCATTTCAGTTGATGTTTGAAAATAACAGCTTTAAATCGCTAAATTGTTGTTTTTAATTTGTGTAAAGTAAAAAAGTTAATTGTATATTTGCTACTATCTGCTTTTGTGAGGATCATGTTTGTTTGGTAGTTTGTATCGTGTTAGATTGCCAATAATTTTATGGTTTTATCATTTTAGTTCTATTCTACCCTCAACATCAACATTTTTTATCAATACACGATAAGTGTTAATTATTCTTCCATCATGTTAATCGATTTAAAGATAGATAGAAAGTTAAAAATAGATATGTCGTCGTAGATATAAAACCGTAGATATTAAAGCGATACTACCTCTTAGAATGAACAAAAAAATTAAATTTTCAAACTTGGTCAATAGGAGTTTATATTCATCAGGGGACTTACTTGGTGTCATAACTATAAAACAGATTACCTAAATAATCTGATAAATCCAGAAAACTATGTTTATATACAATAATTGATAAATGCCTTAATCCAATTTAAGACATTTATCAATAATAATCTGTAATTGTATGGAAAATTACATAGTTTTATGGGTTTATTTGATTCTGTTTGTATATTTTGGACACTGTTGATGAATATAAACTCGTATTGACCAAGTTTGAGAACTTAATTTTTTTGTTCATTCTAAGAGGTAGTATCGCTTTAAAGTACATGTACATCAATATAGAGTACCAAACTCAAAAGAAGCATACACATGTTCATTAGACGCTACCAATGCATTGCCAATGTGTTTACATGGATTTTGAAATTTATTTTACCGTTAGGATCGTTCGTGATTGGGTTTTATTTTTATTATCATACTATGGTTCTACATTCTGATCTGTAATATATGGTTTAAATGAATTGTACCCTTTTGTAATAAAATAGAATTATAATTACTGACCTTTAACTCCACAGGAAGCATGGTTTTCTTGATGATTAACATTGTTCTCTGTAGCTCTGAGAATATCCCAATGCTCTGGCAGAGCTGATCGTTTATATACTATATGAGGATGTTGAGGGTTGGTTCTCCAGTCATGACCTTTCACTGGTTCTATAAAATACTGCTCAGTTTCTGTATGCAGCAAACCAGTCTGAAAAGAGACAAATAGGGAGTTTAACAGGGAGTGGGAAAGCCCTAAATCAATATTATTAGGCCTATGGAATAAAGAAATGCGCCCACAACACACACATTTATCAGGGTTTTTTTATCATTGTATGGATGGTTGTTAACCAATGTATATTAACAATACATCGGTAGCAGCTAATGAACTTTTCATTTGAGGAAGTATATCAATAAATGAGTAAAAATTCCATAATGAAAAGTGGCATCAGGTGTCTAGAAGAGTTAGCATCTCCTGTCTGGTATTAGGCATTCAGTTTAGAGGGGTTTTATATTACCATAAGGCATGGTATTTTATACTGCATAGTATCGAAACACCTGATTGTACTTGTCTTTTGCAATGTTTTTTGGATGCGATTTTGATTAAATGAATTGTTTTGCTTTTATGGATTTTTATTAGATCGAGGTTATTTCCCAACATGCTAGTGAGAATTCCCCCTGCTGGTTTGCTGACAGAAGAATTGTTATCAGGGAAAGATAAGGGGAAGTAATCGATGAAGATTAGTTATCTAAGATACGAGGTAGTCGACCATAAAACTTTCTAACCAGCTGGTAGAATGGTTCTACCATACAGTACAGTTACTAGACAATCTGGTAGAGGATTCTGTAACAGTCTGTGAGGTCTGGGGTGTAACAGATGAAACGACAACCCCTCGTGTAATACTAATAGTTATATCATATGTCTTCTGGTGTCTGTAGATTGGAATGTCTTAATCTGTTTCCCTCATTGCCCACTGGGACTTGTGGTTGTATTGTATGTTTTCTGGTGTCTGCAGGATGAAATGTTTTAATCCTTTTCCCTCATTGCCCACTGGGACTTGTATTGTATTGTATGTCTTCTTGTGTCTGCAGGTTGGAATGTTTTAATCCTTTTCCCCCATTGCCCACTGGGACTTGTGGTTGTATTGTATGTCTACTAGTGTTTGTAGGTTGTAAGCTTTAATCCTTTTCCCCCATTGCCCACTGGGACTTGTGGTTGTATTGTATCTCCTAGTAATTGCAGGATGAAATGTTTTAATCCTTTTCCCCCATTGCCCACTGGGACTTGTGGTTGTATTGTATGTCTTCTAGTGTTCATAGGATTTAAGTTTGTATCTATTCTCTCGACAACACTGCTAGTTGCAGTTGTCTTAATCTTTTCCCCGTTTGTACACTAGGACTGATAGTTATATTGCAAGCTTTAGTATTTGATGTATTTGCTGCATCCACTGAGCAAGTGTCTGAGCTATTTTTGGCAGCAGAGCTTATAGCAAGGGCGTTAACTCTGTGGAAACCTCGTGTTAACCCAAGGTTACGTGTTCAGTTTTCGTTATGGTAACACCGTCGGTATTTGAAATCGAAAAAAAGTCTCAAAGTCTACTTTCTAACGTTGAATGATACAGATATCAGATACAGAGCAGATGACGTAAAACTCCATTTCAATGTAACTGTACTGTATGACACCAAGGTAAGTAAGACTGTAAGAACTTAACGAGAAGACGTGGCTCACGTAGACCAAATCAATCAGACCACGGGCTATCTCCGACTACTGATAGGCCTAATACTGACAAGTTACTCCTGATAACTTGATAACAACTTTCAACTTCTTCCATCTTTCTTGGTAATCTTCTACCACTAACATACAGATCAGTCTTTTTCTTTCAACATTGTTTTTTATAATACACATTGATAGGCTAATGATTATGATGCTTACTCTTTTCGAAACACTACTATACAATTATTGACGCAGCATGTAGCTCTGTTTTCTATAATTTCTGATTTTTAATAATTATCATAATTAACAATAAACTTTCATAACATAATCCCATTTGCCTCTGTTTGCGGACGCCCGTAATTAGTGCCGTGTGTGGACCCTGTCAATGTTGGTGTTTAACTCTCGGCTAAATGAAGATTAATATTGAATCTACTATGGAGAGACTGGAGATCAGATACTGAAGAACCGTGGTTTAAGCTGGAGTTGGGTTGGGTCGAAAAACAAACTCTCGTTATGGTGGTGAAGAACCGACCAGATGTTGGGGGTGATGGTTTGGCAAGGATGAACGCTATCAGTTCAGTGAATGACCTAACCTATAAAAAAAGATTAAACGAGGCAAGGGGGTGTCTGCGGAAGAAATGCACAGGGTGGGGGGTGGTTTATGGTTTGGCAAGGATGAACGCTATCAGTTCAGTGAATGACCTAACCTATACAAGTAGATTATACGAGGGAAGGGGGGTGTCGGTGAAAGTAATGGTGGTAGTGGGGGAGGGGCAGAGGCTGATGGTTTGGCAAGGATGAACGCTATCAGTTCAGTGAATGACCTAACCTATACAAGTAGATTATACGAGGGAAGGGGGGTGTCGGTGAAAGTACTGGTGGTGGTGGTGGGGGGGGGTGATGGTTTGGCAAGGATGAACGCTATCAGTTCAGTGAATGACCTAACCTATACAAGTAGATTATAAAAAGTTCCGTGGGAGTGACGATCATCAAAGGTCAACGTAATCGGTGTCAAAATATTTTAAAGGTCAAAATAATTTTATCTACAATGTCACAGATAATACATGATAGGAATATTTGATGTACATAATTTCTATCTCAACCATTTCCACCCAATTGTTAAAGGAATACAACCTCTTAGAATGAACAAAACATCTAAATTTTCAAATTTGGTCAATAGGAGTATTCATATTCATCAAGGGACAAACCTAGTGGCATAACTATACAACAGATTACTTAAATAGGATAAATCCAGAAAACTATGTTTAAATGAAATAATTGAAAAACCCTAAATCAAATTTAAGGCGTTTATCAATTATAACCTGCTATTACAATGTTTTTTTTACATTCTGTTTGTATACTTTGGACATTGTTGATGAATATATGCTCTTATTGACCAAGTTTGAGAACTTAATATTTTTGTTTATTATAAGAGGTTGTATCGCTTTAACTTTGAGTACAGAGATCTAATCTACATCGTCGACAATTTTGAAAACGAAACTTCCCGGAGAGCTATGCTACCCTAGACAACCCCTGTGACCCTTTAAGGTTGTGCCAGCGACCCACTTTTAGGTCGCGACCCATGATTTGAAGTCTGGGATCCTATAGCGTCTCGTCGTATCTATCGTACATTCAATGAAGCACGAACTTCCCTATACATACCTACAAGAGTACGAATACGACAATCTCTCTCGTTGTGCCACATTATCTTATAAAGATGTACTGTTGTTATTCAGACGTATTTCTTTGATTTTTTTGTTAAATTGTCGTTCAGCTGTGTTTCGGATAACGAACTCTTCTTAAGCACCCGGTTTGTAAACTGGTATTCGGGCCCTGATGGTATCATCAATATGACAATCTGTAAGTTGTATTTGATCTCAAAATGATATCTCTCTTATCAATTTAACATTATATTCATACAGATAATATTATAGATAATACACAGATTATATACCCCGACATTATAATGTCACATTTCATATTCGTTATCTAGTAGATAATAGACAAAAAAACGCCGGAAATTTAGATGACTTTGTTAATATTCACATGATCAGATGAGACTACCAGTTGTAAAGTGACTTAAAGTGTTAAGTCTTCAAGATACCATCTTCAAAATCAACCAATAATTCCTGACCGCGGTCCCTGTAGCAGGCAAAATATGAGACTCCAAACCGTGAAGTGACTTACTTCAAGTGACCATATTCATATGAATCAATTCAAAATACACATAGCTGTAGGGGCCCACGACTCGACAGTGGGGCAGACCGATTGGCCCGAACACATACTATCTGCCCCTCTTTCTCCTACGGCTATGAAAATACATGTACATGCACTATCGCATTCAGGGTCAGATTAATCATTTCAAGATTTCCAATCAAAACAGAAGACACCGCCTGTCATCTGAGATCTAGACAGCTACTAACAACAATCTAGTAGAAATATTGACTGTGATAAAGATGATTAATGAACAACTCTGATTAATATTGATAAAAGTATTCCTGTGTTTCAGATGAATTCAGGGCGGTTTATGATAAATAAATACTATTTCATCAAGCCATAACTTTCAGAGCGATCGGGTAGAGCAGTGGTTTCCAACCTGGGAAGCCATGGGGTGTTTGTCAGGGGGCCATGACACATGAGGATGTAAATCATTCTCTAGCCAAACTTTTATTTAACTATATTTTGCTGCAGTTGCTTGTGGTCAAATGCATCTGACTCAAACAAGGGGCCATGACACTGGGAGCTTCGTGAATTTGGGCCAGAGCTTGAAAAAAGGTTGGGAACCATTGCGGTAGAGAGATGTTCTCTCATAAATGAATATAAATACTTAATTTGCAACCTGTACAATATTTCTAGTCAAGGCAATACATATAATAAAACCCAAGAACCCAACCGTAAATCAAATCTTGAATCCATGTAAACACATTACTAATACATTAGTAGCAGCTAATGAACCATACATATGAGAAAATATATAAATTATGTACAAAAACATAGAAATTAGCAGTTTACAGTAAAACTATATAAGAAATGGTATAGTGGTTGATTTGATAACTATGGATAAAGAAACCAAGTACTAACAATCCGAACCGCAAAACGAAACTCGAAATCAAAAAGGACATTTTGACGAAACATAGGTAACAGCTATCAAAGGCTGGGAAAAGAGCAAGTTTCAGACTACATCATCCCTGGGGCGAAGATCGGGTTAAACATAGCAATGTTCAAAAATTGGCGAACGTAATGAGAGTATCTTACAGATTCAAAGCGCAGTTTGAAAGAACTACTAGTAATAATTAAGATAAAGATTGAGTTTAATCAAGTAAGTATTAATAAAATATGGTCTAATCATGCCAAGGTGATTAAAAATCTTATATAATAAGAAAACTAGGTCGTATAAATGATAAACTAAGTGCAGTGGAAGCAGATAACTTGCTGTTTGTAGGTGAAAATTGAGATAAAAAAACACTCAGCACCAGGTAAATTATGTTTCCGGTACAAGGTTAAGGTACAATTGACAGATTTTAGTGTTCTAGATATTTGATTGGTCAATCACTAAAATCGATTTTGAATTTAGTTTTATTATCCAATCAGATTACTGTATTTCTTAAAATCTAGATTTTATCTAAGTTAAGTTTTCGAGAATAAGGCCCCTGGTAATGGATGGAAAATTGAGGTAACAAGGACTCGGCACTGGTTCCATGTTGATGTTTCACCAAGTAAATTATGTTTCCGGTGCAAGGTTAAAGTACAATTGACAGTTAGCAAACCTAGTAATGGATGGAAAATTGAGATAACAAGGACACGGCACTGATTCCATGTTGATGTTTTACCAAGTGAAGTTTCCGGTATGGTACATTTAACATAAGCCAATCTAGATCAGTGGTTCCCAACCTGGGGGCCATGGGGCTCTGTAAACTGGATTTAATAATCGTATTTACATCTTTGCAGAATTTTGTTTATAAAAAATCTGTGATCAGGCCATTTTGGCCAGTTTGGATATGAACAGAGTTTCATCAATTTGGGCCACGTTTTGAAGGTCGAGAACCACTGACTAGAGGGTATTAAGGGTGGGTGAATCGATATTGAAGTGATCTGTGGCGTTTCTACGTCCCTGGTGCTTATAGTGCAACCTGTAAAACCTTGTTAGAGGTATTGATAAGGCGTTGATCTAATATTGGTGCTTCCTCATAGGTCCGCAACGTATACACGTTTACTGCTTGTATAAAGATGTATAAAAAATGAAAAAAGGGAGTTAAAGGATTGTAAAGAGGCTTTCTTAGAGGGACAGTCTGAATTTTTTTTAGGTCAAAAAATTTTTTTGATCAAATTTGTGAAAACATTACACCAAAATTTGTAACTATGTGCCCTTTATTGTATCTGAAAGTTTTAACTAAAAAAATCCAGCCGTTAATTTTTAAACGCTAAAAACATGCTAAAATTTTTAAAAACCTTACGTAAGGTTTTTAAGTGTGTTATGTTTTTTGGACGCTGATAGGAAACTACTGAACGGATTTGAGTAAAATAAACGCCTAATTGTAGAGAAATGTCCCTCTTGTGTAATTAAAAGGTTTCAGCTAGAAATATTGAGCCGTTTAAAGGGCAAACACCAAAACTAGGTCAAATTGCATAATTAACAATAAGTCCTCCCTGTTTGTAATTAACCCTTTAAAACTAAATTCAGTTTGATCAAGAAGATATAGAGATACAATAAGCACAATTTAAAAATACTCTCAGGTAGCATCTGCGATTTTTTTTACAATGGAAACTTTTTTCAAAAAAGCAGAATGGCCCTTTAACTGTGTATGAGTATCGGGGACACTGATAGCATCAATTTGCGCCATTCCAATTTCCATTCTGACGTCTGTAGTTCTTGCAATTCCACTAAAACTAACGCGTTTTATGATGTGTCCCCGATACACACACAAAGTTTATAAAACACCGTTACAATCCCTCTAATTAGTAAATGTTCCCCTTTAAAGAAATATAAGAAATATGAGCGTGGTGGGTCTACAGTGTCTATTTTCTCACTTGATCAACTGACAGAGTAAATACTGATATAAACTGTCTGTATTATATTCTGTTAATAACTTCTAGTCTTTCTCTATTTCATTCATTGATAACCAATATCTCACAATCTCTAAAACTACCTTTCATTAACTACATACTGAATTTCTCACCCAGTGTTAGCCCGGTAGTAAGCAGAGACATCAGGAAACGAAACATTTGCAAACATCCTAATCAGATTTATACAAAAGAAATATTTTGAGTAAATCGATAGGGGGTTACAGTGGCGTAGCGAGAAATTTTTGAGGGGGATAAAGACGAGAGGGGAGAGTCTGCCCCTGTCACTATGTTCTGTTAGAAGGAAATCTAAACTAACTCAATCTTTTAGGATTATCAAACTACAGATCATACCGATTAGGGAACTTCCAACCTTTTCCCCTCCACATTGCACGTTCAATCCACCCTTTCCCCCGAAACCATATCCAAGCAACGGGCCTGATATAAGTATCTGGGTAGTGAGAGTCTTTTAAAAAAAAAAGATAATAAAGAAAGTTATAATCATGTCTGTGATATCTAACTACAGGTCATAATAATTAGTCCAAGTTGTCAAAATAATAAATTTACAATCCACCTTGTCTTATTTATACACTGATATCAAGATAAAACTATCTCTCACCTACTTTCTATTAAAGAGGAATGTTCAGCATTTTTGAGGATCGATTTGGGCCTTGAAGTTGTGTAAATAATCTTTAGATTTAGTTGAACTGCCCAAAAATTACAGAATCCCTTTAATTATACTGGTACCTTAACATTTATCTTTCATGAGTTTTCTATATAAGACATAGTCCTACTAATTCAGATTCTGAGACAAAACGTTTTTTGGTCGAACGGTTAGTGAACATATACTTTTAATATTAATATGCATTGTAGGTCGACATTCAAATCACATGGAATTTTACGTTCTAAGTTTCTGTAGCATCAAAGTGTTTGCAAGGCAAGACAATAATTGAATTTAACATTGCGACTTGAAGTTGTGCCTGATCATTGACAGCCTGTAACGCTGTTATATAAAGCCTCTGTACAATAAGGGACTTTTTTTATTCTCACTACCTCCGCTTGACCCACTGACGGGTAAAATAGGTTCAGTAAATATCCGGCATATTCAGAATATATTTTGAAACAAAATTGAATTGATTTCTATAAAAGAAATACCGATAAATTTTCTATTTAAACAGAAAAGTACTATACAGTTGAAAAAATTACGTGCATAGTGCGGACCTATGAGAAAGCACCTTTATGTAATCAAGCTTATTGTGGGAATCTGACTGGGCATGCTTACTCTTGTAAAAATCTTGTACTCTGCGACTGGATTTCTACTTGTCATAATAATAAGGCAAGGCAATAATTGAGTTTATAATTGCGACTTGAAGTTGTGCCCAATCTTTGACAGCCTGTAACGCTGTTGTATAAAGCCTCTGTACAATAAGGGAATTTATCTATTCTCACACGCTTCCGCTTGCATCACTGACGGGCATAATAGGGTCTGAAAATATCCGGAATATTTTTAAACAAAAGTGAATTGATTTTTACAAAAGAAAATGCGATCAAATTTCCATTTAAATAGAAATTGTGTATATAACGCGGACCTATGAGAAAGCACCTTTATGCAATAAAGCTTTAGATTTGACAAGCATTATTGCTGGAAGCTGGGCATGTTTGCTCTTCCAAAAATCTGGTACTTTGCGACCGGAATTTATACTTGTTATAATAATAAAAATCTTTACAAGAGAAACAATTACGCCGATCAGAGCATGACTAAACCGGCTGAAACAATTGTATTGTAGTGAACATTCCATCATTTTCGGAGACTTCAGATAGCTACCTGTATTGTTCCAATTTTGGTTTATCTATAATAATTCAACCAAGTACGTACTATCAAATACACTGACTTTTAGTCAATCGTGCTTTTTTTAAATGAGGAATGATATCTTAAGATATAAACTTATAAGTGACGACGGGTATTACTCGAAGCAAGCCATGCTTACTCTTTACAAACACTCATGATGATACTTAATCTGTTAAATTTCACTATTCTTTTGTCATTCTCTGAACGAGTATTGGAATTGTGTTGCTTGTACAGATTTTTATTGAAATGTAATTAACATTTGAGCGACCTTTCTATCTTTTGACTTTTAGGATGTTATTGCCCAAGGTTTATCTCTCTCCTTGGTTTCAAGAACATTGTACTTGATTCCATTATAATGACTTATTTATTCAAAAACTGAGGATGTTCCCACTAATACCAGAGGAAATTGAAATTATTCCAATTTGCCTGCAGATTTCACAGAAACGGTGCCAAGATTTTTTCTCGAAGACTAAAGTGTGATTACCTTTACATTCAGTAACATGTAAAAGTTTGTTATAATAACTATACCAGGCCAATATCTACTCTCAGGGGAATTTTTAGGTTTTAATACATCAACAGGTTTTAATACCTGACTGTTCAGTGGCGGATCCAGGGGGGGGGGGGGGGGGCGTAGAGGGCGTACGCCCCTCTTTTTTTTACGTTAGACTGTATTACGACATCAAAAACATACATACAATCTAAAACATACATGGTCCACGTCAGAAACCGTTAAATTAGTACAATTTATACTTATTCTATGTTTTTAAGCCAAAAAAAAAGGTCAAAAAAATATACGCCCCCCCCCCCCCCTTTCGAAAAACCTGGATCCGCCCCTGCTGTTGACTGTTTTGTCAGAAGAATCAATGTATAATGTCGATTGTCGAACTAGTGTATTTTTAAGTAAGAAAGTTTCTACCAACATGCGTGATAATTGATTGATCAACTATTCAGATTGTTTACTCATATGAAATCCGTACAAGCAAAACAATTCCGTTAATCAAAATGCCATCCAAAAACATGGCAAAATCGAGAGTAATAGTTGTGTAGTAGTGGAATACGCCGAAGAGAAGTACCATCAGGTGTTATTATGTTTTTGGGCAAAAAATCCCCCAAATCGGGCAAAATATCATCAAAATTCGGGCATATGTCGATCTGCCCCCCTGTTGAGTCATGGGTTCCTACGGCTATGGGTACGAAGAGTCGAAAAGGTTGGGAACCGAGGAAATAGAAATATGACAGGATGTTACGTATATTCCAGGAATCTGTAGAATATATGTCAAGACATATTATCTCCTTGACCTTTATTAATATTTGACATTTATAAAGGTGAAAGGTCAGGTGTATAATCTGAAGGTGGATAATACCACCTGGTATGGGATCAAGTCATCATAATAAACATATCGGTGGGTGTGATTGGTCGTACAGGTAAATTCACTGAAGATTTACATGGTGGATGTTATTGACTTTGGATTTTGGATCTTTATGTAAAAACCACCTGGTATGGGATCAAGTCATCATAACAAACAGAACGGTGGGTGTGATTGGTCGTTCAGGATATAATTCACTTTGGGTTATGTTGGATGTTATTGATCTAGGTAGAATTCTCTGAAGTTTTGGATCCTAATGTGGAAACAACATTGTATGGGATCAAGTCATCATAACAAACAGAACGGTGGGTGTGATCATACAACTGGGATTGAGCACATGTACGTGTATTAATATAGACGAAATGACTATGTGCTAGCATGTTGATTGACTGCTTCGGAAATCCCATGAAATCGCATATATTGTAGAGACCGGTTTAATAGAATGTTCTGAAGGGACGGAAACAGGCTAGCCCGGCAACTAATGTAGTGGACTGTAGGGCTGCAACGATTCACCGATACATCGGTGCATCACGGTTAATTTTCAAATTTCGATATTCGGTTTTTTATGGTAACGTATCGCGATACATCTTAATTGTGTTTAATATATATATAATCCACTTTAAAGTGTTTCAGAAGAAGAAAAATGTTGAAAACTATCTCATTTCACGTGAGGGTTAAGTTTAGGGCTGCAACGATTCATCGTAGAATCGATGAATCGCGATTCGATCCTCCTTATCGATGCATCGTGTAAGAAAAAAATAATCGCGATGCATCGGCCCGATTTTAATTCATTTAATTTACCTCTTTTATTGACTGAGAACAAGAAATCCTCACGCATTTTATAACTTATGTCATATCGAAATGTTAGAAAATTGCTTTTTACGTATCAATTTGTTTATTATCATCTTGAATCTTTGTTATTAATGATGATGATCTTAAGAATTTAATTTGTTCCGAAAATTATGTCAAAAATGTGTTAAAATGTTAGTGATTTAAGGTTTTCTTTTCTTTCCGATTTCAAAGTCAAGAATCGCGATTTGTAATCGCAATTAATCGAATCGTTGAATGTATATCGTTTAGCGTATCGAATCGCCACTTCAGGAATCGTTGCAGCCCTAGTTAAGTTGCAAAGGACCCTTATACTATTAAACAATTTATATCTTTATTTATTCTATGTTTCATTGTGAGTTTGACCATATTTTATTGAACAAATTGTCCAAGTTCACTTTTTCTTGACGTATCGTGATACTATCGAATCGTAAGCTTTTATCACGATTCTGTATCGTATCGTGACTTTGTGTATCGTTGCAGCCCTAGTGGACTGTTACATTCTTAAAATAGTCGGTTCCCGGTTGGCGATTAAGAGCCAATGGTTATAAACTCGGTTCAGGAGTGTTGCTTTGATTATCACAGTACTGTAAGAAGAGTAAGCGGGCACTCTAACCAATCTAACCAACCGTATTATACCTGTATATTTATAATATTATACCGGTAGATTTCACGTGTTGTACTTATCTTATAACTTGTAATAAACATAACAGACATTTCCTGTTTCTTACCTAAACACCTTCCACTTTTATCCTGCTAAACACCTTACCTTATTCTTATAAACTTACCTAAACACCTTCCCTTCTAAACACCTTACCTTTTCTAAACTTTGTATGTGTATCGGGGACACTGTTAGCATCAATTTACGTCATTCCAATTTCCATCCCGACGTCTGTGATTCAACTAACCCGTTTTATGACGTCACTGACAGTAATCTGTTTTAGTGGAAGTGCAAGAACCACAGACGTCAGAATGGAAATTGGAATGAAGAAATCAGTGTCCCCGATACACATACACAGTTTAGAAAACCTAAATCCCTTTAATAAAACAATTCCATTGAATTAACATTCAAATCGCATTAAATCGAATTGGAAACATTGCACGCACTTAATTTAGAAACTCTTATGTTTAGCATTAGAACCGCACCTAGCATAGAGCACCTGTACACCTGTACATATATATATATAGTACTGAAACACCTGATATACCTGTATATATATATAGTACTGAAACACCTGATATACCTGTAATCTATAAGTCTACATCACCTGTATACACTAGTCTAGTGTTTAACCCCGTATTAAAGTCATGCTATCTTAGAAATTCTACACCTGCATCTGAACACACGTTTCAGACAGAGTTAGTTCGTGTATTACAATGTTTGAAGGCGCGAATAAACTTGCGGTTCCCAACCTGGGGGGAGCCTTGGGGTGTTTGACATGGAGCCATGGCGCATAACTATATTTTGCTGTGCAAGGTCTGGAGTTGCTTGTGGTCAAATGCATCTAACCTCCTGATAATGAGTACCAAAATCTTACGCTATATTCCCCATTTTGTCCTAGTTTGGAATATAATAGGGGGACATGAATCTGGGATCTTCGTGAATTTGGGCCACTGCTCGAAAAAGGTTGGGGACCACTGGAATAGACGAAGTACTTCATGATGTAAGATGCAAAATTATCGATGCAGGATGCACGTATAAAGTTAAATAAAAAATGTAGATGAAGCGTACTAGGCGCAGATCTGGACATTTTGTGGACACAGAAGAACCCTTCAATTTGGTTGTTTGGGTTCATGAGAATGAATGACAAATTTATGGTCGACAAATTTATTTTCTTGGAGCTTTTAAAACAAAGATTTTTTTTCCACAATATTTTACGTTTTTACGATATTTTAATGTAGCCAATTATAACGTATTGCCCTCCTCACTTCTTGCTTCTGATTAAACTGTTATTGCTTGAGATCAAAACAGTAGTTAACACGATACAACAACCGTGAACACTTTATCAAAAAGTACAGCGACTAAAAATTGGTTTAAATATTAACTTAATTTGACAGAATTGTTACCCTTGAAAGACTTACAATAACATAATTTACTGGAACACATAAAATATTGTTTGATCAACTAACAACCTATGCTCGGAATGTCTAGATTTAAAGGGGAATAGTCAACATTCTCGAATTTGATTTAAGTCTTACAGAATAGTGTTAATAGTAATTTTAAGTACCAGAACTGCACCATAAATCGCAACATTCCTTCAAATATACCTCAAATCAGAATTTTTTCTTTTATATGTGTCGGAGTTTCAAGAAAAGACGAGTGATAATGTTAACGTAGATAATTATGGATACACATGAATAGCATTGCTCAGTACGACGATGAGCTGTGAACAAAATGCTGATTAGCTTATTCCAAGGTCACCGTTTGTGAAACTTAAAATGAATAGTGATTGTGCCCCTTTAAGTGAAAACACACATTCATACCGATTACCGGTAGAAAATGAGTCACTAAAAAAACTAGTTAAATACAAGATTTTAAACATAATCAAGTGGAAAAAATAAATCAAACACCCGCTGGCTACGGAAATGCAAAGATTTTAAACAATAGACAAATGTTTTATTTTATTTTCTGTGACTCATTGTATAAAAGATATCTAATGGAAAGAGAATTTCAAACTGACTTTATGGTAATTGAATGAGATTTGTAAAAAACGGAAATTGAAAATTGTATTAAAGGGGCCATAAAGATTTACTTGGAACTAAGCAATTTGGTCAAAATACTCTTTATATTAAAGAGATTTTTCACCCGGTTTCCCCCTGTCAGTGATGGAGGTCGGAGGGGCTGACATGGACATAGACATGTAAATCGTTCGGATGGGACAATAAACTGATACAGCTGGAAATCGAAACAAAGAGCAGGCTAATGCTGCTGTTCTGGCAAAATTTCCCTCATTGCACACTGCATGGCGTTTGCCCGTCCTCAATTAACTCATATAGGTGCAGAAAAGTAGGACGTTAAACTCCATTCATTTCATTTCATCTATACATGTACCAGGTAACTTGGTACAACCTCCATCTATTAACCCTACTCTAGGTTGTAATAATATTGTTAAAGTAATTTAAACTTTGTAAATAGACATGCAATTTTAGGGTGAAAACACGAAATAATTGGAAGCCCTAGGCGAATGTAAATTTGTTTAAAATATATTTTAATGGTGAATTGTTGTGACATCAATTATATCATATCATTACAGTTGATATTTTCAAATCCTGTATTTATAAGACCACCGTATAGTTATAATCGTGAGAAGCTACTCGGCCTTTTCGCTTCACTCTGGGAATCTAAATGTGGAATTAATGGCACATTTTCTGCTTCTGAGAGTTAGTTAGGATATCCAACTGAGCACAGACCCAGAAACCAACATAGCAACCACCACCTTACTTCTCCTTTGATTTGCACCACCGACGAAAGGAAAATTCGTTCGTGTTATCTTATAACTAGTAAAATTGTCCTGGGAGCTTTTCGGGTACTTACTCCCAACAAACACGAGTACCTCAGGATTAGAACCTGATGGTACTTATCTTTGGAGTAGTCCACTACTATACAACTATTACTCTCGATTTTTGCCATGATTTCGGATGAGATTTTGATTAACAGAATTGTTTTGCCTGTACGGGTTTTTATTCAAGTCCAAAAAAATCAGACTGTTTCCTTTAACCAAAGACCAAAGGCCATTGTAACACACCGTTCATTGAATTCACAGTCATTTCCCAAATAAACTCATTGAGTCTTCAAATAGAAAGAGAAATATCTATTAATGGAAAGGAATCAACGAAAGTTATTTTAAGATTATCTGAAATGTCATGGTGTTAAGGACTGAGATTAGTGTTATTCGGTGTTCAGATTAGAGTGTCGGTGTTACCCTGTGTTCTAGATTAACACCTCAGTGTTATATTATTTGAACATTAGTCATTGCGTACTTCACTGCATTAAAACTCTCTTTGACTTGACTTAGTTTGAACTTTCCTAAAACTAGCTGAGCTGTTTAACATTTTAGTTTTTAATTGATAGTGATTGTGGTTGAGAGTTGACACCGGGACGACTTTTCGTTGCTTTGCCCGTAGCATCATATTCTTCTTAAGCCTTAGGTATTCGAATCCATAGTATTTGATAAATCTTAAACTTAGACAATCCTACTATCTACCAACTAAGCTATTCCACTGTCACAAGATGTAGCAAACAAAGAATAATTTCCCCCTGTTGTCATGCATGGCACTCCTAATTCGTTATGATTCCAAAATATTTTACAGAGAGTGGAAAGTTGGTCCCATGAATCTCATTGGATCCGTCGAAGATATTACAAATAAAGTTAAACTTGCGGTTTCAATAATTTCGACAGCCATTGCGAGCAATATCAGCATGTTCATGGAATCGAATGTTAACTGCAATGGACTGCCCACTGGCTTTCCCAATTTGTAATATAAAGCTTATCTCGGAGAACAAGTGGCAATCTGTTTGAGCGGTTGGGGTTGTAGGGTTGTTGAGATTTAAAGCCCATCCACTTTTACCCCTATCTAAGATATAGGACATAATCCTGTGTCCTAATTCCCATGCTATATAATTAACAAGTGATAATATATTGTAGTCTGTATTCAGGTCAATCTGAACATAGTTGATTATAATAACACGTTGTAAAACATTATAACTATTATAATATAGGTCATTGTTTTTATTCTCGGCTTGACAGATCTGTCTCCATCTAGATTTCACACCGAATAATATTAAAACTTTCTCCATGATTTATTACTTGTCACTGACAGTAAGTGCGCTTCTTTCCTAGATCTGTCAGCGTTCTGAAATTCCGTCCTTATGCAGATTTGGCAGTTTAGTTTCCAGTCACACATAATATCATTAAAACTTTTTGTATCATTTATCACAAGCAACTGACAGTAGTTTTGAGTCGTCTATAAACTACATTTTCTACAGAAGGCAAAAACAACTGTTTTCTTTCAGAATACCGACTTATATTCACGAGAAACCTCTCCAATGCCAATTTCGGTGGCAACCACCTCCAACTGCAGCTTTGTGGATAGGAACATGAATGAGGAGTAGTAATATTTAAATCTGGGTTGACTAGAATATCCTACAAATGACTGCTGGAAACAAATCGGAATACTTAACCCTTTTTTAAAGGGATACGTTCACCATCCGTCGTTCGACTAACCAAATCTTAGTCTCAGAACCTGAAAGTTTTTAGCAAGCTAATCAGTAATAGTGTTCACAACTCTCCCTCGAAATGTAACTCTTCAAACCTTGTGTATCCTTAAATATCAGCGTTTGAAAGTCAAAAATGCGACTCGTATGTAAGTGATAGAAGATAAATGTTAATTTACAGGTATAGTAGAAGAGATTGTTTGATTTTCGAGCAATTCTAGTACCCCTAAAGATTATTTACAAATTTTCAAGACCCAGATTAACCCTAGAAAATGCCGACTGTTCCCCTTTAAAAGGTGTGATGATAGACTAGGTAGAATATAGACCTATTTACACCAGTGTTATCAATATTTATATCCCTACTTATTAATCTTATCATCTGACAGATGCCATAACTCTTTCTATCGTTTATTAGCCTTACAACCACTACTGACATACTGGGCTTGATCGCCTTTCAACATGTCCGAGGGAGATGTGTGCTCGCATACCTGGAGGACCTGGGTTCAATCCCGAAATGGGTCGAGATACTACTTTGTTATTGATGAGAGAGCCGTAATCTAAAAGAACAGGGTTCAATGCCGACATGAATAAAGGTACTACCGTCGGATTTTTCAATCTGGCCCCCCCCCCCCCCTGACTTTGATGCAGGTTGGAAGTGTTGACATGGAAAAGCGTCTAGGCGCTCAGATGTGATAATACACCGAAGTCTCGTTTGCTACTGGCTGTACACGTTAAACAGCCTTCGACAGTTGAGATAGTAAACATGAGTATGCTTATGTCAATGCTGTTCTGACAAAATTTATAATGCTTGAAAAAGAAGAGAGTACCAATGTCGAAACGTTGAAAATGTATCCGCATTGAATCCGTGTTTTATGTCAAGTTATTCAATTTCCCAATAACTACATGCCATTGAAATAAAAGGGTTAATTAAGGCATGATAACCTGGATTACTATCGACATGTCAAACATACCAGACTGTCAAACATATCTTACTATCAGAGAGTCGACATACATTAACATAGTAAATCATGTTTTGAAGTATTTTATCTGTTATCTGTAATCTGTATTATGTGTTATAAATATACTAGACTAATTGTAATAATTAACTCAAATATTCACTGTAGAAACAATTGATGAAAAACCCGTCCATGTAGACCGGTGATATAAACTTGTCTATGTAGACCAATAATATAAACCTGTCTATTGGGGCCAATGCTATTAAAACAAAATTCGAGACCCTTAGCACAGACATATTTAATTTATATTAACATATTTATACAGATCTGTGATTTAAAACTGTGTATGTAGGCTTTCGATTTAAACTTGTCTATTAAGACCAGTTTACGTTAGCCTGAACAAACCTGTGTAATCAGACCACCTCCAGTTGACCACAATCTTATTTAAACCAGGTGTCCAGTTGACCGCAGGGCCTCGAAACATTACACGATAATTTCTCTTATATATTATTCTTATACATCAAACAGTTCCGACTTCTAGTTAAGAGGTTTTTCTTAGATAAATACTAAATAAGACCAAGATCTGGGGGTCAAGAGTCGTTTGACCTTTCGGCACTAAGTGGTTTCATTTTCCCCTCACCCACTGACACATATGTTACAAATTCCAAAAATGAAAACAAAAACAAGGAACGAAAATATTGAGGGAAACGAAAAGTAGAGTAAAGTTCAAAGATGAAAAACGTTTTGGTTTCCTAGAGGAAAGGTCTTGGACGTTAATAAACACCACTGACCTAATACAAATACCAAATAAACAGTGTTGGTTATGTGGACTCTCTGAAAGAAGTTCCGATTTGAAACAGCATTTTTGTAGTTAGGCTTATCAGTAATATTGTGCACAGCTCTCCCTTGAAATTTAAGCCTTCAAATCCATGTGTATCCATAATTATCATATTTAGTTAAAAATACGAATCGTATTTTAATGAGAATAATGCCTTATATAGAAAACACGTATCCAAAATCGGAACACAATCGTGTATTCCAGTAATTTCGGAGGCTATTTACATAAATTCTAGACCCAAATCCACTCTCGAAAATGCTGAACATTCCCCTTTAACTTGAACTGGCTGGTTTAGTCATGTATGTTACACTAAAAACTTCAATGAACCTTTTTATTTACCAATGATGCACCGATGCACACGACAGATAAGAAGAAATTATAGACAAATTTCTTCACCAAAAGATAAAATACACTTTTTAAAAAATCAAATGTAGACTCAATTGATAACATCACATCCTTACATAATTACATGTTATCCGCCATCTTGGACGCCATTTTATATTTGTATTTGCAATGTACGAGGCCAAGAATGAAAATGTTTGATTCACTTGTCACGTCTGAATAATTTTTTTCAACTCGACTTCAAAAGTTTCTATAAATATATGACAAAAAAAGCTGAAAGATACTGTATCAGTACATGATGGAATTTGAAATAGTTCGACTTAATCCTTTTATCAGACGAATGACCTTCCAGGTTGCAGACGACAATTCAAACGTCAACATGACGTCAAGTTAACACGTGCTCGAATATGGCGAGTGCAGAAACCCGCCAACTTATTTAATTGTGTTATTTTAACAGCTTACATGGTCAATAACAAGTACAAAACGTTTCTGAAACAGCTACTGGTATCGGGGAGCCTTGTCCATTTCAGCGAAACAGATCAGCAGACCTTAGAAATGATATTAAACTGTCCTTGGTTCTTTCCTGAGCCTGGGGTAAAGGGGATTGACAGCCACATGCAGTGCGCTTTGGGGAATCCTCGGCAGTTTCCGTAAACCATGAACGTAACTTTCGCGGAGACCGTTTGACTATAATGAGTTAAATTCGCTAGATTATAATGGGTGTTTGGTGAACATATTTTACAAAATCAACTGAGATAAGTTAATAGTGTTACACGTATTTTGGTATTTGATTTAGATTGTTTGTAAACACTATTACAGTATTTAAAGATTATCCCCACTTAATACTATTATACCTTGAAACAAGTAGATTAACTTTTGACTGGCGGGAAATGGTCAAATGGTCAGTTTATTTAATCTTGAAGTAAAACATTCCTGTGATATTTAGGTCAAGAAGGGCGATTGTGTCTGAAAAGGATTGGTTGGTGTTTGTGTTGGTGAAACCTCTCATTACCACATTCACTCTAAACAGGTTTCAAAAAGTCCTTACCGAATCAACATCACATCAAAATTACGAAATCAGTTCCATAATGGTTCATCTAGAATTTGAGCTTGGGGCTTTAGAAGGTGTTTGAGAAGAGTCAGAATAAAGGCTCGAAAATTGTCTGTTGATTGCAGGATGACACGTTTTTACTGTCAAGAAAATGGTGATCGCTGGCCTCGTCAAGAGGGTGTTGAATATAGGTAAATTTGGTTGAATATTGCATGGGATGTTTTTTGGATGGCCGCTCATTAAAAGGCAGTTCTGAATACGGGTGACCGTTAGAACAAGGTTGACTGTATATCATTTCTTTTTTATTCAAATTCATTTTTTAACAATTCTACACCGTTTCAGCCTACGTCTATCTAAATGCAGACAACTGATACAACTGAAAACCATTTAAGAAATTTGCAGGAATCGCCCATCCTTTCCACAAATAAACCCTGGCATCGCCTATCGTGTTATAAAACAAGGTCGTCTCGACATCGTTAAGACAATTAGTAAACAATTTAAATTACCCAAGATTATGAGCATCATGAGTTTTTACGTCTGCTTCTGTCTTTAATAAACATGGAAACGGCGCCAAAATATATTTCACCACTTCAAACTTACTTCTGTTATGACGTCATCAACAGCTGATGTTTTTTGAATGAGTTTTACAGACTTAGAATGATAAATCAATTTTAAACGCTCAGAAAAAAATTGTTTGTGTAATGTTTAGGAAAGCCTCGTGTAGTTTTTGTGATTTGTTTTGCAATCTGAAACCCCAAACTTTGCAGTCTTTACTACTGTAGCGAGTTCAAATACATACGTCAAACTTCAGGCAATATTCATGGAACACTGAGACTTGGCTCGAATGGATGGGTAAATTGTGGAAAACTCATTTTCTAGAAGGGACCTCACAAAAGTGTGGGGTGATGATATCATGTGGTGACTGTTCCTACAGTTACCTGAGTGGTGTGCGACGCGGGATTAACGCACCAGAATAATGTGGTTGTTGTAATTCCACTAAAACTAATGCGTTTAATGACGTCACTGACATTGATCTACCTTCCGGTACTATTGATATCTATGCAGACCACTGTCAGTGACGTCATAAAACGGGTTAGATTTACAACCACAGACTTCAGAATGGAAATTGGAGTGGTGCAAATTGATGCTATCAGTGTCCCCGATACACATACAAAGTTAAGAAAACCTCTTAATAATCCCTTCAATGCGGTGGTCCTGTACATGAAATCAGAAAGGAGATATCTCAACTATTGATAGAGTTTGGTACGAACAGAAACTAAATCAATACTCACCAATCCGTCGCATGCTGCTATTGCCACTTTTGAATATTCCTGATCAATCACGTGACCTGTGTAATGGCATCCTTGTACTTTGACCCCGGTAAATTTAGAATCCGACACATTTTTGAATTTGTTACTCCTCCGTTCCACGACAGTTGCTGGAGAAACCAACCGGACATTTTCTCTCACTCTTATCACAATATTTTCCTTTCCAATGGGAATTTTATAATGGATCACTTCAGGATCCCTCACTCCACTACCGACACTTCGTTTATGAATCGAATGCACGTGAAGTTCGTGTCCGAGGAATCCTCCATTCTCGTCTACCTGGCTTGGAATTGAAACAATATAGTGATCCAGATCCTTGACATATTGTTCTGAAATAGAAAATAGGCAAATGGTTATTAATGTATTGGTTATAAATAGGGTCGTGTTCAGGAGAAAAAAATCCAGGCAGGTCCAAATTAACTGACCACAGAGAGAACATGGGTTCCGGACCCGGACATGCGTCTAGTAAATGTAGCTAGGCTACATAGAGGGCGGGTACTGATAACCTGCAAAGGTCACGTAGGCACAACATACGTCAGCACTTAAATCCATCTATATCAACCAAATTAATCAAGTAATTGTTTGAGGTTTTTGGGGGGTTTTTTGGTTCTCGCATTAGGTGTTGAAATTAATCAACACTCGCTCTTTAAAGCACTATTATTGGCTAAACTGTCCTCGTTGGACTTTGACCCATTTATTATTAAAATGACGTTATTTGAAATTCCAGAATTAGTCAATTTTATCTTATTTCTGTTAATTACGTGATTAATTGGTTTTTTAATTGGCCCAAAACCACGAAAATATTATCATAACAAAAATAAACGCCCTAGTCTTTAGGTTGTGTCGAAATCCACCCTATTTTATTGATAAGAATTGAATAATGATTTTAAAGGGATAGATTCGACAAAACAAATAGATTTCAGTTACTCTAGGATCAAGACTTGCTGTACACATTAATATCTTAGAGCTAAACAATTTGTTCTGAAAAATCAGCTTTGCTTGTTACAATAGCATTCCTTATTTGGAATTTATATCTCATTAGTTGCTCTACCCCTTTCCCTTAATCAGTCTGTCCCCTACTTGTATCAATGGCATTAAATCTGTAAATAAAAAACACGTTGCGCAGGTAGCGTAAGTCAAGGAAATTGCTTCTGCCATTGGTTTACAAACTGGTAGACAAAGCAATTTACAGTGTCTTCCACAAAACCATTTTCATACTTCGTATATGCGAGCTGAAAGAAGAACTTTCCAGATGCAGCAAGCGTAGACTGGTCATTGACACATATTTTAAAGTGCAGACGACAATGACGTCATATCCATAGACACTGTTCAATATCTGTATTGACAATGACGTCATTATAACGTAATTGAAATGTACTTGAAGAACACAGACGTGTGATTTTTTTTATAATTTTTGATAACTGTCCTCAGATAACGTCTATATAAACACTCGAGAATATTCAGAGTATTATTTGAAGGGTTGTAAAGAAAATATCAAGTCTGTATTTTGATAGTTAAAACTCTTAAATAAATACATGTTATTCAATTCCTGGGTTCAATTTATAAAAGGTATATTTGGTTATTCAATGCGTAAGTTAAACTGATTGAATGTATATTTCGTTTTATTGACATTAGGGCCTCAAGGTCGATGACGGGGTTTGAAATTTTTATGAGAATTTTTTTAAAATTCATTCAACCTTTGGTCTGATAAAAGTTGTAAAAACATTCAGTTTAGTCTCAGGTTAACTACCTGTAAATAGGTAAAAATAACAGATATATACATGTATGTACTGCTAGCAGTTATATGTTGTTTACATACGAAACTTCGCATCTTTCCTATCTCTGCAATTTCTCTCTGTTGTTCAGAATTATGCTGTCTACTGAGGCCCCGTCTGCTAAAGGTTTTGATTTAAGATACCTCAACAAATGGAAATCGAAACTAAAAGAAGGCTAATGCCACTGTCCTGTCAAAATTTGCCCATGTTCAAATAGATGCAAAAAAGTGCAGTAGCCCAACCGCCATAGGCACTGGTACCCAGGAAATCTTGTTGCACAATAGGGTGATCACTCAACGGCAGGTTTTATCTGACTACACAACAGGGTTGCTGGACTGAGCCAACCTCTCATTTGACAAGTTCAAATTTTCTTATGTTTAAAAAATACACTAATAGCTAAGATAACGATCTTAGTTGTAATTCGAATTTGATGCAAAATACGTCTTTATGCTTCATTTTCACGAACCTGTATGTTGCAGAGAAGACGTAAAACTCCATTTCAGATTGTCATATAATCGTCTGGTATAAGAATTTAAAACTATATCTGAGATAATCTAGTAATATGTACTGTATACCCTACAAACTTGTTAACCCTTCAATTGTTCTGCTCTCAACGACTAGTTTTATCATTTAGCTATCAACTGTTTGTCGTTGTTTAAAATAAACTAAATTATAATAGATGCTTTTAGATGTTTTAAATGATTGTATGAATGTTTTATAAATGCTTTTTTTATCTTTTAAACTTGTCGCGCAGAGCAGACTATGCTTACTCTTTTCGAAATACCTGATGGTATTGGAAGTCAACAGCTACATAATTATTGCACCCGATTTTGTCATGCTTTGGGCGCGATTTTTTAACGGAATTGTTTTGCTTGTACGGATTTATATCATTTTAAAATTAAATTTGCAAAGAAGCATATTTTAATATCTTACGAAACACCACAATAGCATTAACCTACTATTTCTCGATTTCTTGATAACGTCGAGATCCTTTATCTAGCACAACATTTGTTCTCTCTTTCTGGTTATCCAGATCGAATCTAAGAATCAAAAGAAGAATATCCTTTGTCAAACAATTGTGACTGATTAGCTGCCTTTGACAGGGCCAGTCCTATTTCGATATTCAACTCATGAAGGAATCTTTAACGTGCAGAGCCTGTAGCACACAGTGTTGCACTTGTTGTTAAAACGTAACAATCATAAAAAAGACAACAATCGGTATAATTCCTCCTGTATAACTAAAATAGGTGTCGGCTTCCAGAGTTGTTGTTTTTCTTGTGGTCTTGTTTTTCACACTATAATCAAGCTAATTAAAGTTCTTTGAAATTCTGGGAAGTAAAAAAACTCAAGATGTTGGAAAGCCACCAAGTTCTTTAAGAATTATTTCTAGAAAAAAAGACATGCGTCGTTACATCTATATTTCCACAATTTACACAATTTAAAGAAATTCAAATAATGTTTCAGGTATGCTTAAGTATCGGGCCTCTTTCAAAGAACCTTATGTTGGAACCAAATTCATAGGCATTATGATTTTCGCGAATTGATTTGGGACATTTTGGGTTTTGCCTTATTGATATATTGATATAGTGCAGTTAGATAAGCTCCTTGGCTCATACAAGTGTTGAGCACTCTATGGAGTGTACCATTGTCGTTATAGCGTTATGTGCAGCTCACTAGCTTGCTAGTTTGAGCACTTTGGCATGGTACGGTGGTATCACATATGTGGGATCATCTGAGGTGGCAATATAGTCAAACCTCAACTCCAGTATCAGCACTGCACTGATGAGGCCCAGAAGGCTGAAACAAACCTCAACTCCAGTATCAGCACTGCACTGATGAGGCCCAGAAGGCCGAAACAAACCTCAACTCCAGTATCAGCACTGCACTGATGAGGCCCAGAAGGCCGAAACAAACCTCAACTCCAGTATCAGCACTGCACTGATGAGGCCCAGAAGGCCGAAACAGGCCCAGAAGGCTGAAACAAACCTCAACTCCAGTATCAGCACTGCACTGATGAGGCCCAGAAGGCCGAAACAAACCTCAACTCCAGTATCAGCACTGCACTGATGAGGCCCAGAAGGCCGAAACAAACCTCAACTCCAGTATCAGCACTGCACTGATGAGGCCCAGAAGGCCGAAACATACCTCAACTCCAGTATCAGCACTGCACTGATGAGGCCCAGAAGGCCGAAACAAACCTCAACTCCAGTATCAGCACTGCACTGATGAGGCCCAGAAGGCCGAAACAAACCTCAACTCCAGTATCAGCACTGTACTGATGAGGCCCAGAAGACTGAAACAGTACTGTTTGCAGTTGAGATATAGTATGTAATTTTAAACCTAATTTACTTGTTCAGTCTCTTTAACAAACACATTACATTATATAAAAGTTTTTTTTAGAAATTCCGTACTCAACATAACAGTTAACACTTTTATTATAAAAATTATTAAGGTTTTAAAAAATGTGACAGCCACAATTTGTTTGTTGTAATCTGTTTGTTAGACTTGTCTGTTTCTGGTATTCTTTAGATTTATTCGGTGTTGGTGTTCAGGTACATCACTGATAATAGGCCAACGACATTTTAACTATGTTTCAGTTTTAAAGAAAATCAAATCCCCCTCGGGCGTACTTACGACTGTGCTCGCTAGATCCCTCGACAGTTGGAAATAGAAAAAGAGAAGGCTTATGTCGCTGTCCTGGCAACATTTCTGTCATTGCACACTGCAATTTTTTAATGCTAGTTTTGTGAAACGCCATGCTACCCTTGGAGAAGCAGGGTTAAAACTCTGTCATCCCAGTGTTGTTCCGGGCTATACTAAAAATCAAAACGATTCTGATAATAAAAAAGTCATCCAAAATCATGGCAAAATAGAGAGAAATAGTTGTATATAGTGGCCTCTCCCAAAAAGAAGTACCATCAGGTGTTTCAAAAAGAGTAAGCATGGTCTGCTTCGCACACGTCACCTGCCACTACTATCATGGGATAATTATTAAACAATCAAGTCATAAGTAACTGGTAAATTGCAATGCAATTCCCATGGCAGGCTTATATGAAACATATTACGGAGGAAGGGTGTGGAATTCAAAGCTTAAAATCTACATTATTTAATACAGTAATCCACGGCGGAGTTACAGATCAAAATACATTTTATATTGGGTGTTATTGTTAAAACCTTTTATTCAATTCTCTGGGGGAAGGCGTTGTTAAGGCGGTGTTCGATTTTCTTTCTTTTTAAAATAACTTACTCTGTTCTTAATTCGTCTACAGCTCTTAAAATAATGAAACCTGCATTTGATCTCTCATTTAACGAGAAAAAATTGCGAATATCAAAAAGAAAAAAGAAATTGACTCGTGCCAAAAATAATTCCTGTTTGTCTGTGATTGAAATGTTTTAATCTATGTTTTAACCCCAGTACGATTCTGACATGTAATAGACATGTTTAAATTAGCAGTATTAATTCTTCAGTTTTTATATCCAGTACACAATTTAACAGTTCAAAGAAAAATCTATCTGTAGAATTTCACTCAGATATTGCGATGTCAAAATTGTCTAAATGATGTTAAAATTGCATTTTGCACCATTCCAATTTCCATTCTGATGTCTGTGGAAGTGGAATTGCTAGAACCACAAACATCTGATTGAAAATTAGAACGGTGCAAATTGTAGCCCCAATACACATATTTTTACCTAACCCTAAACTTAAACCTAACAGAGCAAGATTTGATTTCAGAGAAGAACTATATCGGGTGTGCCAAAAATATCATCTCCAACTTCGTTCAGGGCCCTATTTGTACAATTTTTCATATTTTCAGGGTCTGACAAGGACATGTTGAAGTAAATCTGTGAGAATTTTGAAAGAGATCGGCTCACCAACGGCGGAGATACTTCCAAATAAAATAAACTCAGGTAGAAATACAGGTGTAACAAATTACAGGTAAATTACCTTGATTAACAAACTTCATTCATGTTTTAATCAAATATCTACCTTTATATACAAATAGTGTTTAACAGTCTGAAAGTAGGCTTCTAGATTAGTTCAGCTGTTAATATTAATGCTTTAAAATATATCAAATTTACCATTACATAAAAAGAAAGTGAAAATGGAGATTTGCCATTCCAATGCTTCAATTTTTTCAAATTGAGGCAGATGAGCAGTGACCACACAAAACTCGCATCTGAAACATAATGTACAAAGAGCTAGTATTTCTGCAAGTAAACTGCTTGGTTAGACCATTGCAGCTGTTAATTTAAACGCATGAACATTGGCAAAAATAAAAATGGTACCATCTACCGCTGCTTACAAAATTATCATGTCGCAACTAAAATACAAGACTACATGTATTACAATAATATAATATATATAATCTTATTATGGCGAAGAAAAATTTAAAGAAGTGTCTCTGTTGAGTTTCGCTGAACTAATAACGAATGAATAAGAAAATTTAACATAGAAAAAGGTGATCAAGATCAATGGATTAAGAGTTAACCAGTTAATTATACGAAATACAGATTAGTGTTAAAAGACTGAACAAAGGATTCAAACATAGTTACTTATGATAATTAAACATTTTATGTATAAAATTAAACAATTATAGTGAATAAAGGTTTGTATTTTCCCACTGAATGTAGATATCCTTCGACCTGTATCGCTGATACTGAAATGAGAACTAGGTCTGTGTTTTAGACAGTAAAAAGTTTTCTTTTGCTTTAAAAGATTACGAAAAGAGGTCCAGAAGAAAATGATATGATATTTGTACCGGTGTCTTTCCTTATTTCTATGTGCGACATAGTCTTACTAAACGACGAGTCGTATTTTTGACTTTCAAATGCTGATAATTATGGGTACACAAGGATTTGAAGGCTTAAATTTCCAGTTAGAGTTGTGAAAATTATTATGGATTCAATAAGCTAACAACTTCCAGGTTCTGAAATTTATATTTTATTGGTCAAACGAATGGTGAACATATCTCTTTAAGAGTGTCAAAAGGTAAGTAAAGTCCAGAGAGAAGAAGACAGATCTATCATTGTTTCAAAACGTTAAGAGTGTCAGTAAGTAAAGTCAAGTCCAGGTGTACTGTTCTAGTAAATTATAAAAACTTGTAACTTACTTACAACCTGACAGTTTAAACCTTATAAATATTATATTTACATTTTACTCTAGTTTTACTATCCTTTTATTACCAAGATACGAGTCAAGAATTTATCAAGGTCAAAATGAAATGGAGTTTTACGTTTCAGTGCTCTAAAATTGGCAACGCCATTAATTCATGATAAAAGCTATACAAGCAAGATCATTTTGATAATCAAAAATCTTTTCCAAATATAGTTTCCTTCAAATGAACCTCGCATTCTTTACTTTGGGTGGAATCGCTGGAATCAGAGACTTGTAATTGAAAATATGCATGTTCTCAAAGTTATCAAAATTGTATTTGAGCTTCAGAGCATGGAACAATTTTAGTTTTATGTGGTCAATGCAACAATATGAGTTGCTGGCAAACAATATTTGATGCAAATCTATGAAATCTTTTCCACTTGCTATTGATGAATTTCTGGTAATTGGAGTCCTCCTTTATAATAATTCTATGACCCCAATCCCCAAGAAAAGCCTCCGCTCCACGAAGTTAAAATAACGTTAAATTTAAAGTTTATAGTTAAATTCCATATACAATGTGTCATGCTTGACATAACTTTCACGTTTAAAAAAATATGTCTGGAGTGTTTTTAAATTCTTTTAGTTATATTTTAAAACATGTCAAACCAACAGATTATTAGATATGTGACGGCATCTATGGGGGCACCGAACCAATGGCGTATTTAGGAGTGGGGATCATAGTAACACCCTTCCCCCTCTTCTGGTCGAAAGTTCCCCATATTTTCGCAAAATTTGTGCCTTACCCAACACCCCCTCCCCCCCCCCCCCCCCCGACATGCAAACATTCCTCGACAAGTCTCTGTATCAAACCATGTGCAGCCCCCTTTTCTAAGAAATTTCAAAATAATTGTTATCCATTTTCGCCCAAGAATGCACCATTCCAGTTTATTTTCAGATATTCTTCCAGGGAGGGAGGCTCCCGCCTTTCATTTTTTTCATCTCACCCCTTCATTTGTCCCCCAATAAATAAGTCTGCCCCTAATGTACCCCCAAGTTCGAGTAGGCTGGCTCCGCCACTGTGTAGAATAAAACATGCAATATACATTACATCTAAAACATGAACTTTCACAAAATAAATTGTCGAAAGTTTTTAATAATTAACTTTCTACCACAAATAGCGCCAGCTTTAATGTATCACTAATGGTTTTTATAATCTAGTTGTTTAGATGTTTGGGTTGTAAATGCACTTCCGCGACTAAAAGAAAATGCTGTGACTGCAGAATTTAAAAGTAGGTTACAACACATATTTTACACTACTCGTTCAGCAAGTTTTCTTACTATAGTAAAGTTAAAAAAATCTTATAAATTTTATTTTTGTGAGAATGTATGGTAAAGAAAACATTCCATTCTGGATTGCGAATTTTGTTAAATGCTTCTTTCCCAATGGTAGACGAGTTTTGTAAATGAAAAATAATTCCATTCTAGTTTAGACGGCTTCAGTTAATAAAAAATAAAAACATTTGATTTGAGGACTCTCTTAAAAGGGTGCAGAATTGATAATTGCTTTCAGAAGAGGAAAACTTGACTGCAACGCACAACGATTTAAAGGGATTGTAAAGTGTTTTTCTAAACTTTGTATGTGTATCGGGGACACTAATAGTATCAATCTGTGCCATTCAAATTTTCATTCCGATGTCTTTGGTTCTTGCATGCCCTGCATCTGATGAGGCCAGTGTAGACGGACAACGCTATAAGTAATTTAACAGGGACACATGACCTGTCCCATCTGAACGACTAGACCAGGCCTTCTCAATTAATTTTTGTAAAGAGCCAAATACTTTTATACAAAAAATATAAGAGCCAAATAGACTATAGCGAGCAGAGCGTTTTAACAGAAGAGGTAACTGTTGAATGTTGAGGGGCCATTCCCAAAGGCGTCGCGGTCCGCCATTTGAGGAGGCCTGCACTAGACACTTTTTCCATGTCAACCTCTCACTAACGATCTACAGTCAATCTGTATTCAGCCAGTATTATCAAGGAAGAGACAATGGCGACGCGATAAAAAGATTGACGGTGGGTCTAGAAACATCTTAAATTTCTGTTTTAAATATGAATAGTTGTATTGTCAGTTTGTGAGATTGGAAGATAGTTAGCCTTTAAAATATAAACCCTCTGATAACCATCGTGTTATTTCGACACTTATGTTTCAATTGTTGATTTGATACTTTCTTGGGGAGCCGCGGTGGCTCAGCGAGTTAGACGCTTGCTCGCTAACCTGAAGGTTCAGGGTTCAATCCCGGCATGGGTCGAGATGACACCTTCGGATTTTTCAACGCGGTTTCCCCCTGTCAGTGATGCAGGTCGGAGGGGCTGACATGGAAAAGCGTCGGTCCTTAAGGTCTGGTGGCATTGTGTTATATTTAATTTTTTGTTTCAATTGTTGAAATTTGAAGAATTACTCTTGTCCAAACGTTCCCAGTGTCGAGGTGGACCCAACCTTTTCGTTACACGGTGTAAGGTACCATTGCCTTGAAGTGATTGTGAATTGTTTCGCGGTCATGGTTATCATTTCGGCAGCATTCAGTGGGGCGAAGAGGGGCGAATATGTGCCCTTTTCATATGTATTCAAGTAAAATTTGTTGTGTCCTTACCCCATATATATTTCCCAAAATATAAGAATTAAATACGTTCTGGTACACCTCAGACGTGAAGCTCTAAAAAAAAGTCGTAGAGTCACATAGTGCCCTTTATAACACAGATTCGACCCTGCCCCTCACCTTTGCCTCCGGCGCCCCTGTCAGCATTGTGCAAAAATAATTCAAGAAACTTGTCCTTACCTTGTCGAGGATCTATGAATTTAACTTGTCCAGGATCCGAGTTTAAACTTGAGACCACTGGTAGTATCACAAATATTTTCACAAGAATCAAATAAAACTTGAAATTAGTTAAAACGTTCATACCGGCTGTTTCTGAACACATTTTAAACATAAAAATATCTTAGACACAATTATTCCATTTTCAACACTGAACAAAACAAATTCTGAAATATTCCAGTTCACACTACGCACGAACACTTATAAACACTAATGTTCACTGTAAAATCCTGACACTGTAGCCTTGGCCAATGCTTTCGTAGAAGATAACGTCAAATAACGGATATTGCAGGTAAATACAATCCAAGATCCAGTAAATAAAAATCGTGAGAAAGCTAATTGGTAAATAAAACACTAATAGTTGAATTTATCTAAGCCAGCGAATTACTCAATTATACAAAATTCATAAAGTAACGTTCAGCCTAGTCACAGAACGTAACAACACTGTTATATCAGAAGTTTCCTTGGTAGGGTCTGTCTTGTTTACAGCAGTGTAAGGATGAAACACCAAGGAACACCAGATAGTTTTAGACCAACCCTAGCCGAGATTGATGTATGGCATAACCAACCGAGGATCCACAGATACAATAACTTTCGATCACTCCAGTTCTATTTTAGTTTAGAATCCGGAGGAGACACAATTTAACAACACATACAAAAGATTTAGGATTTTAATCCAGCTTAATCGAGATTGATATTGAAGAAATCAGCGGAGGATCCGCAGCAATAATAATTCCGGATGATTTGAGATCTACACAAGTCAAAATTGGTGTATCACATAAACCTTTCAGTTTGAAGCTAGGTGACACTCGAGTCCTATTATCGTTGAAATAAGTTAACAGTGGAATCACAGTCACAATAGTTTGAGTTGACCCCAGGCCTTCTCAAGTCGACACCAATTTATGAAGGAACCACTGAAACAATAGTTTGAGTTGACTCTAAGCCTACTCAAGTCGACATCAATTTATGAAGCACTGAAACAATAGTTTGAGATGACTCCAAGCGTACTTAAGTCGAGATCGGTGTACGATGGAACCACTGAAACAATAGTTTGAGATGACTCCAAGCGTACTCAATTCTCAAGACCTTGAACATGAACAGTGGAATCGCAGCCTACAATAGTTTGAGATGACTTCAGGCTCACTCAAGTTCACTTCAAAATACGATGGAACCACTGAAACATTAGTTGTAGATTCCAGACCTATTCTACGAGAGATAATTGAACAGTGGAATCTCACAGACTTGTAATAGTCTACAGCTTATCAATATAATAACACTTAACAGATAAAAACACACTGGAACTAGATTACTTACACTCTTATACCTCTTACTGACGAGGGTTATTTACCAGAAACACTTGAATCAATGTTCTGTAAATCTCAAGTGCTGTTCGTTGCACTTACTAAGATCTCTGCAAGTCTCACTGGCAATGGTTATTTACCCCAAACACTTGGACCAGTTCAATACTCAAAAACAAGTACATTGGGTTATTAATCCTAAACGATTTCTATATGAATAATGCACATTTCGACTACAGTAGCATCAAACACTTTATTTCATTGACGAAGGTTCCTTAGCCAAAGCACGTGTGTTATTTACTATAGACATAACACAATTAGGCAAGATGAATGAAACTTTTACTCAGTAACTGACGAAGGTTTGTTACCATAAACACACATAGATTAAATGCATAATAAGAACACTAATTATATGAACGATAAGCACCTGCACGAATGTTAATTATCCTAAACGCTTCTGTAATTATTCGGGTAACGATACAGTAAGAAAACAGTTCACTTCTAGATATTGTAATGAAACGTATAATTATGCAAGTCTGGAATTAAGAGTTCCTAAAACAGAAATACGCTGGATATTCGATGGCTGTATACTCCAAAATCTTACAAAAATCACAGCAAAAAAACACAAATTTTATCCAAAAATATGTAATTATTATTAATTACTTTTAATCGAATTTGCTTCAGGCGAATTATTATCTTGAATTTTATTAATGCACGAGTCTCTAACGTTTTTTCAATTTTCTCTGATGCAAACTTTTAAAACTAATTCAATATCATCCACAACTTTAGCTTATACTAATAGTCAGCCTATCCTCAGCATTCAAATGCAAATTTCCAGGATTCAAAATTCCTAAGAGTTCTTGATAACACAATAAAAGGTGGAATAAAATCACAAAGTCGTTAAACGCTTTTAAAATACTTCCAATAATACAAATCAGGCAATGTCACGTCAGCGATACAAATTAGAACTCTCACTGACTACACAAGAAAGGTGAATATTCCTCATGGATTTTTCTGATTCCTGACAAATCCAAAAATATTCTATCCATTCACCAATAATCCGTGGTTTTATTCCCACAATAACTGGTCGACTGTCAGTAAACTTACAACTCGTGTGGTGTGAGGATCTACTCGCGTGTAAAAATCCCAACCATCGTCTAATGTCAATATGAACAGTTTGTTAAAAACATGTAGAGTTTAGTCCAACGAACCTGCCCGATAGTGGGGTACGGTTAACACATTGTACAGTTAGTGAATGAAAATCGCTGACCCACTGTGTCGAGATTAAAGTGTACCGAAGCTGGACGAGTTGTGTTTAAAGGTAATAACTATAGCCAATGATATAAAGTGAACTGACTGTGTCTCACGGTAGAAAATAAGTTGGTAGTGTGTATGTATATAAAAGTTATCTGTTAGAAAGTTCGTGTATACTATCGCTAGAGAGATAGATAAATTAGATCTACCTACATTATCAATTATTACACCCATAATGTTTGAGTACGGGAGGGGTGGGGTTAGTTTAGATAAGGTGGGGGGGGGGGGGTGTGAAGGAGTGGTTTTCAGGCTGATTGGCCTGGCGTAATGTGTCCTAAAATGTTTTTTGAAATTAAGATCCACAGATGTGATTACTGAGTAAAGCGAGAGTGTCTATCCGGCAAGAACACACCGATTCTCATAATAGCTGACAATATTTTTTTTATATAAATGCACAGAAGGTTACAGTTTTGTAGAGTCTGGTACCTGAATGCAGGAGAATTGCCAATGTCATTTAAAGTATTAAACGCTAATATGGAATCAATACATTGCATTACCCCAACTCCATCCTGATACACCGCTCCCTCTCTCAGACAAATACTTAATAGCACTAACTTATCTGTTGTGCCTCTTTAACAATAGGTTTATCTATGAAGTTATGATATATAATAAGTATATATAAGTTATAATCTAAGTATATAAGTATATTATCTATGTAGGTCCTTAAAACACAGTTTACAGACCTCTAGTTTGATATTTATAATGAAAAACAAACAATTTTTACATGTTTTAATAGAAACCTACTTGACATAAACGAGATAATAGCTGGGTTGGTCTTTATTAAATGATATACTTTGACTTTTATAAAATAATGTTCAGTTGTTCTATAGAATTTGTAAAATTTGTAATTTAACTCCAACGCCGTAAGAAATACCTCTAAAATGACGTCATGACCGTAAAAGACTTAGAGAAAATGACGTCATGCAAGACGCAAGGGACAAAAATGATATGACGTCTTGCTCGACAGAGAAAAATTTGATATGACGTCATGCTCGTAAGAGACAAAAATAATATGACGTCATGCTCATAAGAGACAAATATAATATGACGTCATGCTCGTAAGAGACAAATATAATATGACGTCATGCTCGACAGAGACACATATAATATGACGTCATGCTCATATTTGACAAAATAATATGACGTCATGCTCGTAAAGAGACAATATATATCGATATACAACGTCATGTTAGACAAATATTATAAAACGTCATGCTCGTCAGATAAATTTCATTACAACTATGACCCCATAATTGTATATACGTCAGTTGAAACCTACAATTAATATGACGTCATGCTCGTTAGAGACAAATATAATATGACGTCATGCTCATATGAGACAAAATAATATGACATCATGCTCGAAAGAGACACATATAATATGAAGTCATGCTCGTAAGAGACAAATATAATATGACGTCATGCTCATATGAGACAAAATAATATGACGTCATGCTCATAAGAGAGAAATATAATATCGATATGTAACGTCATGTTAGACAAATATTATATAACGTCATGCTCGTCAGATAAATTTCATTAGAATCATTACCCCATACTTGTATATAACGTCAGTTGAAACCTACAATGCGTCATGAAAAGTGTGGATTCTAAGATTGTTAGAATCTATTATGATATTACATATATTTGGACGTAAAACTCCTTTCTTTTCATTTGATTGAATAGACCTGGTGACTTTCCGGAGATCAACAATTCTTAAAGGAAATAAAAGTCTGGAGAAAAATATTGTGCTTCCTTTCGACCACAAAATTGATTGATAATTCTGATTATTTTTTTCCTGTTTTTTATAAAATTTTGACATTTCATATCTGAAGATGTCTTGTAATCAATCACTTTCTAAGATCTAGACCGGAAGTGAATTCAAATAAAACATGCATGTACGCGAGTTTATACAAATAATATGGAATAATATTGTTGCCACAAAATCTTGAATTCTTGACGATGTGCGTACCCTTTTCTGTTTTGTTTGAATGATAGAAGTAATCGGGACGAAAACTCAAACTTTCAAACATTTTAGTAATCACGGGGCACAAATGGTTCAGAGCTGTCTTGCTATTCTAGTGCTTGGGGATTCGATTGAGGCAATATTCTCGCCTGGACCCATCTAATTAGCTCAAAAGTGATGCAGGTCGGAGTGCTGTTATTGGTCATAAAATGCAGAAACAAAATGCATAAAACTCCAGTATTTTCTTCAGAGTAATCAGTATAGCATGTTTCTAAAAGCTTCTTCTACAACCCAGAGTCCAGTTTGCATATTCAGGCCTCTATTTGGTACATATTGTCCATATACTTGACATCAAGGGTACCTAGCTGTAATCTCTACTTGATTCTCTGATTGTCGAGTGGATTAACTGGGATTATCGTATATTGTTGGTTAAGCCGGTGACCATATGGTTGTTTAATAGATATACTATGAATATAAGTAGTATGTACACTGACCTCACACAGATAGGGGATAAGGAACAATGAGGGTTTTACTGTAGGATGTCTGATCTGATGGTAGGAGAGGTCTTAAGAGACTTGGGGTTATTGCTGTGGGATTCGGTTCGATACGATTGCTGGTGGATAGGGATGCTATCCTCAGACAGGTGAAAAGAGGTATTGGGTTTCTACTACGGTGTGTGATATGAGAGCCGGTGGGCAGGGATACAACCCTCAGAAAGAGCAGTGGCAATGGATTTTCGGGTAATTGCTGTGTGGTGTTAAACGAAATCGATGGGTAGGGATACTGCCCTCACACAGAAAGATGACAGGAATTTACTTAGGGGTTGGAAGGTAGAGATCAACCTTACAGAGATGATAAGACCATTTGAATATAAGCCATTTGAATATGGGATTTTATGTAAACGACGTAAGGGGATCAAACTGCTTTAAATGTATATAAAACGTTTACACAAACTGGCACAGACGTTTTGATATTGGTGTATGAACGGCTTTAAGGGTTTGGTAATGGGATTTAAGGCAAAAGCTGTTGTATGTATATACAGATTGTCTTAAGATTACCCTCAAACTGAAAGCGATAAGGGGTTAGATTTTATTTCTGGGGTTAACGTCTGGTCACCTAAGGAGAACATTATCAAGTGACTATTTTATCATAGGTTGATATACAATCTCAACCGACAATCCGGAAGTAAAATGCATGAAAAGGGATATAACTAATATCATGAATCATCAAATTTGATTAAATTAAATAACTTTCTTTGATACAAATAAAATATCTATTTCGTTTCATTTTGAGAAAATATGATTTTATGATATTGACATCACTTTGTACGCTTCCACATTCAACAGCTTCGTTTCTTTTTGACGTCTCCGTCAAATTACGGAGATAACCATCCTACTCTGTCAACCTTCCCTAGCGTTGCAGATCTGAACGCATCACTAGCCCTCAGACGTGAGATTAAGGTGGCCAGAAGTAGATATAAGATGTAAGATTGTTAACTGTCTACTGTAAGGTCAAGTAGAGATAAAATAACATAATACTAATTGTGTCCAGTCTTAGCATAATCTGATATACCAGGTAGATAAACCTCCACACTTATATTTCACGTGTAGTTTAACAAGGGGCAGGGTTTTTTGTATTGAAAGGGTGTTGGGTGGGATAACAACCAGTGGGGGTCGTTGTGGTGTTGGTTGAACAATTAATTAAAATTAAAATTAGATTACATTTCGCTTCGTTTATTTTTTATTTTTGACTCATTGTAATCTAATGAGGTTTAAAAGGCGAGTGTGTTCTGGTAAAGTCAATTTCAGCCAATAAGAAACTTCCTTGCAGATCGCGTGTCTATGCATTGTGGGAGAACGAAAAAGAAAGTAAAACAACACGGCAGTCCAAATTAAATAGAACGAAATGTAATCTAATTTGTTGAACAAGACTGTTGGAGGTCGTTGTGGTGTTGGTTGAACAACAATCTAATTAAAATTAGATTACATTTCGCTTCGTTTATTTTTTATTTTTGACTCATTGTAATCTAATGAGGTTTAAAAGGCGAGTGTGTTCTGGTAAAGTCAATTTCAGCCAATAAGAAACTTTCTTGCAGATCGCGTGTCTATGCATTGTGGGAGAACGAAAAAGAAAGTAAAACAACACGGCAGTCCAAATTAAAGGTAACGAAATGTAATCTAATTTGTTGAACAAGGACTGTTGGAGGTAGGGGGGTTGGTGAGATGATTTTGATAAGAGATTACTATTTACTACCGATCTAAACCCACAGACAATGAAGATGGGGGTTATAGTACTACGATTATATTTCACTTTACTAAAAGAATGTTGACTTCACTCCCACAGGGGAAGTTATTAAAGATCATCACATATCAACCAGATTGAGGGAATTCCCTACTGGATATTATTATTATATACCTATTGTTTACTCTCATAACTTACTATTAATAGATTGGTGTTAGGGGATACCCCAAGCTCTTGTTTAACATCTTGTATGTAAGAGGCAGTAAGTATAAGTTAGCCCAGAAGTTAGGAATACTTTCTAGTTCTTTCCTTTTATCTAGTTCACTTCTATTAGAATGACGATCACTAAGACGTAGTATACTAAGTCGTTTATTCAGTCATTGCACCACTTTCTCTTGGTTTAAATAGGTTTCAATTTCAAGGGAGAGTTTTGAACATTATTACGGATTAGATAAACTAAAAAATCATGTTCTGGGACTTAACATTTTGTGGTTGAATGGTTAGTGAACATATCTCTTTAATTGCTTTATAGCTTCTAGTGTAAGAGCAGTAACATTAGTTTAATTCATCATCATTTCAAAATACAGCTTAACAATCATCATCCTTTTTTAACTTCTGCATCATCAACATTTTCATGCCAAAATATGATATATTTATTAATTTTGAGCAGCTGTTTTTATAACGTTATCTTGGCATAGAAAAAAATACGTTGCAAATATAATATCACATAGTGTCCATACCCAAGGCTCCTGTCAGCCATTTGTTTCCATTTTCTAATGTATGAACAATCCCAGACCGGACATACTGGACATCACACGTCGTATATTTGCATTTATAAACCGATATATTTGTCGAGCTAATTGACGTGTAAATCCTACTGGACATCGGATACCCCCTCCCTCAACAATACTACTAGTGTCAAGGGGCTGTACTTGACCTCTGGGGTGAGGTCAACAGCTACTTAGCCCTTGTAATCGGATCAGTGTAATGGACGTGCCCCATGTTCCGTCAACACTGGAGTGAGTAGACCGTCTGCGGTGTCGTATGACCCAAGTCCGGCCACAATGAAAAACGTTTTAATATTTTGTTACAATCGGCAGTGGTCATGTCTCCCGCTCGCGTCTCTCTGCCCAGTAAACAATGAATACTATACTGTTTTTATCCAGGTGTTGACAGGCACTTGTCACTTGAAGATTAGTTGACGATCTTAACAAAATGTTTTTACTGTCATCGGTCATATATTTTTTAGTTAGCTGAAATATGAGGTTGTCAAAAAGGGACATTTGAGCCTCCAAATCAGTGGTTCCCAACCCAGAAGCCATGCCCCCATAGGGAGCCATAAGATGTTTGTAAGGGGACTATTTTGCCCTGGTATGAAATTGAATAGGGGGCCATGGCTCTGGGAGTTTCGTAAATTTGGGCCACGGTTCGAAAAAGGTTGGGACCCACTGCTCCAAATCCAGAGTCTATCAGCTTTTGGACTATGTCAAAGATGGTGGATTGTATATTTGAAGGAATTGTACTAATTTCATGAAGCTCTAGCACTTCTGGAGAAATCAAGCCCCGAAAATACCGACCGTTCCGTAAAATGCTAGACGATGGCAATTCGTGTTCCGTAATTATAATGCTAAGGAATCTCGGTGGTCTGGTAATCTTGTCTAGGGCTTTATCTGGAATTTGATAATTTTGTTTTAGAATTTTTAAAAGTTTATTTTAACTATCACTCCCATCTAAAAAAAATGTAACACCCTCGTAGGAAACATTATATACATGTAATCTGATTAACATATCTTCAACTGTGTAGACACTCGCTCGCCTTCCTGGAGGTCCGAGGTTTAGGCTAATACTGGCATAGGTCGAGATACACTGTAGATTTCTTATTTAAGGTAACCTGTCTTATTGTTTTAAAGCAGTGGTTCCCAAACTTTTCAAACCGCGGCTGCAAATTCATGTAAATCTCATTCATTTACAAAGCAGGTTTTCAATGTTCAAAATCACAGATTTTGTATATAATTCTACAAAGATACGGAGTTACGATTTTCAAATTCAGTTCGCAAGTCCATATGACCCCTAGCCAAATGTCCCTACCCCCAGGTTGGGAACAACTGTTTTAAGGCGTTATGTTAGCTTAAATTCATTCACATTTAAAACGGTTCAATTTTATACACCCCTAGTAGATCGTAGGCCATGCTGAGGCACAGTGAGTTGTTCATCGACTTGATGGTCCAGAATTCGATCCCGGTATAGTCGAGTTTGCCCCTTGTCAAGTCAGAAGGGTCTTTACATGACAAACTGTTCTTATGAATCAAAAACAAAATGTTCTAAAATCTGCTGAAGGTTGGAAATTAGCACAGCTATCATATTGAATCGAAAGAATTCTGCAACAATTTACTAAAAGATGGAAATCGCCGCAGTCATCATATTAAATTGTAAGAATTCTTGTACAATTTACCGAGTTTGTTACAGGCTCGTCAGGGGTTCGCCTGTTTCTATGTTCCCTGATAAACATTAAGTTGTAAAAATCTACAAGAACTGAATTGTTGGTTGTTTAAATGATAGGAACATCATCAGAAAAGATAAAATGAAGATTTTATTAATTTAAAACAACTGCTAACAGTTCTCGTCTTGTTTTTATTACTCGAGATATCAAAACAATTCTAATATTTATAAATATTTTAAATTAAATAACGTTCAGTTAACTTGGATACCAAAAATAACTTCTGAGTTAATATAATATAATATAATGAAATAATTATTATTACAATAAAATACACCACAAGCGGTCAAAGAAATACAAAATTACACTCAGACAAATGTTAACAAAAATACAGAATCAACTAAATCAATTTGTAATATGGAAAGGAATATCTGAATGAGAAACCCAAGTACCAAACGAATAATAGACATGTGGACACTCTCAATTATCAAAAAACATCACAGATGCATCCAATTGAACTAATCCAACTACCACGACCACCGACAACTACCAAACCAACAGCAATAATCATACAATTGAAATAATCCAACACGTAGTTTGTGATATCAGCATCTGCTGGAAGCAAACGTTAACTTGTCATCTACCAACAACTATCTAGTTTGTGATATCAGCTAACTGGAAGCGATATTAACTTGTCATCTACCAACAACTACCTAGTTTGTGATATCAGCATCTGCTGGAAGCGAAGGTTAACTTGTCATCTACAAACAACTATCTAGTTTGCGATATCAGCATCAACTTGAAGCGAACGTTAACTTGTCATCTACCAACAACTACCTAGTCTGTGATATCAGCATCAACTTGAAGCGAACGTTAACTTGTCATCTACCAACAACTACCTAGTCTGTGATATCAGTTAACTGGAAGAGAACGTTAACTTGTCATCTACCAACAACTACTTAGTCTGTGATATCAGCATCCAGTGGAAGAAAACGTTAACTTGTCATCTACAAACAACTACCTAGTCTGTGATATCAGTTTACTGGAAGAAAACGTTAACTTGCCATCTACCAACAACTACCTAGTCTGTGATATCAGCATTAGCTGGAAGAGAACGTTAACTTGTCATCTACCAACAACTACCTAGTTTGTGATATCAGTTTACTGGAAGCAGACGTTAACTTGTCATCTACCAACAACTACCTAGTATACACAATAGATCTCACCAAATTGTCTTGAACATCATTGACTAAAACTATTCACTCAATGCCCTTATCCCATTCTTTGTTACATTTATCCATAACTGATCAAAGGAACACTACTTTTTGAAAGAGAAAAATAGTTTTTATATTCATATTTGTGATAGAATGGTGACAAATATTGGAAATTATTCAGATAAATCTACTAATTAAAGTACCAAGAAGATGTTGTTTGTAACTGTCGTGTGTGAACGCTCTACAGGGATGTTTTGTGTAGAAACTAATCACACATTGGTAAATCATATTTACAAAGATTTATATTAATCATTTATACGTTATTCGGGTTTAATCGGTCAAAATTAAGAAATTTGAGAAAGGTATAGGGCTCTGGGGTTCAGATCCAGATGGTTGTTAGATAGGAAGATGACATGTTAACCCCCGCTTCTAGCTGATATTCCAATTTTATAACGACTGTTGGACTATGTGTATGATGCTGATATAACAAACAAGGTAGTTGTTGCTTCCAGTAAACTGATATCACAGACTAGGTAGTTGTTGGTAGATGACAAGTTAACGTCTGCTTCCAGTTAACTGATATCACAGACTAGGTAGTTGTTGGTAGATGACAAGTTAACGTCTGCTTCCAGTAAACTGATATCACAGACTAGGTAGTTGTTGGTAGATGACAAGTTAACGTCTGCTTCCAGTAAACTGATATCACAGACTAGGTAGTTGTTGGTAGATGACAAATTAACGTTTGCTTCCAGCGGATGCTGATATCACAGACTAGGTAGTTGTTGGTAGATGACAAGTTAACGTTCTCTTCCAGTTAACTGATATCACAGACTAGGTAGTTGTTGGTAGTTGGATATTGTTGGATAGTACTATGATGTTGGTTTGGTAATTTGAACCTTTGTAAGATCTGGTGAGGTCGAAGTACAAGGCATTTTATGACGTCACTGACAGTGATCTGCATAGAAATTGATAGTAGCTTCCGGTAGATCACTGTCAGTGACGTCATAAATCGCTTTAGGTTTACTGGAATTGCAAGAACCACAGACGTCGGAATGGAAATTGGAATGGCGCAAATTGATATTATCAGTGTCCCTGATACACATACAAAGTTTAGAAATACACTTTACATTCCCTTTAAGTCTCCCTTGGTGCTCTTCGCTAATGGGGTCATTTCACCAAGAAATCGTGCCTGAAGACCGAGCTGCGATCTCAGATCGTGACTTGGTCGCCGAAGGTCGTACACAGTCGACGGTTGACCGAGAGTTGGTCGCACCTTGGTCTTTCGTGGTCGCACGTGGTCGAGGAATAGTCTCCCCGACGAAGAGATCGTAGCTCGTTTTTTTGACATGTCAAAGAACTGAGCTTCGACCTAAAAGTCGCACAAAGAGCGTCGAAAGAGCGAACAAGGTCGAGGAAAGAACGCATTGGTCGAGAGACAATCGAGGCTAGAACGGGGATAAGCGAGGCTCAGTCTTCTTGAGCGAGAACAGATCGAGTGGATAGACGCAAGTAGAGCGTGTGCAGAGCGTAAATAGGACGCAGTTCAATCGTACACATCGAGGGTGGAACGAGATAACATCGAACATAGAGCGTACACAGAAAAAAGGATCAGGTCGCACGGATTCTGCCCGCGACTATGAGAAAACCAAGCTGCGATCATAGCCGCGCGTAGTCGCGTGCGATTTTTTCAGATCGTACTCGGTGAAATGACCCCTTTAGATATGAGCAACCTATCACGAGTAACAGAATACAACCTTTATTTTGGTCATAACGTACGGACTGCATGATGAAAGTTAAATGATAGAAATCTCAAGAAGTTAAAATGAAACTATTTGAGTATATTGAAAGTAATGAAAGGACGATTGTAAAATTATCAAAAACAACTTTTAAAGATTTCAGATTGGACATAATAGTTGATTGTGAGTTTTCAACGAACAAGATAAATTGGTTTGAGAACAGGAAATGGGTGTTTTATCTACTACTATACAGTTCGACATCTTTATTCATTGTTAATTGTTTTATTTCAGGGAGAAATAGAAATCATCATATGTGAAAATATGAATATTGTTTGTCATGTTTGTGTTTTGAATAAAGGCATGTACAAAGATTCGATTTGACTATCTGACTTTAATTTAAATGAACGTTAAAACGAAGCCGAGACTGGTTCAAACGCGTATTCACTCACTCAACACATAATGATGGAAAATGCTTTAAAATTTCATAAATCGTAGTAGGAAGTTGTGATATCAAACACAATACTGGTTTAAATTTACAACATCTGGGGCCCAGTTCCTAGCTTTATGCTTAAGATCAATTCTGTGCTTAAAACTCTAAGTCGACATGAGTCTATACATGAATTAGTAAGAAAATATCAAGTCGAATATCGGACTTGGACCTACTTAAATGCTAGGAACTGGCCCCAGACCTTTTATTCCAAAAATCGACCCGAACTAATCAACTGAAACCGTTGTACAAAAAAGTAAACTAGAAATAGAAAAACTATTGTTGTCTGTGTCCTTGAAATATGAACCGGAAGTGACATGTATCGTCTGCAGGTCGTCTGGTGATAAAGATATGTAAAGAAAGTTAAGTGGTTTATGGAGTAGTATCGGTTGTTTCATCACGTTCTGTCAATTCTTGTCAAGCGTCTACTAATTGGTCAGGTCGGTCAGGTCTGGCCTGATGATATTTCTCCACACACCTGTCAAATTTTACATCCACCGATTGTAGCCTGTATTATGGCAGAGGAAGATTAGAATATGCACAACAATTGTACATACCACCTATTTAAATGATATTGTACTGCATCAATTGTATATATTGTGGAAGGCAAAAAAAAAGAAACATTTATGATAAAAACCTCTTGGCAATGATCTTTCCCGGATTATCTATACACAGTTGAAACTGGGTTGACTTTATTATGATCATTGGACTTTCACATCCTGATCGATATCCTTACCACAACAACCACCATTATCTCATAGCAAAGCAAATGAAGTCATGATTGTAAAGAACGAATACCCAATCCGGCTTGCTACAGAACTCAAACAAAGATGGGAAAACTTGAACCAAATTGTCGTTGGTCGCTTGGGTCAATTTTCTCGTTTTCGTTACCCAAGATGAGATGCCGATTCGAGACGTAAAACTCCATTTCATATCACTCTACCGGACCTTAAACGCTTACATGCTACAATGCTTTAATGTATATCCATTAGTTTGGAAACTCGTCAGGTAAAGAAAAATACCTGAGTGAAGAAACTGAATTTTTTATCAGCGACTCTTGACTGGTTAATGGTAGGTATGAAGTTACAGAAAATAACCCGATCAAGTCAAATAAATAGAGGAAGTGGATATTTAATCGTAAATTCACAGCTTCGTTGACACATTCCGAGCCAGGGAGGTGAAATATTTTGTCAACTGAAAGCGGTGTACCACAAGGGGCATATCTTAACCCTATCTCTTTCATAGTAATCTTTAACGACTTCTCAGTATGCAACTTGTCGTTTTACTTAACCTGTGATATAATGATATGCTTTCTTTCTTTCAATGAACTCCCTGATCCAGAAACGCTCTTATGTCTCTTCGTGGCGCCCTTCTGTGTACTATCGTTTTACTAATCACCCGTGCGTTAAATATTGCGTCTGCACTGTGACCTCGAGTTCAGTAAAATTTACATTTCTCAGTTACTTACATCAGTATACAGTCTGATACGTAACAAAAAAAATTAGTCCGAAACTACTGACACAAACTGGCTAAGTTTGGTGTCAATAGGGATTTCAATGCTATTGATATTTTGATGCCAGGAAGAAAGAAAAGTTGTTTTCCACAGGATCTGATGTGCTCTGTGCTTAAGCTTTCTCAATTTATCTTTAGGTATTCCAATTTTAAAAAGATGAATTTTCCAGAAAGGTTTCTCAATGGTATAATGGTTTTCCGAATTCAAAATATATTGGGTAGCAAAAACATTTATCTCACAAGTCAAATGCTGCCAATTTTGTCAATGCAAATGCAACTTTCAAAACTATGAATTGTCCAAAATGTACATTTGTTGTACTCAATGAAATGAGGGAGCCATACCATACCGTCAGATATTGTCAATTTATGTACAACTTTCAAAAAGATGATAGAACACAACATGTTATGGTTAATACCCAATGCAATGAAGGAACATTCTAATTTTTATCGTGGAGACCCATACTGTCAGTTTTGTAAATTCATCATAATTTCAAGATGACTTGCACAACGATTTTCACAATGGTTATACCGAATGCAATGAAAGTACTCCGAGTAAATATTCAACCTTTATTCGAGTTTTTCAGATAACATCAAATACGAGTACATGTTTAATAAATATACACTTTGATATTTGAATTAAAACGTCTCGTATTTCAAAGAAAACGTTTCGAGATGGTTGGGCTGATAACAACAGTAAAATTAAATTTAGTTTTTAAAAAGCACGCTTGTTCTGTTTTCTAAAAGAGCAAGACAAATTATAATAGATCTTGATATTTGTCTAGTTCAATCCATTATAATCGTAAAGCATGCGGAAAATGTGTATTTTTGTGTCTGAAAAAATTATATAAGGCTCTTAGCTCGTATTTTCACCCTAAGGAATATTTAGTCCTGATGGATCGGAGGGCTTCAGCTTATCAGATGAATGTACCATTCTACTGCTGATGTAGTCGTTCATCTGCTGTCTTTTTTCGATTCAATAACTAAACTATATAGAATTAAATATCCTATGAGTCATCCCTAAAGGAGTTTTTTGCCCTACTATCTAGCTCTTGATAATGCCAAGACATTTATCTGGGAAGCCTTATGGCAACTAGTTGTTGGTAGATAGATGATAAGTTCGTTCCTGTGGATGCTGATATCGCAAACCAGATAGTTGTTGGCAGTTGGATTGTATTCACTTGGAAGAACTTTTCGTAGAATTAGCTCACACTAAGGCGCTGTAGAACGTGACCATCAGCAGAAAGATGAAAGGTTAAAGGTCAGTTGTTGATTCCTACCGCCCTGTAGGTAAACAGTCTACATGTATTTAAAACTGACCAACAGTGGTCACTAGTGTTGACTGTAGATACAATTAAACCTAATTTCTTATAACCTTCTTTCATCTTCATACAATTTACATTTGACTTCTAAAGCTCCGAATACACGATCAATTGTGTGACTAAGGCCAGGAATACACTATCGGTCATACTTAAAAACTATGGGATCAGTCAGAATGAAATCGTTAAGGCTCCAGCGATTATATGACTGGAGTAAAACGATTGGTATTCCCAGGACAACACGATTTGTAGAACTTTACGATTATTGTGCCCTGACTGCATGATCTATATAACAAGGAATACCTGGTCATACTGATCGTGTACTCCTTGTTATATAGGTCATAGGTGTTCAACATGAGGGACATGTCTCAGATTGGGGACATTTAGACATTTAGACATTCTCCAGGGGACACAAACTGATCTATAGGTCTGAAAAAATATGTTATATCTTGTATTATCTTGCAACTCCAGTGTCCATTGCCTGCAACGACCACAATTTAAGTTTGTACTGAAACGAAAAATGCTGTGGACAATTCAGGGGACATGATCATTTCCATACGCATTTTTGGGGACATTTGAGAAAACCAGTTGAAAACGATATAGATCATGCAGGACTATATGATTGGTATAACTAGAACTTTATGATCATTATGACTAGGACTAAACTACGGTATGATCAAGACTACACTTTCGGTACGACTGGGTCTATACGACCAGTATGACCGGAATAACACTGTCCAGGCTATAGGGTTAGCATATTGGTGTGGACTGTACTGAAATTTCTATACATTCAACTCCATTTGGAACATGTAATACCAAAACTAAAATGCCCGAGGGTATGGTAAACATCACACGTATCGAGATATTCCAGTAGAATATACGAGAATTTGATTAAATTATTCAATGATTATTCAACTTTATAAATATTTAACTTAAACCGTCTGAGATATTCTAAATCAAACTATTGAAACTTACTTGGTATTGTTCTCTCAGGGGTCGCGGAGTGTCTATGGAGGTGGGGGACCCTTGGTTGAAAATTTTCAAAATCCAACTCTCACCTTCACCCCCACCTCAAAAACTCCTCGGATTTCGACCATTCGGTTTTCAGATTCAGGAATTTATCTTATAAAAATGACAAGAACATTTTTATGAACAAAATGGTTTTTTTATGGACCCCACTCTCTGATATCGTTTATAGTAGGAAGAAAAAACAATACAACATGGCAAAGCTAGCCCCCACTCCCCTCCTTCTCCGCGACCCCTGTCTCTGATATTGTCTATAAAAGAACGAAAAACAATACAACACGATGAAGCTAGCTAATCTTTGATAATATGTGAACCAATGGCGTTTCTACATGGGGGTCAGGATAAGCCCGGTCTTGCCCCCCATCCCAACTTTAAAATTTCATATAATGTTACATACGGATGCCTGGTGCTGGAAGCCTCCCCCCCACCCCCTCCACTCTGACAATTATTTGGCCCGAACTCGCCACCCAACCCCACCTAAAGATTCCTAGAAGCGCCACTGATGTGAACGTGTCTTTAGGAACATGCAGTCGTATGTCGTATGTCGTGTGAGTGTCGTGTGAGTGATGTTTGCTGTCTACTGGGTGTCGGACAGGGTGTGAGATTTGACAATCTAGATAGACACACGGATTAACAAAACATCTTCAATAATCTCACTAGTCAGTTATATTGACGATATGGTGGTCAAAAACTTGACTAAGATTCGAGTTTTACATTTTTCTTTAAAGGGGAATGTTCAGCATTTTCGATGGTTGATTTGAGCCTTGAATATATGTAAATAGCCTTCAGAAGTACTGGAACTGTCCCCAAAACACAATACCTTAAATTATATCACTACCTAAACATTTTCTGTATATGTGTTTTCTATACAAGGCATAGTCTTACTAAACGGCGAGTCGTAATTTAGACTTTCAAACGCCGATAATAATGGGTACATGTGAGTTTGAAGGCTTAAATTTTGAGGGAGAGTTTGGAACAATATTGCGGATTAGATTAGCTAAAAAAAATGTCAGGTTCTGAGACTAGAAACAGTTAGTTAACACATCCCTTTAACACAAACGACGATATGGTGACCATACTTGACTGAGATTCGAGTTTTACATTTTTTCTGAAGAAAGACGACGTCTGACTGATGTGTAATATATCTGAAACGATGGATAATAGGATTAACGGTAAATCTAATCCATCTTGGAGACATGTTTTTCTTCCGGTGGATGACATGTACACATTGAAACGATTTGTTTTACGACCATTTCCTGGTTACATAATGAAGACGGGTAACACCATGCAGTGTGCAATAAGGGACAGTTTGTTATGACCAAGGTATTAAACCTATCATAGGTTTTCAGCCACTAGGGAATGGTCCCAAGCGGACATTTGTTCACTTTTCTTTGGGGAGATATGATGTGTCATAGTCTGTTAGATATATCAGGTGCCGCAAGAAAAATAAAAACCGTAACATATTGACATATATACAAAGTTCTAATGATTTTTACGCCACCTGAGGAGAAAACGATTGCATGCTGATATGAATTGAGGACTCACACAGCAACATATTCAATACTTTTGATGTTTTCAGCAATATGACTGTAACAATGCTGTCATAATCTACTGGGGTACAGTCCCAGATATAGCATTATGAGTTTGTAATTGTGACCACCGCATCAAAACGAAAGCAGTAAACTATAGGGATGACCTGAGATGACCTGCATGAACCGAGTTGACCCTAGATTAAAACTGACCATACAGTGGACAAAACCTGGACCTGACTAAATTGTTAAAACTACCATTGTCTTGCTACTCACGTCGTCCGTCTTAACATCCTTCCTTTCTTCAGAGAGAAAAAAAGGTTGCATTCTTTTAATTTGTTATCGTATCATATCAAAAAGGCTTGCGTTATGCCATTCTGATGCAAGAGCAGGGGCGGACTGGGCCGCATGGCCACATGGCTAAAGCCATGCGGGCCGGTGTGCACGGGGCCGGTTTGTGAAAAATGACAAAAAAAAATTATTATATTTTGAACAAAAAAAAAATTCGACTTAAAAGTCTACTCAAAATTTCAAAAGAAGAAGCCGAAATCCGCTGGAGGCGCTCGGAAATCACGTTCATGGCAGTCATTTTTAAAAAAAAAAAATTTTTGGGGGGGTGGGGGGGGGGGGACCCCTTAAGCAGTGGCAGATCCAGCCCGCATTTACTTTGTCTTTTTCCTTTTTTTTTAAGAATGGGGAGAATACGAAATCAAAAAGTCTAACCCATTAACGTTTACTCTAAAACATACACGGTCCACGTCAGAAACCGTTAAATTAGTACAATTTATACGTATTCTAAGTTTTTAAGCCAAAAAAAGGTCAAATTTGTTTTATTTATATCTACGTCCCCCCCCCCCCCCCCTTTGCAAAAACATGCATCCGACCCTGACAAGAAACTTGAGTGGGGCGGTCAATGCAAAAACCATGGCCACAATACGGCCCCAGTCCGCCCCTTTGCAAGAGCCGCTTTTTTCAGTTTTCGGAACTTTCCTTAACTTTTATTAAACAAGATATTAGATAATAGTTTGGTATGCTCTAGTCTCATTCTGACCACAGAAAACTGGCATTGTACCAAACAATCTGCTAGCTAGTTAGACATGATAGTTTGGTATGTTCTAGTCTCATTCTGACCACAGAAAACTGTCATTGTACCAAACAATCTGCTAGCTAGTTAGACATGATAGTTTGGTATGCTCTAGTCTCATTCTGAACACAGTAAACTGTCATTGTACCAAGCAATCTGCTAGCTAGTTAGACATGATAGTTTGGTATGTTCTAGTCTCATTCTGTCCACAGTAAACTGTCATTGTACCAAGCAATCTGCTAGCTAGTTCGACATGATAGTTTGGTATGCTCTAGTCTCATTCTGAACACAGTAAACTGTCATTGTACCAAGCAATCTGCTAGCTAGTTAGACATGATAGTTTGGTATGTTCTAGTCTCATTCTGTCCACAGTAAACTGTCATTGTACCAAGCAATCTGCTAGCTAGTTCGACATGATAGTTTGGTATGCTCTAGTCTCATTCTGAACACAGTAAACTGTCATTGTACCAAGCAATCTGCTAGCTAGTTAGACATGATAGTTTGGTATGTTCTAGTCTCATTCTGTCCACAGTAAACTGTCATTGTACTAAGCAATCTGCTAGCTAGTTAGACATGATAGTTTGGTATGCTCTAGTCTCATTCTGAACACAGTAAACTGTCATTGTACCAAGCAATCTGCTAGCTAGTTAGACATGATAGTTTGGTATGTTCTAGTCTCATTCTGAACACAGTAAACTGTCATTGTACCAAGCAATCTGCTAGCTAGTTAGACATGATAGTTTGGTATGTTCTAGTCTCATTCTGAACACAGTAAACTGTCATTGTACCAAGCAATCTGCTAGCTAGTTAGACATGATAGTTTGATATGCTCTAGTCTCATTCTGTCCACAGTAAACTGTCATTGTACCAAGCAATCTGCTAGCTAGTTAGACATGATAGTTTGGTATGCTCTAGTCTCATTCTGACCACAGTAAACTGTCATTGTACCAAGCAATCTGCTAGCTAGTTAGACATGATAGTTTGGTATGTTCTAGTCTCATTCTGAACACAGTAAACTGTCATTGTACCAAGCAATCTGCTAGCTAGTTAGACATGATAGTTTGGTATGCTCTAGTCTCATTCTGACCACAGTAAACTGTTATTGTGCCAAGCAATCTGATAGCTAGTTAAACATGATAGTTTGGTATGTTCTAGTCTCATTCTGACCACAGAAAACTGTCATTGTAACAAGTAATCTGCTAGCTAGTTAGACATGATAGTTTGGTATGCTCTAGTCTCATTCTGACCACAGTAAACTGTCATTGTACCAAGCAATCTGCTAGCTAGTTAGACATGATAGTTTGGTATGCTCTAGTCTCATTCTGAACACAGTAAACTGTCATTGTACCAAGCAATCTGCTAGCTAGTTGGACATGATAGTTTGGTATGCTCTAGTCTCATTCTGACCACAGAAAACTGTCATTGTACCAAGCAATCTGCTAGCTAGTTCGACATGATAGTTTGGTATGTTCTAGTCTTATTCTGAACACAGTAAACTGTCATTGTACCAAGCAATCTGCTAGCTAGTTCGACATGATAGTTTGGTATGTTCTAGTCTCATTCTGAACACAGTAAACTGTCACTGTAACAAGTAATCTGCTAGCTAGTTAGACATGATAGTTTGGTATGCTCTAGTCCATTCTGACCACAGTAAACTGTCATTGTATCAAGCAATCTGTTAGCTAGTTAGACATGATAGTTTGGTATGCTCTAGTCTTATTCTGAACACAGTAAACTGTCATTGTACCAAGCAATCTGCTAGCTAGTTAGACATGATAGTTTGGTATGCTCTAGTCTCATTCTGACCTCAGAAAACTGTCATTGTACCAAGCAATCTGCTAGCTAGTTAGACATGATAGTTTGGTATGCTCTAGTCTTATTCTGAACACAGTAAACTGTCATTGTACCAAACAATCTGCTAGCTAGTTAGACATGATAGTTTGGTATGCTCTAGTCTTATTCTGACCACAGTAAACTGTCATTGTACCAAGCAATCTGCTAGCTAGTTAGACATGATAGTTTGGTATGCTCTAGTCTTATTCTGAACACAGTAAACTGTCATTGTACCAAGCAATCTGCTAGCTAGTTCGATATGATAGTTTGGTATGTTCTAGTCTTATTCTGAACACAGTAAACTGTCATTGTACCAAGCAATCTGCTAGCTAGTTCGATATGATAGTTTGGTATGCTCTAGTCCCATTCTGATACAGTTTGGTGTGGTCCCATTTTGTTAATTTGCTAGCAAGATTATTTCGTCAGACTTAAATCGTTTGATTTAGAATATCTCAGACATTTAAAGTTAAATATTTATAAAGTTGAATAATTATTGAATAATTCAGTCAAATTCTCTTTTATTCTACTGAAATATCTCGATACGTGTGATGTTTACCAAACCCTCAGGCATTTTAGTTTTGATGTTTTGTGTTTGTCATTGGGTAAAAGACGCCGGCTCGTAGCCAGACTTGATTGTTCAGTCATTTTCGACATCTGAGTACTGCGGCATTCTGCGTAATCCGACATCTACATCTGTATAGTCAAACAGAGATATTTCTGCTCATCCGGGTACCGTCAAAACATAAACACAACCAGTCCATTATATTTTCAAGGGTATAAAAGTATCTAATTTAGAGGGTTGTTTGTTTGGCAAGTTACAGCAACTTCCTTGAAAATATAATGAACTGGTTGTGTATATGTTTTGACTGTACCCGGAGCAGAAATATCTCTGTTTGACTATAATCTAATATATCCGGAGGGACAATGGAGCGATGGTGGTGGCCATCGGAATTTTTTTCGGGTTGGGGAGGAAGAATCCAATTTTTTAAGAGGGGCTTGCCCCACAGAAAGAATCTAAAATAAAAACTAAGCATTTACTTGATTTTTTTTATTATAAAATTTACTATTTATTTGTAATTTTTTTTTATTAGTTTTACCAACTTTTATATAATGGTGAAAACTAGCACATTTTGTGAAAAATAACGAAAAAGGGTTCCATAAGCCCACAATTTGTACAATTTACAGAGTTTGTCATCTTACAAACAGTTCATAATTTACTAATTAGAACGAGTTAATTAATCATATAAAGGTCAATATCTGGGGGTCAAGCTATTCTCAGAAAAAATCCAAGAAGATTTTGTCTTTTAATCTTTCTAAACCTAAGGAATTGATGTTGGTATTTAAGTTCTTTCCAATTAAACTTATTGCACCAGAATTGCTAATTTCCCCCATTGACAACTTGGACAATTCTAAATTAAGTAAGGTGCTTTAAAGCTCCAACTTTTGAAAACTCAGAATTTAGAAAAATGATCCCTACAGTTTGAAGAAAATAGCTTGGCCCCTATAACAATATAACATGTACTTATAATATGTGTATATATAATACACTAGTCATACTTTAACACATAGTAACACATTGTTGACTGAAGTTACACTTTAACACATAGTAACACATAGTTGACTGAAGTTACATTGTCTACCATAGTAACACATAGTTGACTGAAGTTACATTGTCTACCATAGTAACACATTGTTGACTGCATACATCTTAAAACAAATTGTGTACTGAAGTTACATTGTGCACAGTTGTAACACATATGTATACATTGTAACATTTTGTTTACATTGTAACAAGTTGTTTACACAGACACATTGTTTACATTGTAACAAAATGTTTACATTGTATGTAATATTGAGTTTACATTGTTACATTTTGTTAACATTTTGATGAAGGCTTCATTGTAACATTTCGTTTACACTGTAACATTAACTTTACATTGTTACTGAGTTTTCCTTGAAACAATATGTTGACATTGTAACATTTTGTTTACATTCTATTGCAGAGTCTTCATTGTAACATTTTGTTTACACTGTAACAATAACTTTACATTGCAAATTTGTTGACATTGTAAAACATTATTACACAAATTGCATCAAACATAAACAACATAACCCAAACTCTGAATCTGATCACATGACCATTTCAAAAGGCTCTGAATAACTGTACCTGAACATCATTTGAATAAAGGTTGGTGCAAAGGGTCGGAATGGAACTCCTTTACTGCATGGGACAAACCACCAGTCAGTGTGGTTTGAGCTTCTACAGCTTCCTTGAGAGAAATCATACAAATGAAAAGATTCAGAATTGGGTTGGTGAAAAAGTTTCCATCAAGAAATGAAAAAGGAGGGAATATTTCTAACAATCATCAACAATTCCAACCTGTGTCTTTTATAATTTAGTGATATCTACACAAATACAAACTAACAATTGGAGAAGAGATGGGGGTGGGGGAGATGATTTGGGGTTAGGGGTAGGATCAAGGGTCTGTACATGCAATAAGGCTTTGACGGCAAGGATATTGAAGTTGTCTAAAGCAAAGAGGCTTTGGCTTGATAATATGGTCTTTTGACAGAGGGCGGGGCATTAGTGAAAAGATTCTTGATATCAGGTATGGGGTTGTCATACATACTAATATTGCTTTAGATGTGTATATATAGCATATTATAGCAAAAGTATAATCCAGCAAAATAAGATATATAAAGAGCTATAAACTTAATAGTATAAAGACTTCATCAGAGTGTTTTAAAGGAGCTGCTTAATGGGCTTATTAAATAGTCTTTGAACATTCCCGTGTCTAGTATATACAGGCTAAAGGGGGGCTAAGAAATTAGGAAAGTTAAGGCTTTTTTTGTTAACTACAAGTTGAAGAATTCTTATCAATAGGGATTTCAGACATCAGACAAAGGGGTTTTCAAGAGATCAGTCGGTAGTTGTTAAAATCTAAGGCAATTGAAAACTAAATCTATTTTTGAACACAAGACGCAAATGACACATAATACGGCAGAGTCTGATAAACGATATCTGAAGCACATCTGGGATCTTCAAGACAAAGTAGGCTACTCTTGTCTGAGGCAGAGATAGAGGCATAGCAATTTGACCAATTTACTACATAAACAATCCAGGGGAAAGTTTCACACAATTTTAACTAAAATCATTTTAGAGTTCAAATAATCAGATTGGTCAATCACAAAAATTGATTTTAAATTTTAAATAAGGTTGTATTATCCAATCAGAAATTTGTGTGAAACTGGTCCCTGATCTTTCAGCTCCCTGAGCGGTCATCACATTTTTAGAGAGTGGAAAATACCCACTATCAGTGATTTTAGCCAGATATTTTGCATAGCGCTTCTGAAAAAAATATTGACTGATCCCAAAGCCCAGCCTCTAAGTCTGTCCCAATAAAACATGACAGGCACAAAAATGCCTCTGTCCCCAGATGTATGAGAATATCTATAACAAACTCTACCTATACATGTATATCAACACTGAGACAGTTAACAAATGACTATATTAATCACAATTATCAAACTCAAATCACAATTCTTTTTTTTCATAAACATCAAAATCGGACCAGATTCAAAAAAATAAAATATAAAATAAAACAAAAAAAACAAGTCAATTAGAGCCAAATTTTTATAAAAAATATGGGAATTTCTTCATTTTATTCAGTAGGAATGTAAAAAAATTAAAAGGAATTTCTTCAGAGTTTGTTCAAATTTGCCTTTTTCTTCAATGGTTTTCCTAAAGGGTATATAGCCCAACACAACTGAGGTTAGTCCATCTTAGCCCTTCCACCCTAAAATTTCCCATTGACTTCGTAAATTCTTGATTCTGTGAACTCTCCTTGTCACTTCTGTTGTCCTACATGCTTAAAGATCTCTAAATTTAAGTCAAATTACATGTATTACTTAATTTATTTTATTTTGTAATTAAAAACTAGGCATTATACAAGAGTGAGCGTTGTAACCAGAAATATACGAAAGAATGGATCTCATTTGAACAAACTCTGGAAGTGTCCTATTTTTGAGAAATTTTTTGAACTTATTTCAAAATCAGCACTTTTTATTCTTAATTAATGACAAAATCATGAAATTTGCTATGAATATTAAATAGCACTTTAATTATTCAAGGTCAAAAGGTCAATATATCTGACCTTTAACCTTTTGGGTAGAATCGTGGTCACATTTTGGTGTTGGGGTATATTCTCTTTATGATTTATATACAAAAATATTCCCGAGGTTTTTTTACTTTAATAATTGTCATATTGTGATATACTGTACTGAATATTTACAATAATAAGCTACATGTCAAAATTCATTTCAGTGAAAATTATTTGGATAAAATTCCATTTTATAAGTAAATTTCATTTGATTCAAAATCTAGATACAATCCTTGGTTCATACCTTGTTTGAGAACTCTATCTGGAGTGTACCATTGTCGTTAGCGTTATGCGTAGCCCACTAGTTTGCACTTTGGCATGGCATGATGGTACCACATAATGTGGGATCATCTGAGGTGGCTATATAGCCAAACCTCAACTCTAGTTTCAGCATCGCACTGATGAGGCCCAGAAGGCCGAAACAGTAATGTTTGCAGTTTAATTCGAAATCTATGTATTTCATTTTAAATTTATATTGCAATCAAATTTATTTAATTACAAATGGCTCAATAATAATGAACATTTCCAAAAAAAAATTCAAATTTGAACACAAGTCTATTATTGTAAAATATTTCAGTACAAATTAGAATATATTTGGTTATTACACAAGCCAAGTACATATTCGAGTACATTTTGTCATATTCTAGTATAAATGATGAAGAATTACAGCTAAACCAGCCAAAATACATTCTCGTCATAGTATAAATGATAACATTACTATGTATTTTGGCATGTTTAACAGTAAAAATTCCATAAATATGTCATTTTGTAAATAAATTAGATTATGTTTTGTTTTCACACAAAAATAAAATGCAAATAATGCACAGCAACCTAACATTTTTCAACAGGAATTTTCACAAGAGATGACCTTGACATTTGACAGCAGGGATATTGTTTAGCCATTCATGTCTGACTAAAACAGTGAAATGAAATGGAGTTTTACATCCAACTTTTAGACCTTTAAAGCCAAAACCTGGTGTCCAATGTATATATATAAGGCGTTTTTGTGGGACGATTCGATTTAGTTTCGATTTGCTAGTACGATTTGGTGAAATTTGCTGTGGTCTACAAATGTACCGGCGATTAGGCAGTCTTTACTGTCAACAAAAGAAGGTCACGCGTATGTAATATATGACGTCATTGATATATCAGCCAATAGTATTACGTACTGGCACATTCCGCCATCTTATAACACCTAATCGAATCGCCTAACCACCTCTTGGGACGGTTAGGTCGATTAGCCTAATCAGTTTAGGTAAACGGTCTCACAAATGCACCGATTAGCCTAATCGAACTGGCTCACAAATGCGCAAAATAGCTAATCGACCAAATCGAATCGTGCGACAAAAACGCCTATAGTTTGCAATATCAGCTGCTGGAAGTGAACGTTAACTTGTCATCTACCAACCAGTCCAAGCATATGATTTTTCAACCTGACTGCAATTTCTTGGAATTGTCATAAGGCATGTCCAACACCACTTAGTAGTAAAGCAACATTAGTTATCCCAATACCCTAACTGCCACAAATAAGTCACCCTTTCTGAAAATTCCTCAACTTTTTTTCCCATTAAATAATTTAACCTATGTCATCTAAAAAAAGTGAACTGAAAATTGCAAACAGCAAAGTACTGTATGTACAAATGTACAAAAGCAATATTTTTCGTTTTCTTTTTTAAAAAATGATTGAAATAACAAAAGTGGAAACTCATCCTTAATTGCACAATTATGAATGAATAAATTTGAATAAATTTGCATAATAATTGCCCTAATTAACATAAGCATGCATGTGTATAAATTGAATAATTGCTGCATGCATATTAATTGATAATTTAATATTCGTGAATCGATAAAGCATATCATTGATTGCATTAATGACTTCCAAAAACTTTTACGTAACCAAGTAGAAAAATCCATTCATTTAAGTCCCGAATTCGTGGACTTCAGTCATATTTGGTCATGGCTTAAATTTAATAATCAGCCAAAAGAATTCATCGTTATATAATGTACAATTCAAATCAACCAATCAAAATCAACAAAACAGAGAAACCAGCTCTTTAAAATTCAACAACCAATCACTAACAAGTTAACAATTGCACTTCAAGACACAGGTCCATATTTGGCTGGGCAGGGTTTTAATCACTTTTGGAATTTCTTCAAAAATTTCATCAGAACTATCATCACCATCTCCACTATTTTGAAGTTTCCACCATTGCACAACCTCTAGTAGACGAGATCAGATGTAAGAGAAATAGACTGAGCACCATCACAGTTTATTTAGGTCTGGGTGTTTCCTTATCATCCAGATTATCCAGACATCTGACTTATTCTCTCTCCATATAGATATAATGCTGAAAACCAAAAAAAAAAAAAAAAACAGCATTAGATTAAAAAAAAAAATTCTATTTTAAAAATGCATTGAAATAATAAAGGAATTTTTAATTGCACAATTATGAATAAATTTGCATAATCATTACACTGCATTGTCCGTAGTACACAGGAGGGTCTCAGTGTATTGAAGGCTGTAAAATGTGCAATGAGGGAAATCATGTTAAAAGACTAAAAGAAGTTCTTAAATTACCTTCATCTTAAAAGTAAATCACATCATCTGATTTTTTGGTTGTCTGGGGTGCAGTCGGCGAGGTGGTGGAGGGTACAGGATTGGGCGGTGAGGGCGTGGTCTTCGTTTTGTTGCCATGTTGTGGTTCAGCCAATCGTTTGACTAGAGATAAGTTTGACGGAGCACTGTGAGTGGTTGTACCGTGAGCCAATCCTGCGGCTCGATGAGCTGGATTACTGATCGTCCCTTTCAACAAAGATGGCCTCTGCTGATGTAAAGGTATCTGATGAGCAGCGGGCGTTCCGACTAATTTTAACGGAATTTGTTGTTTGACTCCTCCCACTTTCTTTTCATTGGTTGTACTTAATAAGTGTACCGGCATCGATTGTTTCTGACCCGCATTAAAACTTGGCAAGTTGCCCATGGATAAGCGAGGTTTCATGCCGTTTCCGCGAGGTTCCGTCAAGTTCTGGTTTAACTGATTTAATTTTTCGATATCTTCGTTGGATCCTGTGGTTTGATAGAAATCGGCAGAAGCAGAGCGTTTGTGAACTGGTTCTGGTTTGTTTCGACTGTCCGGGAAATCTGACGATGCACTGATAAAGTTCGAGGATAGCGGAAGACCGGCTTCCTTCAACATATCTATCTGTTTCTGTAGAGCCTCTCTTTGACGTCTCAATTCGTCCTGAAAAATATCAAAAAATAGAAACATTAAGTGATGATGGAATGCAGAATGAAATTACGTCAAAACAAACAATTTTTTTAAGACGTCACTGACAGTGATCTACCGGAAGCTACTATTGATATCTATGCAGATCACTGTCAGTGAGGTCATAAAACATTTAAGTTTAAGTGGAATTGCAAGATCCACAGAAGTTGGATTGGAAATTGGAATGGCCCAAATTAATGCTATCAGTGTCCCTGATACTCATACAAAGTTTAGAAGACCTCTTTACAATCACTTTACCAATTGCAATAAAAATCTGCACAAGCAAGAAAATTCTGTTAATCAAAAATATTGTCCAAAGTCATCTGCTAAAATGTGTTTTTTCTCCAAGAGTATTCCACTATACTAATGTTAGATGCACAATATGTTAAAATAATTAGGGAAAACAAATACTTTTTTACTGAATCTACATAAAAACATTCCAAATAGTAAATAAACAGTATCAGTTTTCAAAGACAATAACAAATAGATAACTTGGTAAATGCATGTCTGTAATTTTCTGAGATCTGTATTTTCCAGAATTAATGTTTTAATCAAAGTGTTTTGACTCCATGCGACCATAAAATTATTAGAAAAACAAAATACTGAGAATTAACATATGTTCAGACAGAAATAAACCAAATAAAAAAAACAATATTTTCTTGATCATTATTTTAATGTGCAGTTTAAGAAGTTGTTTGTATGTTTATTCGTTTTCTTTGCTCATTCAACATGAAAATATAAAGAAAATAAAGACACTCTACACAGAACACCATTGAACCGAAAAGGCAAATCTTGTAAAGAGAAATGATAATATTAAAATATGTTGAAGTTCTGATGCTTTTAAAGGAATTGTAAGAAGGTTTTTAATTTTGTATTTGTATCAGGGACACTGATAGCATCAATTTGCATTATTCCAATTTCCATTCCGACGTCTGTGGTTCTTTCAATTCCACTAAAACTAACGCGTTTTATAACTTCACTGACAGTGATCTACCAGAAGCTATTATTGATACCTATGCAGATCACTGTCAGTGACATCATAAAACGCGTTAGTTTCAGTGGAATGGCAAAAACCACAGACGTCGGAATGGAAATTGGAATGGTGTAAATTGATGCCATCAGCATCCCTGATACACATATAAAGTTTAGAAAACCTCTTTACAATCCTTTTAACAGCCCTAACCCCTAATCATAACTTAAATCTCGCACATAAATCACAAAAAGACAAATATTCATTGAAAAATCTTCACTCCCTTGTAACTCAATACGTTTTCCATAATTGAAAATATATAAAAATTTTAAAAGGGATCTGGAGGTGTGAATCTAAAACTAAAAAAAAGTAAACTATATAAAGAATAGTATATTGTTGTCTGTAGTATCATTACGTCTAGAGGAATCTTGTCAATCTAAACTCTAGAAATATACCAGATGGTTTTATATTTTTTATCTAATAAATACAGGTGAATGTAAATTTAGTTTGTTAGTTTAGTAATTTTTTATAGGTACAATTGTTATGGCTGTATTTACAGCATGTTTATCTTAAAGGATTGTAAAGTGATTTTCTTAACTTTGTATGTGACAGAAAAGCCTCAATTTGCACCATTCCAATTTGCATTCCGACGTCTGTGGTTCTTGTAATTCCACTAAAACTGACAGTGATCTACCAGAAGCTACTATTGATATCTAATGAATAAATAAGCTATTTCATGGAAGATTTAGCCAATGCTAATTGGATGAAAAAGTGGGATATGTTCTAGGATGGAATAGGAGATATTTGATATAAAACTAAAGACAAATTCCTACCTCTTTTCTAGCTAAGTTTTTTCTCTGGTCTTCCAGCTTCCCTGTCTCTGTTTCTAACCAGTATGTTTTCTGGGATTGAGCTTTCTCCCATTCTTGACGCTCTCGGCTGTAATTCTCCTGGTAATTAAAAAATAAATACATTAAATAACTAACAGAAATGTGAGTGAAGGCGGTGCTTTCCCATCAAATTTATTTTCTGTACTGTAATTCTCCTCTTAATTGGAAATCATTTCTCAATAATTAATGGGAATAGCACAATTTCTAAATGGGAGAGGGAGTTGCTATAGGGAACTTAAGGGCTCCTTCCCCATCAAATTTTTAAAAACTTCGGAGAACACATCTCTTACCCTTCTGATGTGCCAAAATCATAAACAAAATGTTCATCCTTTTGGCTTTCTGTCCCTACAAACTCCATCCTGACTATCAGGGCTCGAAAAAGTTGAAGTTATATTTTTACCTGTAGATTTCGTAATTCCTCAAGTTGATTGTGTTGATAGGCTGATTTCTTATCGTTGACGTCCAGAGATAATTTATTAATCTTCTCATTGGCTGTAATTAACTGAGCCCGTAATTCTTCTACTGCTGTTCCTTGTTCTGTTGTCAACGACTGAAAAATCAAATGGGACATTTTTAAAATTGGAGGCAAGGAATTTGCAGTGAGAATTTGAGATGGGTGAGGGTCCCAGAGATCACCGATAAGATTTTTCTTTATTCTGTGTTTTTTCAGCCAATAATGATTATTTGATTTTAAGGTGAATCTAGCAGCTAATATTTTTATTAAGTTTTTAGGTTGTAAACTTAGCATGCCCTAAAGAGAGTATCTAAGGATGGTATTCAGAGAGTTCACACAGCTAACATGTGTTTTGGGGTTATCTATCACAGACATGCTACTGTCCAGACAGACAATGTAGACAACATGGAAGAATTAATTTTTAAATATTCAGTTTTCATGTTAATACATGTCTATTGCTGATAACAGTAGTCAGACATAATCATTATCTTAAAGGGATGTACATCTTTAATTTCATTGTCTCCAAGGGTAAATGTCGCTGAAATAAAGACTATATGACGACTCAGTCATAGGCAGCAATCTTGCCCAGTAAATGGGCAAAGGAAAACATCTCTTGTTCGGAGATTGATTTTGATTGACTGAATTTACAGCAAAAGAAGACAACATCCTCGAAGATTTTTTTTGATTGGTTGAACTATAATTTTTTTCATAATGGCGACTACTTTAGTATACAAGGTTATCTAGTACGCTTTTCTAGTTCCGAAGTTGATACGAGTGAGCTTATCTCTTTAAGAGACCACTGTCTATAGAAACTATTGTCTAATATTAACAGTACATGATTTATCAGTTAGACATGTATAATATATTTTATACCACTGTGTGGGGTCGAAGTTTAATATCTCATTAGGGTAGGTTTTAACGATTTTAACTCACCAATTAAAATAACCAGTGTCAAACGTCAACAGTGAGAATTGAGACCGATTTATTCACGTTAAGATATTAACATGATGTCTGTATGTTTATCTACTAATTGCCTTTCATGACACAAGACATTCTGTCTAATATTGTCTGTCAGTCAAAATTGATATTAAAGGGGAATTTTCACCATTTTAGAGGGTTGATTTGAGCCTTTAATATATGTAAATAGAAGAAGTACTAGAACTACAAAATATCGTATCGTATCCCTTCAATTATATCCCTACCTAATCATTTATATTCATCTTTCATTTTCTGCATAACACAACATGTGTTTTTTGATATAAGTCATAGTCTAAATTAAATATGAGTTGTATTTTTGACTTTCAAACGTTGATATTTATGGATACACAGGGATTTGAAGATTTTTTTAGAAAGACTTATAATTACTATTACTGATTAGCTTAGCGAAATAATTCCAGGTTCTGAGACTTAAATTTTATTGGTCGAACAGATGGCAAACATACCTTTAAATGGATATGACGGTTTTAATATTAAATACAAGGGGTGTATCAACTTTTTTGTCAGAAATGATACGAGCCCTCTGTGGCCAGAAATGTGAAAGGCCTCACACTCACACAAAGAAAAGTATTGTAAGAAAGTATTGTAAGAAAGTATTGCAACTTAGAAAGGTATTGTAAGAAAGTATTGTAAGTCATACTAATAAAATGCTACTGATGTAAAATGCCTTCTATAAAGTATTTTAAATAATATACAATGTAAAAAAATAAACTTGTATCCTATATTAATCATGTCAAGATTATAGTAATGTAACTAGGTTGGTCTGAGTAGAATAGAATATCTAATTATCTAGAGAGTTATTACTTTAATGTTATTTAACAATTTTAAAATATCTTTGTTATTGTCTTAAAGAATTTAATAACAATCTTAAATACTTTATGTCAAATATTTCATATGTAGATTATCACAAAATTTTAAGGAAAATATTTCCATTTTGCTATGACACATGTAATCTTTAATAAAAAAAAATTCAAAAGTAATATCTTAACTTTTTAAGGATAGAATTAGCATTTGAATAACTTTTACTTTTACTTTTTTATTTATCAATTAGTACATTAAGTCTGAAGAGTTTCAATCTGAACGAAACTAGTCACTGTAAAATCAGGGAAAAGCCAACCTTATCTCCTCTACATTAAGTTGTCTACTATCAGCTTTTCAGCAAGAAATAAATGACTATGCCTCTTTAATAAGTAATACTGTATCTAAATTGTTATTGTCATTTTTTATGCATATAACTACAAATTACCAACTTATCATTCTAAACTGAGTTTACTGCTTAATAGTTTCTCAAACTGTCTTTTTTTATTTTTCAATGGGCTACTATCGCTATTCAGCAAAAAATAAATGCCTATGCCTCTTTAATAAGTATGAACGTTTTTCATTCAGACATCGTCAAGGTTATAATAATATAACTTAATTGAAATTTAAAATCTTTTTTATATTTGATTGACAGTTCCATTTTAACTTCATGTCAGACATGTTTTTCGTTATTTTATTTCAAAATAGACAGTTTTTATATCTACAATAATAATTTATAAGAATGTTGGTTTTTATCAGGCTGACAGTTTCAACAAATTTATCTTGTTAACTTAAATCGAAAAACTTGTTTTTGATTCTTATTTGTTTTTGTGCAAAATTATTTCAACAGCAGTTGAACAAGCAAAACAATTTTGTTATTCAAAAGTAATAGTTGTATAGCAGTGAACTACTCCAAAGAGAAGTACCATCAGGTGTTTTGAAAAGAGTAAGCATGGTCTGCATTGTGCAACACTCATCACTTCACTTGGTCAACTTCATGGAATACAATCAGATCAATTTATGTCATCGACAAATCCACTAACAAAATTCTAAAAATACCAGTCTTTCCATTTTAACAACTTGTATTGGGTGTTATAGAAGATACTCTCCTATAGAAGCACTGGCCAAGGTCACAAGAAGATTGTCGTTAATGAGATTTTGGATGGATTGGAAAGAAAATACCAGATTTTTTATAAGATCTTTTGAAAGATAAAATGTCAACAAAAATGGTTGAAACTCACCATTAATGAATGTAAATATTTAACGAGTTGAGCAATAGATGACATCTGTTCTTGATTCTGACCTAACGACGAAACAGATGACCTTGAGAACTCGCTGAAGGTCGCAACCTCGTTAGATCGTTCTGCTTGTCTTGGTGATTCTTCGTCTTTCTCCCAGGCCTGATTGGACGATGAACTGCGACGATTTGGTGACTGTGGATTGGGGGATTGGGCATCACTTGTTAGCGAGTCCTGGAAATAGAAAAATTAAAAAATAAGACAAATTGTAAACCAAACCAAATACAGAAATGAGATTTACAATCTTTTGTTTTCATGTAAATTGATGTTGGATTATCACAACACAAGAGATTATCTAGTTGGCAGTAATTGGTTTAGGAGACTTGATGCCGCATTATACAACATTTTCTGCCTGTCGGGACCAATTATTAGTGTGTAATTCTGATAAAAAAACAAAACAAACAAAAGCTGATGCCATAACAGCTGTCTTGACAAAAATTTCCCCCTATTGTACACTGCGTAGAATACACTTCTTTCAATAAAAAATAGAAATCAATTTCATTTCCTGTAAAACTCTTCTTATAAAATTACATTAGCCGAATCAGGTACAAAACAGTAGAATACAAAATGCCATTTAGTTTCACTTTCAACCAGTCTGCCAAATACATGAACATTCCTACACTATAACAAGTGTAAAAGATATCACAGTAAATTATGATGTTATTTACATTATTTACATACTTAACGAACTTGATGACTAATTAGCTAATTAAGACAGATAATAATCAAGGTAATAATGATGTAATTAAGATGCTAACTTCAACAGGTAATTAACAATCTTGGCAATGATGTCATCACTAATTATTGTTGAGTCTTAACACCAGTTTTTAACTATTTTATTATTTTACTTGCCAAATTACAGATTTCTCTCTTATTTCTAAAAACTATTGTCAGAGTTTGTATTTTTTGTGAATAATTAACTTGTTTATATTCTATCATATCTTGCTTGTTTTTATTATTAACTGTACAGATTATTGGATAATAATAAAAATCCGTACAAGCAAAACAATTCCGTTAATCAAAATCGAAATGGAACTTGTCTAATGGTCTTAAAATAATAAATATTATCATTATTATTAATTGCATCTTAAAATCTTTTTTTCTAAAACTATTATTAATTGGATCTTAAGTTTTATTTTTTGAAGATTTTCTTTAAAACGTTTGATTATGACTATTACAAAAAAATGTGCAGTAAAGTGAAGTAAAATTTGAATATACACGACTTAATTTAACAAACTATCTTTTTCAAGAGTTTGTCAACATTGCATGAAAATTTGGTAACACATTTTGAAATTTCACTAATTTCAACTTTGACATCTGTTATGGTAATCAAAATAATAACATTTGTTGAAACCATAACAACTAGCTAGGTCACATGTTAAATAAATCACATGACAAAAACAAACATGGTGGCTCGTAAATTCTCTTGTTATGTTCCATTTCATCCGTAACATGACGTAAATGTACGAATATTTTTCATTCCAAAAAAACTTCTTGATGAGAATACAGAGCCAATGATGTTTTTATAAATTTTAACAATATATTTGATTACCATGGCAATGACTTCTCGACAGAATGTTTTTTCTCATCAAAATTGAGTTAATTGAAATTTATTTTTCAAAATGTTAAAGATTTGGAATTGACTTCAGTGATTGACCAATCCAAAAAGAAAACTCAAATCAACTTTTTTGAGAATAAGGCTTCTGGACAATTGTTTAAGTAGTAGCTTTAAAGAAATATTATATTCTTATTATTTATGCATGTGTATCAGGGACACTGATAGCATCAATTTGCGCCATTCCATTTTCCATTCTGATGTCTGTTGTTCTTGCAATTTCACTAAAACTAACACGTTTTATGACGTCACTGACAGTGATCTACCAAAAGCTACTATTGATATCTATGCAAATCACTTCACAATCCCTTTAATATGTAAATGTAAGGTCAAATATCTCAGTAACCGAATTCTTGTTTTTTTTTTGTACATACACACTCCGTTATTCAAAAACAAATAAAGGGCAATAACTCACATTTTGTTCAGGAATACTGCCAGTGCTGGTATCTGCATCGGGTCGATCTAAACTCAACAAACTTGGACTTCGGTCTTGTGTGTCACGAATTTGTACAAATCGCTTCTTGATAGCACCTGTAATACAAAATAATGAATAGTTAAAACATGGGTTGGTTGGTATCCAATTAGGACCTACTCGTTTACAACCAATCTGAAACTGGATTCCAAAACCGTGTCACTCTCCCTGAATCCAAATATCCAATCAGTGAATCTGCCTCCTTTGACCGATTCGTCGGATTCATTATGGCGTCATTCAGCGGAAACTCGTAATAAGTTTAAATTTGTATTTTGCCAAAATATACCAATTATTAAAGATATGTGAGATATGAGAATTTTAAATTTAAACAGTTTGACTTTACTTGGAAAGGTTCAGTTCTGCAATTTCAGATTTCTTATTTTATTAAATGAGTATTCAAGATTTTGTTGTTATCTTAAATTACAGAATGGTCATTTTTCTTACCTTTAGATGCATCAAACGAACTATCGAAGCCAGCGAATGTTTCCGCCCGTTTTGGCATGTAGACCGCAATGTATGAATTACTGACGTGTTCCCCTACACTGCTGACGCTACGACTTAGTTGGGTTCCTGATCCTTGTAAAATAGTCGTCAAACGGGATGCTGAAAATGTAGAAAAATTGAATTATTTCCCAATCATATCTTATAAGAGACTGATGGCAGATATTTAACCCTTTTTATATTAAAACACTAAGATATATAGATATACTACTTCTGCATTTATTACATACTACGTTTAAAAACACATACAGGTAACGTTATCAAGTAAAAGGTAATTATATCATAATTAATTCAATGGATTACTTTGATCAGGTGAAAATAGGCAAGGAACAGTATGGGATAATTTATTCAATAAAAAATATTATGCAGACACTGTATTTAATCTATTCAGGATGTTTGATGGGATAATAAGAATAACTACGCTCAGAAACTCGCATCTATGACCAATGGGAGAATAGAAGAAAAATTAACAAATCTTTCTCAAAGAAAATATATCTGGCCACTATTACTCAAAAACCACACAAAAAAAATCATTTGATCATTTTACCTTCCAAGATGGCTGCCTGAAGAACTTCCAATGATTGACTTCCTCTAGAATACTCCTGAGAATTAGGACGCTGAAAAAAAATAAGAGAAATTTGATAATCAATATTCTGTAACTGATCTCAAATGTTGCTTTTTTTCAATATCAGATAATATTGGCATAAAAGAATCAAGGTTAATATTGCAATTATGTCATCTTTTGAAAAAATTTCGACATCAAATAAAGGTAAACCCTATGTGAAGTCATAAGGTATTAAGTTGTTCTTTACAAACATGACGTCATTTGCTTGGATACCAGCAAATGGTGGTTGTTGTTTATGAGAGTTCAGTTCTCGATTGGGTTGTGAAAGTCTGATTGCCTTGAATAAGGTAAAAATAGGTTTGGCCAAGGACCTGTTGGGAGAAATGATCCTCACGGAACCTAAGTTGTTATCCTTGTAAAATATAGATGTTTCTTGGATACTTACCGAATTGGACTCTTCCCGACTGTTGGTAATATCCAAAAGTTCGGCCATTAAATTATTTTTCTCCTCACAACATTGTTTGATCTCGCGATCTTTAACGTGTAATTGTTCTAAAAAATAATATTAAAAATATTGCAAAGCACTAAACATTTATATACTTCAGCCCCTTGGACATGCATGAGAAGAAAAACCCAGTGGTGTAGCAAGAAAGAGGTGGCGAGTAACATCATGGTTTAAAGGAAATGTTAAAGCGATACCACAGAATCAAATAAACCAATTAAGGGATTCTGAGTTGAAAAACAAAGTTGCAGATTGTCATCAGGAGAAGTGTGCTGGTGTGGTGTCAAGCAGGGTATGCTAACTCTTCTAAACACCTGATACCACTTTTCATTATGAAATATTTACTCATTTATTGAATGATATACTTCCTCAAATGAAAAGTTTATTAACTGCTACCAATCTATTACCAATGTGTTTACGGTTGGGATCGTTCGTGCTTGGGTTTTATTAGAATAACAAATATACCTATGATATCTTGTATTTTAGCTGCCCGTTCTGCTTTACGTTGTCTATCAACCTCACTTTCCTGAGTGTTCACGACGGGTACTTCTTCTAGAAAATATAATAAAGTCATATTAGTAAAATGAGGGGATTTTTCTAAGCAGTTTATTTTACATTTACTGTCAAGTGATCCTTATTGCCCCATCCTTAAAACTAGACAGCAGCATTAGCTTACTATTACTTTTTTACAAGAATGACTATACTTTACAATAGAAATGACGTTTAGAGTTTGTTTACTTAATTTTCTACTTGTTAACAAAATGAGATGATGATGAGATGGCCATGCTTACTCTTTTTGAAACACCTGATGGTACTTCTCGTGTGGGAAGTCCACTGCTACATTTTTTATTTTTGACTAACAGATTTGTTTGCTTGTACAGATTTTAATTATTATGTAAATAATTTTGCTAGAGTATAAATGTAAAATTGTCTCACCTTCAACAGGACAGCGTTCGACAGCCCGTTTTAAATTGCCCGTCCAATCATCACGACTTGATTTACTCTTACAGACGAGTTCGTACATCTCGGGTTGAGATTTACTCTGACAGATGAGATATATACCGTGACTGTCTCGGGAATCGTTCTTCTCTCGTACTAATAACTTATATAATGGTACCACACACGACTGAAAGATAAGATACAAAATTATTAACAGAGAGATCTTTTAAATACATGAACCAAGAATTTCTAGATAGTAATTTATATAATGATACCACACACGACTGAAAATAGGATTTAGAATTATTAAACAAAGACTTCTTAATATACTTTTATTCAGAAGATTTCTAGATAAGCAGATATTCTGAAACACTAAGCTGGTTGGCATTCTCCTTCAATTTCTCATTGACAAAACAATGGTAGTACTTGCTTGGATAACAGGTTGTGCATGTTCCAGTTTTGCCCTCAATCAAATGCAAATGAATCAGATCTGTTTAATTCAAAATTTACCCATCTATTTCTTTTTCAGTCACTTTAAATTCTGTCTACACCTATTATTTTTACAAACAAATGGAACACCTTGTCAACTCTTTTTTCAAGTTTTATTAAACTTCCGTTATATTCCATGAATCCCAAACGTGCAGAACTTGCCAATTAAGCATGCCCTAAAATGATCCTCAGGTTACTATCAATAACAGTATAGAGTTACGTACCTTGTTATCTTGGACGAAGAAAGTATATTTTTGATTATTTTCCTGAAGAAAAACTATCAAATCTGTTAACACAACAGCTAAAATATCTGAAATGGCAGAAAATGAAATCATTTTAATTTTTATGTCGCATGCTAAGCAGGCCATGCATTTTCTCTTGGAAACACCCGACAGAACTTCTCTTTATAGTCCACTACTATACAACAAATACTCTCAATTTTGCCATGATTTAGAATTGATTTTGATTGTATAGATTTTAATTGATATTCAAACAAAGTATCGATATAAATTTCAGATATCTTCATATTTTCTCCATAAAAAAACAAAACTTTCTCATGCAGTATATAAATTTAAATTGCTTAAAAAAGAGAATTACTGACTTGAAGAAAATAGCTTGGAAGTCAAACAAATTTCAAGCAAAACTTTCAACCTACCTGTCACCCTGCCTCGTGCATTTTTCCATCCCACAGTTCCAGAGAACACGTACTTCCTGTCACCAGACGTTAAATCTTGTCGCTGAAAATATAACCAAAGGCATTTTGGGCTTAACGTTTACCATTGTAACTAGCATGTATTCCAAAACCCTGAACACAGAATGTGTAGCCTTTTTATGTGTATTGGGGACAGATGATGTATGTAGTTCTTAATTTTCAGTTATTCCATGGGTTCGTCTTAAAACTTTCAGTCCTCATTAGCCCAATAGGTGCAGAAAAGTGGATATCAATTTTGAAATTTTTTGAAAATGAAATATGGTTGTCGTTCCACTTTTCTGCACCTATTGGGCTGATGAGAACATCTTTTTAGACAAACCATTTAACTGAAAGGACAGCAGTAAAATTAAGAACTTTCTTGTTAAGGTGACACCATCAATGTGACTCTTGTCATAACCAATTTAATAAATCCAATACATGTACTCACCTTGAATTTTTTACCCTTAAAGACTGTGGTAGCTCGACTGTCGATATTTTTCTGTAGATCAACCAGACGTTCGTAAGATGCTACTTCCTGATCGACTTCATAATTAACGTTCCGACTACATTGATGAGCCTCTCGCGTTCGTTCTCGATCTTTTTTATCTGGAAAATTAGGAGGATTCAATAAGTATGAAATTTCAGATTTTTAACATAAAAATAAAACTCTAAATACTTTTAACAAAATAATTCTGGGTATGACCTTAAACAATTATAAGGGAAAAAATAGTACTCTTTGCCTTGAGCTTAAATTAGGGTCTAATGCAGGCCTTCTCAATTGATTTTTGTAAAGAGCCAAATGCATTTTATGGTCAAATAGAGCTTTTTATTGGAAGGAGTCACTCTTTGGGGACCATTCTCAAAGGCGTCACGGGCCATTTGAGAAGGCTTGGTCTAATGACATGGAAAAGTTTTAAAACAATTAACTTCAGATGATTTTAATTGATTTTATTAAAAATTAATTTTACCTACCTTTAGTACTGTTCTGTATTGCTTCTATTAATAACGGATATTTTGAAAGACGTAGGGTTACACCAAGTATAAAATCAGGAAATTCACGTTTTTTAACCATCGATAACTCGGAACATTTCTAAAAATACACGAATTAAAAAAATGAGATTTTTTGAAATTTTACATCCTGCTTTTACCACTTATATGGTTAATGAGAAATGGCATGTACCATGCAGTGTGCAATGAGTCATTTTTTCTGAAAACTTACATTAGTTTACTGTATTTTGACTTTCAATTGTCAATGTTATTTCAAGATGTGGACTGTAAAGAAACTGCAATTATTGATTGGGTTAGCAGTCAGTCTATACGGCTATCTATATGTATACAAAAAATGTAGAATTTTCACTTACTCGAAAGAAGCTGTGAAATTTTCGTTCTGTTTTTAAATATTCTTTATACAATGCTACAGACTCTTTATGTTTGGAACAAAAACAACCGTAAGCTTTCTTCATCTTCTCAGCATTAACTCCATTAAACTGAAATTACATTAGAAAAAATTCAGTGTCAAGAAAATCAATATGGATATGAAATAAAGTTCAACTTCCTAGTTGTTAGTTTCACCACTTCAGGTGATGGCCATGCTGTGTGCAATGAGTGGAATTTTACTAGGACAGAAACATAAGCCATCCTTTTTCTTGCTCCAACTGTTGATTAATCTTTTTCAAGTGTTTCACACAGGACGCCCACGAACTCTAAATATCTTTGGATCACTCTTTAGAGTGTCGCGGAGTGCCATTTAATAAGAACTGCTTCAAACTAGATATTAATCTTACCATTTCTAATAAAACTGGTCCAACCTCTTCTATAAATCTATCAGTACGTTTTTTCTGTAGTTGTAACAACTGACGTAGAAACGTCGTGTGGATTTCTATCAAATCATCGAGTTTCGGAAATAATCGTTCAACTTGATCTGGAGGTAGTTGTAGTTCGTTTAATAACCCATGGTTGAATACCTAGCGGAGAAAATTACATAAATTACATACATTTTGGATAATTTGGCCCTAAAATATTTTGAGTTGTTTTAGAAATTATCAAGATAGATTTCTTCAATATTATGAAATATTTACCCATTTATTGATATACTTCCTCATATGAAAAGTTTACTAGCTGCTACTAATGTATTGCCAATATGTTTACATGGATTTCGAGATTTGTTTTACAGTTAGGATCATCCGTGCTTGGGTTTTATTATTTTATATTTTACAATAATGAACAACTTTGGTTTCTGATGATGCATATTAATATCTATCTTTTTGTGAATCCCCTGATAACTTCATAGTAATGGTTTTACAATAATGAAACCTTGGATTTGACTAGTGTTTCTGCTGAATGACGCCATATTGAATCTGTCGAATCCAGTCTACGAGGCATATTCACGTATTCGAAATCTAGATTCAGATTCGGGGCAAACTCTTGTAAACGAGCGACATGGATTCGGAATTCAGTTTCAGATTGGGTGTAAACGAGTAGGACCTTAGAGATCCTGTTTACCAGCTGAAGGTTTGTAAAATCTTTTGATAATGAATTTTGGAAGATTAACTTGTTTATTTAATAGCGTTCCTTCACTTTTTTTCTCACCAGGAAGTGGTTATCTTTTACTTACTTTTTGCATGATCTTAAGAGTTCGACAATACTTTTTCTCTGTAACAATCAATTCCCAAATATGGTCTTGTCTTTTGATATCTTTTGACCCCAGTTTCTTGACAATCTAAAAAATAACAACAATATTCATTTATAGGACTTTAATTTTTATTAAAGTTTAAATTTTAAAATATATCAAATAAACTGTTTTAGCTATGTGGACTCTCTGAAAGGAATGCTGAGTTGACAAACCAAAGTGCTGAAGAAACATAATAAGATATGTGGGTTTTTTGATCTCTACAAATACGAAATCAAACATAAGTATTTGATTCATAAATAACAACCCATTTTCCACATACCAAATACGATTTGTAAACTATACTACGGTATGCTATGCAATGTAGGCGAATTATCAGATAAGCAACCAAGACTGGATATAATTAGACAGGCAACATAAAACACACCTAATTTTACAAATGAGCTCTTCCAATAATACATAAACACACAATATCATATAGGAAGTATGCATCTGTGGTAGAGTTCACTAAAAGGTTAGGGGTGTTTAATTGTTAATCGGCACATTATATCCAGCCTTGTAAGCAACATTGGTCATATTCTCATATATATGGTATCTTTCAAGTGTACAACCAATAAGATTTTAGACCTTGATTTTCTTGGACTCAAAAGTCTTAATTACCACAATGCCTACCTTTTTGTCAATAGAAACACTCCATGCCTCTGGGTCGTCAACGTTTAACATTAAATCAGGTTCATCGTCAAGGACAGCTTCGTCAGACGGCACTCCTTCCAACGATTCTAACGACTCTGATATCGTATCACTAATACTGAAAAATATAATATAAACAGGTTAAGTTTCATACAAAAAAAATAAAATCTAAATAATGCATTTGTGTCAGAAGGAACTGTGATCACGCAAGGAAATCAAGCGGTCATAACTTCATTACATTTTCTGATATTTTAAAAATGTTGATAGGTGTGACTAAACCAGGCCTTCTCAAATGGTGGCCGACATTATAAAGCCCTTGAGAATGGATCCTCAAAAGTGACCCCTTCCGCTTTAACGCTTTGCTCTATTTGGTCCTTCTTTTTTTTTCATAAAATGTAATTGGCCCTTTTACAAAAGCTAATTGAGAAGGCCTGGACTAGACTATGTTAACAAAATGAAAAACTTTGGAACTTATTTAGTTTCCATGAGATACATCCATCAAATAATCTTTTAGACCAAATCAGTAATTTTGCACACTAAGAATATACATTAAGTGTTCATTGAGTATATATATACCAACATATTTTCTTCATTTTCAAGACTTTAACAAAACAAAATGAATCCTGTACCTGTTTTTACTACCAACAAATGAAAGATGTTTGTAAAACGAGAGACTCATTTTCATATCGTCTTCAGAATCTAAATCGTAATCCTTTAATTTATACGAGCGCATTGAGGGTCTCTTCCACATACGATCCAAAATATAGAACACAGATCCAGAATATCTTATACAGATCCAGAATATCTTAAACAGATCCAAAATATCTTATATAGATCCAGAATATCTTAAACAGATCCACAATATCTCCAAAATTCACAAACTTATCAATAACATCCAGAATTAAGTGAAATCCAATTTGTAATAAGTTTTTAAGTTATCTGAATTCAATGTCTGTTCAAAAATAGAAATCCAAAAACAGTTTGGCAATACACTGGTAGCACCAATGAACCATTCAAAGTACATCAAAAATATAAATGAGAAAGTATTCTATAATGAAAATTCCATCTGATTCTTAAACTTTCTTTTAGAATTAATATCCATTTTTAAGTCTCTGGTAGCAATAATCATTCATATGAAGAAGTCTATCACAAATGTTTAAGTATTTTACTGAATAGTCAATCTGAATCTTCAACTTTTTCTTTCTAAATTAATCTTGATATCTAAGTTTTTTTGTTTTCTTATCAGCTTATGTAATTCTTATTTTAATTCTTTCAAATCAACTTTTTAAATGATTCAGGAATGCATAATTTTTATGACTAACAATCACACAATAGCCAAAAATACTTTTTAAATTCCTTTTAATAAAATTCCAAAGTTGATAAAATTATCCATGAAGTCCAATCTATTTGAATAACTATTTTAACATCATTATCGCATATATAAGATAAAATTTTCAAAAACTTTTGACACAACAGATAAGTTCGCACTTATATAAACATACGAAACCAAATCACAAGGTTTCCAAATAAAGACACAAGGAAAAGGCAACAATTGGTTCCTTTTGTCAAATTCCCTTATTAGTCAACATCATCTAAACACAGATAAAATCAAATTCTCCAAAAAAAATAATTGACGACTGATAACTGCATGTCAATTTCATCAAAGTATCAATATATACAAATTTCAAGATGGCCGCCTGTTGCTATGATGTCACCTATCCTGTTTCTAAAATAAATTAAGGCGAAAACACTCAAGCTCCTTTCCTGACAGGAAATGACATCGGCCAACCTTTTAGCCACAATGTTTAATATCTATGAATGTATCAAACATCCTCAATCTACCATCTTGCATCAGACATCCTGAGAACGGTTTCACTTCGTGATGAAGAAATATTAGTGGTCTGGTTCCCACATGACTAACGCGTGATATTTTCGTTAAATGATGACTAAGTCAAATCTTTATTCATTTGGAAAAGAGAATTCATAGAATACAGATTTGACTTCCATATTTTCAAATAAATTCTGTTGCTAAACATTATAATGGAGAACTCATTGTCAAATAAATACGACAAGTCTTCTTCTTGCAATTTAGTGAAATGAAATGAAATGATCTCGTTGCACCTCATGATTTTAATCTATATGGTAGAGGCAGGTGTATTGTAGAAAGCAGACCATGCTAACTCTATTCACAACACCAATAGTACTTTTAGGGGAAGTCTGCTATGCTATAATTGCTCCCGATTTTGTCATACTAAGGACACGATTTTAGATTAGGGGAATTGTTTTGAATTTAAATGAACTATCTAAATCTCAGATAATCTACCAAAGTAAAGATTTCAAACTGGTCTGAAGATCCATATCAGACATTAATTCTTTCTGTTTTAAATCTTAATTTCGAAATTCACCAAAAGAAACTTAAGATTGTCATAACCTACTGTGATGTCAAATAAGCTCAGGATTATCAAAATAAAAACTTACTTAGAAGGTACGAGTTCTTGAGCAGGCCCCATTGAATCTACTTCACTTTCTTCATTGATAGCTCGACTGAAAAATATATATATATATATATAGTTTGGAGATAGTTTCAAAATATTACAATTTATCAATTGATAAGTATATAACATAAGAACACCAATTACTGAATTGAAAATTGTTAATAATTAGAAATAAAGAAAACCAAAAGTTTAATTAATCAAAGCAATGCACAAGCAAGATAAAGCAAAACATGGCAAAATAATTAGTTCAAAACATGGTAAATCAAAGCATGGAAAATCAAAGCATAGTATGAGAAAACAAATCAAATCAAAACATAGGAAAGCAATTTAAACAAATAATTATTCTAAGCAAAAGGAATACAACATGCTACCAGTTTCACAGTATAAAAGAGTAAACAAATTCAAAACATAAACACTTATGCTATGCCCAGTGCTTTCCAGGCCCAGTTGTTGGCTTTCCCCCCTTATCAACAAATCTTACATATATTAAGTCTACTATAAACGTACTATAGGTATACACCACAATCGAGTATGATATTCATATTAAAATTAGTTGAAAATTTACATGCTATTGACTTTCTGTCACAATATACTGTATAATAGGATACAATCAATAATATTCTATATGGATACATGATCATTTTAAAGTCATACAGTCGTTTAAATATTTCTTTTAGCCAATTAATTTATCTAATTCTAAAGGAGCTCATATCATACAGTCGATAACATTTTGAGGTTTTATGTTTGATAATTTATCATTTAAATGAAGCAAGCAGGAAGGGAAGTAACTCTATTTAAGACTATAATTTAATTTCTGAATTTATCTGGTTTCTTTGAAGTGCATCAAGAATTTTGATGAAATGTATCAGTCGGCTGAGACAGGCTAATATTTAGAACAGGAAATCCTTGCCAAGAATGTCTGGATTGGGTTTGGAATACTTTTGGACAAGAGAAATTTTGCATTAGTGGGGGGAATGTAAAAGTGATGAGGGAAAACTGCCAATATTTTGGTTGTCCATTGAACGTTTGCACTAGTATAGTCAGAGATATTTTGGATCATCTGGGTACCGTCAAAACAGATACACAACCAGTCCATTATATTTTCAAGGGTATTAAAGTATCTTATTTAGAGGGTTGTTTGTTTGGCAAGTTACAGCAACACCCTTGAAAATATAATGGACTAGTGTGTATATGTTTTGACTGTACCTGGATGAGCCGAAATATCTCTTTTTGACTATAGAATGTTTTGAAGCAAGGGGAATGATTAAGTGGGGTCGCCAGGAACAGTGTATTGGGGTTGAAATGATCAACTTACTCCAGATTGAACCTTGAATTATTAAAAGATGGTGACAACCAGGGCGAGGTTGAAACATCTCTAATTTCAGGGGTTGAACCATACCAAATACTAGTATCAAATTAATCAAATCTTAAAATTTTCGTGAAAAAAATGAAACTTGATTTCGATTCGAAGTCATGATTATTTCATATTGGCTTATCATAGGAAATATTGGATTGCAAAAGGGGTCTTCGCTAAATTTGCATATATGAACAACTGGTCATTTTCCCTCTCCCAGATGACAGAAGGCATTATTAAGCCAAAATGACTAGTAAATTTATAGTACAATATCCCTTCAATATGCCTCAGCCTTGAACTGTCCGTCCCCATCAAACCTGTCAAATTGTGTTGATTTTAAAAAATAATTTAAATTTTGTAAACAGTGGTAACAGATGTTAACCTTGAAAGTGACAGTTACTATATTAAATTTATAAAAAATACAACATCAAATATTTTACTATTTGCAAAATTTCAAAGGATTGTTAACAGGTTTTTATAAATTTCAATTTGCATCATTACAATTTTCAATCAAGATGTCTGTAGTTCCAGCAATCCACTTAAACTAAGAAAACAAATCAGCCCATCCAAATCAACCTACTAACAAAAGCTGACTGCTCTTGCCCAATTATTAAAGCCACATAAGCCCAGACTTGCACATTGAGAAAAAGTGTTTTCATCGGTTTTTTTTAAAGTTAGCACTTAGAAATGAATATTGAAAAAAAAAAATTTCGATTCCCTTTCGTGGTTCCAATTCTACAGCCATTTGAAGGAAATTTTGTTTGTTTACTTTTCAACACTGAGTTGATTGAGGGAGACGTCAATAACTCACAAGCTCCGCCCACTACTAGCACGCGCTACTGGAGATTGGTGTATGACGTCATTTAACTAACACGCCCCCCCGCTTGACCTCATTAGCATTTAATTTAATGGAAATCATTTTATTAGATCCCGACTTTAAATCCAGCTGCATCGAAGCCATCTGAGTACCCAAAGCCGTGAATTTTAGTTTTTTGACTTCATTAAACATCAGAGATTAGGCTAGAATGCCTTTTGTACCGAAATCCCGTAAATTTCATTTTGTAAACAAACGAATCCCGCAATGTGACTTTAAGAAAGATTACTGCCTATCATGACCAAGTCACAACTAACAGAAACTACAATTGATGAGTTGTACAGAATGCATAATTTGTAGTTGTAGTGTGAAAAAAAACATGCAAATTATAATTTTAATGAAAATGTATTAAGGAAAAGCAAATTAGAAAGCAAAATCAAAAATGCTAGAAAAATAAAACTATATAATCATTATTGAGATGCTACATGCAAGAGAACTTCCTCTGAAAACTTCACGAGACTTTCCAAAAATGGATATCCATCAAAGGACAATGTTGCAGACAAACATTTTTGCATGCTTTAATAGCTTTGTTCTTAATTTCTTTAGTAAATTTGTGAAAAAAACTTAAAACACCCACTCACAAATTAAGAATTGTTCCAAGAATGTTAGCATAAAGTTTTATGCACATAAAAGACTTGATAATAGAGACTTACCTATTGGCTGGAAAGCTGTGTCTATGAGGTACGAAGGGAGCCTGGCTATGTGTACTGCTCTGAAAACAACAAAATAACAACCGATATAGTTGAGTTACTGAATACATTAGTTGATAATCCTACTTTCATTTTAGTTTTTACTAATTAAATATCTGGATGTTCAAATGTCGCTTACTAACAGAATTCGTAATTATAGTTTTTAAAATTGTTTTCACACATAAATAAAATATTTGAATGTCCCGTCTCTGATTTAAATTTTTCCAAAGAAACACAATTGAGATGTTCTCAAGATAATTTTTTCCAAGTTTCAGACTGTGGCACAACTTTTATTCTAGTGTTTTGAAAATATACACAAATGTTGAGTTTTTTGGCACAATTTTTTTGTCATATCAGGATTCTTTTCACACATTTCAATGGTATTCCTAATTTTCATTTAAGGTATATCTTTGAAAACTTTGTATCAAATTTCTGAAAGATCTTCAAAGTTATCCATATTTCCAGTTTTTGCCTAAACTTGATGATTCTATCCAAACTGTCATAATATTAGTCTCTACTCTACAAAAATCTTAAGAAATTATTCAATTCTGTATATAATATATGATAAGTTATATTATAATTCTTTAGGTAATTATCATAATAACAATATAGTTTATTGACTGGTCAATACGTCATACAAACCAGCTGGTAGTTTTACACCCGGAAATCAATTTAGTCTCATTCAGTGACTGTTTTTTTTAAATTTTATCTACCAAATTAATTGTTAAAGTTTAAAGCAGAGTAAAAATTATGTTTAGACGAAAACAATTGCAAAATTGAACTAATGATATTCCTCTATGATATCATTGGATAAACAAGAATGATGTTTTCAGAGATTCATTACAAAGTATCAAAGACTACCGAGACCCATACTCCCCCATTACACTGCTAATTTTCATAAATTTTAAAAGAATGAATGTATGATATAAAGTGAACATTCAAAATATTTCGTATAAAATTTGAAAACAAAAAGTTTTTTATGTCGAATTGAGATATCCTTTGTATTTATCAAACAAATCTTTATTAATTTATAAAAAAATATTTTGTTTATATTATCTTACCTGTGATTTGATTGGTGCAGAAATTGATCGTTTATCTTTAAAGGAATGAGACGGACGCAAGCCAGAACCTGAAAAATATAAAATATAAAAACATTACTTCAAAAATATCAAAATATCATTTAAAAAATGTACTAAAATATTACTTCAATAGTAACAAAATATTGGTTCAAAAATAATTTGGTAGAATACAATAATTCTGCACTATACACATATTTCAAAAAATGTTTCTGAAGGAAAACAATCAGACAGCAATGAACCAACTACTTAATTCAACACACAAGTTGAACACTGAAAAACTCGAACGTAACTCACTTTTAGTTTTAGTTTTAGGTAGTGTATGAGGTCGACCGAAGTGAAACCCATGACTCAAATAATTCACAACCATCATTTTCAGAAATCAAAACTTTCAGAGTAGAATCACAATTATAAAAGATCCAATTTTACAAAATAACTATTCCAAAAGTAAGAAAATCATATTTATAACGAAAACAACAATTTCACTAGAATCCAAAAATTACAAGAATATTTAGACGTGAACAATCAGAAGTTTCATATTAAATAACACACTAGCCAAAATTTTCCAGATTTATAAGAAAACACTTTCAAGTATCTACTACGATGTTTCCAACTGAACAATCAGAAACCAAAATGAGGCAGGCACGTTTCTAAACACATTTTATAGAAACACACGCTGCCAAAAAACACTGATTGAAGAAAAAATTACGAAGGAGTGCGTTTTAATCAACAGTCATTAATCTACTCCGCCATCATAACTCAATTACATTTTTTATCAAATAAATGCAGTTTTAATCAGTTAGAGATAAAAAATATAATCAAAAGTGAGAATCTAATTTAGAAATTAATGAATTTTGAATTGAAATTGAAATTGAAATGTGCAATAAGTAAACACGCTATGTAAAGTAAACTTCGGATGTAAAAGTATGCTTCGGAAGTAAACCGAACTTTTTCTTCCTTCCTTTTTTTGGTGATTGTATTTTTGATTATTTTTTTTTTTTTATTTCTTAGAAATCATCTTACTCATCAAGTGTTATATTTCCTTTACTTTATTTTTTTCTTTGAACATATTAGAATATTTAATGTATTGAGCAATATCTTTAAAAAAAATCCATATGGAAATAAGTGATTTTTGCAGTGTGATTTTTATTTTAGTGTCAGCTCAAAAGAATGTTTGTTTATATCAATAATACAAGATGAAACAGAAAAATAACCCTCACTCGTGATTGTAGAAAGAGTCTAGCATATATATTTATAGATACATTATTTAGATGGTTTACAGTAAATGCATATTGCCTATGATTACGTCATTATTAATAGCACTCTACTGTATATTGAATTCCCGTTATGGTAGTTCTGATTGTAATAGTGTTTATAAAGCATGTATGATTAAATTCAGAGACTAATCAATTCTCTGGGTTAAATCCGCAAGTGGGGAATACAACACTGATGACCTGCAAGATATTTACAGATGATATGCAAACTGGTACGTTCTACCTCAAAAATCACTGACAGAAGGTATGGTATACCAAATGGTACATAACATTTCTCCTTTAAAGAATGATAGCATCCATGAAACAAGGGAAGGAAAGACAGCCTTTGCTGGCCTAGTGATAAAAATCCATACAAGCAAAACAATTCCGTTAATCAAAATCTCATCCAAAAACCTGGCAAAATCAAGAGTGTATTAGTAGTATAGTAGTGGAATACTCCAATGAGAGGTACCATCAGGTGTTTTGAAAAGAGTAAGCATAGTGATTTAGCTTTTAATAGATTTACAGGTGCTGTACCCACTGATAATCTGAACTCAAAGAACTTATTGACTGTTAGTATCCCAGTACTTATATTCAATAACTGTGTTTCCACTGACATAAAAAGCCGGCTTTAAGCTAGCTTTTTTGTGTTTCCACTGACAAATTGCCGAACCGTTACGGTTCGGGAACCGTAACGGTTCGGTAATTTATCGGGGGCCAAATGAAAGCCGGCTTTCAGTTACTCAGTGGAAACACAAAAAATCCGGCTTTATCTCGTTCGGCAATAGGGGACGCGCGCTCTTAATTAACTAGTAGAGTAAATGGTAAGTCTTGTAGATCGCGTGCTGTCTATAATGTGTGACTTTATGATCAAGACTAAAGTCGTTCGGGAACCAGAAAAACTCAGTGTAAACGCAACGTGTTCGGCAATAAAGCTAGCTCTAGGTTAGCTTAGAGATAGCTTTCCTTCACAATTCCCAGTGGAAACGCGGTTAATAACTTCCACCTTAAAATGAACCTATTGACCGTAAGTTTTCAGTGCACTTATATAATCAGATTATAAACATACCAAGAGCTTCTATAATAAAAATAAACCAAGCCATAATAACCATTACTTCATTAGCCTTTTCTTATCATGGGTTCTTTAACGTGCACAGCCTGTAGCCAACGGGTCCCGTTTATTGTCAGATCTGAAAAATAAGCCCCTCTGACCTGGATCACTGACAGGGGGAAACCGGGTTGAAAATTCCATTGGTATCATCTCGATTCATGTTGAGATTGAACCCTGGACCCTCAGGTTAGTGAGCAAGTGTCTAACTCACTGAGCCACCACAGCTCCCAAAACAAGAACAGGATTATCAAGCAAGCAATCTTGTACCTTCCTCGAGAATAGGAACCAAAAGGAATTCTTAAGTTCTGATAATAAAAATCTGTACAAGCAAAACAATTCCGTTTATCAAAAATCTCGTTCAGAGCATGACAAAATCGGATGCAATTATATGGCAGTGGACTTCCCATAAGAGAAGTACCATCAGGTGTTTTCAAAAGAGTAAGCATGGTCTGTTTCACGCTACTACTCTGACTTGTTATTCAATAATAGAGACCAAATAATTATCAAATTATCAAATCAAGCTATCACATATTTCACTTAGTGTCTGCCATTCCTAATTTAAGATTCTGACTGACTTTGTTGTTTTAGAACAAGTTCAATGAACTTTTTATCTGCTTCAATGACATTTCAATCTGGCAGTAAAACCTGAAGCCAGGTGGAAATCGTCAGCCAATCCTGGCAATAACAACTAGAATTCTTTCTAAATTTAAATCTGGATTAGGTAACAGGTTATTTACTCATCTGTATACTTCGTTAATTAACAGGCATGAGAATTTTAAGACTTTGGTTTTTATTTTCCAACAGGTATGCTATGCTAATTGCCATGTTTTTTATTTTTCTAGATTGCTTCCTTACATTTCAACAGTTTTGTTATAAAAACAACTGTATTTTTTTCAGGTTGATTTGGACATTGTATGTATATAAATAGTCTTCAGATATTCGAGAATCAACTTTTGACAGCTTAAAGTACAGTAGTACTACAACAAAGTTGCACTTTTTAGTAGTTTAAAGTATCAATAAAGAAACCAAGTACTAACAATCACAATCGCAAAACGAAACACGAAATCCAAAAAGACATTTTGACGAAACATAGGTAACAGCTTATGAACTTTTCACATGAGGAATTATATCGATCATACATGAGTAAGTAGATCATAATGAAAAGTGGTATCAGGTGTCTAGAAGAGTAAGCATACCCTGCCTGGTGCCACACCCGTCCTAGCTGTTATACAAACTACCAAACAAGAACATGAAAAAGCGCCAGTTGACAATGCTGCTTTAAGTGCAACAGTACTTCAAAAACAGTTGCACTTATTCATAGAGTACACCTCTCACATTTAAATATTCAAAGTTTTTTTAATCTTTTACTTCAGTTTTTGCACTTTAAAGGGATTGTAAAGCGTATTTCTAAACTCGTTATGTGTATCGGGGACATTGATAGCATCAATTTGCGTCAATCCAATTTCTATAATGTTGTCTGTGTTCTTGAAATTCCATTAAAACAAACGCGTTTTATGACGTCAATGACAGTGATCTACCAGAAACTACTATTGATATCTATGCCGATCACTGTCAGTGATGTCATAAAACATGTTAGTTTTAATGAAATTGCAAGAACCACAGACGTCGGAATGGAAATTGGAATGGCACCAATTGATGCTATCAGTGTCCCCGATACACATACAAAATTAAGAAATACTCTTTACAATCTCTTTAAAATGGTGATTTAAGTGAAATAACACTTGAAACAGTTGCACATGTTTATAAATACACAAGATAAGATCTAAATATGTAAAATATATTATAAATACACAAGTCAATATTTGACCAAGGATTACCGTTTTTTATGTCTACAAAATTTGAACTATTTTTAGCAACATGAATATAAATACTGTATCTTATCAAGGCAGGGCAAATTGACATTGAATTTTAAAATAGTGTACAAATGCACTCTTGTCAAGCTTTGTCAATATTTTAGGAAAATAAATTGTTTGAATTAAAAATTACCAAATATAAACTTTATTGGGAGTGGTTTTAGTCCATATTAAATATTTAGAAGCATCTTCAAGGTCTCCTTTGAGAGTTATGATAGGGATGCTTATTCTTTCACAACACCTAATGCCAATTTGGTCTATCAATTCAGATTTCAAATTTTCTGCTTTTTTTGGACAGTGAAATTTCAGAGAGTCCACAAATATTTGAGATATTCCAATTTCCATTCTGACGTTTGTGGTTCTTGCAATTCCACTAAAACTAACGCGTTTTATGACGTCACCCTCACTGATCTTCATAGATATCAATAGTAGCTTAGTGGTAGATCACTGGTAGTGACGTCATAAAACATGTTAGTGGAAACGCAAGAAACACCGACGTCGGAATTCATTGTTATTTTTTGTTCTACTTTAACAAGTATTAGAAGTAAAACAAATAATGCACGCCTTTTGATTGAAATTCTTATTGAAAATAAAACATAATTTACCTATTGCCAGCAAGATTCCAAGTTTATGAAGAGTTTTCGATTCCATTAAAATATTTTGTTTTCTTTTTAACAACATTGTGGTCAGAAAACACCCAAAAAAAATTGTAACCTCAAATTGTTTTTTTGCGTAGAATATAGTAAATAAGTCACTTACATCCAGTCTTAAAATCTATTATGTTTTCATATAGTCTCAATTATCAAGTTATATTTTTTTAGAGCATTGACCTTGCAGTTGGACTAAATGATCTTCACTTTTGCTGACAAAGTACTCAAAACTCTTTACACTTGACTATCCAGACTGAAAATCTTTGCAAATTTCCCACAGATCCAATTATCCAGTCTCTTACTAACAAGCGTTAATCCATTTTTGAAAAAAACGTACTGAGAGTTCTTTCACACATTTACAAACGTCCAATGAAAACAGTTATAAAATGGACAAGATTTCGCGAAGATAAAATGTTAACAATGTTTCAAAAGGCGTGATCGATATCTTGTGTCTTTATTCTTGCGACGGATAATAACAGGAAAGAGGTCGTCAAAGCGTATCAACATTACGACCTCAACAATCACCAGCTTTATCTACCAATGTCATCAAGTTTACGGCCCAAAAATAAACACCTAGCCTTTGTCCAGAGATAAATTTAGCAATATTTGGACAATTTGAACTAATTGATTTAAATCATGATACAATTATTACCATCAAATATTTCAACTATTTTATACTATCTTTAAGGTATGCGAGTGAACCTTCTTGACCCTTGACCCCTTATATAAACTAAATGATAATAAACTAAGCCCCTAATATAGATTCAAACATGGACATGATAAGAGCAAAAAAAGTTCTGAAAAACTTTTATTAACTGAAAGTTAGTTATTAAGGATAAATAAAATATGTACAAAAAAAGTCTGTTAATCGAAAACCTCGTCCAGAGCATGACAAAATTGGGTGCAATAATTATATAGTAGTGGACTACCCATATGAGAAGTTACATCAGGTGTTTCGGAATAATAGTCCCCTTATATAGATTCATTAGGATCTAGCATGGACATGAAGTTAAGAGTGACAAATTGTCAACAGAAATCATTAAAACAATCAAAAATCACAGCATTTTTCTTTTTAATACGATCATAAATTGTTTCCCAGGTATGCAGTTGTTGCAGGCAGTGGACACTGGATGCATATCCATCCAGGTAATCAAAGATCTCCCAAGATCAAAGACCCAAGATCCAGAGGATTAGAACTGACAAGAAGACCTAATCGCTAGTAGACAGTTTGAAAGGTGAAATAGTTCTATGGAATTGGTCAAGGTGAAAACAAGATAAAATATTTTGATATAAAAGTATTTTAACTATTTCCCTATGATACTGATTGACGTAAATCTGTCGATAATTTTGACAAGTTAAACCTCGTATTGACGGATGTTATCTAACCTTATCAACAATAAAACACAAGGTCCAGATTACAGTTCTCAGTATAGGGTTATTATTATAGCATAGAATACATTTAGCTCTCAGCATGGATGGAGAAAGTGGGCAACTTGAAAACTTTGTTTCCAAGAAATTGTTACCATTTGTAGAAGGCGTGATTTTCCGATACCCACTAAGCGCTGTTAAATCCATCCTGGTAAAGTGATAATAGTATTGCTTAATCCAATCAGCCAGTGAAGTGAAAAATATAGGATTATCTCCCTTTAAACCAGTATAATATTTATTAATACATGACAGTTATCAGTAAATATTTTATACTGACATATTGATTCAAGGCCAAGTGGGAAGGTAGCTTCTATATTTTATGTACATATTTATTTTGTGAAGGGTGGCTCTTTTTCAGCCAGTTTGCTAAATATGTAAATACACTGAACTAAATTGTCGAAACATAAATGTACCGGGCGTTGGTTTTATTGTCCCATCTCATGATTAGGAGTATTATCAATTTCAGTTACTCCACCATGCAACACTGACGGGGAAACTGGGTATAGATAATCATGCACTGTACACATACCTCATGTTTAAACGCCATGCAGTTTGCAATGAGGGAAATTTTGCCAGGACAGTGGCATGAACTTACTCTTATTTTCGATTTCCAACTGACGAGGGATCTTTAATATGTACAGCCTGTAGCACGCAGGGCCTCAAAGACACAAATGACCTCAAGATTTCGACATTTATAACAAATTCGGGCTTGTAAGATTTTTAAGAGTATATTCTTAATGATATATAACCTATAGAAGTACATTGAGTACGATCAATATTTGTGTCATTAGAACACTGTTACTTCAGACGAACAAACTTTGATCTTTATCTTTCTGCCAATCAAATACTTTAAAATTAGTTACTATGGCAACCTAGAAACATTATCGAACTGAACTGATATATTTATTATATTATACTCTTTTATATCTACGTTTTATTTATCAATTCATTCCATATCTGAAGTTACTTAAATGTAATGGGTTTAAAGGGATATGCTCGACCAAATCTGGGTATAAAGGATTCAAAAACCAGCAATAAAGGACAATGAATGAATAAGTCATCTTCACTCATAATTCCAGTCCACCCAGTTGTAAATGTGTACAGATAATCCGGGAAAGATCAATGCCAAGAGGTTTGGCCAAGGACCAGCTGGTAGAAAGGATCCTCACAGAACCTAAGTTGTTATCCTTGTAAAATATAGATGTTTCTTTCTCAAAAACTGATTATCAATCCACAGTCTTATCTTTCAATACAAACAACCACAAGACAAGTATTTTATCAGTGACATCTTTCTGTGGTCCAGTGAATCAGCTGATCAGGTCAAGGGGTCATGTCACCTAGGGGTCAAATTAAAAGGTTAACAAATTGGTCAGAGATTATATTCTGACAGATGTCCAGTTTTTCCTTTCATTAACCTTTGAAATCTAGGTTATATCTCATAAACTAGGCTGAATACGTATTTCAAATTAAATGGTGTTTTACTTGGTACTTTTCTGCGTTGGGTTAAAGGGATTGTAAAGTGTTTGTCTAAATGTGTATCGAGGACACTGATAGCATCAATTTGCACCATTCCAATTTCCATTCTGACGTCCAATAAAATTAACACGTTTTATTGATACTATTGATATCTATGCAGATCACTGTCAGTGACGTCATAAAACATGTTAGTTTTAGTGAAATTGCAAGAATCAAAGACGCCGGATTGGAAATTGGAATGGCGCAAATTGATGCTATCAGTGTCCCCGATACATATACAAAGTTTAGAAAACTTCTTTACAATCCCTTTGATACTTATACTGTCTTCTAAGTAAATTGGACTGGTTGTATTTAGACTATGTAAGGAATCTGACCAAACTTCTGCAACACCTGGGCAGGTTAACACCATATTTGACCTAATTTTATTCAAGTTTCAAATAAATGTTGAAGAGATATCCACTTAAATCTACTATAATCTCAAGTGGGGAACAAGATCTCACAGCTTTGGTTTATAAACTATAATTTCCTGTTGCTAAGGATGGCCATTTTAATTCAATCTGATAAAATCTTGAACGTGTGCTAGTAATTCAGTTTTACAACCTACTTTTCTGCACCCAATTCAGTTAATGAAATGAAATAAGAGTTTTATGTCCTGCTCTTCTGCACCTAAATGGGCTAATGAAGACTGGCAAACGCCATGCAATGTGCAATGAGAAAAATTTGGCCAGGACAGCAGCATCAACATTAGCCTTCTCTTATTTTCGATTTCCAACTGCCAAAAGATCTTTAACGTGCACAACCTGTAGCACACAGGGCCTCAGTTTATTGTCCCATCCAAACGACTACACACTTTTTCCATGTCAGCTCAGTTAATGAAGACAAGCAACCATTAGAATATCAGTATGGTAAATAAATAGCCTAGGCCCTGCTTGATGTCCAATATGGCTGCCATTGAAAAACTAGCATTCAGGGTTGATCAAATCAATCTTGAAAAGCATCTAGCTGCTGGGAAGGAACGATTAACAGTCATGGAATGATGCAGTTGTCTTTATCAGAATAAACTTATGCATGAAAGAATGACAAAAATTTAGATTTTATTTGATTTCTGGAATGGGACATTAACCCTCACCAAGTCCTGGAAGTACAACATTTTCTTAACCTACAAGCTTATTGATAGGAGCAGGACAAAAATTTCAATTTTGTTTCATTTCTGGAATATTTTGACTATCAGATGTTAGGCCCCTATCTCAATTTATCATGTCAAATCATCAAAAATAGATCTGACAATTCTCTGGAGAAAAGATGGCACCTCAATTAACTGAAGTGAAGAAAGAACAGATGACATGCTTCATTTCAAACAACAACAACTACAGAAGATTGGCGGCCATTTTTAATTGCCATCCTGCTGGTTGTTGTCAAGGTGTGATGTCATTGATGATGTAATAATGTAAGCAGACATGTTAACTATGTTTACATTATAACAAGATAGAGTTTAAATCTACAGTCTTGTGTGTTTGTTGGTAATTTGTCTGGGTAGGGGGTCATTAACCTCATCCCTTGCCATATTGACCCTGGATGTTAATGGATTGGGGGACAGGACAGATTGGAGATGGTTCAATTATTAACGTATTAAGACCTTCCATGAACTTCTCAAACATTGGTCTTGTTGAAATAAAATGGGGGTTGCAATTTAGACAGAATTGACATAATTCTTCTGTTAACTTTTATCCTTCCAATAAATGTCTGGAGGTGAGTGGAGAAAGCATTTCAGTCCCCTTTGCACTTACAAATACCTGGGGCCTGTTTCTCAAAAAGTCTTATGATTAAAAATTGTCTTAAGTGTGGAATTATTCAATGCAAAATGCCAAACTTTAGACAAAAATTATCTTAAGATTTTTTGAGAAACCAAGGCCAGTTGAATACCAGCTTGTCACAAAATAAGCAACATTTTTTGGCTCCTTGTGGATAGCCTACTAGCTTAGAATTTTTTTTTTCCGAGACTCGAGTCAGTGACATTCACATAAACTTTGACAATAACAATATATATTGTCTTATATTGGATAAATTGTGTCGGAAAGGGAACAGGGTATGAATTTGTGTCAGACGTGAAGGAAAGGTCAGAGTTGAGTAAAACAATACAGACTCTTAATTATCTTCTCTATCGATTAATCTTACGTTAGTCCACTCGTTTCTCTTACGACTTCCTTACTTTTACTTCTAGACATTATCAGCCACTTGATTTGGATCCAAAACTTTATAAGCTAAGCCTCAATAAAGAAACCAAGAACTAACGATCCAAACTGCTATCTATAGATATGTCAACAACATCTCCTGTACCCTTGGGAGGGTCATGGCCGTTTTTACCATGACAACTTAATTTAATGCTCAGCCTGATGAAAGCCCTTGTCGCTACTCTTTGACTAAGTAAGTCAGCTCTGTATCTTTTTCAGACAGCTCACATAACTAATATTGTTTATTTGGTACCTAGGTTTGTTAACTTAACATCTTTTTCGAACAGCTCACAAATCTAATAATTATACGCTATTTCAGTTTGTTAGCTTGCAATTCCCTTTTAGAGAACTAATAAAGCTAATGAAAGTGATGCAGGCGGGAAAATTATAATGCACATTGTTTTTTGGTTGAAGGGAATGCTGGAATGTAAATAACAACAGGTTGATTCTGAAGATTCCTTGGCTTCACGTTTCAAATTTTTGTCTAAATTTACCCAATTAAGACAAGTTATAGCCAAAATAAACAACAGATGAGGTTCAGAAGTTATTTCTAGAAGGTCAATTAGTCCTTTATTTTCAAGGTCATCATTTAACATTCCAATAACATTGTAATAATTAGGTTCGGCACACCAAAATGTCAGGATCCTGTCTTACATTCAGTCCATGAAAACAAACAATGATTGAAATAATTGTATTAAGCACCCTCAAAATCCTATTCCTAAGTCATTCAAGCAAAAGAAGTATTTAATAATCCATCAAAATTCCACAGAGACATTCAATATCAAGGGGAGATCACTGGTGTAGTTAAGCAAAAGAGAAACTAGACTAGTGGCTAGATAACCTTGTATACATATTGAATAAATTATAGTTCAACCAATCACATCATTCTCCAGAGAGTGTTGTCTTCTTTCGGAGTAAAAACAGCCAATCAAAATCAACCTTGAAACAAGAGTTGTCTTTTCCTGCCAATTTACAGGGCAAGATGGCTGCCTATCATGGCTGAGTCATTACATACAAAATGACGAAGGTTGAGCCAAATGATATACTGCTATAGCTTAAGTTCTTAGACATTTCAAAGGCACCCTCTGTTATGTGTGTGTTTGTATAAACAGTTTACCCATGATGTGAACTAAGAATGCAAAATGAAATCCACAAACATTGGTTGAGGCCTGAATTAGAAATGTTCCACTACTGTGTCTTCCATTTCCACGGGAGTAAAGGAGTGGAAGTTACGATATAGTTACTAGCCTGAATAAGTATTAAAGAATAGGAACTGACCTGATAATGAGGCTGTTTGTCTTTCCATCAAGGCTGGTCCAGTTGTCTGCCCATCACGGGGTATAACCTATAAATAGAAACGCAAAAATCATTACATTATATCCTTTTAGCTATAAAATATTTACTCATATTAAAGTTTATTAGCTGCTACCAATGTAATGTCAATGTGTTTACATGGATTTCAAGATATGTTTAATGGTTGGGATCGTTTGTGCTTGGGTTTTATTATTCTACTAAAATCATTGGAATAGACAAAATGTAAACCAAATACAAGGATGTTCTAAAAAGTTTACAAGTTAACTCAAAAACTCAATTTTATCAAAAACTCAATTTTATCAAAGGTTTGGTCTCAATGTTTTTACAGATTGCATGTACAAACAAAAAGGTATTTTGACTTCAAAACTTTAAAGATTTTTGTGCCTATGTCTGACTAAAGCATAAAATGTTTTATTTTACATAGAAGAGATTAGGAGTCCACATCTAAAGATACAAGATTCTGACTTCAAAACTTAAGATTTTTTGAGTAAAAAAACATAAAAAATGTGCTTCAGTTCTGATAAGAATTGAGATATTTGGTTCCTATAATCTTTTAGAACTCTCTACAAGTCCCAACAGGAGTTTATCTTTTAATAGACAATGTCAAATTCAATCAAAAATATTTTGGAGATAAGACGTTCTTTTACATGTTATCAGTTGCACTTTTAAATTTTTTCTTTGAAAAGAATATAGCTTAACCAATGTATAAGAAATATATTCCAAACTAAACTAACAGGCCAATAGTTAGCCCAAGGTTTTTTGGGGTTAGGGCTGATATTTTTTCATAAGGGGCTTGATTACTGTTCAATCAAACCATACATCAACTCATATTTTAACACTTTTCAGATCAATAAAAAAATAGAGCCCTACTTGTCTATGACTGAACTAGGCTTTTATCATCAAATACATGTGAAATTAAAAAAAAAAAAACCTAAAAAATCACACTTTTGAAATGTATGAAACAGAAATGACACTAATGTTTTAATATATTTCAAACTATCATCCTACCAATTACCATCATAGACAAGTGAAAATCAAAATATATGAGAAGCAAGAAATGAAATGAAACTATTACCCTCAATAAAGTGGCCATGTTAAGATTCAAAACTTCGTGAAGGAAGGAATGAGAATCTCCCATATGTAAAAGCTAACAAGAACTAAACTTATTTACTGGACAAGGCAGTATACACACTCTTATAGAGCACCATTCAACTGAGACCTCAGTATAATTACAACTGGCAGTCAAAAAGTGAACAGTGAACTGAGACCTCAAATTATAACAAAATAACTCAGTGAGTTGTAATCTGTAGTTCTTTGTTGGTGATAGTAGATGACAAGTTAACATCAGGTTAACTGATATCACAGATTAACCAAGAACATTGTTTAACAAGATATAATGTATTCGAAAGTATTAATTGACCAAGAATACAGTTTATATCTAATGACCATTCAGTGAAAACTCCTCATGTTTTGAATCAAATCAAGGGCAAGTGCCATTACCAATCAGTTTAGAAGCTGTTGGTAAATATAGTGAGCATACTCTGCCTCCAAACAACACTCACCACAGTTCAGCTAAAAATCAATTTTTTTTTACTTAGAACTTTCAAACTGACAAACATTAATACTTCCTTTTTAACCACTGGGTTGGAAATTCGAACTCTTGTAAGACAACTACCTGCCCCTGAGGTTCAAATCCTCCAAGCAAGAAGAATTCTCATGCCTGGCCAGTGTTTTCAGAAAGTCAACCTGACAACAACCTCTATCCCAGGCCTTCTCAATTAATTTTTGTAAAGGGCCAATTGCATTTTATGAAAAAAATATTAGGGTCAAATAGAGCTTAGCCGGCATAGCAGGCAGAAGGTTTTAGCGGAAGGGGTCACTCATGAGGGGCCACCATTTGAGAAGGCCTGCTCTATCTTTAAGATTAAGCTACAAGGTTTACCAATCAGCTGTTCAGGTCTGACCCCCCAGGTAGAGGTGTGAATATAATAATGGAGAACTGAAAACGTCTCAAATTAGCAGGTCATGTGAATTTTAAAACCTCATATTTTCTACCTGATTGATTTACAATAGATACTGTACACGGGTGATTGGTTTTTATAAAACTTGATCATTATTTAGTGTTGACATTTTCTAGGTCACCTCATTTTAATAGGTCAAATATATCTCTCTTATCAGATCAGGTAAAATTTGAAATGTGTTTTTTTTAACACAGTTACAAAGCGGTTGAATCTATGCTTCATTTTCAGGACGACATGTAAAGTCTAGTGACATTGAATAAGTCATAAATGGATATTGAACAAGTTGTTTCAGTAGACTCAGCTATGAATGGGTATCCGATACTGAATAGGCTTAAGTCATCTTTCCTCATTGTTGCAGTCGACCCTGCTGTAAATGGGTACTGAATAGGCCCAAGTCATCTTTCCGATATTTCCAGTTTACGAAGCTGTACAGGTACACCTCTTACCCAATCTATGGAAACTATTGGTAGGCTACAAGAACTTATATCTTGTTCTCAGCAAATTTCCGAAGATTAGTAAGTTCAAAACTTATTCTTTGATGATCAACCCCAGCCAATTCTTACCCTAACCTTTAAAAGTTGTTTGTTGACTACGCTCTTTTAACTCTTCAAACGCCAAATTGTTTATATTGTCATACTTGTCCATGCCAGATTGTTTTTTAACATTGGAAAGAAAAATACATGTTGTCTTTGAATGGATTTATTTTCAAAACTTTTCAAGATACATCAAAATGACTGGTATGAAAATGGTGGCAAAATGGATGAATTTTTTGATAATTGTGACGAAAAATTTCTGGGTGTATTATTTACCTCTCAAATTACCTGAATACCTGCAAATTTCATAATGCAAAATTTGTTTCAAATAATCTTTGATATTGTTTCTATTTATCATTAATTTTGGACTCAATAAAACCAAATGGTGCCTTTTGATTTTTATAATGCCACAAAAAAATCATAGGCCTATAGTTATGGAAATCCAGGTAAAAGTTCAGGTATGAAAAGAAAAAATAAACGCTACCCCCATTTCTCTCAAAATCCATTATTGTTTTTGACCATTTCGGGAACTCTGGCATTTCCACGGCACTAAACGATCACAGAACTGTCATGGGAAGATGAATATTTGTGTTTAGGCCTACCTTGATTACAAGTTCCGTATTCATCCAGGTGTGCAACCTGAGAGGCGATTTTTTGTCGCCTGTGGTCTTTACCGGGATTTTTTCACTTTTCTTCGTGGCAAATTTTCCAAATATCCATCACGATTTTATGTAAATAAATCGATTTCCAAACAGAATCGTCCATGACAATATTATATGATGTACTGCTATTACTATTGTGAACAATATTCACAATGTCAATTACAGAAAACGTTTGATTTTCGGTCATTTTCAAACCAATATTTCTAAAATTTTCACAGAACTAACACCTGCCATTGTTTACATCTAGAGATAGCCTCGAATGTCAGGTCTCTCGGGATATGGTGCGTTCGAGCGTCCCTTCGTTCGTTTTTTCTCAAACACGATTTTAGTAAGACCACTTCTCGTGTCGCATATCTGCGCCCGTGGCGTTTGAGCTTGCAGGCACATATATGCGCCTGTGGCGTTTGAAGAGTTAAGCAATAAGCAAAATTAATAACTTCAAAACTTATAGTCCCTGATTTTCGGCCCTATTAATAATAAAAAACCAAGTACTAACGATCCAAACCACAAAATGAAACTCAAAATCCAAAAAGACATTTTGACGAAACATAGGTAACAGCTTATGAACTTATGAGGAATTATATCAATCATACATGAGTAAGTATTTCATAATAAAAAGTGGTATCAGGTGTCTGGAAGAGTAAGCATATCCTGCCTATCCTCCAAAATAGTTTGTAAGATTTCAAACTCTCCCATTTATCCATCCAAACTTTCTGACTCTTACCTAACCTTAACAAGCTTTCAGTTGGTTTTCAACTTTTCCAAAATTCAAGCCTGCTGACCTGTATCTATAATCTACCACCAACTGACCTGCAGGGTGGACATATCATACAGGTCAAGGGGTCAAACTACGAAGGTATTTGAATGACAAGTATACGGTAGTTTGTTTGTTTACTCTGTGGATGTTTATGGCTATTTGTTTACTAAACAACAGCAGCATTTTATGACTGTATAGTGTATATATACATCAGGCTTTAGATGTCCCACCCATGGGCTAAAGGGACTTATTTACTTCGTTACATTTGCTAGAAAAATGTTGAAGCTGTTGTGGGTTACATGTAGAGGGTTTTATATGTCTCAACCTTAAACTTTAAACGGCCTACTTTTCTGCAATTATTTGGGCTAACGATGGGCAAACAGTGTGCAATGAGAGAAATTTTGACAGGGATTTTTACCGCACACAGGGATTCATTGTCCCATTTGATAAACACTTTTTAAATGTCTGCCCTTCCAACCTGCATCACTGACGGGGGGAACTGGAAACCCAGATGTAGTATTAGAATCTTGTTACCAGTGGCCGCTCTAGGTATTTGGGCGCCCAGGGGCAATGTAAATTTCAGCGCCCCTATTATGCCTGTGTGCGGAGCACACATGCCGACACCGGTGACGCTCTAGTGAGTTTTAGAGTGGACTTTTGCTTTAAGTTTAACAAAAAACAAAAAAGTATGCAGTATTTTTGGACATACGCTCCTTGCGGCACACTTTTAAGCATGATGCGCGATTTTGGGCGCCCCCCTCTCTAGGCGCCCCCCCCCCCCCCTCCCTCTCGAGCTACCACTGCTTGTTACCGTGAGCATGGTTACGTCAAATTCTGATACCAAGAGTATATTGTCACAGAGACCTTATAAACTTTAAATAACAACAGAGTTGTCCAGCAACATTCTCAGTTACTCTGTTTGTTCTTTCTATAAATAATCTTTACATCATTATTACTTACACAATGACGATTAACAAAATTTATTATTCAAATCCCATGAAAATCGATACATTTGTCCTTTTAAACTTAATCATTATCAAATCTTTGATTTCAAATTGTCTTAAGCCCTTCTTGTGCTAAATATGTATGTGAAATTTGAGAAAATGATCCAGTTTAGCAATATTTTACTTCAACTTTACACCTGATGGTACTTCCCTTTAAAGTAGTCCACTATTATACAACTATTACTCTTGATTTTGAAACACCTGATGGTACTTCTCTTTGGAGGAGTCCACTACTATATAACTATTACTCTTGATTTTGCCATGATTTTGAAGTGAATAAATACAATTTCACAACAATACAAGTAAGATTTGACGAACAAGCCACAACAATAATCTGGCATTAAGTGTGAAATACAGATCTGACAAACCAAATCACAAAGTGGCATCAGGTATTTCTCTCTCACCAACTTTTCACAATTCCAGCATCAGAAGTCATTAATATAAATTGATAGGAAAAAAATGAATGGAGTTTTACGTCCTACTTTTCTGCACCTATATGGGCTAATTGAGGACGGGCAAACACCATGCATCGTGCAATGAGGGAAATTTTGCCAGGACAGCAGCATTAGCCTGCTCTTATTTTCGATTTCCAACTGTCGAGGAATCTTTAACGTGCATAGCCAATAGCACACGGGACCTCGGTTAATAAATTGATAGAAGAGACTTGTAACAATCCTTGTTATTTTGAACTTACATACCTTTCAACCACCACCCTGAATAGTTGACCTGTGACTCGAATTGTTTCGTGACTTTTTACCTCCCTTCTCACCTGACTTCAACATGGGATATTTTACATAGACTCTAGAAACTTTGGCCCGTTATAATTGATATCAGGGTTGCTTGGAGGCAGGTATGCTTACTCTCTTACTCTAGACACCTGATACCACTTTTCATTATGAAATATTTACTCATTTATTGATATACTTCCTCATATGAAAAGTTCATTAGCTGCTACCAATGTACATTACCAATCTGTTTACATTAGTTTTACCAACAAGCAATATCTTGAGAAAGGACTAAAAATTACGTACAATGTACAAGACAAAATTTTCAAAGCCATCCCAAAAAAAAATATGATGCATTTTGTAAAAGATAATATACAACCATAAATCATTCTGGACTGGATCCATGCGTCATTATAAAAATTCAAAATAAAAGTATGTTGATATCAATGTCATATTTTCTCTTATCAGATCTGATCAAATTGATGAAATATTTGAAAAGTTTAAATGTAGATAAATATCGATAACATGTCATTAGATATAATATACAGGGTTTCTATAATTTATGCGGACTATAAAAACGCTCTGATATTAATCGTGATAGATAGGTAATCACGAGTTCAGTGATAGCATATCAATCAACATAATTTTACGTTTTTTATAATCAAACAAAAAACAACTTGTCAATTATCGATTAGAAATATCTTAAAAAATACAACCTTTATACAAAGTTTACTATGCCCCTATACAAGGTATTGCTGATCATGATACCGGTAATAATCAATAATAGTCAACTGTATGTAAGCCTAAGAGTCCATTCTACAAGGGAGGAGATCCTAACATTAAGCCCCTGGTGACCTTCGTCTCCGAGAAGGTAGATATTGACATAAGATATAGATAATTGGCTTAATTCATAAGCTTTCATCTTTCGGCCACAGGACAAATTGCTTAATCATTTGAAAAACGTTTAAATTTGCGTTTGGCAATTTACTGAGGGCCAAATGAAAGCTAGCTCAAAGACTTAAGTCCTTTGGGATTCTGTCTTATTCTGTCTTCTGAGCTAGCTTTAACATAACAATTCTCAGTAGAAACAGGTTAAAGTTCTGATTTTATATAGATTGGAAATCAATGTAGACAACCTCTTTGAATTCAATTTTATCTAGGTCAACCCTAGCCCTGATTGAAATCAATACAGAAATCAATATATATGAGGGATCAATAATTGTAATACAATAGTAAACAATAGGTAGGATAATATCAATATCTAGAATTCAGCCGATTTCAAACCAGGTCAGAATAATGACTGTGTCACGACTTTTATATCTACCATTTGATATCTACGAACAATCTATCAAGGTTTGAGGATTGGAAAGTAGGGTTTATAGTCCAATCAACTTTATCTTGGTCACAAGATTTTTAAACAAATTAAGCCCACCTAGAGGGTGTAATGGATTATAGTAAAGATAGCAGATTACCTAAAGGGTATAAAGAATAAACTACTAAGCCAATTCATAGGAAATGAAATAGTGTTTTACATCCTACTTTTCTGCATCTATATGGGCTAATGAAGACTGGCAAATGCCTTGCAGTGTGCAATGAGGGAAATTTTGCCAGAAAAGCAGCATTAGTCTACTCTTTTTTTTCGATTTCCAACGGTCGAGGGATCTTTAATGAGCCAGACTGTAGTCCACAGGGCCATATTATTGTCCTATGCAAAGTCTACACACATTTTCCTTATCTACTTCTCCAACCTGCATTACTGACAGGGTGAATTTTTTTTATTTATGATCAAAGCCAGCCTAGAGGAAGTAAAAACTAAAATATAATTGATATTTGTAAGATGAAAGATAAGAAAGGTAGTGTAAAGCAGACAGCTGGTGAAACTATCAGGAAGTATTTCAAGATATAAAACAGGGACGAGGTTTTTAAATGCGATACCAGCTGGTGCCGTCCAATCAATGGTTTAATCAGGCTATTTGATATATTATTGACTCAACCTCATACTCAGCCACACTGACAAGGTCAAGGTCATGAAATTTAAAGGGTATGGATTGGAGTGTGAGTTTAAGTTCCTTAAATTTCGTCACACACGGGCTCATTATATAGTATGTTTTCAAATTTTTGGCAGTGAGTTACAAAAAATTAGGCAAAATCGGTCCAGTGAGCTGGGCAAACATCATTAAAATAGTCGGTCTGCCCCTTGTTGAGAATTGAGAATTTTCCCAATGCAGCCAAATTAAAAATGGGGGAAATGGGATTTAAAGGGGACTAAGACTAAAAGTTTTTTGGTCGAACGGTTAGTGAACATATCTCTTTAAACCAAAACTCATTCCGGGATCAAACCCTGGAACTTCAGGTTATCAACCATTTGTTTAACACGCCCTTCCTCATTTTCATAAAAATTCATATATAGTTATAATATTCATATTATAAGTTAATAAGCTATATGCCAAGCCATGTGTTAAATGTTGAATGTGCATAAACTTGTCTAACTATAAAATAACCGGGTTTCAATGACCCTGTTGAATACAAATAGTTTACCACCCCCCACCTCTTTTGTACTAACTTTATATACTCATCATATTTGTCTACTGCATTTATAATAATCCTCAGCCTTCATTCATAACAATTCGCAGTCCTTTGACATATTTACTAGATACAACTGCATTCCAAGTACTGGGTAACATTAGCTTTTGGCTTTTGGGTCAACTATTCGCTTAATCCTGTGTTACAAAGAACCATACAAAATATATTTCATATTTGTCTAGTGCATTTATAGCCTAATAATCCACAGCCTTCATTCATAACAATTCGCAGTCCTTTGACATATTTACTAGATACAACTGCATTCCAAGTACTGGGTAACATTAGCTTTTACCTTTTGGGTTCTGTTTGCTTAATCCTGTGTTACAAAGAACCATACAAAATATATTTCATGTTAGTCTACTGCATTTATAGCCTAATAATCCACAGTTTTTTGCCTTAACATACAAGATACAAAGTTCTGCATTCCATGTACTGGGTAACATTAGCTTTAGGCTTTTGGGTCAACTATTTGCTTAATCTTGTGTTATACTTTTAAATACAACCAAATCGGATGATTGATTTATGAACAGGGAAAAAATTATTTTAATTACAGGCATAGGGAAAGAAATAACCTGAAGGAAAATCAACAAGATGTAAAAACAACCATCATATTGGACAATAAGGAAAAAAAAATCAATCATATTTCAGATATTGAAGAAGGAAAAATATTTTTATCAATAAGGAAAATGTTAGATTTAAATAATTTGGGGGAAATATTTTTTAAATAAAATCTCAACAAGGGCAGAATCTCCAATCAACCTTAGTTTAATATCAAATGGACACGATAGTCATTATTGAGTACTAGTGCTCACACGAATGGTGATTTTTACCATTCGACTATTCGACAGTATCATTCGATTCGCATTCGAATATTCAACGATATTTTGCATTACAAAATCGCATTGAAAAAACGGCTATTTACAACCGAAATTTGTCGTACCGTATTCTCAGCTGCTATATGGACTCATAACTGTAAACAACTCGATAGGGATAATAAATGACGTTTTTAACGAGATTATTTTCATTTTTGTAGCATCTGAGCCATAATTGTCAATGAATAATCCATTAAATTTGTTCAATTAAAATCCTATCGTAATGAAACAAAATAAACACAGAAAAAAGATCATCGAATGTTCCTTAATCTGATTGGACAATAAAGATAGCTATTTATAACAGCAAATCAATTAACAGTATTTTTCTACTTTCGTTTTGACATGCTGGAGGAGATGGTCAAAGGTCAAAAATGTGTTCAGAATCCGTGTGCAAATCATAACATCCGGCGGTGCCATTTAACATGATTCTATACAATATACCCGGCGGATCTATGTTTCAAATTCTTTCGATGATATATCAAAGCATGTTTACATTTTATAATCATCTTTTATAACATTAAAAAACTGATTATCTACTGTTTTTATAAATGGTATTACGAAATGATAATTAGGCCTATGAAATTCGGGGACAAACAACCTGGTCCGATTTTCCTTGTGTCAACACCGTTTAATTCGAGATATCGGCTTTCTGTCATATTTCGCTAACCTGCCGGGATTTTTTTATTGATAATAGTTCAAATCAGCAACTTTGAAGTTGAATTTTTAAACGGAAAATTGTAGTTTGCAGAGATCTTGCAAGTTGTCTTGGTGTTTGGTTCATGTATTTCCAAACTTCTCTGGTTCTCTGTTCTTGTTTTTGCATTAGCCGCCATTTTAGTTTGACACGGGAGCATTTGATAGCGCAATGTTATAACTTTTAAACAAATTCATCAAGTTAGTTATGGGATATGCGAATAATCGAATGGTAAAATCCGATTCGAATATTCGCCAAAATGGATTCGAATTTTGATATTCGACTATTCGTGTGAGCACTATTGAGTACTATGCTACTCTTAAGTTTCATTATACACAACGTTTCAACAATTTACATTGTTGTCATCAGTTTACACCAATGTAATTTGTTGAAACATTGTGTACAATGAAACCAAGGAGTATTTTGAAACCAGTAGCTATATTACTGATAATAAAAATTTTTTTTGGGATTATGATATTAACCAAACTTTATAAGGCAGTATTTTGATTAAGAAATATGGACCCCAATATAGGAGCTATTATTCTCCAGAGCTATATTCATATTCCCCCATTATGAAATGGACTAAACTATATAAATGAATTATGAAATAGACCAAAACATGCATAACATATATTCCCAATTATGAAATGTACCAAAATAACCATAGCGTTATGTGTGATTATGAAATCTTGTTGGACAATATATCAACAAGATTATGAAACTCCATTAAAGGGATATGTTCACTAACTGTTCGACCAATAAATTTCTTGTCTCAGAACCTTGAATTATTTAGCTATTCTTATCCATAATATTGTTCACAACTCTCCCTCGAAATATAAGCCTTCAAATCCCCGAGTAGACATAAATATGAGCATTTGAAAGTCAAAAATGCGACTCGTTTTTTAGTAAGTAAGCCTTTTAGAGAAAACACAAATACAGAAAATGAAGGAATTATGCGATTTTTGTGCAGTTCTAAAAGTCTTTTTACATATAATCAAGGCTTGAATCGACACTCGGAAATGCTGGACATTCCCCTTTAAACCATGTAACAATAAAATGATAAATTACAAACCTTAGAAATGATAAAATCCTACAACAACAGATGTGTAACTCCGAATTCCTTTGTTCACGTTTTCTCAAAAATACACAAAATAACAATTCACAGTAATAACTCAAAACATACAATACAATCCTTAATACAAGAAAATATTCACACAAAAGGAATTTGAAATTTCACAGTGTAAATTCTCCGTTTGGTTGGTGTGCTGAATTAATTATGATACAGGACTGTTAAATGAGCACTAGACGTTTTAAAATTCACTAATCTTACACAGTAGAACACTACAAATTTAATATATCCTCAATATTTTATCAGATATTCTCAGAAATTGGTAAAAACTGACTAAAAAGAACACATGTTTAACACTCTGTGTCAGTCATAAGAGAAATATGTCAATATGGTGGTACACAGGCCTTCCTGTTCCATACACTGACTTCAACTACTGTCAGTACTATATACAGGACGGTACAGGTTATTATAAATATATATATTACCTATATACAGGACAGTACAGGTTATTACAAATATATACAGGACGGTACAGGTTATTATAAAGATATGTTGAACTATATACAGGACGGTACAGGCTATTATAAATATATTTTTACTATATACAGGACGGTAGAGGTTATTAGGCATATAAAGATATATAACAATGTATAACTGTATTATGTTAAAGGTCAACTAGCCCCGGGGCATGATTACTCTTCTACACTCATCATTTCTAACACGTAATACAGAATATTTTATATAATGTCTTTATTTGTAGACGATAAATACAGAAAATGACCTACTATTCTGGGTAATTCTGTATAATTTCATATTTCATTCTTAACTAAATTAACAGGGAACCAAGTGGCCATTACCAGAATTACCAGAAGGCCATTCCTAGCATGGGACAAGCTTATACAATTGCATCTTTTAACTGAGTTCCCCCTGTCCATAATGCAGTTTGCAGTTTGACAAAAGCGTCAAGTTGTTTGGATGCGACAATAAACCAAAGTCCCTTGTTCTACAGGCTGTGCATGTTTACGATGCAAACACAGTTGGAAATTGAAAGTAAGTTTGTTAATAAGGCTGTCAAAATGTCCTTTGATTGCACACTGCATTGCATTGCATCAACGGGCTAGGCTGAAGTTCTGTTTGCCTTAAAGATATGTTCTTGAAAAGATAATATATATAAGATTTTAACCTTCCCTTAAATTCCAGGGCCTCGTTCCTTAAAAACATCTTTCCATAAAAATTTGATACAAGTGTGGAATTTAATTGAGAAGTACCATAGGCCTACTTTTCTTATGACAAAATTGGTAACCTATATATTTCTTTAAGGACCTGTATCATGAAATCCTAGCTTTAGATGATATCAGAGTTCCAAGTAGGGCTGCAACGATTCATCGTAGAATCGATGAATCGCGATTCGATCCTCCTTATCGATGCATCGTGTAAGAAAAAAATAATCGCGATGCATCGGCCCGATTTTAATTCATTTAATTTACCTCTTTTATTGACTGAGAACAAGAAATCCTCACGCATTTTATAACTTATGTCATATCGAAATGTTAGAAAATTGCTTTTTACGTATCAATTTGTTTATTATCATCTTGAATCTTTGTTATTAATGATGATGATCTTAAGAATTTAATTTGTTCCGAAAATTATGTCAAAAATGTGTTAAAATGTTAGTGATTTAAGGTTTTCTTTTCTTTCCGATTTCAAAGTCAAGAATCGCGATTTGTAATCGCAATTAATCGAATCGTTGAATGTATATCGTTTAGCGTATCGAATCGCCACTTCAGGAATCGTTGCAGCCCTAGTTCCAAGTGATTTTTAAACAAGCAATTGAAATTTTTTTGGATCAGGATTTGTTTTTAGTTAAAATTGTGTATAACAGGCTCAAGGTTGGGAGAGTGGTAGGACCCACATCAGATAAATTTGGTGAAACAGGTCCCTAATATCAGAGTTAACTTTATAACATTGTAATAAACCAAGTAATCAACTATTGAGTCAATTTGTCTCATTATAACAACAGTTGGAATGTGGTTAATTCACATTGTAAACAGTGACGTCCTCTACCATCCTGTATTTATATCACACCTTCTCACTGTAGACACCTTCACCTCACACCCACAAGCTACCAACCTATTCACTATATATCTATATATAGACAGTGTGAATCACCTAGAGGGCAGGGATATCCCCTACTACCCTTTATTATCTAACTAGGTCAACAGGGCTCTCTTATCTTAGGTGTGAGGGTGGGGGGGGGGGGGGGGCATGACCATAACCCCTAACAAAATGCTGCAGGAAAGCTCAGTTGGTAGCACATAGGATTGTTGGTTGTCTCCTAAGTGGAACAAAGTCGAAATCAAGTTGGATTATCGTCTGCAAGGCAATAACGTGCCGAGGGTTCGAATCCCCCTCAAGAATCGGCTTAGATTTTTCTAAAATTCATTGCCCTCAGTTGAATAATAATCCATGATACAAATCTTGACCTACCAAGAAACTGTACACTAGAGCAGGCCTTCTCAATTAATTTTTGTAAAGGGCCACATGCATTTTATGAAAAAAAAAAAAAGAGCTTAGCTAGCATAGCATGCAGAGTGCTTTAACGGAGGGGTCACTCTTGAGGGGCCATTCTCAAGGGTGTCGACAGCCGCCATTTGAGAAGGCCTGTACTAGCCCTTTAATAATGTCAAGTAGGGTAACTCTAGCCCTGTGTGTCAGCAGTAAAATAGACCAAGTGGGGGTATTTAGGGCAGTAATTGTGGGGTATTTATAACATCAGGGTAAACAATCGACCCTGGGAATACATCAAGATTTTCTCAAGGACCCTCACCTTTATCAGTACGCAAACATAACATTGACAAGTTAAAAATTTCACCCTTACAAAATCTTTTCAAATTGAATCAAACATCCAAAAACAGAAAAAAGGACAATTTCTTTTCACATCCCATTTAAACACCACTAATATTTTTTACCAAGGTACCTTTTTAATTAAATATTAAAGACAACTATGAATTCAAAACAACAAAAATGTTACCGTAACAAAATCTTTTCAAGTTAAATCAAACATCCAAAAACAGAAAAAAGACAATTTTTACAACAAAACCTTTTTACATTCCATTAAACACTTACATTTTTTGACTATGGTATCTTTTTAATTAAGAATCAAAACATTCAAAATCCTTCCATGTTAACCCTGCCACAGAGGAGAAGTTGGTAAGTCAGTTAAATCCTCTCATCTGCAGCAGGCTTCAGTGGTGTTTCTAGGAATTTTGGGGCCAAATAATTGTCAGGGGGGGCTACCAGCACATACCATCTGTATTTAACATTATACGAACATTTCAAAGTATATGTTTGTCTATTCAAGATTTATTTGTTTATAAAGGAAGAAAATTAACACATAATTTCAAACGTTGTCATAAAAAACCTGTTTTGAAATGTAATTTGAACCACGCAGAATAATATTTATATAAATATCTTGTTAAATCTACATTATTCGTCATATGCAGCCATTTTATAATGGTCAGTCAATGACTTTGTAAAAATACATTTTTCTGTTTTAACAAGATAAACTATTTTCACAACACTTAAAGTTTCTATTCCAAGCTTGGTTGATTTCTTATGAACTTGTAGATTATATTAAATTTTGACAAATGGAATGTTCCAAGGAAAAACCACAAACTTTAAGAACAATGTCTAAGTCAGTGGTACTCAACCAGGGAAGAATTTCCATAAGGATGGAATCAAAAAGTGGTTGGGAGTAAAAATTACCTGCGGGTGAGGACAACGGAACGAAATGCTAAAGAGGGAAATGTCAGAGCTAGGTTCAGATCCACTGGTCTAAGTATTCCCAGAAGAATTATTTGTGAAATCAGGTCTACTGTGATTATGCAAAACAAATCTTATAGTTTGCAACACTTGACTGGCAAAAGAACAAAAAACAGAAAACACAGATATAGAAACTTTAAAACTATAAATATTTTGATAAATACTCCATCAACAAAGGAAGATAACTCTGTCTACAATAATAATCTCTACATCGTCTGCTGGTCATAGAATTCACGTCTGCTACAAGTAGAACTTCCAGCCAGACAAAGATTTCTTTCATCCAATCAACAAGTGTGTTACAAAAATATCACGGCACATACAATGTTGCACTGTTTCCATGATAACCTCGCAGGTGGCCATTTCCATAAATAACACAAACTAACGCCAACATGTATCTTAGTCATAAATGATAAATTCAACTTTCAAATACAAAATTTAAAAAATTCATCAACTCTGTTATTTGAAACCTGCTTAAATGGACTCTTATCTATTATGCAGTACATCTGAAAAATGTTCAAAAATAGCTGTCCGCAATCTTTTTTCAACAAATTGTTAGTTAGGTGGAACTATCAAGGCAGTCTAGTTTGTCAATAACTTTTAAAATTGATTCAAAATTTTGATATTTAACTAATGAAACCTGCTTAAATGAACTCATATATCTATTATGCAATAAGATATGAAAAATGCCAATGTTACCAAAAATAGCTGTCAGTGATCTTTCAAGAAATTGTTTGTTCGGTTGATCTTAGTAAAGAAGTCTAGTTTCGTCAATAACTTTTAAAATTGATTTAAAATTTGCATATTTAACCAATGAAATAACCAAATATTTCTAAAACCTCGATTGTGGCTTTTAAATCAAATTGTATAAAACAGGATCCAGATGAGAATTCTATATTTGAAAAATGTGTCTGCAAAAATCTGAATATTCTTTCATAAAAATGTTTTGTTTCAGGACCCTTTCTAAATATGAAACATCCGAAGCATTAATTTTTCAGTGAAAATCACGGAATATTTACCTGATAAAATGAAAATGGTGAAGAAAAGGGTGTGAAATTACTCCAAATTGATAACACAATAAATTTAAAATGTCGTCATTTTCTGTCAGAATAACCTCCCCTTGTTATCAGCCCACCTGCCTGTTATTAGGTAACCATGACAACTGTTATTATAGTATAAATATATGTATAGATTATTTCTCGTATTATAACTCTAACAATAGAATATTGATATTTTGTGAGAATTAGAACAAATTCACTCAATAATCCTAGTTTAAAAAACACGAGCAAGGAAGAAACTGAAAAAACACGAGCAAGGAAGCAAGGAAGAAACTGAAAAAACACGAGCAAAGAAGAAACTGAAAAAACACGAGCAAAGAAGAAACTGAAAAAACACGAGCAAGGAAGAAACTGAAAAAACACGAGCAAGGAAGCAAGGAAGAAACTGAAAAAACACGAGCAAAGAAGAAACTGAAAAAACACGAGCAAAGAAGAAACTGAAAAAACACGAGCAAGGAAGAAACTGAAAAAACACGAGCAAGGAAGAAACTGAAAAAACACGAGCAAGGAAGAAACTGAAAAAACACGAGCAAAGAAGCAAGGAAGAAACTGAAAAAACACGAGCAAAGAAGAAACTGAAAAAACACGAGCAAGGAAGAAACTGAAAAAACACGAGCAAGGAAGAAACTGAAAAAACACGAGCAAAGAAGAAACTGAAAAAACACGAGCAAGGAAGAAACTGAAAAAACACGAGCAAAGAAGCAAGGAAGAAACTGAAAAAACACGAGCAAAGAAGAAACTGAAAAAACACGAGCAAAGAAGAAACTGAAAAAACACGAGCAAGGAAGAAACTGAAAAAACACGAGCAAGGAAGAAACTGAAAAAACACGAGCAAAGAAGAAACTGAAAAAACACGAGCAAGGAAGAAACTGAAAAAACACGAGCAAAGAAGAAACTGAAAAAACACGAGCAAGGAAGAAACTGAAAAAACACGAGCAAAGAAGAAACTGAAAAAACACGAGCAAGGAAGAAACTGAAAAAACACGAGCAAGGAAGAAACTCAAATTACAAAATGGACATTGTCATTTTGGAGGGTTGATTTGGGCATTTATTATATGTAAATAGCTTTCCGTAACACTAAAACACCACAAAAAAGAAGTAAAGACATGCAACAAATTGACAAAATACAAGCTTAAAGGGGAACAAATGTCATATTTTGAGGTTGATTTGAGCCTTGAATATATGTATATAGTCTTACGTAACACTAGAACTAAACCAAAATTACTAATCCCTTTAAATATATCTCCAACAACCAACTTTTTTTTTTTTATATATTTGTTAGAAATTCTTGCTCTCCATCTTTCATTACCTTACCAATCTTAAAACTGAGATACAATCTAAACTTATCTGTGACAATTTCTGGAATCTGCAGAAAAATTCTTGAAGACTCAACAAAATTTTATGAGTCAGAGTTTAGGATAGAATTTTACAAAGATTCTGGTTTTGCAACTTTTTAAGCTGATGAAATGAAATTGAGCTTTAGTCTTTACATTCTCCCACTTCATACAAAATCAGGTTACCAAGGTTTATCAAGTTTTTAAATGAATTTCAAACTGGCAGCAAAGGTATGAAACTTGAGTTATAAAATATGTGGTTTTGAAGAATTTGACCTTGATCAATGTTCAAGACTTGTTTTACAGTTGGGATTGTTCAAACTTGAGTTTTATTATTAGTAATGGATTCTTCAAAAGAGAAGTACTATCAAGTGTTTCAAAAAGAGTAAGCATGGTCTGATTCAAGCAAGACACCTGTCACTACTACATAAGTAAATTATAAAATATCAAGTTTTGAGGAATATGACCTCGACCAATGTTTTTATGAGAACTTTCTTATCATAATGTTTATATATAGATCTATGGGAAAGATAAACTCCTACCCCCAGGGGTTTATACAGACACCTTCAGTGTAATGGGTGTTTATATTATAACATTAGATTAGTGATTGACAGGTTTTATAGACACGCTTATATCATCAATAAATTATGGGAATTCCCAACATGAAATATCATTTAAAAGTATTTTAAGGTTGTTAGTTACTGAACTGTCCTTACATGGGACAAAAGATATGACAGAAAAAAATCAACAAAAGATGGAAATCAAAAAAGATAACACACCATGCATTTCATAAGACACAATGTTACAAAAAGAAGGAAAAAAATCCTTAACTATCATTATTTCCCTAATTGCACACTGTATGGCATTAGCTCAATCAACTACAGAAATGTAGGGTGTAAAAAGGTAAACATTCAGATATAGGTTAAGACACAATCTTACAATAAGAAGGGATAAAGAAGATGCCCTTGTCTTATACCCGATCTATTATAATTTCCCCCAATTGCACACTGTATTGCATTGACCCAATCAAGTACAGAAAAGGTAAGATTAAAATATAGGTTAAGACACAATGTTATAATAAGAAAGGAGAAAATAGATGTCCTTGTCTTATACCCGATTTATTATAATTTTCCTCATTGCACACAATATGGCAATAACCCAATCAAGTAGAGAAAGGTAACATTAAGATATAGGTTAAGACACAATGTTACAATAAGAAAGGAGAAAGTAGAGGTCCTTGTCTTAAACCCGATCTATTATAATTTATAATGGTGATATCATCTCATAGTTATCTTAAACACACCCAAATTATTCTACAAATTTCTACCCAATTCAACAATACCAGGTTACTAATCTATCATTAGAAAGACTTAAACCCAGATCAAGAAACCATTGTCGTAACTTTCTTACACTTAATGTGGAATGTCATGAAGAACAAAGGTTTAGAATTCTCGAACTAATATAGAAGATAAAACAAGTTAAGATCCATGATGACCTTTAATTCATTTTCACCTGACTTACTCATTTATGTTGTAAGTGCATGAGAACCACGTAATCTTTCGTTAAAAGAGAATCTCAAGCGCATTTGTAAAAGACCAATTTTCTTTAAAAACTGTGCTGTACAGTTCCCACAGTGGTTTTTACAGGCTTCTAATGATTTTGAAGTAATGGTAGATACAACTAATTACGAAAGTTTGCACATTGAAATAGAACCCTTGATTATGGGCATTCAAATCTTATCAAAATTATCAAAACCATAAAATGATTGAAAGAATTTAGCAGCATAATCACTAGAATTGACATGAAGCAAAGTTAGGTTCCAAAAGTATGCTTGATACAATTTTTGTGACTTTGTATGTCTTTGTTAAGGATTAGTTATAGGTGTTAGAAGATAATCTCCTATAGAAGACGAAAAGATTATCAATTTCAACACGAAAACTAATTCAATTTAAATAGAGTACTTTCTACTCAATAATATTCAAGGATATAATACTTCTGGAGAGATTAAAAAAATATAAAATACTCAAATTCCAAAGCAATTGTTTCAGGGAGTTGATGAAAGTGGTTCTAATTTACCATGAATCAGTATATTACTAAAGTTTTTATTAGTATAAGTTACATATTCTTGAATACATTTTGTAGTTTTCTATGATGGATACAGTGAAGTGACTTTGTATATTTTTGTAAGTTATTCTAGTTCTATTGCCAGTCTGATTTATTACAACTGTTACAATAATAACATCTTGTAATACTTACAAACAATAAACACAAACATTAACCTTTTTAACACTATTGGTGCTGTAGGTCAATAAAATGGTTTTATGCCACAATTTTTCAGAGTAGGTTTTGAGAAAGAGAAGTATAATCATAGAAGTAAAGAGAACACTGAAAATCTGACTGTTTTTGAAAACCTAATGACGTTTACAATAGCTAATACTAGTACGTTACAAAATGTCATTCAAAGACTATGTTGTTCCTGATTCTGTTTTGATATTCTTAACTTAACAATAAAATCATATAATACAGGCTATGAAATTATACATTTACAATCAATGCCTGTAAAAAGATTTTTCCCAAATTGAGTTGTTGTATGCCTATGACTTGTTACTTTTTTTAGACAATATTTTATTCACAAAAGCTATGAAAAGGATTTGGAAACAGTTTTTCGCCTATATAACCCCCTCTCCTAATTTGAGAATTCTTACTCATGTTTTTTTTCTGGCAGTCAGGTTTCAAAGGTTAAAAAACAAATACACAATTTATCAGTGTTAAAGTGAAATGAGATAGATCTCCCACGGACCTAGGTCAGAAAAAAGAACTATTTACTTCAAGGTGCTTGTTAGATTAGTTAGTTTTAGCTCAGTGGTATGAATCATTTACATAACTTTCTTCCCAGAATGATTAACATGATTTACTAACTGACAAAAAATAGTTTTCTTCACTCAACAACGGAGATCATTGTTTTAACTCCTACCTACACCTTCTAGAAGATACTACTCGTTAACTAGTACTGAAACCAAACACCATCAAATATAGTGAATAACTTCTGACTCCCAATTGATGTAATATTGGTACACCCTGACAACATTTTAGACAACAGTTCGACAACATGGCCCCAGGTTTTTTAAGAATAATAAAAGACGGCTTACCTTGACCATTCTATTTTTATCACACGGCATAATCTGATCTTGACAATTATTCTCGTGGACATTGATCAGACAATCTGAAAATACAACAGATAAAATTAATATATTTAATACCACAGACTAGGACTCTAAATTATTATGTCTCTATCAGTGACAGGAACCCTTTTATTACCAAGACGTGGAATGGTTCATTTACATTACACAGTATTAAGGGGATTGTAAAGAAATTTTCTAAACTTTATATGTGTATCTGGACAATGATAGCATCAATTTGTGCCATTCAAATTTCCATTCTGACATCTGTGGTTTTTGCAATTCCACTAAAACTAACGCGTTTTATGACAGTGATCTACTGGAAGCTACTATTAGCACAAATTGATGCCATCAGTGTCCCCGATACACATACAAAGTTAAGAAAACCACTTTACAATCTCTAATAGTTTCATTCCATTCTGAAAATTGTTTAAAGAACAGTTAATTTTTCCCAAGTATAAGGTGTCAAAAATCAATCCAAGAACACACTTCGAACTGCTCATGTCCTTCAAATATCTTTACACGTTTGTACTTTTCACATCTGATTGTGAAATTTTATAAATTAATACAATTTGTACATTGTTTTATGAAATATTTTATTATTATGATGAAATTTAAACATAGTCAAGAAATGCACTGATGACTTTGTTTTGATAATTAGGTGCCAGAATTAATTGCATCAGCCGTCATCATAATTACAACATCGTTAATTACAATTAACACTAATTAGGTATATCACATGAATAATGTGAACAAAGTGGATTAATATTGTATTTTTAAAATATATCTTACGCATAATGAAAGGTTTACATGTTGGTTAAAACTTGACTATTTAATAAATAATATAAAATGAATAATTTTGGATTGTGGACTCTCTGAAAGGGGTGCTGAGTTGACAAACCTAACTTCACAGAAAACATTTGTGAATATAAGGATTATCCGAAAGGGTGCTAAGTTGACAAAATTAAATTAGCTTTGTGGACCCACCAAAAGGTGTGCTGAATTGACAAACTTAAATGAGCTATGTGAACCCAGTCAAAGAGCGGCATAAGGTGTTCTACAAGATAAAGAATGCCCTCATTGACTTGTGACACCTTTCACAGTGCTTATCTTAACTCAAATTCAAAAAAGTTTAAACTTTGAAATTAAAATCAGTTTAAGAGTAGAGAGAAGGCCTATAAATTTTGCAAAAAAATCTCATGAGGGGTTGTATAAATGAGTTAAATCAAATCAATGGCAATAACTCAACATGCCGTTGATGAATAATTGTGAAACATGAACCCATCCCTGTTAGAAATGGTTGAAAGTTAAAAGTCATATCATTGAATATTTATAAAGTCATATCTTACATTTTTTACTCAAAAATTTCCATTTATCCATTATCCTTGTTTATCCAGAAAATAGTTTTGAGCATTACCTCAAAAACACTGACAGAAAATCAAAAATTAACGAAAAATATCCTAAGAAATATCCCAAAGCGACGAAACTTGTAAAACAATAGCTGAAACAGAACTACCAGTAAAGTCATGTGTTAGGCGTTTTGTATAGAATGATATCTATTTATAGTAACAGTGTGTTATAGACATGCGTTGTAAGTTCTTGTAATATGGTACAGATGAAGTTGATAATGTCAATTCATGATTCAGGGAAGAAATTCTCAGTCTAGAAATCTGGGTTATATTATTTCATATTTTAGAGAATAACAACTTTATTTTTAATATATTCTGATATTGTTTAAAGGGATTGTAAAGTGGTTTTTTAAACTAAGTATATGTATCGAGGACACTAATAGCATTAAATTGCTCCATTCCAATTTCCATTCCGACGTCTGTGGTTCTTGCAATTTCACTAAAACTAACGCGTTTTATGACGTCACGAATAGTGATCTGCATAGATATCAATAGTAGCTTAGGGTAGATCACTATTAGTGACATCATAAAATGCGCGTTAGTTTTAGTGGAATTACAAGAACCACATACGTCGGATTGAAAATTAGAATGGCACAAATTGATGCTATCAGTTTCCCCGATACACATACAAAGTTTAGAAAACCTCTTTACAATCACTTTAAGATTTGTTAAGTCTGTATTATTTGTACTATGAATAAACTTCTTATTTTTAACATTTTGTGAACACTACTTTAACCTTGTGCCAGTGCCTTCTGTTGAATAGTAACTTGTTGCTTTTAACCTACTAGAAATCTGTGTTATATTTTCTTTATATATTTTAGAGAATAACTTTATTTATATTTTTATATATAGCAGGCTAAGAGAATTTTAAAAAACTGTTTCTGATTTTTTTTTAGATTTAGGCTGACAAAACATACTTTTGTGAATTTTGGGAATTGTTATATTTTATTCAAAGGCCTTTCTTTTAATATCACTTCACTTCAAATGAGGGGTGGGTAGCCCTGTGATTTAAGGGTTTGCTTACACTTTATCAATTCCAGTATAGGTTTCATGTTCAATCTTGGCAATATCGTTTTGGTAAAAGTTATGTCAGTCACAGGAAATTTGATGCTAGTTTTGAATGGTGGTTGATAGTGGTAGTTTTGCTTTCTGACATTGTTAGCCAACATGGTGGATATCGATCAAAACTTCTGGTCACTTACTTAAGGAATAAATGTGGATCTTGTTATTGTTTTGGGGAAAAAAAAGCTGATTTATCATGTGACAAGATAAATGACCCGGCAAAGGGCAAGGGCTTCACCGTTGGGAAAAAATTTTGGTGGGGAAAAAGTTTTCAACACAACCACCAAATATCTGAAAATGCAGGTTACTTATGAAATAATTCAAATCATGAAATTACCATATTACATTCTCAAAATATCTTCTAGCTTGGTTGATTATATCATGTATTATGACATCCCTATTAATACTGTCCTTGTTCAACTTAGATATACCCATATCATATCAGGTAGTCATATCATATTTCATAACATCATTTATATTACGTAATGGATATTTTCAATTTTAAATTCAGAATTTCACCATTGTTGTAATTGAAAATTGAAACAATATTTGAGTTTTGAGCTCAACGATTTTTTTTTATCTATAATTTATCAAAATGAATGAAACTTTATGGCAAAAGTCGTTTCTTCTTGGCCATGTTTTTGAGGCAGACATGACAGGCAGTGACCCTCCTAATCCTTACCCTAGTGCCCTCCACTCAAAACCTCACCCTAGAGAAACACACCCAGTACTTACTTTCACATTTTAAGGCTGGTTTGTTGGCCATGGTTTTATGACAGACATGACAGGCAGTGTTGTTACTGTCCCCTACCCAATCCTTACCCCAGCCAATGACCCCCACCTCAAACCCCACCCCCTAAAGAAACACACCCAGTACTTACTTTCACATTTTAAGGCTGGTTTGTTGGCCATGGTTTTATGACAGACATAACAGGCAGTGTTGTTACTGTCCCCTACCCAATCCTTACCCCAGCTACCTGCCCCATCCCCACCCTAAATAAACGAACACCCTGTACTTACTTTCACATTTTAAGGCTGGTTTGTTGGCCATAGTTTTATGGCAGACATGACAGGCAATTTTGTTACTGTCCCCTACCCAATCCTTACCCCTGCTCAACATCCGTAACTCCCTCCCCTTCTCAATCCTGACCCCTAGAGAAACATACCCTATACTTACTTTCACATTTTAAGGCTGGTTTGTTGGCCATAGTTTTATGGCAGACATGGCAGGCCGTGTTGTTACTGTAGCAGATGGAGACAAACTGATGTGTTGATGGAGTCTTGACTTTATTTTCCTTCTCTTTCTGTAATTAAACAATTAACAGTCAATTAATATTTAAATTAGAATTATCTTATATCAGATGATCAACAAATTTTTAAAACTAAAGACACTGATAGTATCAATTTGCGCCATTTCAATTTTCATTCCGACATCTGTGGTTCTTGTTTTATGACGTCACTGACAGTGATTTGCATAGATATCAATAGTAGCTACCTGTAGATCACTGTCAGTGACGTCATAAAACGCGTTAGTTTTAGTGGAATTGCAAGAATCACAGACGTCGAAATGGTACAAATTGATGCTATCATTGTCCCGGACAAAGTTTACAAAATCCCTTAAATGGGACCAGGGACCTACAAAATGACACTTACACATGCTAGAAACTTTCTCATTTTTAAATTATTCCTCATTTTGAAATTTCAAACTAAATATCATCATTCATTCACTTCTTGCATTTACTTTTAATTTTATTACAATTCATTCAACACTAGTAACTGACAAGGGTAACATGTCCAAAACACACACTACAATGTTTCAAAGTTATTATTTCACAAAGTCTTAAATTTTCATATTAATTCTGTTTCCATAACTAAGCTTTACGAAAATTAAATCCACACAAATCCTGACAAGGTCTGCTTTTCCAAAACACATTAACAATTTGTGAGATCCATCAAAGTAAGAAAGAGTAAGCAAACCAAGTCTTGTAAGTGACACATGTAATTTTAAAAGCAGAGCTAAAATTCAAATTAAATTGAATTCATGTTCAACACTCCCCTTGTATTCTGATCATGTTAAAAAAATTTCATTCACAAAATCAATCCATCAATTTCTTAATTACCAAAACATTTATTAGTTAAAATATTTCAAATTTTCAAATAATTTAATTTGATTGGTTAATTATGAATTTCTAATTTGAATAAATTTAATTTCCCGAAATGACTCATTATTCCAAACAAATATTTTGATATCTAACAAATTTTTCTTATTATTTGGGCTATTGACATGAAATGGAGTTTTACTTCCTTATGAGAACAAGCAAACCACATGTAGCGTGCAATGAGGGAAATTTTGCAAGGACAGCAGTGCTAGCATACTCTTATTATTCATTTCCAACTGATCCAGGGACAGCCTGTAGCACACAAGTCTATTTTGTTTATTGTAAACATATTGGCAATACATTGGTAGCAGCTAATGAACTTTTTATATGGAATGTATATCAATAAATGAGTAAATATTTCATTATGAAAAGTGTCCAGAAGAGTGAGCATACCCTGTTTGGTGCCACACTTGACAACCATCCCACCTGAGTGCTCACCAATAAAGCAATATTGCTTAAGATTTCTCAATCTACACAGTTTTCACAGGACAAAATGTCATAGAAAACTTGCTTGTGAAAACTTGGCTTTATGATATATTATACACCATTCATAATGTTAATAAGTTACTGGTGTGAGAACAGGCAAACACTATGCAGTGTGCAATGAGGGAAATTTTGTCAAGACAGCAGCGTTACCATACTCTTATTATTCATTTACAACTGATCTAGGGACAGTCTGTAGCACGAGGCCGTAGTTTTTTGTCATAGAAAACTTGATAGTGTGAACTTGGCTTTATGATACAATATACACCATTCATAATTTTAATAGGTTAAGACAGGCAAACACTATGCAGTGTGCAGTGAGGGAAATGTTGCCACAACCGCAGCGTTAACTGATCCAGGGACAGTCTGTAGCACACATGAGGATGGGGTTTATTATCATAGAAAACTTTATGATACATTATACACCATTGATAATGTTAACAAGTTACTGGTGTGAGACTCTTGGTTAAAAGTAATATTTGTGGTGTAGCCTCTGCTTGATGATATCCTATACACCATTCATAATGTTAATGTTTGCCACGAGTAGAGATCAGTTACTGTGAGGGGGTATCGGATTAACTGACCACCCACGGACACCGGACCTAGAACAATAGTCACACTGCCCCATTATACAATATTACCTAGAATATATATTACTAGTTTTATAGGTCAACTCTATGTCATCCTTGTAATAATTGGTTATTGTGGTGTTTTTTGTTTATATGTGTATGTTTGTATTGTCTATAAGGGGCAGAATGGAAGACAGGCCTATCGTTGGGTATTCAGGATTATCTTGATGCTCATCAGTAAGGTATGGCCTAATTTTCTACCCTTTTGTAATAAAGATATTATTATTATTACCCTATTTCACTGGTCATAATAGTCAGAAAATGGATTTTTATATCATCTGAGGTGTGTTACATTGACAAACATTCCAAATTAAAGAAACAACTTAAATTTGAAATGAATAAAATTTAACTTTTTTGCACTCATTTAGTTTTCTCACAGGCGACTAAAATGCAAAATTTTCGAAGGAATGATACATTTAAGAATCCAATTTTCCTGAGAGCAATGGCAGCAAAGCAGCAGGGGCGTTCAGAAAATCGTGATCTTCATGGGATTGATGACCATTTGGAGGTTCTCGAGTTACTCACTTTCTTCAACCATGTAAAACTGTCTACAATCTTAGTCTTTCACTAAGGACCTGTGCTTAAATTAAAACCACAGTTTTATTACCAGTCATGTCTGACTTGAATTCTAAAATGTCATTCTCTCAATTTTCGAGATATCTTTGAATGGCCTAAAGAAATGTAGCATATTTCATATTCTTCCACTTATAGTATGTATTGAGACTGAGATAAGATCCTTTAAAAGCACTGGTCTGGGTCACAGAGCACTTAGTCTATACCTGAACATTAGAAATTAGTTAAATGTCCTTGTAAGCACTGGCCTAGGTCACAAATCACACTAGTCCTTAAGCTCTTTAATTTCATAGGGCAAGGTGGTATATATTTCCAGATAATCTATTTGATGTATTCTTGAGCTATAACTAACTAATCTAACAAGCACCATGAAGTAAATAGTTCTTGTTTCTGACCTAGGCCTGTGCTTTCTATGAGATCTATCTCATTTCACTTTAACTCTAGTCCTTCTGTAATTGAACAATACTGTAGATTCTTATATTACCATCAGGTCAAATCAAACTGAGAAAATACCAGAACTGATTAAAGACAATATTAATTATAGATTTAATTACCGGCATTCAGGAAAAATAAATAAACGTTGATAGATGATAGGTTAACGTCCGAGCTCCTGCCAACTGATATCAAGTCAAAAGCCGATTCCAGTGAACTGATATCACAGACTAGGAAGATGTTATAACAAAGGTAAATACGGTACAGACAGTTAAACTAACTAATCAGTATTGTTTACATGTCAATAATCATATAATAAACATTCAGTAATTACTCCTAGTCCACTTCATTATATAGTATAACTACATAGATACAACAGCTTCTTGTCTAGGCTGTTCCATTCACTCCCTCTACTATATATTATTACTTATTATCTTGTCTAGATCAATACATTATCATTCAATTTTTTTATCTATTCTGTGGTTAATCTGTTAATCCGTTTAATAATAAGATAAATCTTCAAATTTTTTATTTCAAATATGATCTGATCAAGAAATTAAGTTCCATTTTTTTTTTTTTTTTTCAAATATAAATTTCATAATTAATTCATTCTAAGCCTATATCATTTAGAATACCCTATCAGATATAATTATTAATTAATTAATTTATTTCTCTAGACATCTATTCAATTATTGAATTAATACAAATTTATATTAAGCTATGACAAAAAATCTTAAATAATCTATTTTGTAAAATTTTAATCTGTCAGGTTTTTTCACTGCTTAATCCCATTATTCATCACTTCATGCATTCATTTTATTCACATAGTTATTCATTCAACCACTCCTTCATTCATTCAAATATTCATTCATTCCTTCATTTTATCAGTCATTCAATCATTTTTTCATTCATTCATTCCATTCAAATCAATTCATGACCTACCTTTTTATTTCTGTAGCTAATGCGAGAAAAGACACTTGTTTTTCGTTTCTTGCCTTCTTCTTTCTTTTGCTGTTTATTTTTATCATCGCTGTCGGGAGACGGGGATCGTTTCAACTCTCTAAAATAGAAAACAAATTATTTCACATTAATACACCACAACTTCATAATCTACGATAAAATGGTAGGAATTGAGTTGGATGGTCGGTCTTCTAGAGGTAAAGAATTGTCTTCTGTTGAAGAAGAATAGCTTTTTCTAGCTTAGACACTTGCTGAATGGATGCAGCAAATTGCTAATTTGGTGTTTTTTTGTTTTGAAGTTAATAAACTAAATATTTGGAGAACCAAGAAGGAGGTGACAGTTTGTTATAAATGGTAGAGCGACTGTCGATGATGATAACTTGTGCTACTACAATTCAGAAATTCAAAATTACAATAAAAGAAGAAACTTACTCATTAAGGAAATCTTGTAATGACATTGAAGCTTTTTTATTGGCTGCGACAGATTCCTCGTCAAATTCTTCTACCTCACGTTGACGTCGAAATAATGCACTAAAAATAGACACGATCAAAATATTTAGAAAGGATTCGATCTATAGCTGTATATGTGCATGTTAATTGCACAGTTTTTTACCAAAGTTTGGAATGTACAGTTGTAGACAGTGACAAAAATATTAACCAGTAGTTCTTAAAATGACAAAATAAAGTAGAAAATCTCAATTATTCAAAAATATTATGAGGGAGGGACTGAGGAAAGTTCAAGGAATAAGTAAATTCAAGCTCATCGTACCAGGTATTCAGGTACCCACTGATAATTTTGAAAGATTGGCGGTGGGGAAAGCTTAAGCAGGCCATTTAAAGTATATGTAATTTGAATTTCTGCTTAAATAAAGTAAAGAATTGGTAATGTTCTTTTCAAAATACAAATACTCCAAGTAATAATGAACATTGTTATATTGTAGTTTCAATATCTGAAAATGTGAAATTTATCAATATTAAATATATCAAAATGATTAATGTGAAAAACTAGCAAGCTGATAAATGCTGATAATATCAATACTAAATGGTAAAGTATCAAATCTAATAAATTATCCAGCTAGCCTTGAAAACATGTGTTCAGATCTCTGATTTCATAGAACAGTTTGTCTTGCATTCAGTAACTAACTGATATGGTACTATTTGCTCAGCCAAAAATACTAAAACTAAAAAATACACAATAAGTTTTTTTTCAGAAATAGAATCTCAAGCCATTGAGCCAAACTGTACCACTTAAGTTTAAACTTTTGTCACATTCATAACATTAAAATTGTTGTTATGCACTTATCACAAGATAACGTCATTATACATTTTAAGTTTTATAATAAGTTTTGTAAAGTAAAGAAGTAAATTATCTATAAAATCTACGTATTGAAGAGAAGTTAGTTTAGATAAGCAGTTAAAACAGAGTTCTGTCCCTTATTCAGGACACTACCAGTATGTTATTCACTATATATTGTAGAGTCAAAGTCAAGGTATTTTTACAAATTCAGATCTAAATAATTACATAAATTGAAGCATTTCACTTTATTTTGAGGTAAAATCACACCTGTAGAGATGGTGGCGTTCGAGGGGTTCAGATGAACCCCCCTTTGAGAACAAATAAGCACTGTTAAAGTAGACTTTCTGTTTGAATTGTAACTGTTAAAGTTGAGTATGATTACTTTGCGAGTCCATATAACCCCCACTTGGAAATTCCTGACTACGGGCCTGACAATTTATAGTAATAGGAACTGTTAATACTTTCAATTTCCATTAATTTTATCTTAAATTACTGTGGATGGCTTGGAAATGTTTCTGAATGTACACATCTGAGTTTATACGATTAATAAGATATTATTTATGCTATTTGAAAGAGAGAGAAAGATAGATCATATTAGTTTGCTACAAAACACGTTAAAAAAGATACATCATTTAATAATCATAAGATATAACTCTCAGTAAGTTTCAAATCCACTCAAAATATTTTATTATTATTCTGTCTAGCTAGGTAGATAAAGGAGGGACAGAGAATGCTGACTAATTTATTAGCACTACAAGGTGACATTCCACAGGCAGTTTTATTCTTTAAACTTCTTTCTCAACTTTCAAATCTTATTCTCTAGATTAATATTAAGTCTGAGTGGTATGGTATATAATAATGAAAAATTTCTTTTGACTATAGATAATATTCTCAACAGTTTTTTTTTATCAAAAATCAAATAGAAATCAGTAGAGGCAGTACCAGCCATATATGGCAAAGTCAAACCGCAAACCTAAATTTTGTGAAAACCATGTACACATTAATTTGAAAGTCAGAAAGAAGTTTAAGAAAAGGCGGGAAATGAGATTATATCAGACGTCAGGCAGACAAAGGGGAGCTAACTCACTCATGTTCTTCAACAAGTTTTTGAATAAACTCGTGGTCACCAGAGCTGAAAATGTCAACATCAATATTTCGAAAAAAAGGAAAAACAAAAAAAAAACCATACAAAATGGAAGTGGGCAAAATATTTGAACAAAAGTAATCCTGAAAGGGTTTGTAAAGAAGTTATCTTTTTTTTATGTGTATCAGGGATGCTTATGCATCAATTTACATCATTCCAATTTTCAAACAATCGTCTTTATTTACATCAGTTTCGCTTTAACCAAGTGTGTGTTGTCTTTCCATAGACCAAAGACGTCTGATTGAAAATTGAAATAGTGCAGATTGATTTTATCAGTGTTCCCGATACATAGAAAAAAAAGATAATCTCTTAACAATTCCTTTAAGAAGATGAAAAAAAAAATCAACATCTAATTGGAAAATAAAAACACCATGGTTGGTAAAAGGTGGTGGATGAAATTGGAAAAAAACACATTAAAAAATCAAATAGTCCTAAAAGCTGTGAAAAATGACAACATTGATCGTGTCTACAAAATTTAAGACTTGGTTTACTAGACATAAAGGAGGCCCAATCAAAAAGAAACATGCAACAAAATGGCTGATGTTACTAGAAATACTCACTGTTTCCCTTCACGATTAACTTCTCGTTTTAAACTGCTCTTTCTTTCTTCTGCAATTTAGAAAATAGTTAACATAAAAATCTGAACAAGCAAAACAATTCCGTCAATCAAAATCACATCTAAAGCTCATGTTTACTCTAAATCTGAAACTACATTTTGAATCCGCGACACTCGTTTATAACGGTTTGCCCCGAATCCGGATTTCAAATCTGTGAATCTGGCTCCTAGAGCAGATTCGTCGGATTCAATATGGCGTCATTTGGTGTGAACTGAAAGTTCAATTTTTTTACTATGCCAAAGATGTAATAAATTTCATGTCAAGCAGTGTTCAATGAGGGAAACTACCAGGACAGAACTTACCTGATGTGTTTTGACCAGCTGCTGGTATTGAAGGTGTAGAAATAGATTTAGTCATACTGGAATGTGGTACGATTAAACAGCTGCTATCAGTTTCATCGTACGAATTACGTGATTTTGCTGCTTCCACTGAATACGTTCGAAATGTTACTTCTTTAGTCGTATTCTCCTGTAATACAAATATGGGACGTTTTTAGGCTTATTCTTTTATGGGAACAGGAACTGGACGTACTGTAGTACAATTGGGTGGAACGTTGGAATCATAACATGTCATTTGCTTTGTTACTTCAAATATATGGTGGTGGTCATGATCCGTGGACATTGAATAAGTCATTTTATCTCATTATTCCAAAAGATCCAACTTTAAATGGATACTGATAATATGAGAGAAATCAAAGTCAAATTTTAACCATATGTAAATGAATAATAATGATCCTCTTATTTATTGGATAAAAAATAACATATCACATGGAAAAGCATGACGTGTTATTTTCTACAATATCTAAAACTAGCTGTTCTGATAAGGATTGTTATTTGTAACAGTGTAGCAGCATAAAGTGAACTCTAGTGAAGTTTTATTTTAGTAAGTTAATGCCCATTTCAAACGCTTTGCATTCATGAAGATTATAAATCTGAAACCACCACCAACACCAAAGAGAAGTACCAGAAGATTTCCAGAAAGGAACTGTGAATTATTAGCTTGGTACTCACCTCCACTTCTGAATGTGAGCGTCTATAAATTGGATCTGAAGGTGGCTCCTCAGAATTGACGGGTCCCGAAACTCCTCCTTCTGTCAATAATCGGGCAAAATACGAACTGGCATCTGGCATATCTTCAACTGAAAATAGCATGGGCAAAATTAAATTTTTATAAAGAACAATATTTTTCAAGCTATGGCTTTCTCAAATCTTAAGATTGGGGATTGTTGTGTTCTGTTTTTGAACAAATGCAAAAATACTATACGGTGCCTGCCTGTCATACTATGGAGGGGTATCGTTGCCAAAACTGTGTGCAAAGTCAAGATTGCAAAGTCAAAAATTCATATTTCCACATGTCACGTTTTACAAAATTCATTCTCTACAAAATCAAAATGTCGCAATTTGAATTGCAAAGTAAAGAATTACTCATTTCAGTTTTCAAGATTACATTTATAACAATGAAAATGCCAACTTTAAATTGTTTTCTAGCGATCTTAACCTCTGCATTTTGCATCAATAACATTACCAACTGTGTATTCTTGACTTTGCATTCTTGACACCTGTAAACTCGACTTCTGTATTCTTGAACGTTTACCATACAAGGTTCCGTGACTTACTTCATTAGCATATTACGGAAATCCACGGAAGTTATAAAAAGTGACGTGAAACCTTCATTAGCATATTACGGAAATTCTCGTATTCTTACAACATCTAACGGTCAGAAAACGTTATTCTGAGGAATAAAACATAAAGTACCTGTTGGACCGGACCCTGTATAATCAGCAGTAGTCGAAAAATCTACTGGTTTATTCATTTCACCAAGTTTCATACGGGATAGACTTGGTGTAGCTTGTTCTCGTGCGTCTTGATAATCTTCCTCATCTGATCCATCATCACCATCGTCCAGACTGTTTAGACTCATGCTGTAATAGAGTTAATGTTAAAAAGATAGGGTTTTCATTTTGAAATTGAACATTTGTTGACAAAATCAGATTAGGCAAGGGATTGAGAGGGCTGCCTCCCTGCTGTGAAACAAGCATATTTTGCAGGTGAGATGTCATTAAACAAAATTTATACAAAATATTGAAAACCTATTTACAATCCTTTTAAATTTAAAAAAAATCAGGGTTTTTTTTTCAAGAAAAATAATTTAAAATTTAGTTTAAAAATTCTGTTTCAGAATCAAGAAGTAGAATAATTCTAAGAATAATTTTAAAATCTTTTTTTTCAGAATTTAACAACTTGAACAAATACGCCTACTCGCCTCGTTAAAAAAATCTTAGAATTATGATTGACATTTCCATCAAGAACTCTTCAGCAATTTGAAGAAGAAACATCAATGTATGATTTCACAGTTCATTGAACAACAACGACAGTTAAAATTCGTGACATGTATTCGATAGTATTTATAATAAAATATTGCTCGCAGCATGTTCGCGATTTTCTACAGCAATAGGGTAGATTGTCGATTGATTACACTGGTTCTAGAATAACATGGAAGTTTATTACCTGAATGTAATAAGTACTGTCGTAAAATTTTAATCCTTAGTCTTTTTTTTTAAAACAATGGAGAGCACTTGGATAACTCAGCATTTTTAAGAACAATGAGTAAAAATCTTTTTATCTATGAGAGTCTTGTTTAAATTTTAATGCTTCGGTTGAATTTTTAATACTAAGAAATATTTTTTTTAATAACAAGGCAAACACATAAAAACAATGTGTAAAAATCTTTTTTATCTATGAGAGTCTTGTTGTTTTATTTTAATGCTTATGTCGCATTTTTAATACTAAGAAATATTTCATGCTATTTTTTTTTAACACAAGGTAAAATGCGTAAAAACAATGCATTGAAATGTTGGATTGTTCTCTTTGTTTATGGTGAATTTCATATGTAATGTAGCTTAATTCTTTAATTTGCTTTTGATTTTTTAGTATGGATTTTTGAATTTCGAACTTGATGCTTTCTAAGCAAGCAGCCTTCTTGGCTTACAGAAAATATTGATTTGAGGGCCATTGATATAATGCAGATTTTTATCCCTTTATGGCTTTTGGGCCTAATTTCTGAACCAAAAAACATGATAACTATTATCATAATAAAAATCTGTACAAGAAAAACAATTCTGTTAATCAAAATCGCATCCAAAAACCAAAATCTAGACTAATAGTTGTATAGTAGTAGACTACCCAAAAGAAAAGTACCATCAGGTGTTTTGAACATTCTGTACAAACCTTTTTCCTGTCAGAGCAAGCATCCGAACTCTCGTGGACTGATCCTTGGAATTTTCTTCTTCTTCTTCTAGACTAGTCGTATTCGGACACCAACTACGTCGACGAACTTTAGTTTCATCATTTTGAATATGAGAAATAGATTTATTTATATATTTATTATCACCGTTGGTTTGATCACCGTGGTTACACGTAGAATAATCCGTCGAGCTGTCCACAGTAACTCCGTTCACACAGATACGAATGTTGGGATCTATAATATCGTTATACACTCCCGTGGGATATGACACGTTGATATCGTTCGAGGTTTCCACGTCAGAATTATCATGGTTCCTTTCTTCATCCACCAAGTCCAGCATAGATTTGTGATGATCTGAAATATATAATAAAAATCCATAAATGCAAAACAATTCCGTTAATCAAAATCACATCCAAATCATGGCAAAACTGAGAGTAATAGTTGTATAGTAGTGATCTCCATCAGGTGTTTTGGAAAGAGTAAGCATGATCTGCTTCATATCAACATACAATTACCATATCAAATTAAATTGTTAGGGTAACTTCAGGCAATTCTATGAGTGTGAAATGAGGGAAATTTTGCAACATACAATGCTATGTTTGAGTGACAGCTTGTAGCGCACATGGCCTTAATTTATTTCAAATTTTAACAACAACAATTATTTTTGTAAGTCTCTTGGACGGGTGGAAAACTGATCTAACAAAATATGGCTCTATTCCGGATTGAACGACCAAATATTGTATTGATCGATGCAGCCAATATAACTTTTTTTTTTCTGAAAACACAAGCTTGGTCTATCATTATTACCTGATTTGTCAGATTTTATTTCTGTAAAATCTGTTTTAAAACAAGGCAAGCTTGCCCTCCTAGTATACCTGAGATTTTGAAATGGATTGTTCATTTTGATATCACTTTAATAGAGTCCACATAACTTAATCAAATATTTTAAGTCAATCATAAGATTATTCAAAACTAAACAATGCTCCAAGTTTTTTAGATGAATCCTAGAGGGTTTCTTCAATTTGATTTCACTTTTAGAGAGTCCATATACAGCATCAGCATAACCCAATTCAAGACAAATTTTCTACATTTAACACCTGATACCACTTTTCATTTTGAATATTACTTGATATATTTCCTCAAATGAAAAGTTCACTAGCTGCTACCAATGTATTACCACTATGTTTTTTTAGATTTGTTTTATGGTTGGGATTGTTCGTGCTTGAGTTTTATTATTTGAATTATTTTAGTCTTTGAAATGATACAGAGATTGTTGATTTTGATGTCACTATAGAGCGTGAACATGGGGCACATCAAACTAAGAAATTGTTAGCTTGGTCTACTACACTTCCGAAATTCAATCACAGACATAGTCTACTTCCTACATCATTAATCTTATTTTGAAATTTGATATTTCATCAGAATTTCTCTGAAATATTTCGTAAACAGAACTACAAAACTAAACAATTGGACAACAATTGGGATTTCTGGGTGTCAGGAAATTGTCCAAGACACTTCCTGAATTCCTGTCTTTTCCATAGTGGTTAACACTGTAGGGATTGACTTTTACAGTCAACCATATAGGAAAATTTAAGTCAATTGTCAAAAAAAAATCAATTTTCAAACTTTCGTAATTAGTTTCACATAATATTTAAGTCATTAGTATAGTTTATTTGGAAGTCCAGATGTTCAAAAAAAAAATTTCGAAATTGTTGGCCAATTTTCCATGAAAATATCCAAACAAGGTCCGATTCAGACAGTTGATTGTTTGTGAACTTTAGTTATTTAGGTAGTTGTATTAGATCAGAAATATTTCCATGGTTATGAGCACATTTCATCCAAAATATATTTCAAATGATCTAACAATCCAAATTGTTTTTGAAAAATATATAAATTTCCAATCAATTGCACAAAAAAAATATCCTTTCAATCTTTCTACATCCTAAATATAGAACATTTTTATCCATCACATAGATCCAACAAATCCAGATTGTTTTTGACAAAGATAACTGTTATCAAAAGCACAAAAAAAAAAACATCTATTTCACTTTTTTTTTGTCACACTGCAAAAGATCCAAGGAATCCAGATTGTTTTTGAAAAATATCACAATCTTATTAATAGCACAATAAAAACATTCATTTCAATCCCTACCCCAAATGGTTGTCATAAAATAACTGAAAAATATGGTCATTTGAGTTTTAAAGTAAAATATATCAACCATGTGAATCCTACAATAAAAACATCTATTGAAAACTGACTAGCATAACCATCTGATTGAGTCACATAAATATTCGCCTTAGGAAATTCTTTTCACAAGGTTATCAACAAATTGATGATCCATATAGATAGCTTTCAATATTAAAGGGATTGTAAAGAGGTTTTCTAAACTTTGTATGTGCATTGGGGACACTGATAGCATCAATTTACACCATACCAATTTCCATACCAACGTTTGTAGTTCTTGCAATTACACTAAAACTAACTCGTTTTATAATGTCACTGACAATGTCTTATTTGATCTGCATAGATATCAATAGTACCTTCTGCTAGATCACTGTCAGTGACGTCATAAAACGCGTTAGTTTAAGTGAAATTGCAAGAACCACAGACGTGGAAATTTGAATGTCTCAAATTGATGCTATCAGTGTCCCCGATACACATACAAAGTTTAGAAAACCTCTTTACAATCTCTTTAATGTTTTATTTAAGGCCAGGGATGATATGAGGACAGTCGCAAAAAGACAGAAAATTTTCCACAGACACAAATGATATCCAACTAAATTATATTCCACTTCAAGTTTTTTCGAGAGAAAATCAAAACTGAGAAAATGTTTGGTCCCCACTGTCTGTGAAATACCATGAGTTATAACGAGCCAACAACTGTACAGAGAGATTAATACACTCTGGGAAAAAAAATTTGGTCAGAAAAAGTCTGTTGCATGCCAAAAATAATGCATTCTTGATGTTGTAAACATTAACATTTAAAATGGACACTTTCTTTTCATTTTCCTTGAAATGAAGCTTAGTACCAATACGTAAAAAAACATTAGACATTTTAACTGCTTTCAGTCCAAAAATTTGAGAGTGATTGTAAGACCAAGAATGGTGTTGATGGTCATGTATGCAGTGGCTATGGAGCGTCTCTGGAAGTGGGGGGTTGAGGGGGGCCAAAAAGTAGGTGCGCCAGGGTCGCCTTATTCCCTCCCCTGCTCCGCATCCCCTGTATAAATGACACAAACATGAGGGGTAAATAATAGCCCCTTAAACCCTACAAAAATATCCCACTCAGAGAACGATTCTGAGAAGGGAACTGATGAATTTTGTGTAATGTAAACGATCAAGCATTCCAAGAACGGTAGCAATTTGTCCAAAGATACCTAAAGAAGGTTGTTAACGGAAAGGGTACGAGAATGGACTTTAAAAATTGTGTCATGTAAACATTCTGAGATTGCTTTATAACACATGTCTTATAAGCGACCTTCACCTTTTCCTGATTCCATATGGTCAAATCAATAGTAAGACAGAAACATCTATATTTAAAAAAAAAAAAAAAAATTTAGGTTCCGTGAGGATCCTTTCTACCAGCAGGTCCTTGGTCATTGGTCAAGTCAGACATGACCGGTAAGTAAATTGTAAATACAAACCCTGCGACTAATTGGCAATAAGGTAAGAGAAACAAGCTTAGTACAATATTTTCACTCAAACAAATTGACTTGAGAACCTTAAACATACGGACAATAGAATCAAGACAAGAAACTAGTAAAGTTTGTTTAAGTTCAGCCTCAAAGTCAAACAAACAATAGCGTAGATTTTCTCCGAGGGTGGAGTAGGCCAATAAAATACTGTCGAGAATGACCCGGCACTTTTACTTCAATACTTTCTAATACATTGTAATACTTTGTAATACTAAGTAATACTAAGTTCACAAGGTGATTTCAAAATACACAAGTTGGCTTGAAGAATTTGGAATTTTTGTATTTTATCTGGCTGACAAAATGAAATGGAGTTTTATAATTATTCTTCTGAATAGTAAAAATATTTGTGTCAAATAATCTAATTGGTTAATAAATAAATGATCAACCAATCAAATTTAACGACAAGAATAAGGGTTTGCTGGATGAAAGGACACTTTGCCTATGTCAGACCCTCCCATCCTGCATCCAGATTGAAAAATCAGAAATTATCTCAAATTTGATGCCAGGACCTTCATGTTAGCAAGGTCTATAGTAGCAGACCATGCTTACTATTTTTGAAACACCTGATGGTACTTCTCTTTGGAGTAGTCCACTACTATACAACTATTAATCTCGATTGGTTTGCTTGTACAGATCTTTATCACATAGCCATCAAAACTCAATTCACTCAAAACAAATCAAGATACCCATGTTAAAGTACAAACATATTTTACTGTACTGTTTAGTCTATTCATCAAACAATACGCCTGTTCCAAAAAGCTTTTACTAAAAATTTAAAGTTTAAAATTTCCTGTGAACTACCGTGCCAAGAGATTAGTATTTTATAAGATACATGTTCAAACTGTAAGAAAACAAATGTTTGTCATCAAAATGTTTTTTAAAACTTGATAAATAAACAATGTTTTTAACATGACATCTACAATGACTACCAGACGCTGCCAATAATATTTATTATAGTTCAAAACACAACTGATACCCTGACAGCCAGGGGTCTTATTCTTGAAAACTTAACTTAAGATGATTTTAGTGATCCAGTAATCTGATTGGTCAGTTACTAAAATCAGTTTTAAATTAAGTATTATTATCCAATCAGATTACTATATTTCTTCAAATCTGGATTTGATTCTTAATTTTTTGAGAATAGGGCCCCTGGTATTTAAGTCTGGTTTGAAATTCAGATGCTAATATTTACTGTCAAAAATCTTGAATACAGATGTGACAATGATGAAATGGAAACTTAGAGGAAGCCAACAATCACAGACCTTGAAAACAAATTGCAAGCTTTTTTGTTCCTCTGAAAACTATTGTAAATTTAACTCAATAGATGGTTCGAGCTCGCCAATCGTCAAGTTTGAATAATAATCTGTACAAAGCCAAAAGATTACGTTAATCAAAATCGCATCCAAATCCACGTAGCATTTGTCATACCAAGTCATTCTTGTTATTATAAATTTGCAAGAACCACAGACTTCGGAATGGAGATTGGAATGGCGCAAATTGATGCTATCAATGTCCCAAATACACATATAAAGTATAGAAAACAATGCAATTCTTTTAAATTAAAGATTAAAAATTCCTATAAACTGACCTTCATTGGTTGATGTAAGTGGTAAATTCTGACCCTCAAGGTCTAGAGATGGACATGATGTACTGAACCTTGATAAGTTCTCTTTTCTTAAATCCTGAAATATAAAATAATTACAATATTTAAATTAAAATCCGAAATATTCATCCTTTAAATGTAGTGAAAGAAAAGGATTGCGGAACAGGCTTTTTTAAATGTAGTGAAAGCATAATAATTACAGTTCCTATTCCTTTCACAAAGGTAAGATAAATTCAGTTGTTAAATATCCACACTTCTTTACTAATACTGCTATCTACAAACTCAATATTTTATATAGTGTCCGTCTAATATGTTTCAAACATTAAGTTACAATATAAATCCAATCTCATTCATATAGTAACAAAAATTTAAGATAGAATGTACATTGTTTAAAACATGAAGTTTCATAAACCTGTTTTAAGCATACAATTTAAGATCCTAAACTCTTTATTTGTAATAAAATCACAGTCATTCCAAGTCATCCTCTTACTTTAATGTAACATTAAATAAATCCAGCATCAGCCAAAAGTAATTCTATGAACCATATATAATCCAATACAAAAATATCCAAAAACACTATTCATACAGGCACAAATATCTAAAACTAATTCAGTTTCGCTTCAACTTTGTTTAAAGTCTTAAAGTTACAAACGCAGCACAAAGTAAAATATATGAAGTATATAATCCAATACAAAAATATTCGAAAACAAATTCATATAGTCACAAAACAAACAGATACAAACTCACTGAGTCTTACTACAACTTTGTTTTGAACGAAAAGTTATAAATGCAGCACGAAGAAAAATATAACAGTATATGTATAATACAATGAATAATAAAAATCTGGTATCAATTCACAGTGAAAGACAATCAAATACTCCACTTTCTCTCTTGTTATATCTCTCTCTTCATACCTCATATCTCTAGACCAGATCTTGACCCACTGACAAATACTTCAAAAATACTTCACACAATCTTCACTTTTTATTACTAGCCCTTTCACCAAACAACCCTGAAGTCCAAAACGATATACCACATATTTTGTCCTTTTTAATATCAGCCCTTTGAACACATTGTGTATAAAATAAAAAGGTATCCAGCCCACGTATTCTCCAAATGATATTTGCTCTAGGATGTCCTTGGTTTTAAAATCTATCATTTTTCTTAAGGACATCCTAAAGCTTTGAGCTTTTCAAGCATATATGGACTGCACTCAAATTGATAGGCATCTAGGTACTCTTAAAGCAGCGATGATGTTTTCAGATCACTTTGTAATGGCACTTCACCAACAACTCTTATATTATGCCGTAATGGATCCTGTACATTGCAATACTTTGACTATTGTCTCCCAATTTAATACCTTTATTAACCTCTCTGGTCTATGTTAATAACAAGAGGGAAAACTGGTTGAACACAATATTCAAAAATTTCAAACCAGTTCACCAATAATGACAGGGGAAAACAGATTGAGGCAAAAGCTTATAAAAATTCTAAAATCTTCCTCTTCAACCCTTTTAACCCTAAAAGCAACTGGCTCAATCATAACGTGATATATACCCGACAAGCCGGAAAATCGGCCGTTGTCAAGTAACGTCATATAATGTTAGCGTAATACACTTTACAAATATTGCTGGGGATTCAGGGTATATGACGTTTTATCCAAAATATCAGGGTTCAAAGGGTTAAGACAATCTACCTAATAACATAACTTCTGATGGAGGAAAAACATACATCTTATAAATTAAAAGTCTACAACGAAAAATTGTGAACATGATGTTGAAACTACTTGACTCAGATATTAAATATTGAAATAAGAATTTTACTCCCTTTATTATAACAATGATATTTAGATTTTATTAAAATATATCAGAGTTAGAAATGTTAGATATAGAATATATAAATACACAATGACATACAGATAAATATTGTATTTTATTTATTTCAACTCTTGTCTGACTTGCAGCTTTCCTATGTTTCACTACGAAACAATTGCATTGGAATTTGAGTTATATATTTCTCTCTCCAGAAATAATATTATATCATTGAATATTAATTAGTAAAAAGTATTTTATCTGAATTTATTAAGTTTTTATGACGAAATCAATAGTCTCTACCTAGGCCAGTGCTTCTACAGAAGAGTAACTCCTATAACACATATAACTACAGAAATTGGTCGAAATGTGTTGAATTGTACAACAGTCCAGTTAGTGTTCTAATCATCTGATTGGTCAATTACTAAAATTGATTTTGGATTTAGTATATATATAATCCAATAATATTACTGTATTTCTTAAAATCTTGATTTTATCTTCGTTAAGTTTTTGAGAATGAGGCCCCTTGTTATAATATACCATAATATGCACTTACTCCTCTCAAAACACCTGATGGTACTTCTCTTTGGAGGAGTCCACTACTGTATTATTATTGCTTCCTGATTTTGTCATGCTCAGGACGAGATTTTTAATAAATGGAATTGTTTTGCTTGCACTTTTTCTTAAAGATTTAACTTAAAAAGATTTTAGTGTTCCAGGTCATCTAATTGGTCAATTACTAAAATGTATTTTAAATTTTGTTTAATTAACCAATAAGATTACTGTACTTTCAGGAAGTTTTCAAGAAATAGGCCTACGATATTTTCTATATATGATATAATATACAATATAAAAAATAATGTAGGTTAATGCAAAGTAGGGTAACATTACTTTTTAGACACCTGATATCATTTTTCATTATAAAATTACTTCCTCATTTTTTTAGTGATATACTTCCTTATATGAATAGTTCATTAGCTGCTACCAATGTATTGCCATTTGATTTCGAGATATGTTTCACATTTGGGATCATTCATATGTTATATTTAACAGCAATGGTAGGTTAATATTACTTTTCTAGACACCTGATATCATTTTTCATTATAAAAATACTTCCTCATTTATTGATATACTTCCTCATATCAAAAGCTATTTTTTGCTAACATTGTTTATTACCAAACTTGGAATTCGGAAAAGTCAGGGCTCAACAACTTTTTATGCCACTTAATTCATGCTGGGCAAGTAACATCCAAATTCTACTTGCCGAAAAAATAAATATACTAACTTCCATGTTGTCTCTTATCTTACTTGTTATTTTATGTGCAAAGAGTATAACAGCTCTAAGGGGCCGCAGAGTGCCTCTGGAAGTTCTGATTTAATTTCACTTGCCTGACAGTGACATTAACTTACCACTTCAAGTCGGGCAAGCGTTAGTGTTGAGCCCTGCTAGTCAAGTTTTGTTTCTGTCTACTAGAAAACAAACTAAAATTCGTATTTGTTTTAAATATTCAAATGGAATGGAAATATTACGAGTCAATTTATTGGAAGATGTTAAAAAAACACAAAGGGATAATGAGAAAATAGGAAATATAAAAAATCTGCCTATCAGACTGAAGATGAAGAAATTATTGTAATTTGTTGAAGGCGTCAAGTAATTTGGAGCAGAACGTTTCCAAATCCCTCATCAAATTATAATTTGCATATTTACATTTTTAACATAAAAGATTTTGTCATCTACATTTGTTTAATGAGTTACATAAATAAAATGTCGCTTCTGTAATCCTAACAATAAATGTTGATGACAGATGGGTAGGTAATGGTAATGGTAATATACATCCATAATTACATCCAAGTGTCCAAAAAGTGCAAATCTAGCCATTAAAAAATTCAATTTCACTGCTGGCCCTATTGATATTTTTTAATCATCATTTCTCCGTAGTTTCCACTAACTTGAATCTATTTCGGAATGGAAAGAATCTTTGTGTCTTCTGGGGAGATTGTCTTTTATTGTTTCAGTACTATGCTTTCTATTATTTAAAAGAAATAATGTTTCTGTAATCTGGTTGTTTGGTTACTGATGAAATTTCTGAAATATTATTAATCAAAGTTTCTTACTGTGTTTTAAATGTTACCTTTATTTCAGGAAACCAGCCTCTAGTAATGTGTTTTAATCAAACAATTCAGTTAGAATGGAACTAGACCACTAGTTGTGCACAGCCTGTCATGTTACTATAAATAGTTTAAACGGAGAAGATGGTGTGGGAGGTTTTATAACATGTGGTTGGAGATTATACTTTCACTTCCTGTTAGACAGACTGATAAGACACAGTTCAAACACACGCAATCATTTCTAACAGCTATAAACATTAATAGAACAAAACCAATGACTACCAAATTAGCTTTTCTCATAACAGTAGTCTCCTTTCATAAATGAACCTATAAACCCGGCAAAGAGTTGTAAATAAGTGAAGATCTACTGTAGCCTTCTCCAGATCTCTTGGTGTCTATGATCCACTCCACGAATACAGGTTGAGCCCAAATCAGGCCCTTAGTCAGGAATTTCCAAGAGAGGGGTGGAGGTGGGGGACATAGACTCGCGAAGCAATCACACTTTAATATTTGTTTTCAAAGGAGGTTTCATAAGAACCATCGAACTCCCCCTGGCAATGAGTGTGCCAAATCAATGTAATCTAAAGCATCCACAACCTTGCCTACTCATTTAACATATATATAGAGAATCTCACTAGAGTGTCTTTTGATATCAGATATATCAACACAAGTTGATAAAGTGGACAAACTCCGAGGCTTTTCCACTTTTATCAACGAGTGTTGATATATCTGATATCAAAAGACACAAGGGTGAGATTTTATTTATCATCCAATATCATTCTAAAATCAAAATATGCGAAACAACAACTTTCGAGGGGTGAACTGCAGATTATTGAAAGAACTTTCGAAGGGCGAAATCAATACGACGTCATTGTTATTAAGACGTCATTGGGCGAATTGTTTATCACGTGACCATATTGGCCAATCAATGATTCAGAAAAGCAGTATCTCCTAGTAGATATAGTGCAGTAGATAATGCTTTTTATCATACAAGCGATATCTACTGTAGAATACCTTATTGGGTGATAAATAAACCATCTTAGTTATCGCAATCAGTTCATATTCATATAAGGCCAGATAATGATAATTTGATTTTTCGAAACTTTTCTCATTTTACGATAAGAGTTTTACGTCCTGCTTTTCTGCACCTGTATAAGTTAATGAGGACGGGCAAACACCATGCAGTGTGCAATGATGGAAATTTTGCCAGAACTGCAGCATTAGCCTGCTCTTATTTTCAATTTCCAACTGTCTAGGGATCTTTAACATGTACAGCCTGTATCACATCATTCAGATCATAACTAATAAGATCTTATAATCATAGTCTTCCATCTGCATAACATCGCAGACAAACTGTTTTTCCTAACCATTATCTTAAAAACAACATTAAGTTTTTTAGAATAAAGCTACAAGAAGTTAACCCAGAATATATTCATTCATAATATTTAGAAGGAAAGAAAATGACATGAAAAATAAACCAGAAAAAAGGAAAAGACTTGAAAAATGCCAGAAGCGAAACCAGATGTAAGATGTACACAATGAGAGTTAAAACGTTAAAAAACTTGATTGTTAGAACCACCATATGCCACCTGATTTCCGTCTTTTACAACAGAAAAACACCAGACATATTCCAGTTATTCATTGAACTGATCATAAACATATTGTTGAGGTCAGAATCGAAAGAAAACATGTCGAAAAGGTCAAGAATATTCTGGTTTATATTCGAAGGGGAGGTAATTAAGATGGCAAGGTCAGAAAATGAAATGAAAATATGCCAAAAGGTCAGAAATATCAGTACTAGATATTTTCGCTGGCGGCGTCAGTAATTCCTCTGGTGGTCAAGGAATTCAAATCAGGTACCAGTTATTCTATTCTCTGCTAATAATTCCACCTCTAGCCTGGTATTCCACTCGGTGCCAAGTATTCCAGGATTGAGGGTTATTTGTTATTTTTGTCTGGCCAGTGGTTGACTGTAGACATGGTATTAGACAGGTTGTTTTTTTATAGTTTGCTGTTCTGATGAAAACTGCACCTTTCCATGTAGGGCCTAAGTAAGTTTAAAGAAGGAGAAAGTTGAAAATTCGTAAATTCAGTTTCCACACTGCTTTAGGACTGTTGTGTATCAAATTATATATGATAAATATGATGAATATATGTAAATGATTTCAATTATCTCTAGAATAATAAAAATCCGTACAAGCAAAACAATTCCGTTTCTTGTCCAGAGCATGACAAATCGGTTGCAATAATTACATAGTAGTGGACTTCCCATACCATCAGGTGTTTCGAAAAGAGTAAGCATGGTTGTTTTTCTGGTGAGAACTGCTCCTTTTCAATCTTTCATTTAAGAGATAAAGTACGCTGAAAATATATTCACTTTTAAATCTGCTTGTGGAATATTATATCAAATTACATAATTTAATAATTCAATATGCCAATGGTTTCAGTTTAAACAGTTTAAAAAAAATGGAATATATGACATATTCTCACTAATACAAAGTCATATTTTTAAGTTTGCAATGTCAATAATTATGAATACAAAGCTCAAATCTCAACAATGAGCCATGAACACTATTACATTATTGTTAGCTTAGCCAAAAAATTCAGTTTCTGAGGCATGACATTATCATGGTATTAGTATGGTATCATCAGTCAAATGTATGGTGATCATGTCCCTTTAATCAACCATTTTAATTTCAGTTTCTCAGTCATGACATTATCATGGTATTAGTATGGTATGATCAGTTAATTGAATGGTGATCATGTCCCTTTAATCAACCATTTTAATTTCAGTTTCTCAGTCATGACATTATCATGGTATTAGTATGGTATGATCAGTCAAATGTATGGTGATCATGTCCCTTTAATCAACCATTTTTTCTGATAAAAATACCATATTTAGGTCACACCATCCGGTAAATGTCATTAAATCCAGTTGGCAAGTTCAGAAAAAATCAGAAAGTAATGCCGATGGCCTAATACGATTTTTATTACTTTTTTTATGAGTCGATTTATTAGCTTTATCAAAGTCTGGAAATTTTCCCTCAGGTGAAGATATCGACTAACTGCTGATATGAAAAACAAATGAAATGGAGTTTTACATCCTATTTTTTGTCAAAGACATCGGCATATTTTGGCTGATGATGATGGTCAACGCCATGCAGTGTGCAACGAGGGAAATTTGGCTAGGACAGTGGCAATACTTTATTCAGATTTCAAACTTGTAAGTGATCAGTCTAAAGCACACAGGACTTTGGTTTATTGTACCATCTGAACTATTTGAATATTTTTTAATTTTCACTGACACTGGGAAAACCAAGTTGAAAAATCAAAAATATTATCTGGACCCTTGCCAGGATTGAACCAAAAACTTCAGGTTATTGAGCTAGTGTTTAAGTCATTGATCCACCGTAGCTACATGAAAACTAAAATAGAAATCATTATGGTGATGGTAGATTTCAAGGAATGGCCTGCTAAATAATAAGTACTAGTATTTTTGAGAGAATGGCCTGCTGAAGTAGTTAGTAGGGGGGTGTTAAGTATTTACACCTGAGAATTGGTGGTAATAGTAATAATAATAAATTCTAAAGCAAGGTGGTTTGTCTAGAACTATTCCTTGATAATAATTGAGTTTCCACTGAGAATTTTGAAGGAATAATAAAAATCCGTACAAGCAAAACAATTCTGTTAATCAAAAATCTCGTCCAGAGCATGACAAAATCGAGTGCAATAATTATATAGTAGTGGACTTCCCATACGAGAAGTACCATCAGGTGTTTCGAAAGGAGTAAGCATGGTCTGCTTCGCGTGCGACACCTGTCACTTCTAGCTCTAAGCTAGATTGGAGCTAGCTTTATTGCCGAACACGTTGAATGATTCGACAATTGCGGAGTGGAAACACAGTGAATATACAAAAGCTCTGAGAATGACTGAGATTATAACTTTATTAGAATCTATTTTTTACTGCAAATTCCAACATAAAATTGACACAGAAACTTTTTAAAAACCACCAGCTTGAGGCCATGTGAGGAATTAAATCTTATCAAGTTAAATCAAGAGAGAAGTATGGCCTTGATTTAGGTTTTGACTAGAATCAAGAGATTAAATTTAAATACAGCCCCTGAGGAGTTTGTAAAGTTCAACCTCTTGTTATAATCTGATTATTTCAATATGATTCTATGGTTTGACATTTATATTTTATAATCCATGACATTTGGTAAAAATCATTTCATTAACAAACTTTTTATTTGAGAAAGTATATCAATAAATGAGTAAATATTTCATAATGAAAAGTGGTATCAGGTGTCTAGAAGAGCTAACATGCTTTGCTTGGCAAATGATTTGACAACACATTTCTGACAATTTTTAAGTGATATGTGCTAAATGTTACAACACGAAAAACCTCTCTATTGCAAAAGGTGCCCAGGGGCGGACTGGGCTGCATGGCCACATTGCTAAAGCCATGCGGGCCGGTGTACAGAGGGCCGGTTTGTGAAAAATGTAAAAAAAAAAAATGTATATTCTACTCCAAATTTCAAATGAAAGTGGCCGAAATCTTCCAAGGTACCTACAATAAAAATAGATCTGATTATCTTGATACTTGTCTTAATTTCGTTATGCAATTCCATTTTCTGGCCAACCTGTTTTGAGAGCTGGAGGCGCTCGGAAATCACGTTTATGGCAGTAAACTTTTCAAAATTTCCTGGGGGAGGACCCTTTAAGATCCCGACTCTCGGTCGAATTGGGCCGGTCACTGGAAAAAAGCCATGGCCGCGTCACGGCCCCAGTCCGCCCCTGAAGGTGACAATAAATTATTCTAGAAAACCTTGTTTACAATTCCTTTACCTATACTGTCACTATTTGCCAAAACTGGTGAAGTAAACTTCATTTAATTTTACAATCTGCCACGAGCATGTAACCTGTAATCTGATTCGTTCTCCATTATTGATCTATTAACCTCCTTTCTTCTCGGAGACAATTTCCGTTAATTACGAGGCAAATGTCTTGATCGAGTGGAAAATGGATTGAAATTAGTGACTAATGATGTTGTCCTCAGAGTTACGATGGCGCTAAACGAACAGCGTTTCATTGATCTCTAGTGATTTCAGGACGTCAATCGCGATGTTTTTATCAATCTTCTGCTGTCAGTGTTTCCCAATGATTGAGAGGGACTTCAAGTTATTTTAGTTAGGATAATTCTGAAGTGCACTACTATTTGGAACAGTAACAAACGGTTACAATGTTGATATCATTTGCTTTATAATGTTCAACAAATGGTGACCCTAGATCCTAATCTTGGTCTTCTTTACTCATAATAGACCCAGCTGTAAATGGGTACAGTTAATTCAAGACGATCAATACCAAGAGGTTTGGACTAGGACCAGCTGGGAGAAAGGATCCTTATGAACCATAGTTACTGTTATCCTTTTAATATAAGGGAACTCTTTCTTTTTCTAACTTAAGCCATCAAAGGTTTGATGAAAACAAAAAACAAGTTGGGTGGGACAAGGGTATAAAGAAAATATATAATTGAATCAGTGATTTAATGTCCAACTGTTTTGGGTGTGACCACTGTACTTCCTGTATAGGGGTCTATCCTTATGATTGAATGCCCTTTAGAGCTAGTTAAATAAAAAAAACTTCAAATAAAATCTGTACAAGCATAACAACTCCATCAATTAAAATCGCATAAAAAAAAACTGGCAAAATTGAGAGTCATAGTTGTATAGTAGTGGACTACCGCAAAGAAAAGTACCATCAGGTGTTTCGAAAAAAGTAAGCATGGTCTGCTTAACCATCAGATTCACATTGGCAGAATGTGTCTGCTACCAATATATTGCCAATTGTGTTTACATGAATTTTGAGATTTCTTTTACAATTGGGATTGTTAGTGCTTGGGTTTTGGAATTGAACGAAGCTATAGGGTGGTGGCCCTAGAGAACTTATTTAGCCCATGTCACAGAATTTGAAGTCTCTCCCACCACTGCCCTCACCTCCCTCTGCATCAGAGAATCAATTTTCTATAATTCGATCATCCTTAAAAACCACAACAGTGCCAGGTGTCAGAAAAAACATTCCAATTACATGAAAAATACTGAAAAATATCTGCCCCACCTTCAGCACCTAGCTAGTATTGACATTTCAAACTTCACAAGAATAAGGAATGGTTTATTTGATGCCTTGATGATATTACTAGATTGATATTACCTACAACAATGCGAAAGTAGAAAGAATTGTGACCTCTGACCTTTCTGTCGAGAAAGTTCGTTTATTTGATTTAGGTTTCCTGTTTTTTTGAAGATTTGCCCAGATTTAGTTGAAGTTGAAAGAGATAAATTGCCGACACAACAAGGTATATCCAATTCTAAATCAGAAATGAAAGAGAGCTTATCTTGCCACCTTTCAGCACCTCTTTGAGTTATTGAGGACTGGCTAATGCCATGCAGTATGCAATGAGGAAATTTCCACAATAATCTTACTTAAAGTATAATAACCAGCTTGTATAATTATGATTTTTGTTAACAATTATAAAACTCAACCACAAACAATCCCAAGCGTAAAACAAATCTTAAATTCCATGTTAACATATTAGCAATACATTGGTAACAGCTAATTAACTTTTACTGAAGAAGTATATCAATAAATGAGTAGCCTAGATATTTCATGATGAAAAGTGGTATCCGGTGTCTAGAAGAGTAATCATACCCTGCCTCTGGCCATGTCAATATGTGATACAGACTAAATTCAAAATATATTGAAACATCACGCAGTCCATTAGTTCATAGCTTAAAGAGATACCACCTCTTAGAATGAACAAAAAAAAATTAAGTTCTTAACATTGTTTTCTGGATTTATCAGGTTATTTAGGTAATCTGTTTTATAGTTATGCCACTAGGTTTGTCCCCTGATGAATATATACTCCTATTGAACAAGTTTGAAGATTTAATTTTTTTTTGTTCATTCTAAGACGTAGTATCGCTTTAAGGACTAACTCTCAGCCTTAAATCAACCAGTCACGATTAAAATGGATCGAAACCAACATTCTACCTTGTTATTCATAAACAATAGAAATGTTTTTCACAGTATTTTGGAATTGTTTGGACGAGATTCAATTATTTTTAGAATTCGGTTAAATGATTCCAGATCAATCAACCTCAAAACTTCACGTAGTATACAGAAATACAGAATACAGGTACCAGTTATCAATATTTATTCCTTCTGCACAACGTCAAGTTATTACGAACGCCTTCTAAATGCCTTGAAATCAACATCGATTAGGATTGTATGCTAGCGAATACTTCAAATCAAAGTCCAGTTACGCACACAGCTGAAATTAGGTCGAGGGTTCTTATTGGCTGTATTGCTGCAATTACATACTTTTGTGATAGAAGAAGAGTGCTTATAACTTCAAGGTCATACAGGTAGGTAGTTCATAATAGCTTGACACAATATTTGTTATTTAGTTTTATCAACTTGACACCACTTTCTAAGAATTCACATTCTAAGCCTCATTTGCATCTTATCTAACCTGATGATGGAATGACTATCCAAAACATGCACTCACTGAATAAAGTTATAGTTTAAATTGAACTCTTCACTTCCAAACGGTTTTGACAAGTTTTTATTTTTATTTCAGTTATTGGCACGCTCTTTTCAACTCGAAATAATCAAATCACCATTTTCTGTTTACAACCAATCAAAAGTAATCGCTTCGTGGAATCTCTAAATCCCTTAGCTCATTGGTGGAATTAGCGTAAATCCAGTTCGTTATTTAATTTTAACTCTCGAACGAAACCTTTCAATTTATGTCAGATTTTTTTCCTGAGCAATTCACTCGAGCAATTAGATGTTAGATTTTCTTTGAATATTTCCCAATAGTATGAAAAAAAGTACATTTTCACAATTATCTCAAAAAAACTGCAGAGCATTTGGAGAACATTTTTTCCAATGAAGAAAGTTGATGTTTATTCATTGGATTAAGGATGAAGCTAATTGCCATGGCCACATTGTTGTTTTATTCTCTGTAAAAACCTCAAATCCGCTAAATAATCAAGTTTTAGGCCTCTGGAGGCAATCATTAAAAATTTGTATTTTGCTGTTCTTTGGTCAAACCTATTATCCAAAACTTCACAAGGATAACAACTTCAATTCTCAAGAATATCACCAGCTGGTCCTTGACGTTTGGGAACAATTTTACAAGGATAATATAATATTTCAATAAAGATTTCAAGGATCTTTTCTACCAGCTGGACTTTGATAAAACTTAGATAAAGAAACTAAGTACTAACGATCCCAACTGCAAAGTGAAACTCGAAATCCAAAAAGACATTTTGATGGAACATAGGTAACAGTTTATGAACTTTTCACATGAGGAATTATATCAATCATACATGAGTAAGTATATCATAATGAAAAGTGGTATCAAGTGTCTAGAAGAGTAACCATACTCTGCCTGGCGCCACACGATATGATTTCACAAAATAACAACTTTGGTTTTTAAAGAACAACCTCTTAATTTCAAACTTAGTACAAATTACTGCACAGTATTAAAAAAAACAGGAATTTTATTTAAATCAGTTTTTGAAACTAAGAGTGATTGATTTGAATTCAATGTAACATTCTGGAAAAAACAACTAACTGCATAAATGAAGTATATTTTTTAGTGTGTTTTGTTGTATGGTTCAGAACATTATTACTTGAGGTTATATTATTAAACAACCTACTGGGCGTGTAATTATCAGTTATTTATCATCGTAAACAACGGGGGAGGCAAGAGAACTGGAATATAATGACCAGTTTACATGTTAATCAATAACCTATACTATACAATACTCTTTACTCTTTATAGCTTAGAGGTTAGGGTGGTTGAATGCAACAAAATACTGTTCAACAGAAGGCATTGGCGCAGAGATCAAGCAGTGTTCACAAAACATGTTATGGTTATTATGTTAAAAAGTAAATTCATAGTGTGACTATTACTACTGACTTAAAGATCTATAGTATTTCTTAAACAGGCAGGCACAACCAAAGTTCCAGAAACTCGGCTCTCCCTATCTACAGATTTCAACAGTTGTTTTTGGTGGATTATCACCCAGTAAATTGTCTAAGGGGCGATAAAAAAGGGGCATGAACCTCAAAAATAAGGCTGGCAACCCTCTCCCTCCAATCTAAAATTAAAACTTTCGTACTGAAACACCTTGCCTTGCTTTTTCATAAATGCAAAGAGAATACACCACCAAGTTTTTAGACAACGAATTCATCTGTCTAAACTAGCGTATAGTTAGAATAATCAATGACCTTCAATTGACCTTGAGAATATGAGAGGGTACCTGTTAATTTATGATGTATATAAACTAAACGAGAAAACAGATGGACAATGGTCAAAACATCATCTTAATTATTCAGTCTGAGAAATAATAAACCTTGCCAAAATACTCTCAGACCAGTAAAGCTAGTTATGAATATCTCTACATCTTGGTTATGGCTAGAATTATTGTAATCATATCAAAGAAATGTAGATAGGGAATAATAACACAAGATTTTATGCTTGGCACGCATGCGTTGAATTGAAGGTATGCCCATAACTTTCGGTTTCTGCAAGAAGTTATATTAATTTAAAAGCCATGATAAACGTGATTTAATTTGAACAGAACATCCAGTCTCTCTGTCACAGTATCACTTCGAGTCAACTAGAGGAGAAACTAGGTCAACCATAAATTGAAACAGAAGTTCAGTAGACGATGAGTAGATTAAGACTTCCAGTCTTATACATTTCTATGTCATATCGAAGGAGCACAAAACAGAGTTCTACAAGATTTGTATGGCTCTCAAGGAATCCTTATATTTGCCTCATCTTTTTGAAAGTGTCATTTCAAGACTGTAAAACTATTAAGTAAAATGACACAGGAACAGTGTCCAGCACTGCCTATAGTTTGGGATTATTATTACAGGCAAGAAAAACCAATCAAAAAACTATTTGATGATAATCATCTGGGCACAGAACAAAGTACACCAAAACTTGTATATGAACTGAATTCTATTGTATTACTGGGCACTGTACATTATCCCTCCCCACCGGATTTGATTTGGTACAGAACAGTACAGAAAGTTAAAATAGAAATCAAAGAGTTCAAAGTTTGACTTGTTTTTATCTTTCACTAGTTCATATAAATAAATATATAAATAAAATAACTTTCTAGAAAATTTAACTATTTTAAGATCAATGAAGTCGTAGAAAAACATGTGGGAAGTTTGGCTCTCAGTAAGATTCCTGGGTCATCTCATTATTTACCAATGCAATACTACCTGTATTCATAATGGAAATATCAAATTTATGTACACTCTAACAGGTAGTATTCCATAAAGGGATGGAAAAGAGGTTTTCTAAACTTTGTATGTGTATCGGGGACTCTGATAGCATCAATTTACACCATTCCAATTTCCATTCCCATGTCTGTGGTTCTTGCAATTCCAATAAAATTAACGCGTTTTATGACGTCACTGATAGTGATCTGCATAGATATCAATAGTAGCTTCAGATAGATCACTATCAGTGATTTCATAAAACGCGTTAGTGTTATTTGAATTGCAAGAACCACAAACGTCGGAATAGAAATTGGAATTTGATGCTATCAATGTCCCCAATACACATACAAAGTTTATAAAACTTCTTTACAATCCCTTAAAAATATTAAATTCATGTACCTTCTAAGAGGTAGTATTCTTGAAATAAATTTGCTTTACATATTTATCACTGATCATATAAACAAACCCAATTTTAACTTTCCAACCCTTTGCCAAAAAAACCTACCAAATTAAAATAACACACAGAAAGACAGTACAGGCAGTCAAAAGCCATAAATAAATTACCACCATGTTTTTTCTATCAAACTCTCTTCAACTTTTTATACTGTATTTTTTTAGCACTTCTGTAAGTTTTAATTCATCTTTTGAACATATATTTTTCTTGTATAAACTGGTACACCTGCCAAACTGCAGTTGATACACGTTTCTCTTGGCACAGATTAGAAAATCATTAAATACAGATATCTAGGTGAATATACCATGGTTTTTAATAGGTTTATGAAAACTGTGACTTAGATTTATACTTTTCTGCCAAATCTAGTGCGTTGGGGCCCCGATTGTCGAAAACTTAACTTAGATAAAATCTGAATTTTAAGAAATACTAAACTCTGATTGGATAATAGTACTTAATTTAAAATCAATTTCAGTGATTGACCTATCAAATAACTGGAACACTGGAGTTTTTGAGAATAAGGCCTCTGAATAAAAATTGACTAAGGCTTTGCTTACTCTTTTTGGTATCTAGATCCTAGGTGAATATCACAGTGCACTATATATATGTATACGAAAATTGTTAGGTAAAACTAGACTTGAGAGAATCGTATATCTTTTATTTCACATATGGCTTCTAATGGTTTTCTTCGATAATTTCTCAAATAAAAGAATGATCCTAATCATGTATTCTAATCCTTGTTAAACTATATTTAACAGTTCTAGAGGACCAAATTGTTTATTTCTTTAAATGTCACGACAAAATCAAACTAATCACGTTGACAACTAGCCTAATAAATAACGTAACGATCAAACTGTTACACATAGTTACCACTAACGAAGTTTTTTAACGAAGATAATTAAGAGATTCTGGCAAGGGAGATAATAAAGCTATGATCACGCGTAATACAGCAACTTGTTTAACATCGTTAAAAACACATTTATCATAATCCTACAACCACAAATTACTCAGGTTTTTTGTTTTGATTGATGATAATGAAGTTGGTTTAAGTCATTTGCTTTGTTATGTGGAACAAATGATGGTCATATGTTACAATCTCTGTTGGCGTGTACAAATCTTGAAACCTTGAATAAGTCATCTTTCGTCTTAAAAATCTTGATACCTTGAAAAAGCCATTTTTCCTCTTAATTCCAGTTGTGTTACAGTCTCAGTTGGCCTGTAAAATCTTGTAATCTTGATAAAGTCATCCTAATTTCAGTGGACTCAGATGTAAATCGATACGGATAATCAAGGAAAGATCAAGGCTAAGAGATTTGTTCAAAGACCAGTTGGTAGAATGTATCCTCATGTTCAATTGATATATTTTCTTAAAAAAAATCTTTATGAATCAAAGTCAAAAATGAGGTTTCAGACTAACCATATTCCTTAAAGGGATTGTTAAGTGGTTTTCTAAACTGAATGTGTATCAGGGACACTGATAGCATCAATTTGCACCATTCCAGTGTCCACGATACACCAATCTAATAATTAGATACACTTCGTTTCGGTTATTTTTTGATTGTCAACTCCATGTAATCTAAAGACTTGTATAAGGAGGTCATCTTCTGGTTACGAATAAGCTATTTATAGCATGTGCCACCCCTCTGCCAATCAGAACACTGTTTATATTTGAATATTTTGTATTGCGTCATAATTTTCCCACAATGCATATTAATGCATAGACCTGCGATCTTGAAGGTAGTTTTTGATTGGCTGAAATTTCAGTCACTTGAAGATGACCTCCTTATACAAGTCTTTAGATTACATGGAGTCGACAATCAAAAAATAACCGAAACGAAATGTAATATAATTTTAATTAGATTGACGATACACATACAAAGTTTAGAAAACCTCTTTACAATCCCTTTAATATTTTGGTTTTATTTGATATATGATTGTCGTATTTTTCAAGAAACTGTAAGACTCCCATGTAACTGGATAAGGATTAATCAAAGAAATATTAATAATTAGAGATTTCTATCAAGTATCAGCTGGCAAACAGAATCTTCATAACTCAAGGTCGTTTATGATATATATCTCTGTCGATCAATAATAAAACTCAAGTCTTTAGTGGAATTGCAAGAACTACAGACGTCGGAATGGAAATCAGAATGGCACAAATTGATCTATCAGTGTCTCTGATACACATACAAAGTTTAGAAAACCTCTTTACAATTCCTTTAAGGTTTCAGATCTACAATTTAAGTTTCATAAGCAGTCAAATTTTGGAGAAAATAGTAAACTTCAATATTTGTTTAGAAAGAAATGAAATGCAATAGAGTTTTATGTCCAACCATATGGGCTATTATGAAAGAGCAGTGTGCTATGAGGGAAATTTTGCCAGGATAGCAGCATAAGCTTAATCTTATTTTCCATTTCCAACTGTCGAAAGGACCTTAATTTATTATCCCAACGGAACAACAAGACAGGAAGAGAACTGAAGAATATTATAACCTGTCAATCAAAATAGACAGCAGAAGTCAATGAACAGTAGCAGACGTTGAGAGTAGAATAAATTAACGTCCCAGACGACAAGATGAATTAATATCTACGTTCTATTCTGATCTTATTGACAGCATCTCAAGTTATGAGAGCAAGGTTCTCGTAAAGTCACTGGCCTTTGTCCCCTCACACCATAAAGTCTTGTATATTCCTGATGTATTGTAGAAACATCAAAAAGACATAAACGAAATGAATTGAATGGAATTTCAACGTATCTCTCACTCGTATTAACTTTGGAACTAGACAAGCATATGGGAAGTCCACTACTATATAATTATTTCACTCGATTTTGTCATGCTCTGGACGAGATTTTTGATTAACGGAATTGTTTTGCTTGTACGGATTTTTATTAGTACTAGATAATCTCGTATACTAAACAGAGATATTGAATAAATCATAGTTCAGCCAATCACAATAGTTGTTGTCTTCTCGTGCATTAAAACCACCCAATCAAAAAATGTCTCCAAACACAAGTTGTCTTCCCTCAACCATTAACCAGGCAAGATGGCCGCTTTTCATCTGCCACCCACCCACCTGCTTATAAGAAAGGGGTTCATCATACATCTTGCAATCAATTTCTTCCATGACTCATTTGCGATTAACATTTTCTACTAAGTAACAAGAAGTAACCTCTTAACAAGTCTATTCTGATGTCCAAGTTGTTTCTGTGAATATACGTTGATTTTCCTCCCTTTCATCATCAGTTATATAACTAGAGTAGATATTGTAATTATAAAGATGTCGAGCACTGGGACTAAAAACACGGGGGTGGTCACGAACCAATTTACATGTAATTATTACTTTAAATGATTTATGTTTCAATGATGACTAGAAGCTGAGCACATATAACACAAGGAAAACACAAATTATTATTAAAAGGGGAATGTTCATCAATTTTTAGATCAATTTGGCCTTGAATATATGCAAATAGCCTCCAGAAGTATTACTGATGCACGAAAATTATATAATTCCTATATTATTAGTGAACATATCCCTTTAAATAAGACTTAAACATTAAGAGAGGAAAGCACATAAATAACACAAGGAATATATTGCAGAAAAACTCAAATAAAAAGCGAAGTACACAATGTTTCAACACAATTTACATGTGCCGAAACTTAATTAAAGAAAGAAGAGTGTTATATTCCATAATATTGTATTGTGTTTTGATATATTATGTGCTCTTACTTCTATATATCATTATATTATTGTCTTGTGTTATATCAAGCATTCTCAATTAATTTTTGTAAAGGGCCAAATAGAGCTTAATTGGCATAGCAAGCAGAGCGTTTTAGTGGAAGGAGTCAAAATTAAGGGGCCGTCGCGGGCCAAATCCGCCATTTGAGAAGGCCTGTGTTATAATATATGTGCTCCTTTCTTCTATGTCATCAAATCTTTGATGTTATTCTGAAGATCCAAGGTTTATTCCTAACAGACAGAGAATCATTCCATCACATCTGATAGTAGTTTATACAGAAGCCAAAATAAAGATAAAGTAATAAAACTAGATAATAGAGTACAATAATTACAAATATTTACATTTTATTGTCACGCGCTACAGTGAACCGTTGTGAAAATTTTGCATTCATTTACCGATGAACGCAAAATTCTAGAGTAATCTCCCGTGACGTCGCTAAACAAAATCGTCCCTGACAGCGTAGATTGCGGCGTATGAATACACACCATCATTATTTTTAGAATAGACAAATATGATGGATCAAAAATTGGCCTGGGTACACTAAGAAATCGAAAAATAAGACATTTTGAACTTATTTGATTTGAAATAAAGTCTTATTTAGGACAAACAATAAATATAAAAATCGTAAACGTCGACTATTTGAGTGATCTGCCTTGACGATCTTCTTCTTTGACGTCATTCAAGTTTTGACGTCATATTAATTGACAGGAGTTCAGTTGCCGATTTTATTCCCTATTTTCCTACATTTGTAACTATAATATAGCCATTAAAGCTATAGATTTACCACTAAAATATGGTAAAAGATATCCGAACTCTACCGAATGTAAATATAAGGATTGAATGCAGATTTTTTTGCGTTCATTGGGTGATGAACGCCGAATTTTCACGTGTTAAACCTGACATGAATGACTTCGCCATTCATTCGATTTAACACGTGAAAATTCTGCGTTCATCACCCAATGAACGCAAAAAAATCTGCATTCAATCCTTAAGTGAAGCCATCATAGAGAGTGTTTAGGATCACAATAATCTCAGCACTCATAGAGTCATAGTGGTTATCATCCAAATGGACTCTCTGAAAATTATAATTATTATATTATAAGAAATGTTGACCGAAATATCAATGACACATTTTTTAGCATGGACTCTTTATGAAACTAAAAACCAAATTAACAGTATCAGCTATGTGGAATATCTTAAAGGCTTACAAAATCACTAACATTATTAGCCACGTGGACTCTCTGAAATTGTTAAGCTGACAAACCTACTAACCACATAAACAACATAAGTTATGTGGACTCTCTGAAAGGGATTAAACTAAACATCCAACTATTAGTAATTTTAGCACAAGATTTCCATTTCTATAAGTAATTTCCTTTCATGGAACAAAACTTCTTTATTTTTAGATTTTTTTGTGTGAATTGAAATTCGATAAATTCTCGAAGAATGTGAACTATTTTTAATTAGACAGATGACAGTGTTAACGTTGTTTCACTTGATAAAAAATTTACGATTTGAAAAGATACAGGAAATTAAATTGAAATCTGTCTTTTAAAGTTTAAAATGAATCTACACATAAATGAAATGAACATCCAACATTACAACTAGTGCTGGCACAATATATCGTATCGCAATACAACATGCCACAATAAGCGTATTGTATCGTGCCCTTTGTATCGCGATGCGTATTGTATTGGAGCATGATTGGCAATACACAGCGCTAATTACAACACCATACATAGCAAGATATTCTTCAATTCAGGTCCCTGTTTGCTACAAGCTGTGAAAGTTACAATCCATAGGATTTGCTTGTCCTTATTAGCCCATACAGTTGAGTAAGACAAATAGGATTTAAAACTCCATTTTATTTCATTTCCTGTTAAGCAATCTCTAAGGTAAAACAAGTTCTATACCGGGCTATCGAGAGTGAAACACAGGTGAAGATAAAATATAGAGAGATAAAAATAACGGTAACTAAAATAGAAAGTACAGACTAATCTATAACAATGGAGAGATTCATCACACTCTAACTTTACTTCTATTTCTTATACTTGTTACTGGTTTCCTATCTCTTAATATAAACTCATGAGTTCTTTCCCAGATTATCTGTACCCATTTACAGCTCGGTTGACTCGAATTATGACTTAAGATGACTTATTTAAAGGGTTTGTAAAAAAAATTTCAAAGTAGGGGGGCTAAGGCCGTCCAGCCTAAATTCTAGGAGGGGAGGGGGCCCCCCATAGGAACGCCACTGGTATCAAGGACACTGATGGCATCAATTTGCGCCATTTCAAATTCTATTCGGATGTACGTGGTTCTTGCAATTCCACTAAAAGGCCTGCTTTTTGATTAGCAGTATTTTTTTGCTTGTACAGATTTTTATTATCACAGCAGAATAAGCCAAATCTGATTTGATAATACGGTGAAAATATTCCCAAGCAAATGATTTGTTTTGTCAAGCATGAATTGATCTCATTGCACCACATGATTTTGACCTTTATGGTAGTGGCAGGTGTCGTGTGCGAAGCAGACCAGACTTACTCTTTTCGAAACAAGTGATGGTACTTTTAGTGTCCACTACTATATAATTATTGTACCCGATTTTGTCATGCTATGGACGAGATTTTTGATTAACGGAATTGTTTTGCTTGTACAGATTTTTATTATCATGATCGAATATTTTTAGTCGAAGTCAACATGTGATATATCATAAAATCTATTGGTTAATCAAAATCTCACCCACACACTTGACGTCGAAACATGTCAGCATATTGTCAGATCAAAAGATTTTCAAAATGATGTTTGCTCAAATTTCTCTTTGAAAGTCATTTTAAGAAATCTGTATTGTGTTCTTTCTGAGATTTCAATTAATATAAAAATAATTGGTTATATTCTATTTACGGTCTGAAAGTAATAAATGTTGGGTTAATATCAGTATTATTATCTGTTTTAACTAAAATAGAATATTCTACCCTATTTAGAATATTCTACCCTATTATTACTCTCCATATCTCAAATACAATTAACACATTATATGGAATAAAACAGACTTCTTTAATAAAGTTACACAGTGCTTTTACATATCTTATTATTACATACATCTTGTAATATTTTCCAATTTTCAAATACTGTTTTTCTTTTAATTAGGCCAGATATCACTACCTTTCCACACGCAAATGGTGTGTTTTTGATACATTTTATGAAAAATTGTATACTTCAATTCCCATGTATGTGGGATCAACTCAGATGGCAATACAACCAAACCTTAACTGAAGGATCATTACAGCACTGATCAGACCCAGAAGGCAGAAGCGGTTCTGTTTGCAGTGGATATGTTCCTTGGCTCATGACTTGTTCAACACTCTATGCGGAGAGCAGGTAAGTAGTTTGAGCACTTGATTTACTAGCCATAAGACTCAAAGGTTGCTAGGGATTAGTAGCTCAAAACTCCCTGTATAGTTTATTGAGTTGTTAGGGATTCCTAGGTTAAGTCTCACTGTGGTTTACTGAGTAACAAATTGCTAGGGGCTACTAGTTTAAGACTAACTGTGTTCCGAGTTGCTAGGGGTTACTAGGTTAAGACATACTATGTTCCGAGTTGCTAGGGGCTACTAGTTTAAGACTAACTGTGTTCCGAGTTGCTAGGGGTTACTAGGTTAAGACATACTATGTTCCGAGTTGCTAGGGGCTACTAGTTTAAGACTAACTGTGTTCCGAGTTGCTAGGGGTTACTAGGTTAAGACATACTATGTTCCGAGTTGCTAGGGGCTACTAGTTTAAGACTAACTGTGTTCCGAGTTGCTAGGGGTTACTAGGTTAAGACATACTATGTTCCGAGTTGCTAGGGGCTACTAGTTTAAGACTAACTGTGTTCCGAGTTGCTAGGGGTTACTAGGTTACGACTTACTATGTTCCGAGTTACTAGGGGTTACTAGGTTAAGATTTACTATGCTCCGAGTTGCTAGGGGTTACTAGGTTAAGACATACTATGTTCCGAGTTGCTAGGGGTTACTAGGTTAAGGAAGTATCTATATCTAGTATCTATTAAGTTTCTACTAGTTAAATTTGAGTAATTGGTTGTAATAAGATATGACAGGTTAGATTCTGATAATACCGTCTGATTTACTGATAATAAACCTTCCGTTCTCCTACTGACTTAGTTACCAACTTCCAATTAAAAACAGTCTGCTTCACAGGTGAATGAAACAGGGGAAAGATAACGACTTCCTGGTCAGTCTAATTTTTATCGTGGACCGAGATAGCACCTTCCTAGTTTGTCCAATATCTCTCGTAGAATAGCAGTCCAGGGTTTCTTGTTTCAATTCACTCAATTATGTTTCTAATTTCCTGTTTCAGTCCATATGATTTTTTTTTAGGTCCTATTTTTGTGAATCTGTTTAGGTTAAAGAGTGTGTGATGAAAAAAGAAAAAAACAGAAGCAATAGCAACAACTGGATCTTTTACCAGCACAGCCTGCAGCAAAACGTGGCCTTAGCATATTGTCCCATCCATTTCAATGTTAGTTTCTCTGATCTGCATTATTGACAAATCAAAAGTGTCTTTAACCATGATTGAACCCTGGACCTTCGGGTTTAGCGATAGCGAGCAAGTGTCTTTTCACTGAGCAACCATCACGATCAGTCACAAATTAAGGTTTGATTGACCAACAGTTATGTGCAGAAAGAGTTTGGATAAAAGAACTTAAAAGACATTCTGAAATCCTACATAGCCAACAAAGTATATGAACTAGATATAAGAAGTAAGAAAAGAAAGGGAGTATATATTTAACTATTATATATCATAATATTGATAAGTTTCAGACCAAACATTCAGTCTAATTGGTGAAAGATGAAACCTAAAGAAAGTTACAACAACATCCCAGCGTTTATAAAACAGATTGTTTTAACTTGTCTTGTACTCACAATATGATATGGCTGGCTGATTTATATTCATTGCTGCCAGATTTCTGAAAAATCAACCCACATAAAAAAATTGAATTTGAATTTCTTTAGGTAAAAATACATGATGTAAGGTGGTATGATGTGCAAGATGGTTGATACAGTAGAAAAAAGACAGATACATCTGAGTTAATTTTCAATGATATTTTCATGACTTTCCAGACAACATTTCATTTTCCATGACCAATTTTTATAAGAATCCTGGACAGAACAAATAATTAAGACAATTCTTGATCATGATTTTATTTTTTATTAAAGTAAAAAGATGAATAAAATAAGAGCCCAGTAGGAAATATCTTTGACAATTTTCCATGATATTCCATGTGCAGAAAACATTTTTTAAAATTCCCTGATTTTCCAGGTTTTCCATGACAGTGTGAAGCCTAATATAAGAATGCAATACAAGGCACAAGTAGGGGCTGGGTTTGCTTCTTCTCATTTTAAGTGTAGGCTTTTGATAATCACATGAAGTTCTTCACAGACGTCACCTGAATCTATACCTTTTCTTATCATACCATGACTGATTTAATTATTTTTTTTAAATCTGCCCAATAAGGTTTTTAATTTACGAATACACGAACGGCTAAAACTCCTGATAAGTATCTCTGAAAATCATCATGCAGTTTAATTTCTAAAGTTTATTAAAGACTGATGTATAATATAGATTAAGTAAATACAGCTTAGACACAAAACAAAGGATATTTTCTGTAAGTCTGAAACTGCCAGGAATATTGTCTCCTATAAAGATTTGATTTATTGTATTTATCTTTTTCAAAATGAAGAGATTACATCTCACGAAAAAAAGACCTATTAGAACTTATTATTATCATAGAATCAAATCGAAGACCAATTACTCGAGTCTATAATAGAATAAAAGACCAATTACTCAAGTCTACAATGGAATAAAAGACCAATTATTCTAGTCTATTGTGATGATTTAATTTGATCTGTCTACCATCTTACTGCCATCTCTTTGTGCCGATTTATCAGTTTCAATACATTCTACTTTCAATTGCATTAAATCATTTCTCACGATTTTACATTAATGACAGTTTACTTAGTCTTCGAGACATCGATAATTTAGAAATTACCGTACCTAACCGTTTTTATACGGCTGTTTTCTTACTCTTTGAGACATTGAAAATTTATTTGACACAAATCTGTTGCTGTAGATCCTGGGTTTTCACCATGTTTTCTCAAATGTCCAATTACGCATCAGAAAATGACTATGTCCTCTGAGTCTGCAGAAGTCATTGAAAACATGCAATTTCAAAGCATGACAGTCACAGCCATTATTCTTTTTAATACAAACTTCAATTGTGGCCCAGGTGTAAAAGGTTGTTTTGGGCAGTATCCCCTGGAAAATGTCCCTAGTCTGGTAAATGTCCCCCAAGTTGAAAACCCAGGCTGTAGATAATATGCACCCCTTCCATTAGTTAACTTCAAACTGGATTCATAATAGCTTGCCATTTTACATTTTCAACAATTGACACTAAAGTCTGTTTATTAGAAAGTTAAATTCTTTGAGAAATGTTCATCAACTTGCTTCTCACAATCTTTGTGTGATATATTCTCAGAGAAATAGTGATATATAAAATATTACCATGGTTAATAATTAACAACATCTAATGAAGTAATTCAAACCATCACAGATACATCATTTTTATCTTCATCAAAACCACTTGATTGCACTTTTATTAACTTGATACAAAACAAATTGAAAATACTTAGAGCTGTATTCTTAGGCGCCAGAATGAAATGGTATAGAGTAAGAGGTTCCACTTATTTCCATATTGCCATGCAGTGTGCAATTAGAGATTTTGTAAGCTTCAACAACATTTTATTGCATTTTTTTGAGGTGAAAAAAATTAGAGGTACTCAGAACTGTACTCAGAGGCGCCAGAATGAAATGGTATAGAATAGGAGGTTCTACTTATTTTCATATTGCCATGTGCAATTAGAGATTTTGTAAGCATCATTTTATTGGACTTTTATTAACTTGATATAAAACAAATTGAAAATACTTGGAGCTGTACTCTTAGGCGCCAGAATGAAATGGTATAGAGTAAGAGGTTCTACTTATTTCACATTGCCATGTTGCAGTGTGCAATTAGAGATTTTGTATGCAACATTTTATTGTACTTTTATTTACATGAAGTGAAACAAATTTGAAATACTTTGAATTACACTCTTAGGCTCCAGAATGACAGCTTTACAACCTTTTGGTCTGAAGAGGACAGGCAACTCCAAGCAGTGTGCCATTTTGGAAATATTGTCAAATACCTGGATTTAGTACTAGCCCTTTTTGGCAGCAATTGATAGCAAAATATGCAAAAATTAAACACAGCTATATTTTTGCTGCTAAATCTTGTTGTTGGTATCTAATTTTCAAGATGTTAACTTTTAAAAAATCCTATAATGTAATTGGTTATAAAACTAAATTTAAATGAGTTAAAGAAATTGTTTATGAAACTTTCAGTGAGGTATTTAATATTTTTTATCAAACATGATCTAATAAAGTAGACGACCATTGATATCGTCTGTTACTTCAATACATCAACAGTTGCTAGGGATTGATGAAAGTGGTTTTGGCGCCAGAAGACGGGACGTTATCAGTGTATTTCTGCACCACGAGTGTAAAAGATAAGGTATTATCAGGTGCATATCATGTGTTTGTAATAACAACGTTTTTTACAGAATATATTCTCATATTTTGATAAATATTAACATCAATTTCAAAATGAACAAAAATATCTTCAAAAAATTCTCTCTCTCTCAAAATCGTGCGTTCTTAATAACGTTTTTTACAGAATATTCTCATATTCAAAACATATTTTGATAAATATTTAGATAATTTCATAATGCACAAAAATATTCTTAAAAAATTCTCCATCCCTCTACAATTATAAAATACTGAAAAATATCAAAAATTATTATTTTATATAAGCTCTTATGTAATTAGTTTTTTTAAAATAATGAGTTTGGAATATATCAGAAACATTCTAAATAAATTTCCCTTCCTGCCCTAAAATTTGTGACATAATAATAATAAAACACAAGTACAGTGGAACCGCGTTTATCCGTTCCAGGTAAAAAGCGAGCAGATATTGGGGTATCCGGAGTTCCGGTGGAGGGATAAACGCGGTTCCACTGTACTAACGATCCCGACCCTAAAACAAATCTCAAAATCTATGTAAAAACATTGGTAATACATTGGTAGTAGTTAATGAACTTTTCATACGAGGAAGTATATCAATAATGGGTAAATATTTCATAATGAAAAGTATCAGGTTTCTAGAAGAGTTAGCATACCCTGCTTGGCGCCACAACTACCACCACTGCTAATTGGATTGTGGATTACTCCAAAGTGAAGTGCCATCAGGTGTTTCAAAAAGAGAAATCATAATGAGTAATAATTCCTTTAAAATCTTAATTTTATATCAGATCTATTGGTGACATGGATCAAAGAAATCAAAATCAATATAATAAAGACATGAACACGTTCTAGTTCATCTTCAATATACTGGCCTCATCTCCCCACATTCACCCTACAGCTACTAGTTAATCTTCTATATACTGGTCTAAACTCCCCACATTCACCCTACAGCTACTAGTTCATCTTCAATATACTGGCCTCATCTCCCCACATTCACCCTACAGCTACTAGTTAATCTTCTATATACTGGTCTAAACTCCCCACATTCACCCTACAGCTACTAGTCAATCTTCAATATACTGGCCTGAACTCCCCACATTCACCCTACAGCTACTAGTTAATCTTCAATATACTGGCCTCATCTCCCCACATTCACCCTACAGCTACTAGTTAATCTTCAATATACCGGCCTCATCTCCCCACATTCACCCTACAGCTACTAGTTAATCTTCAATATACCGGCCTCATCTCCCCACATTCACCCTACAGCTACTAGTTAATCTTCAATATACTGGCCTCATCTCCCCACATTCACCCTACAGCTACTAGATAATCTTCAATATACTGGCCTCATCTCCCCACATTCGCCCTACAGCTACTAGCTAGTCTGACAGCCAAATCAATTCTCATCTTACCAACTTTTCATTGTAATTGTCACTCACTTATTCTACAATATCTTTAGTTTCATGATTTGACCAAGGCTGTTGATTTAGTTTGTCATAGATTCATGATTTGACTAAGGTTGTTGATTTAGTTTGTCACTGATTCATGATTTGACTAAGGTTGTTGATTTAGTTTGTCACAGATTCATGATTTGAATAAGGCTGTTGATTTAGTTTGTCACAGATTCATGATTTGACTAAGTCTGTTGATTTAGTTTGTCATAGATTCATGATTTGACTAAGGTTGTTGATTTAGTTTGTCACCGATTAATGACTTGACTAAGGCTGTTGATTTAGTTTGTCACAGATTCATGATTTGACTAAGGTTGTTGATTTAGTTTGTCACGGATTCATGATTTTACTAAGGATGTTAATTTAGTATGTCATAGATTCATGATTTTACTAAGGCTGTTGATTTAGTTTGTCACAGATTCATGATTTGACTAAAGATTTTGATTTAGTTTTGACTTGGGCTGCCAGTTAAGTTTGTCAGATTCATGACTTCACTAAATATATTGATTTAGTTGGGATTCACTTATTCTACAAATTTTCCCAAATTTCATGATATAAACAAACGTTGCACAACTGAAAAGCCTTGACTGCACTACAGACAATTTTTTACTTGCCATTTTTTCCAAAAGGTTTTGTTTAGAATAAAGAAACCAAGTACGCTACTAACGATGCGAACCAAAAAACAAAACCCGAAATCCAAAAAGACATGTTGACGAAACATAGGTAACAGCTTATGAACTTTTCATATGAGGAATTATATCAATCATACATGAGTAAGTATTTCATTATGAAAAGTGGTATCAGGTGTCTAGAAGAGTAAGCATACCCTGCCTGGTGCCACAGTCAAATCTTTGCCCATCTTCTTCTGACAATTATTCACTGCCTAACAACGTAATTTAACCGATTCCACAAAAAACTGAGACTTGTTAGAACGAACCAGGTACTTGATCTCGTTAAGGAGAATAATTAACCATTTTGACAGCTTCAATGATCCTGACAAGTTTTATAACTGTAGAAATTCTGACAGCGGATGTTATTTCCATTTTCTTTATCTTCGAACGAAAAGGTTAACGACCACAGTAATTACATAACACAACTTTCTCATTAAATAATGTCTAAATAACGACTATTACACACCAAATTATGAACTTGAAAATAGCATAGTGTCGTGCCCTCTCAACCCGTTAACGCAGCCACTTTTTCTGCTGACCGAGTCCAGATTTCTCATTAAAAAACGTCTAAAAAACGACTATACACACCAAATAACTAACAATCTTGACGGCAGAATAAAATTTGAAATATAGTTCAATATATGAGAGGCAAACAGTATTCCGACCCCTCCCCAGCCCACTCCCAAAAAAAATAAGAGGGAAAAAATTTTCATACTCCTAAAAACAGCTGGTTAGTTTTTTTGAGATAAGCGAAAACAAGGTGGCAGGCCACACACAAAACTATTATCAAAATATCAACGTTTAAGTTTTATAACTGCATGAATAAACAGAAAATTTAATAAGTAATAAAATAAATGATTTAGAATTATGGTGATGAACTGTTATTATACAGTTTTGCAAATGTGTAGCATTTAAAATAAATTTGTCTGACTGAATGAATAAATGAATGAATAAATATTTAAATGAACTAGTAGATGAATGAATGAATACATGAAAAAAATGGCTTTCCTAATGAACTATTGTTTATCTATGAAAATGAATAAACGAAATAATGAAAGAATGAATGAACAAATCAACATTTAAATGATATCATTGAAAAAAGTTAAACTCATTAAACCAGTAGTTCACCATAAATTGAGTGAATGAATGAGTGATTGAAAAAGTGAATGAATAAATAAATGAATGAATGAATGAATGAATGAATGAATCAATCAATCAATAAATAAATGAATGAATGAATGAATGAATGAATGAATGAATGAATGAATGAATGAATCAATAAATAAATAAATAAATAAATAAATAAATGAATGAATGAAAAAAAGAACTTACCTGTCCGAGACTAGACTCCAACGTTTTAATTTCTCGAAGTTTCAGAAGTTCGTCACTAATTCCACGTAAACTGTTTAAACTGCCTTCTGTAACGAGAATTTCAAATCACAAAATAAAATACGGTGGTAAAATCAATCCAAGTTCTATCGGCTGAAATCTCTTTCGATTTCTTCGCTATCTTATCGCAAGTTTTAATAGAAAAATAATCTTCTATTCAAATATTCACATTTCCACGCACAAAGAACAAAAACTAATATCACATTGGAGGAACGAAATTAATATCGTTGTCAAATTCAAGATTTCGAAGGAGGCTTGAAGTTATATATTGATCCGAAAGTTATGATACGCCAGATAACCGCCTGTCGATGATATCAAGACAGACGTTGTTAAGACCAGTGTAAGTTTTTATATGAAGAGAGAGGATGAATGAAACATGTTAAAAAGAAAAGCCAGTAGCAAGGCTGGTAGCAAGCCTCGTGTGGTGTGGCACGGAATTAATACAGTGAGTACAACTAGCCAATGAATCATCCTCTATATTCTATATATAGATATAACTAGTTTATATTACTAAACTATTACTTTCACTTTCTATTATTTTACTAGGATTTTAATTCATTGTTAAATAGCATCAGGGATTGTGATTTTGTTTCTTTTGCCAGTCAGTATAATAATAATAATAATAATAAACTCTTTATTTTACATGGTTCAGAATTAGGCCCTATACCACGAGTGGTAAAGGTCCTGTCTCACACCCAGCCCATGGGGACAAACATAGATACAATATACAACATATAGACACCAAAAAAAAAAAAAAAAAAAAAAAAATTTGTGTACAAAGTTTGATGATTTAGAGATCAAGTACATGACCACAGGCTACTGGATATTTTTTTTTTTAAGATATACAATATAGCAATATACACAAGTACATGTGTATTAAATGGACATATTATACTGAACATGAACATGAACATGAAATTGTTTAGCTTACAACTATAACTTTCAATTCTATTATTTCACTCAGATTTTAATTCATAGTTGAACAACATCAGGGATTCTGATTTTGTTGCTTTTGCCAATCATGTCTGTTTTTAACATGAAACTACTTTGCTTACAATTTACAACTATAACTTTCAATTCTATTATTTTACTAAGATTTTTAATTTATTGTTAAATAACATCAGGAATGTTGATTTTTATAAGTCTACCAGTCATGTCTGACTTGAACATGAAATTGTTTAGCTTACAACTATAACTATAAGAGTTTGGCCGAGGACCAGCTATGCTTGTATAGATTCATATTTTCATTTTCCCCTGATCATGTTAAGAAATGGCACAAGTTAAAGATAATTGACAGCCAATTCAGCAACCTTAAAAGCATGTCTAAAAAAACTAAGAGAAAAACAATTACCTGTTAACCTTGAAAATAATTCCAGTTGAAAGTCAGAGAAGGACAAGAAAAAGATTAAACCCTGACCAAATTAAGGAATAATAAGAACTAATAAATAATTGAGATGGTAAAATAGTGTGTGACATGCGATTCTAACTTCAGGTAATTAATTTTTTACCTGGAAGCCTGATATTAGTAAAGACTTAAACGTTTAATTAAAGATCTATTTTAAAATCAAGTTAATATGCCTGGAAACGGGATGAGTATTATGATTTATTTACGACCTTGGCCATCATATATCACAGAAGTCCTATAATATTAAAGGGAAGGCGTTTTATAACGTCACTGAAAGTGATCTGCATAGATATCAATAGTAGCTTCCGCTAGATCACTGTCAGTGACGGCATAAAACGCGTTAGTTTTAGTGGAATTGCAAGAACCACAGACGTCGGAATGGAAAGTGGAATGGCACAAATTGATGCTATCAGTGTCCCCGATACACATACAAAGTTTAGAAAACCTCTTTACAATCTCTTTAATACTGTCTTGGGTTTGAAATATTTCTGATATTTTCAGTGAAAGTGTCTTCCATTTGTACATGAACGGCAAACAGTTGTATCAGTATCCCTGTTTAGAAAATTGTAAAATGTAACCATTATCAATAATTATGTAATATTGTTTATCCTAATGGCAAGATAATTACCAAGATTAGCCAGATCAATAATACCTTTATATAATAATTTATCGCGCTTCGCCCACAGAACTTTTAATCGTACACAAGCGTAATCGTACAACGCCCTAATGCTCCGATGAAATGAAATGTAAATAAAATGTTAACTACATAATATTACCATTTTCTAATATTAAAAAAAAAGAAAGAAATATCTATATTTTACAAGGATAACAAATTAAGTTCCTCAGCCAAACCTCTTAGCATTGATTTTTTCTAAGATTATCTGTATCCATTTACAGCTGGGTTGGCTAGAATTATGAGTAAAGATGACTTATTTACATCCTGATTGAGAACTGAACTCAAATCCACATCAACCTGCTTACTTGTCAGATTGTGAATTACGGTGACTTTTGATAAGACATATTGCCTTTTTATTCCAGTTTTTCAAGGAAATATCAATTCCTTAAGTATTTCATCAAACTTTGAATGATCTTTAAAGGCTGTTTTCCAAGGTATGATTTCTTTCCAGCAAAGCAGTTTTTTTTTTTGTTGCATAATAAAAGCACTTGGCAATTTTCAATTTCCACGATCTTATGTCGTTCTCCGCCATCTTTGATGTCTTGAAGTCAAGATAATATGATGTTGACGCTGTTAGTCAGAGTTCTTGCATTTGATTGGATAAAATATTAACGCAAAATATTTCGTTTCGAAAAAGTAAAAATTATTCCTATTAGTCTTTTTGCGATCGTCGCGATGATTTTTTTCATAGCAAATTTTAGTACTTGTTATCAATATATGTATGCTTGGGTGCGAAAAAATCGCTTTGAGCAAAGGAAATTGTCCCTTCGAAAACATCCTTAACTAACTCAATAAGTCACAGTGTCACCCAATTCAGCCAAAACAGGCAAGTTAAACAATAACCCTTTTCTATAACTTATCTATATCTGTATAGATTATTGATTTACTAGTCATTAAGGATTATAAAGTTCCCTACAGGAAGCTGAACACCTTTGATATTATCAGTTATTAATTAAGACAGGGTTTTAATTAGTCTTTAAGAAGATAACGAACTAATAACGCCTTCGAGCTAGCGACGTTACTGAGTTACCTCTAATGATAATTACTGTAAGACTGATTCAAGCTGCTTTAAGACATCACCATAAGATATTTCTACACGCTCAATTTTTACTTATATTTACATTTGCTTTTATTTTTTACTAATATTAATGTTTTTGGCGTATATTACTCGATAGACGCCACTGCTAGTTGCGTCATCTGACGCATAATTTTGCCAGGTCTAAAAGAAAAGAAAGAAACATCTATATTTTACAAGGAAATCAACTTAGGTTCTGTGAGGATCCTTTCTCTCAGCTCGTCTTTGGCCAAACCTCTTGGCATTGATCTTTCCCAGATTATCTGTACCCATTTACAGCTGGGTGGACTTGAATTATGAGTGAGGATGACTTATTCAAGGTCAAAGGACTTTCACACCCTGATTGAGAACTGAACTCTCAAACACCACGACCACCTTTTTCTTGTATCCAAGTAAATGACGTCATGTTTAAAAAGAACGATGCGCTAACCACTGTGCTATAGAATCTCACAAATTCAAATAATTATTCGAATTCAATAAATATGTGACTAGAATTTATCTCTCGTAACATGTCAAACAAGTGGGCGAATAAAAAACACTGAAATCATCTTTTTTAGAACAAAATATCTGTTTCTTCACTAAAATTTCACATGAAAAACAAATCAATTTTTATTGGACAACTCTTTAAAGCTATATATACCAGATAATATTACAATTCAAACAAACAGTGAATATTTATACAGCTGGAGATAAGATTCTATTTCTAATTTCGATACAGCTTTAAACACTAATCAAAACAAAACTATCAAGTTTTTACTGATTTTTTCTCTCTATTACACAAATAATATCGACTAAAATATCTGTTTTCTGTAATAATCCTATTTTCTACTCAAACAATTGTAAAATCAGATAAAATGACGAATAAATTACCCAATGTTTTTACATTATTTTTATAGACACTTGAAGAGTTTGTTTGCCAATATCATTCAGCAAAGTATAAAAGTTTAATGTTAAATTTTCAAATTCTGATGCTCATCACCTGCAAATGAGCTTTCATGCTAACTGACAGAAAAAGTCGGCTTTAAGCTAGCTTTCGTGTGTTTCCACTGGTCAATTGCCAAATCCTAACGGTGCATTCTCTTATTATGTGACTTCAAGATAGAGATAAATTTGTTTGAATCATTTCCTACTTCAAAGCAGTTTCAAACCTAAAAGCACCTAAACACCAAATACAGTAACAAGACTAACAATTCAGTCATAACTATTCATTTTTCAAAGATCTAAGAAAATTTGAAACTTACCCAAAATTCCCCATTGTTGTCCTACAGTAGTTGTGTCCCTTGAATGTGTTTGAACATTATCTCCATTTAACCCAGTAGGTTTGAGAAATCCTGAAAAACTCTGAGGACTGACGACATTCTCCAGTAGTTTCTGATGTTCCTGTCGCTCTTTAAATAATCTGTCAATAGCTTGCTCCATATTGTTATCATCTGTTGCCAGAGTATAATCTATAAGACATAAAATATCAAAATAAATGAAGTTTTAAATCTTTCTGTTTTGGAGTCAAATTTTTCAAACTTAATTAAGATGATTTTAGTGTTCCAAACTTCCAGTCATGTGATTGGTCAATTTGATTTTAAATTGAGTTTTTTTAGCCAATCGAATAACTGTATTTGTTTAAAATTTGGATTTTGTTTCTCAAAAGTCTTATGATTAAAATTGTAGTGAGCTTGGAATTATTTATTTCAAAATGTTGAACTTACGACAAAACTTATAGTAAGATTTTTTGAGAAACAGGGGCAAAGACTCTGCCTTCACAAAAACTTTATTCAAAAATAAAATCAAGATTTTAAGAAGAACAGTTAGATTGTTTTGCTAATAAAACTATGTTTTCGATCAAGACTAGGACTAAAATTCTCCATCTCCATTATATCCTGATAAACTAACGAAGACAGACCATGGAAGCAGTGTACAATTAGGACAATTTTTCCGACACAATAGCATTAGCCTACTCTGTTTTTCTTTTGTCTTACTGTAAGATTTGTTTGTCCTACTAAGCCGTGCACGCAGTCTATTTTAAGCCAATCCTTCCTATTTTTCAACCATCAGCCATCGAAGGAACTTGCTACGTGAACACCCTGAAGCACACGCGTCTTATAAAAGTCAGTAAACATGGCAGAAAGAAATCAATCAAGAATATGAAATGTAAACAAAGTATATGGAATAAGTCAATATATTACATAAAACATTTCACGTTTGTAAAATGGAAAATGTTTTCGTAATTACATGACATTTTAAAATGAATAGAGAAGATGCGTAGGCTGCAATTTAAAGAGACTTTGTTAAAGGGGAATGTTCAGCATTTTCGAGAGTAGATTTGTGTTTATAGCCTTCAGATTTACTGGAACTTCCCAAAAATCGCATAATCCCTTCAATTATACCCGTCCCGTACCTTAACAGTTATCTTTTATTTTCTGTTGTTGTTAGTTAAGTTTTCGAGAATAAAGCCCCTGTATCTCAAAAGTTAGGAAATCTACCTAAGATCTCTATCTTAGAGCCTTTATTATGGTCACATTTAGTAAATCTTAGTTTTAGTGTATTTGCAAGAAATACATTTCAATCAAATGTCTGTGGTTCCTGCAATTCCCCTTTTCTAAAGTAATTAATTGCAAAATATGTTTACATAATATAAGGCTTTTTAGATAAATGACGTTATCAAGCAAGTTTTAAGGGAAACAGCTTTATAATCTCTTAAATTTCACACCAACAATTGTTTTTATATTGTAATAAAGCAGAACAAACCTGTTTGATCATGATGATAAAGTGGTGTAGTATCAGAAGATGACCAGGTATTTTGTCTGTAACGATAATTAGAATCTCGGGACCCTGGTCTCTGTCCCGTTAAATCTGAACGTCGTCTCATGTTTGTATGAACTGACTGTAATACATCGATATCTTCTTCTGTAACAGGAACATCAAAGTTTAAAAAATAGTCATTTATATTTGTTTAAGGGTATTGATTGGGCTAGCGTTCGAGAAAAAAAACACGAGATGGAAGTTTTGCGAATTACTTATTATTTTTGGGCTCAGATTGTAGATAATTATTATTACTTTATTTGTAAACTATATAGAATGAAAAAAAACGAAAAGAAATTAGGTATTTTGTTAGTTTTTGCTAAAAAATTAGGAAAAAGTAGCAAAATGTGTCCCGGTTGATACAAGATTTCTCAGCCATTTTTTATTGGAAAATTACGATCTTGGTCTTGATTGAAAGCTTATTCAATAAGGATGAAACGTACAGAGAGTTTTTTCGAAAATTCTAATCAGTTTGGCCCCTGGAAAATGTTTGCCGTACCTACGTGTAAATTTTCGTAAATTTTCGTTTTTCCATGGTAACCACCAAAATAATATTATTTTTTGGAAAATCGCTCTGTATGTTTCTCGGCAATGTAATTGTCTACATTTATGTCAAGTTTGATGTAGATTGATCCATTCACATTTTTTAAAACTTGTATCAAAGGTTTGAAATGTCAAATTTTTATGACATGTTTGAAAGGGCTGTCAACTCATTAAAAAAAATCTGATTGACATGAAATCAACCTTAAACTATCGAGAAGGACCCCAAATCATCAACAAATGCACAACAAGTTGTAAGAAATCATTATTTCATATACTTATTCCATTTTTTCATAACGTGAAATAGCCCAATTAACACCCTTAAGGTTGGAAAGTCTGACGACCTTGAAAAAGTCCTCTTCACTCAAGAGGTTTGGCCAAGGGTCAGCTGGGCGAAAGTATCCTCATAAGCTCGTATTATAGTATGACATCGCTAGGTATGGATAATCCAAGAATATCAAGAGGTTTAGCCAAGGACAAGCAGAGAGAAAGGACCCTTATGGGAACCCAAGTTTTTATCCTTGTAAGATCATGTAATGCCAAAAGGTTTGGCCAAAAACCAGCTGGGAGAAAGCATCCTCATAAGAACCAAAGTTTTATTCTTGTAAGATCAATGCCAAGAAGTTTAGCCAAGGACAGCTGTGAAAAGGGATCCTCATAAGACCTTAAGTTGTTGTCCTTGTAAAATATATAGTTTCTTTCTTTCTCGCATTATGGTATACATGACATCACATGTAGTGGCTAGGTACAGATAATCCGGGAAAGATCAATGCCATGAGATTTAGCCAAGGACCAGCTGGGAGAAAGGATCCTCACAGAACTAAAGTTTTTATCCTTGTATAATATAGATGTTTCTTTCTTTTCTAAATGGCCCTGATACACTGATACTTTAAAAAGCTAATAACCTACCAACAGGATTAGGTGTGGAATCTATAAAAGTTGATAATGTTGTGGAACCAGTTGCAGGATCATGCTGGATTATTCCATTGTCTTGGAGAATCTGAACAGGTTCCTCAGCTGGTCTCACTCTTCCCTCTCCTTCATATCTGCAATTATATAACATGGAGTTTTATATCCTACTTTTCTGTAGCTGTTTTGACAAAAGTTCATCCAAATAAGGACGGGCAAACGCAATACAGTGTGCAATGAGGGAAATTTTGCCAGGACAGCAGTATAAGCCTACTATTATTATCGATTTCCAACTGTCGAGAGATCTTTAACGTGCACAGCCAATAGCACACAGGGCCATCCGAATGACTAGACGCTTTATCCATGTCAGCTCCTCCGACCTGCATCACTGACAGGGGAAACTGGGTTGAAAAATACAAAAGTATCATCTTGACCAGGGCAGGATGCAAATCTCCTTTTCATTCTATTTTCATTTGGAGTAAAGAATAGTAATGGAATGGAGTTTTCACCCATATCTCATTGGGAGAATGAGATGAAATGGATTTTTATATATTCTACTTTTCTGTATCTCATTAGGCTATTAAAATAGAGAGCTCATTTCCCTGAAACAAGGTTTCTGAGTTCCCCACTTTCTCTAGTCATGCTTTTTCGACTAACGAAATGAAATGAAGTTTAATACTCTTCTATTCTGTACCTTACCTGACTCAAAAAAGCAATGTTATAGAGTGAGTTATGTATGGGAGAAATTTCTGCACTTTATTGGACAACATTATAGAATTTGTTATGAGAGAAATTTGCTATGTCAGCATGTCGGAGAATATAATTATCACTGTAAATATATTCGATATACATCATTTAAACTACAGTAATATATAATACAAATGATATATAACTTTATCATTATTACAATCAATATGAAGCCATTATCCAAATTCAACCATTTACTATCATATATCATATTATATTTTATGCTTATATCAGATGACGAAATATAATGTCATGGTAGAATACTCATCAGTTTCGGGGGCAGATCAAGGATTCAGATAAAGGGTGGGGAGGGTGGGGGGGAGAGAGGCTCTAAAATATAACATGCTTCAAATTCAACGGCAAATTTTTAGAGGGTTCTGACATCAGTCGGCCAAAAATAGGGGGGATCGAGCTGGGGGAGTCCCCCCCTTGGATCCGCCAATGAGTATGAGCGCTTAGAGTAAATGCCTATTTAGATAAGCGCTATATAAGCACTGTAAATAATAATAATAATAATAATAATTTACAAATAGTCCAATACTTAAATCCAATGCAGTTTATTCCAAAAATATTCACACAATAAAAGTATCCAAAACTAGATTATTCAAATATTTCAACTCACAGTAAATTATTTGTCCATTTCAACATTTTACAAATATATCATCATCCAAAATCTATAAAATCCATCTAAAATTGGTAGAAATCACCAGGTTTACCCAACAAGGAAGAGTTTGATAGAGAGACTGATATCTGATCAATCACATGATGATATAACAGTATAGATATAATATTATAGATATTAACAACTTGTTATCTTATATTACATACTTATATTAGGGGTGGGGCTGACTAGGGTACAAGTTGAATGGGGTGGGGGTGGGGGGGGGAATTGTCGTGTTATTGTATTTGGGGGAGGGGTGTGGGGTGATATAACAGTATTGATATAATATTATCAATATTAACACTTTGTTATCATATATTACATACTTATATTAGGGGTGGGGCTGACTAGGGTACAAGTTGAATGGGGTGGGGGTGGGGGGGAATTGTCGTGTTATTGTATTTGGGGGAGGGGTGTGGGGTGATATAACAGTATTGATATAATATTATCAATATTAACACTTTGTTATCATATATTACATACTTATATTAGGGGTGGGGCTGACTAGGGTACAAGTTGAAGGGAGAGGGGGAGGGGTTGTGTAATTGTATTAGGGGGAGGGGTGTGGGATGATATAACTTATTGATATAATATTATCAATATTAACAAGTTGTTATCATATATTACATACGTATATTAGGGGTGGGGCTGACTAGGGTACAAGTTGAAGGGGGTGGGGGGATTGTAGTGTAATTGTTTTTGGGGGAGGGGTGTGGGATGATAAAATAGTATTGATATAACATTATCAATATTAACAACTTATCATATATTACATACGTATATTAGGGGTGGGGCTGACTAGGGTACAAGTTGAAGGGGGGTGGGGGGTCGTGTAATTGTATTAGGGGGAGGGGTGTAGGGTGATATAACTTATTGATATAATATTATCAATATTAACAACCTGTTATCATATATTACATACTTATTTTAGGGGTGGGGCAGGCTGAAAATCACTGATTTGGGTACAGGTTCAAGATGAAAGGGGAAGGGGCTGAAAAGGATATAAGTTTGAAAGTGGGGGGAGGGCATGAAAAGGTATTGAAGAGGTTTACAATATTCAATTTCATCTTATAAACTATATTTAGTGGCAATTACTGAAAAAATATGGAGAATTTTTGACAATCTCAGAATTACAAAAATATATAAACAGAAATAAACATACCAACAAATTTTAAAAAATGAAACAATTAAAACAATTTAATTTTCCTGACTTGTTTTTCCTAAATGCTCGATACAGTAATCTTTTATCTTGATCACTACAACCAATCAAAGTTTACCTTTATCTTATCAGGTCAATATAGATAGATCAATGTAGATTTCATTTTTAACATACCACATAATTATGATAGGATACCACAAACAAATTTGATAGGTTTTCATTTGTCAAAATAGCATTTCAGATGCCTGTAACACTTTCTAAAATGGTTATTGCAAAATTTGGTTTTATCTCACTAAATTTTCCCAGGTATGATGTCATCAAACACCTTAACTTTGGAAGACTTTTAACTTTTATAAAGCACTCTCTTATTACCAAAATTCAGCATCAAAATAGGGTCCAAAATCACATATCTAAATCTGTCTACTAAATCCATTGATTGATTATTGATAATCTATTGACAACATTAATGATAAATATGACATGTGCCATGACTAATTATAATAGGAAACAATTAATTACTAATCTCATCTCTAAAACTCTATTTTCATGCTCCATTATAAATATTTAGATAACTATACAGATAGCCGATATTGTGCTCTAATATTCAGATAACAGTACAGATAGCTGAAATTGTGCTCTAATATTCAGATAACAGTACAGATAGCTGAAATTGTGCTCTAATATTCAGATAACAGTACAGATAGCTGAAATTGTGCTCTAATATTAAGATAACAATACAGCTAGCTGAAATTGTGTTCTATTATTTAGATAACAATACAGATAGCTGAAATTGTGTTCTAATATTCAGATAACAGTACAGATAGCTGAAATTGTGCTCTAATATTAAGATAACAATACAGCTAGCTGAAATTGTGTTCTATTATTTAGATAACAATACAGATAGCTGAAATTGTGTTCTAATATTCAGATAACAGTACAGATAGCTGAAATTGTGCTCTAATATTAAGATAACAATACAGCTAGCTGAAATTGTGTTCTATTATTTAGATAACAATACAGATAGCTGAAATTGTGTTCTAATATTCAGATAACAATACAGATAGCTGAAATTGTGCTCTAATATTTAGATAACAATACAGATAGCTGAAATTGTGTTCTAATATCCAGATAACAATACAGATAGCTGAAATTGTGCTCTCATATTTAGATAACAATACAGATAGCTGAAATGGTGCTCTATCTGCTGGTAAAGTAAATATTCAGATAACAATACAGATAGCTGAAATTGAGCTCTAATATTCAGATAACAATACAGATAGCTGAAATTGTGCTCTAATATTTAGATAACTATACAGATAGCTGAAATTGTGCTCTAATATTTAGATAACAATACAGATAGCTGAAATTGTGCTCTAATACTTAGATAACAATACAGATAGCTGAAATTAAGCTTTATCAGTTGGTAAAGTAAATATTTAGATAACTATAAAGAAATGAGCTGAATTTTTAGTTAATTACCTGATTAAGTATAAAGTGTAAATGGAAAGTGAAATTTTCTAGTTTACAGCATATGATTATCAAGAGATTAGGCAATTTTCATGCATGAAGACTATTTACATATATTCAAGACTCAAAGCAAACAAAGAAAATGCTGACTCTTCGCCTATAAGTTCACTCCTAGCCTGTGGTCATGATAATAATCAAATTGTGCGATAATTTGAATGAATATTCAATACCTCAGTCAATAATTATAGTTTATATCCTATATGATATGGAATTGTATAGAGGATCCAATAAAGAAGGTGAATCAAGGGTTTTGGTCTCTAGGTTAAGGCATGTAAGAAGGGATTATGCAATTTTCATGCAGTTGTAGTACATAAGGAGACTATTTATATTCAGAAAATTCATTTTTAGTAACTCTGAAGGAAGACTATTTACATTTATTCAAGCATTCAAGACTCAAAGCAAACAACGAAAATACTGATTGGTCCCCTTGAAAGGTCAGTCCTAGCCCGAGGTCGAGACAAAATCTAATGTGAAGTAATTGATCTATAAGAAAAGATAATAATAAAGCTATATATCTCACCAGTCACCTACCAGTTAGTAAGAACAGTATGAGATATTACCATTCTGTTTACCTTCAGGTTCCGATCTTTCTCTACACATGTACAACATATGATTACATCTTCACAAACACAATGACTTACGAAATATATTACAGTTTTCTTAAACAACTGGAGAGGTATCATGGAAAACCATTATGAATAAGGGTACACTTTTGAAATGAAATGAAATGGATTTTTACATCCTGCTTTTCTGCACCTGTAGGGGCTTACGAGGACGGACAAACGCCATACAAATACAAGGGAAATTTTGCCAGGACAGCAGCATAATAATCTTCTGTTATTGTCAATTTCTAACTGTGGAGGGATATTTAACGTGCACAGCCTGTAGCACACAAGGTCTCAGTTCATTGTCTTATCCAAACAATTAGACGCTTTTTCAATGTCAGCCTCTCCGACCTGCATCACTGACAGGGGCATGAAAACTGAGAATAGACCTTTATCTGTGAAACATTAATATTTCTTGAAGCTGGGAGGATGTCTAACTATCTGATATAAAGTAGTACAATGTTTTAGAAGAGAGATACTTAATGTTAATATCACAGCTTTATTATTATTCCATTATAAAATGACTTATCATTACATATACCATTGTTACAGTACCTCTTCTTCCAGCTAACCAGCAAGCTAAACTTCAAAACTCAACTCTCTTTATAAGGGTTCTATAGCACAGTCGGTTAAAGCGTCTTTATATATCAGACCCTCTCAATTAATTTTTGTAAAGGGCCAAATGCATTTTATGAAAAAATATAAGGGCCAAATGGTGATTAGCAAGCATAACGAGCACAGCGTTTTAGAGAAAGGGTCACTCTTGAGGGGCCATTCTCAAGGACTGACATTTGAGAAGGCCTGTTATATACAAACATGAAGTCATTTGATTGGTTGTTGGGTTTGAGAGTTCGGTTCTCGATCAGGGTGTGAAAGTCCGAGGACCTTGAATAAGTCATCTTAACTCATAATTCCAGTCCACCCAGCTGTAAATGGGTAGGGATAATCTGGAAAAGAGCAATGCCAAGAGGTCTGGCCAAGGACTAACTGGTAGAAAGGATCCTCAAGGAACCGAAGTTAATATCCTTGCTGCATCTCTTCAAATAGTCCACATTGATATGCTACTTCTGCATTTATTACATTCGTTTCGAAACACATACAGGTAACGTTAACAAGTAAAATGCAAGTATGACCTTGAAATGTTTGATTCAGTAGGTCTTTATTTAAAGGGACAGTCTGAATTTTTTTTATGTCAAAAATTTTTTTTGCTCAAATTTTTGAAAACTTTACACCAAAATCTGTAACTATGTGCCCTTTAATGTATCTGAAAGTTTTAACTAAAAAAATCCAGCCGTTAATTTTTAAACGCTAAAAACATGCTAAAATTTTTAAAAACCTTACGTAAGGTTTTTAAGTGTGTTATGTTTTTTGGACGCTGATAGGAAACTACTGAACGGATTTGAGTAAAATAAACGCCTAATTGTAGAGAAATGTCCCTCGTATGTATTTGAAAGGTTTCAGCTAGAAATATTGAGCCATTTAAAGAGCAAACACCAAAACTAGGTCAAATTGCTTAATTAACAATAAGTACTCCCTGTTTGTAATTAACCCTTTAAAACCAAATTCAGTTTGACAAAGATACAATAGAGATACAATAAACATACTTTAAAAGTACTCTCAGGTAGCATTTGCGATTTTTTTGACAATCGAAACTTTTTTCAAAAAAGCAGAATGGCCCTTTAACATGAGAATAACCTTGATTAAAATGGCCTAATGTTGATAATAAAGAGCTAATGGGTATAAATCAGATAATTAGTAATTAAGATTAAACCAGTACAGTACATCCGGAAGCCGCAGTGACTCAACGAGATAGATGCTAGCTCTCTAACCTGAAGGTCCAGGGTTAAAAAAACAACTGCATTTCCATTTTAAACGCCAAAACTTTATCTGAATCTACAGGAAAAAATAAATACACGAGAACGTGCAAATAGTAGGTAAAAAGTCGATATAATGAGAGTAAATGTAGCTACGTTTCGGGACTAATCCCTTTATCAAGCAAAAAAAAAATAAAAAAATATATTTAAAGGCGAGATAGGTCCTTTCCCTAAGAGAAACAACACTAATCTGACATTAGTTTGCTGGGTTGACAAATTGGGGGTGAAAGGGTTGCATTTATAGAGAGGCTGCTAATTTAGGGAGTTTCAGAGCGGTTTAGATTATTTGCTGGCTTAGAAGAGTACTTGCTTTGTTAGAGGCATTTAGAGAGATTTAGCCAAGAATCAATTGGGAGAAAGGATCATGTGAAAGTTAATATCCTTGTAAAATAATGGATGTTTCTTTTCTTCATTTAAAAATACAACTAAACTAACATTACATAGTTTTATAGAAAAAGTAAAAAAGTGCTGAGCCAGACAAATCAAATATGAGAAATCCGAAAATAAAACATTTGAATGAGAGTCAGGAAGCTGGAACGGAACTGATGCTGTGATAGTCTATAAATAGTAACACCCTACTGAACTATTGTCTGTTGAATAATGGAACTTGTTAAAGAGATATATACTAACATAGTAATACAAATATTTACAAATTGTATGGAAGGAACAAGACATGCTTTGTTGAGATTAATATTCTATTACGTAAGGCTATAGTTTTTTTGACTCAAGACTCTACTTTCAGTTAGTTAGAGTCAAGAAAATGAAAGAAAGAAACATCTATATTTTACAAGGATAACAACTTAGGTTCCTTGAGGATTTTTTCTCCCATATAATCCTTGGTCAAATCTTTTGGCATTGACGTTTCCCAGATTATCCGTCCCCGTTTACAGCTGGGTGGACTGGAATTATGAGTGAAGATTATTCAAGGTCATCGGACTTTCACATCCCGGTCGAGAACCAAACTCTCAAACATAACGACCACCATTTCCTCGTATCCAAGCAAATGACGTCATGTTTGTAAAGAACGATGCGCTAACCACTGTGCTATAGAACCGCAAAAAACACTCGCTAACCAGCTATGGCATGTTACCAACTGAGCTATTTAGATCGACCTTGAATCAGTTTTTAGCAGGCCCGTAACCAGCCCAGTGCTTCTAGGGGGGCAAACGTCCAAACAAGGGGGGCAGTTAATGTCAATACTCCTGAAAACACGATTTTCGGTCGTATTCCGATGAATTGACTTTTTTGACATTTGGACTCTCAGAAATTCGATTTCCTGTCATTTTGCAACGAATTTGGATTGAAATACATCCTCTAGAAAATTTTGAGAATTAGACGACTGGAAATGTGATTTACTGTCAATTTGAAAAGAGTTTAGGCTGGGGGACATCCACTAGGAAATTTTGAGAATTAGACGACTGGAAATGCGATTTACTGTCATTTTGAAAAGAGTTTAGGGGACATCCTCTAGAAATTTTTTAGAATTAAACAACTGGAAATATGATTTACTGTCATTTTGAAAAGAGTTTGGGCTGGGGCACATCCACTAGGAAATTTTGAGAATTAGACGACTGGAAATACGATTTACTGTCATTTTGAAAAGAGCTTGGGCTGGGGAACATCCCCTAAAAAGTTTTGAGATTTTGACGACTGAAAATGTGATTTCTTGTCAATTTGAAAAGAGTTTGGTCTGTGGGATAGTCCCTAGAAAATGTTGATACATAGACAACTGGAAATGCGATTTCCTATCATTTCGCGACATTTTAAGGTTCAGAAATTTTTTTCTCATTCAAAATTTTGCAGGGGGCGCGAATATATTTCCAGGGGGGGCGCGGCCCCCCCTGCGCCCCCCTTAGTTACGGGCCTGGTTTTTAGGTTTATAAAATTCTAGAGATCCAAGAAATGATACGGACAAAATATTGACTACTGTTATCTTTATAGATTGTCAAGAAGTTTATTAAGCCTTTAAATGTGATTTATAAACACTGATAGCATCGATTTGCACCATTTTGATTTTTAATCAGATAAAAGTTTAGAAAATCTCTTGGGTATAACAGTGTTTTTAACAGTGTTTTAGACTGGAAAAGACTAAATTAATTACCCAATTATGGTTTCCTTACAATTAATTTTTTTGTAAGATATCATTAGTTTGATTTTTCAAATGGTTGGGATCATTTGTGTTTGGGTTTTATTATTATTAAAATAGTGACATCAAGTTATCTAAGGATTTCCACATCTTTTTCTTTTAAATTCTTGTTACAAGAAAAAGTTGCTGTTTGTTTACGGTGACACTGTAATAAGGTCAATGTTGTCGACCGCCCTCTGTAACATGTCAACACCATAGTTTATTTATCACTGTATCGTCGCTAAATAAACATCTTAGCCCCGTCAACCTCTACGTTCCGTTATGTATGCACAACCAACCTCCATACTGTATCCTGTGTTGAATCTGGTCACTTTTTTTTAGTTTATTTAAAGTTAAGTTAAAATAACAATTCAGACATTTTGGAGAAGTTGTTGATGTTTTTTTGCTTAAAACTTGAAGTATCCATCCATAAAATTGTCTTACTTACCTATAACTTGTGCTTCTAATATGCCATTGAAAGATTATTTTTCAATAGTTCTTTTAACTTTTTTTTAAGTAATTCCTTTAAGGTTAGAGCCTATTTCTCAATCCCAACAGATTTTGAACTTCAAATCGAAAACAAAAAGATAGTTTGTTTTCCTGCCAATCATCTTTTAACATCAAGTGTACAGTAGCATGATAGTTAAATCGGTAAAGGCTGGCGCACATTGAACGATTTAAAATCATTCAATGAGTGTTGGCTTCCCACAGCCCTACGACAAAATCGGGAGTGACCAAGATATTTAACATATCAAATCGAAAAACGTCTTGACATGGTTTATCGGCTAGTGTGCAGCTCATCCCGATAATTTGTAGTGACCTGGATTGAAGTCAACCAATTGAATTTCAGTTTTATATTTGGTGCCATATTGTTTACGACAGAATCACTGAAAACGACCGCTAAAAATGCCCCATTCGCGTTAAAAGTCGGTAAGTGTGCTTTGACTACTTCGATAATTTAACGCCGTCAAAAAATAGTGGGCCGTTCCGTCAAAAAATCGTTCAATGTGCGCCGGCCTTAACAAGTAGGATTGTTGTCAGCTAAGACAGTGGAATAGCTCAGTATTTAGTATCCAGAAAATAAGATCTACCTGAATGTCGATTGAAATCCATCAACAAACTATTTTAAATGCAACAGCAATAAATGCTTTATGAGTTGTTCAGGTGTAGAATTTCTGATTTAATTCTATTTTAAATTTGATCCATGCTAGAATCATATTTCTCATGACTTTTGCCATTTAACGATTTTTAATCTGACACAATATTTTTAACCGCCCCAGGTTTTATTCTAGATCGGGTTGGAACTTGATTCCGTAATGACTGGCGTTATAACGAACTTGTTGTTAATTATTGTACTATATCAGATTATTTTAGCACACGAACATCACATTAAATTGATATTTTTATTTCAAATTTTAATTACTCCTAAAAATCATGTTTTACATTTGATATAAGTCAGATAAATATTCATATTTTTGCAGGCTTAATCTACACGCTCTTTAATAAAAGAATTTTTTGGCTAAAATAACAAAAGATTGACAACTTGGTTAGGATATGCCACTCATATAATTGCAATTTTGTTTCGATTTAAAAATAACCCGCATAACTGACTGGGGAGAACCGGATTGAAAACCAGAAGATATCAACTTCAGGATAGTGAGGAAGCATTTCATTCACCGCAGCCTACAGAACACTGCAAAAACCATGCCCTACCCTTTCCTCTCTACGTCCCCTTCCCTCCTTATATTAACTCAGTTTTTTTTGTTTATGGAATACAATTAATACCAGTGCTAAATTCTAACTATTGATTTGATGTAAGAAAATATAGCCCACCTCGTTAATTATAATACCATACCTCATTAATTAAACTAAGTCAGGTGATTTAGTCAGGTGATTAATCACAGTTCATTGATTGGTCAATACTTTTACCAGTGATTTTAAAGGATATCACCAGAATAATTTGATCATTTTCTTATGTAATCATCTTGCACAAAAAAAATTGCATCCAAAACATGGCAAAATTGAGAATTATATAGTTGTATAGTAGTTGACTACTCCAAAAAGAAGTGTTAGTACCATCATGTGTTTCGAAAAGAGACTGGACACGCTTTGTATCTCTATTTTCTGTTGTTTCAAATAAACCAGAAATTTCTGGACTATTGTATGGTTCATTCCATGACAATTCTTTTATTCCCAACAGATGAAGGCACATACAAGTTGTAGTTTATGGCCCCCTCTAAGACATATTTTCTTGTCAACCACTTCAACCAGCATCACTGACAGTAAATCTAGACATATTGAAATTTCTGGACTATCAGCCTTTAAATGGTCGTGGTTGATTACTAGATGATTGTAGTCGTTCAATCCTATTATTATCCTAATGAAGCCAAGACGAGGCTTGGTTTGATAAATCACCGTTAATAAGAAGAAGGTTAATCCTGGCTTTAAGATCGTTACAGACTTGGTGATTTAAGACTATGGTCACAATATAAGGGCTATCTTGGTGATTTACAAGTATGGTCATTTCAATAATTCAGGGTTCAGTTCGTAATTCTAATTAGTCTTTTAAGGATTTAAGGATTCAAAGATACTTTTCTAGTTTTTGTATGTGTTTTATGAACAATGATAGCTACTATATTCACCATTCTGATTCTGACATTTTATGTGTATCATCAATTAGTATTATGGACACTTAGAGATTTTTTCTCAACATTTCAGGAAAGTGGCAACATCTTACAGGGTATTATTTGGAATATTTTATTGTCGTCACAAAAAAATTATGCTTTGAAATTCAGATCTTTTTTAAATTATAATAATAATATGGACATTTATAAAGCGCTAATAGCCACATCACAAAGGGACATGCTCAAAGCGATTTAAAAAGGTAAAACCTAATGAAGTCAAAATAAGGCTTACTTCCCCATCTCCCTTGCAAAAGCCTATTTTAAGTAAGCTCAAGCAAACTAATCAAGATAAAAAAAATCCAAAACTAAGTATACCAGCAGTAAACAATGAATCTACATGTCCATGGTACTAAACGATGGTGAAAATGCTTTGAAAGTCAATCATTTTAGAAAAGGGAAAACTTAATCAAGCCTTATAAAATTCACAAATAAGGCTTACTTCCGCATCCCCCTTTTTCAAAGCAGCAAAATTATCAAGATTTAGAAAATCAAAAACAAGTAAACCTGTACTAAACAATGAGTTTAAATGTCCATGGTACTTAACATCTCCACCATATTGATTTACATAAACTCAAATATTTATCTGTCATTCTCAATACTTTCTCAACTCAATACTTTCTCAACTCAAAATTTCCCTACTTCATTTGCTCAGTAGTTTATTTGAGTTTTCTTTGGGTCGATTAGTAGTGGTCTTAAACCAACTTTGGCCATAATCAATCTTAAAGGGATTGTAAAAGGTACGACATTCTGAACAAAGATATTATAAGCAGCTTCTGTGAAAGTGATGTCATTAAATGCTTAGTTTAAATGAAATTTCTGTGAAAACACAGACGTCGGAATGGAAACTGGAATGGTACAAATTGATGCTATCAGTTAAACAGTCTCTTTAAATCTTTTTTAAAAATGGCAGGTATCTTACCTTGATAAAACTACACAAAACACTCTCATCTTAGCAACAGACAAAATATTTTCAAAGCAGATTCAAATTAAAATCACAAAACTTTACAAAATGGCTTTATAATTCCAAAAACACAACATCTGAGAAGGTCCTATTTATCCTTAAAACATGGCATTCACTTGAAAGAAAATTTAAAATTCTGACCATGGGTCACTGGATGTTTTCTTGTTGACACAAAGTAACAATCCCACAATACATTTCTTCAAACTCTCCTAACGATTTTTCGTCATTGTTTCGGAAAAGTTTGTCAACAACTGCAGCGAAAGGGTCAACAAATTTTGATTGGTTGAAAAGATTGAAACAACAAGAAAAATAAACAAGAAACTGGTGTAGCGTCCATCGTGATTTAAAGACGCATATTGCTAGAGTTCTGACATGCTAAAAAATTATATTTCCAAATAAACAACAATTTTGCAGTGTTTCATGAAGAAAAAACAGCAAGTGTAGTATATTTGTATTTGTAAAACTATCTAAAGCAGACCTTCTCAAATGACAGCCGGCAAGAGTGACATCTTCCCTAAAATGCTCTGCTCGCTATAAGCTTACTAGCTAAGCTCTAATTGGCGCTAATATTTTTATCATAAAATGCATTTGGCCCTTTACAAAAATTAATTTAGAAGGCCTGATCTAAAGCCTTCCCTCACTGATGTTTGAATTGGCTGATGTAGCACATCATGCTTACTCTTTTAGATTAGAATTTGAATAAATACAGTATTTTGATCAGATAATAATAGGTATATGTATCCGAACATATCTCACCTGAGGGGGTTCAAACCCACAGCACCTAATCACATAAACTGACTATTTTGACTCTTCGGGGGCCAGTTGGTTAGGGGCCAAGTTTACTATATCCCCGCAGATCTGCAGACCTACCAACTGAGCTTTTCCATTGCTATAAAAACAGAGTGACTGTTCTAACCTGTAAAATCTGTACAATGTGAGCCCAGAACCCAAGAATGTTGTTACCATAAATCAGGCCTTCTCAATTAATTTCTGTAAAGGGCCAAATGCATGTTATGAAAAACAATATAAGGGCCAAATAGAGCTTCTTAGCGGAAGGGGTCACTCTTGATTGGCCATTCTCAAGGGCGTCGTGGGCCGCCATTTGAGAAGGCCTGCCATAAAAGGTTCAAGGTTCGAGATCATAAACAATGTCAACAATCTTGGAATGCATGAGAGAAAATTTTATATGATGAAGACCAAACATGACAATATCCTACTGACCAATGGTCAATTATCAAATATTAGTCTTTCTGGTTAGAACAAAACGGACAAACACTATATCAATATAACTTGGAAGTGTTACAGAATTTAATATCAAAACTCACTAGATGTCCAATAAGGCCAAATAGAATCTAAATTGATAGAAATCTAAATGTGTAAAAACATAAGCTTACATAAAAAGATAGAATTGTGGAATATAACATTGACATTAGCATCATTTTGATGGTCAGGACCTGACTGTAGAGTAGATATTATACTTCTATCAATTGAATTATTATGACCATGTGGACTCTCCAAATGGGAGGTAGAAGTAATGTAATTGCAGAGTATCATCAGGTGTTCTAGAACTACAACACTATTACAGCCAAATAAACTGTTCTAGTTTCCTTTGGTTAGTTCAATGATCTAGAGCCTGGGTTTTCAATTGGTTTTCTCAAATGTCCCCAAAAATGCACGACGAAATGACCATGTCCCCTGAATTGTCCCCAGAAGTCATCAAAAACATGCAATTTCTAAGCATGATAAAGTTACAGCATTTTTCGTTTTATTACTAACTTCAATTGTGGTAGTCGCGGGTCGTCTAGAGCCATAGGCGTACTCAACGGAGGGGTAAACCGACTTATTGCCCGAATTTTAATGATATTTTGCCTGATTTTCTGGATTTTTTGCCCGAAATCATAATTTTTAGGGTAACAGCTGCCCCCACTGCCCCCACTGCCCCCGTCTCCTACGGCTATGGTCGTCTAGAGCCTTATTCTCTACCACCAAGTATCATTTGATTCAGTAACTTCACTCTAACAATCTATAAACATGAGAAATATTAAACCTGGCCTATGATTTATTTTATAAACAGAATGATAAAGTTGTTCAAGGTAATCATATCGCGGCCAATCTCTAATAAATAAACACCACAACAAACAAACAAACATTAAAATGTAAACAAATTCACCTTCCTTACATTTTATCTTACATCAAACAAACCTCCATTTTATAATAAACTCACATCTACCTCTACTATTCATATCAAGAATTTATTCAAAGATAGTGGACCACAGCCATATACGCCCAACGAAAAAGCCTTAAATTTAATCAGGAGTAAACTAAACTTTCTCAAACCTTTCAATTTAGGTCCAATAACATCCTTTCTAAATTTCATCAAAATCAGTTGAAAACTAAGAGAGTAATAGCATATTCAAGACTTTAGGGCAAGGGCAATAACTCTGCTACTAACCATCGAAAATAGCTTAAATTCAAACTTAATCTTTGTTTTACGAATATGTATATACCAAATTTCTAGAGCGTTTCAATCCAAGCAAATGTGGACTGACGGACGGAAAGACAGACAGACAGGGGTGCCGACAATATACATCCATATAGAGAGATGAGGGCGTATAATAAAATTGATATGAGTAAGTAATTCATTGTTTTAAGTAGAATAAGACATCTATCTAAGTAAGCATACCCTGCCCTAATGAAAAGTGACATCAGGGGCCTTATTCTCGAAAACTTACCTAAGATAAAATCCAGATTTTAAGAAATACAGCAATTTGATTGGATAATAAGGCTTGATTTAAACTCAGTTTTAGTGATTTTCCAATCAGATGACTGGAACACTAAAATTATTGTAAGTTAAGTTTTCGAAAATAAGGCCTAAGGTGTCTAGAAGGGTAAGCACTAGACATATAAAAGTAATATCTTACCGTTTGTAAAGCTGAACAATATTCTGATACCCACAATTCTCAGCCACATCCACTGGTAAACATCCGTCTTTATTTCGTAACCGTAGACAATCCTTCGCACCTGGTTTATCCAACAGGTAATCCGCTAAACGATAAAATCCGAATTGACCACAAAAATGAAGCAAGGTTTCTCTCTCTTGATTGGATCTTTCTGAAAAACAACATTTTTCGTCAGCCAATCAAATTCAAGGTAACTGATTAAAGATATACTTCCTCTTAGAATGAACATAAAATTACAAATCTATTACGAGTATATTATATTCATTAGCGGACTTAGCAGATGATTATTATTGTCATAATTCGCAATACACATATTGTCAGAGTCATTCTTAGTCAAAACTACAAGCAATGATTTAAAAAGGTTTACAATTTATAATGCATGTGTATGAGATAATACAGGAAATCTGATGAATATATACTCCTATTGACAATGTTTGAAAATGTAAATTTTGTGTTCATTCTAAGAGAGAGTAAGCTTATTCCTTAAACGCAAATAATGCTTGACTCGAAAATGTTTAGCAATAGTGTTTCATATATCATGGAATAGTCAACAGCAAGGCAAAATTATCCTCTATTTCTTACTCTAAAAGTGGCATTTATAACAAAATAGGACTCGAAGACTTCGGTAATATTGTTTATATTGGTAATCTGGTGATACCAAGTAAAGCTAATTCTAAAATCAAAGTTGATATTTCACAATGGGATGTTGCAATTCTGACCAAAAGAATATGATCAAAGCAATAATGAAATTATATCAAAAAAAACTTTAACAAAAGTCTAACAATCAAATCATTCTTCAAAATCTTATAGACTGTAAAGAAACAAAAACGTGCTAAAATGATGCAATAATCAGACTAAAATAGAAACTGTATGTAAACCTAACAATTAAATCACAAGAAAGCTAAAAGATTCTGAAATCATCTTGTCTTATTAATATCAAAAATCCTAAACAGCAAAACAAATCTGGAATTCAAAATCTGATCCAATGCATGTCAAAATCAAGAGAAATAGTTTAGTTTACTATAGTATAGTAGTGGGCTAATAATAACTTTAAAATCATCTAAATACTATAACTTATATAGTAGTGGACATTACTCTTTTCGAAACACCTGATGGTACTTCTCGTATGAGAAGTCCACTGCTGTATAATTATTACATCCGATTTTGTCATGGACAAGATTTTTGATTAACAGAATTGTTTTGCTTGTACAGATTTTTATTATGGTACTTCTCATATCGGAAGTCCACTACAGGTACTGTATAATTATTTCACCCGATTTTGTCTTGCTCTGGATGAGATTTTTGATTAACAGAATTATTTTGCTTGTACAGATTTTTATTATAACTTACCTGGACAAGGTCCTAATAAATTCCAATCAGAAGTTAAAGGAATGGAACGGAAAGCGGTGGTGAGTTTATCATCCCAACTGATAAAATCCTGTATATTGATATCACAATGATTAATATTCCAGATAATGTCCAGGTCGAGTAAAGAACACGTAGAGTAAACACTGTCCACTAGAAACTGTGTTATAAAGTACACGGAATCGTATTGGTAAATAAACGTTGAGTTAGTTAGATACTGGCATGTTTGATCTCTAATATAATAAACTGTCAGTTCCACACTCTCGCCTGGTATATGAGCTGAAATAGAGAATAACAAACGAACGAGGATAATATATAGAGGATAATTAACGTTAAGGTGAAATATTGATTTCAGATCTTGGGATATTAACTATCAACTCTTATAACACCCTACCTTGACCCACTTTTATAATCAGAGGTTTCTTGACAAAGTTCTTCCAGGAAAATTATTCACAGAAATCTTAGAGAGTTTTTTTTAAAATCAACTATTATATTGTATCAATACCATGACTGATTTTTATATATTTTTACAACTTTTATAATCATCAGAGGTTTCTTGAGAAAGTTCTTCCAGGAATATATTCACAGAACTCTTAGAAAGATTCCTGGAAACACAGATTTTTAACATAATTTCTTGAAAAATACGAGATAAAAGTACCAGGTTTCTTTGGAGAAAGTTGTTCCAGGAAGATTTTTTTTTGAGAATCATCTATACTGGACCATGATTGATTTTCATATAATTTTTCTTGAGAATCCTCAACATGTATAATGGTACCTCAAATGATTTTTATATTTATACAAATCCTTAGAGTTTTCTAGTAAAAGATCTTTCAGAACTTCACAGAAGTAAGTAATTGTGATATGGTTCAAAATGATAGCACTTCAAGACAGTCTTCATTGCACAGATTTCTTTTACATTTTTTAAAAGATATAGATTCATAATCCAATCTAGGGTAATTTTCTCTATTCGTATTTTTAATCAAATTTGTTTTTTTAACGACCTTGAAATTTCTTGAAAATTATAATAATTTGACAACAAAATTCAAATCATGGCCTCAGCTGTTTGTCTTTAACCAGGAAGAAACCTTTTATAAATTATAAAAGACTTTAGTAGGGTTTTCAATGTAGTGGTGAAGACAAGCACATGTTTTTTACTCCCAAAAGATTTGTGGGGCTGTTAAGCAGTGTTAATTGACCCCAAGAGTTTTAATTGTTTCATGAATACAACAATATCTTTGAATGAACATTAAATTTCAGTTCTCAAACTTTGCCAGTTAGAATATTATATGGACATACTATCATAAATATACAACAAAACCCTTTAGTAACTATTGATAAAGATAAATTTGTTTCAAATATTACTTTTAGATTTATTGATATTGTACAGGGATTGTAGAGCAGAGTGGTTAGTAGCAGCACTAATGTACAGATGGTTTTAAATGTACAAACACTCAGCTGTTTACATCAAAAGTTAAACGACTCAGCACGAATGAGAGCAGAGCAAAGTGATACGCTGTTCAGGCCTTCACAGCTCTGTCCTGATCTGCCTGTAGTGTGATTAAACCCTTAGATAAGTTCACTGATGAAAATATTACCATTATTGGCAAAGTCTGTCATTTTTAATATATATTCATTTCAAGAGGTTTTTTAATATGATGGGAGTATCAATTCCTAGACCAAACACAGTTCAAGACATGCAAACAATCTTCTTGTGATCTGTTAAATAACAAAACCAAAAGTGCCATCTCATCATCATGTTTTGCCTCTGGAGCAGTAAGTCAAAAGTCAGATAGTTAATGCTAACAAAGAAAAGGAAAGACAAAAGAATATTTCTGACTTTTCATAACAATACACCTGACTATGTCATTCCGTCTACTAACTTAGATTGACAAGAGCCTAGATTGTAGTTGTCTGGAAAAACTCGGTTAAATTATGTCTTTTTATTTTCCCTTTTATCTTAGTTTTTTCTCCAGACAAGGGTTTATTCAATTAGACCAATTCTAGAACGAAGAGACCATCATGGTTTTGCACACAATTATTGACATCAAAACTGACAGAGAAAGAAACATCTATATTTTACAAGGATAACAACTAAGGTTCTGTGAGGATCCTTTCTTCCAGCTGGTCCTTGGCCAAACCTCTTGATCTTTCCCGGATTATCCGTACCCATTTACAGCTGGGTTGACTGGAGTTATGAGTGAAGATGACTTATTCAATGTCATCAGACTATCACACCCTGATCGTGAACCGAACTCTCAAACACAATGACCCCCATTTTCTTGTATCGAAGACAAATGACATCATGTTTGTTAAGAACGAAGCTATAACTGACTGTGCTATAGAACCTCACAATTCTAGACTGTGGTGACTTTACACAATTATTGATAACCTTATCTAGATATAGACATGGTTTGGATATGACTGGTTAATAGGCCTACAGTCTAGAGCTCTAGTCAGACATGGCTGGTAAATACAGTCTAGAACTCTAGTCAGACATGGCTGGTAAATACAGTCTAGAGCTCTAGTCAGATATGACTGGTAAATACAGTCTAGAGCTCTAGTCAGACATGGCTGGTAAATACAGTCTAGAGCTCTAGTCAGACATGGCTGGTAAATACAGTCTAGAGCTCTAGTCAGACATGCCTGGTAAATACAGTCTAGAACTCTAGTCAGACATGCCTGGAGAGGGTACTATAGGTGAAAACCTGTTCCCGAATCCTAATATGTAAATAAATATTGTTTATACAAAAAAAAAAAAAAACATGCCTGGTAAATACAGTCTAGAGCTCTAGTCAGACATGACTGTAAATACAGTCTAGAGCTCTAGTCAGACATGACTGGTAAATACAGTTAAATAAACAGTCTAGAGCTCTAGTCAGACATGACTGGTAAATACAGTCTAGAACTCTAGTCAGACATGACTGGTAAATACAGTTAAATAAACAGTCTAGAGCTCTAGTCAGACATGACTGGTAAATACAGTCTAGAGCTCTAGTCAGACATGACAGGTAAATACAGTCTAGAACTCTAGTCAGACATGACAGGTAAATACAGCCTAGAACTCTAGTCAGACATGACTGGTAAATACAGTCTAGAGCTCTAGTCAGACATGACTGGTAAATACAGTCTAGAGCTCTAGTCAGACATGACTGGTAAATACAGTCTAGAGCTCTAGTCAGACATGACTGGTAAATACAGTCTAGAGCTCTAGTCAGACATGACAGGTAAATACAGTCTAGAACTCTAGTCAGACATGACTGGTAAATACAGTCTAGAGCTCTAGTCAGACATGACTGGTAAATATACAGTCTAGAACTCTAGTCAGACATGACTGGTAAATACAGTCTAGAGCTCTAGTCAGACATGACTGGTAAATACAGTCTAGAGCTGTAGTCAGACATGACTGGTAAATACAGTCTAGAGCTGTAGTCAGACATGACTGGTAAATATAGTCTAGAGCTCTAGTCAGACATGACAGGTAAATACAGTCTAGAGCTCTAGTCAGACATGACTGGTAAATAAAGCCAATTTATTGCTAAACACACAGTAAAAAGCTATTAGCTGATAATAAATCTGTCATAAGGAAAAAATCAATGATTAATCAATAAAAAATCAAGTTGAACACAGAATTATAAAATCTTCTCTTTTCATGTTTAGCATTTTATTGACTTAATCTTAAATTAACTTTTGTTATACAGAATGGCATGACATATTAATATTTTAAACTCTAAATTTAGCTGCATTATTGATCATTTTGTAATGAATAAATGAATGATTGAATCATGGCACAAAGGAGTCAAATAGCCAATGAATGAAGAAATGAATGAATGAATGAATGAATGATTGAATCATGGCACAAATGAGTCAAATAGCCAATGAATGAATGAAGAAATGAATGAATGAAGAAATTAATAAAGAAATGAATGAATGAGTGAAGAAACAAATGAATGAATGATTTAAAATATTATTTAAACTTAGCTGCAATTATTGATCATGAATATATGAATGATTAAATAAAGATGTGAAGAAATAAATGGGACAAATGAATGAATGAATGGATGAATGACTGTTCCACAGAATGGCATGACATATTAATATTTCAAACTCTAAATTTAGCTGCATTATTGATCACTTTGTAATAAATTCATAAATGAATGAATGAAAGAATGAGTAAAGGAATGAATAACTCGAAAGTGTATAAATAGCATTAAATTTCAGTTTTGTCAATTTGAGCACAATTATTCAGGGGCTGCTAATTTGGGCTTGACGTTTACTATAGTCACTAGCACGTATATCATAATAACTGTAAAAAAAATAATTAATTTTTAAAAAACGCCCACACCAAGCCAACGTCTGTCATATTCATTTTAAATTTCCGAATTTAAATTGAAAAATAAAACAAATTTTGAAGAAAATAATAGGTTACTTGAATTGATTTTGAAGCAAAATTTGAAAATTTGATTTTGAAATATTGGAATTCATGAAATTCAAATTTTTGAAATATCAAGTGCCTTAAAAATTATGGATAGGGTTTCCAAAAAAAATTTAATGGGTTCTACAACGCGATACAAAAATTTATTATTTCAACTTTAACAGTAAGCTTACTTCTGAGAATTTTCAAAAGAGGGCAGAATTGTGAAATAAGGGCATGGAATTATTTTCAATTATCTATTTTTTATATGATCCAAATATTTTGCACAAAAAATGCACAAAATCTACAGACACAACAGTCAAGTCAAACAGGCAGATAAGGTGAGAGGGATTGAAAGATGATATTGTGCAGAGGTCTAAAATTCCCAGAAAACAAAAAGCATGTGCAAGTGAATCTTGGAACTATGTAACCTTGGAAGTTAAAAGATAAATTAAGATGTTACATAACCATGCTTATCAACTTTGCGACTAGACAAGTGTACATGATAACTTCAAGATTGCCAAATTGAAAACAAACTAGTTCATCAAATTAAAATCATTCTTCATACAGAGTTGTCCTCTCATGCATTAAAATCAGCCCATCAAAATCAATCTCTGAACAAATTTTGTCTTATCTTGCCCATTTTCAAGGCAAGATGGCTGCCTGTCATGAACGAGTCATACTCTCAAATATCGACAAAGGTTGAGGCGAATGTCATTACTGAAGACTTTACATAACATGTTTGTTTAGTCTTGGTTATCAAAGCAGAAAGATTAAATCTTACAGCCCACAAGGTAATTTGTGGCAGTGATTTCCCCTGAGAGACAAGACGCTACGAGAAATCTGGTGACTTGAGGTAGAATGTTCGTAGAGTGGTCGGACTGGTAATCAGGAATATCTATGCTTCAATTCAACTGACAAACAATTCTAACTTCGTCTTGTATAACTCATAATATCATAACAAATATTGAGGTCAAAAATCAGAAATCATAATTACGATACTGACAAAAGAAATTTGATGGACCATTTGTTTATTCTTTAGTTAGTGTGGTCTCACTGCATCTTTGAAATCTTATGCCATCTAGAGTGTTTACGAGCTAAAAATTGTACTGGTTTCAAAGAACATAAAAAGATTAAACTACAGTAACTTAAAAGAAGAATAATGCAAGTAATTGTAGCTACATTTAGGGACTTTCCCTTTATCAAGGCCAAGAGAAAAACAACCCCAAAAATTTAATGCCGGAGAGAAAGGTCTTTTCTAAACAACAGGGGCAATAATGTGGGGGCGTTTGAATCCATTTCACCTGCTCGACCAACCCCTCTATACAGACAAGGTCCAGGGGCGGATCCAAGGACCCTCCCATTTTTAGTGACTGATGTCAGATGCTCACGGTGCTGTTAAATTTGAGCCCCTCCCCCCTTTCTCTAAATCCAGGATCCACCCCTGAGATCCATGGCAAGGTGTCTATCAACTGAGTTCACTGTAGTATATATCAATCTGTAATATCTAAAACCTAAATAATTATTCTACCTGAAATACCTGTTTTAATGAACACCTGAACTTGTTAACACATGTAAATATACCTGAGATATTAATTAATATTATTTTTAAATATCTTATATCTTTATGTAACATCTAGACATTTTTCTAAATATCATGTTACATAACTTGTTCTATAAGTTTATATATCAGGTGTCTCAAAAAAACCGTCCCCAAGTTTGATGCTATTTTGTTTGGGGCAGTACTTGTACAATTTTTATCCGATGACAATTTTCCACAGGTACATGGGGACAGGATAGCCTATTTTGGTGCTTCATGAGTCTTCAGTACCCCAAATAATCCCCATGCATTATAATTTTATTTTCTTGAAAAAACGCTTATTAACATTGTGTATTTCCCGGAAATTGTGCAGATTTACTGAAAATACCAATGTTTGCTGGTCGACTGATATTAGACCTACTCTCTTTATAATAATACTTAAAGGTAAGACACTATCGTCTTGTTGACATGAGATACCACTTGCCTATCATCTTAAAATATTCTGAATTAACGATCCTGCCTTTCATGTCAATGACTTCTTTCAATTCAATAATAATTTTTCTCCATCTCCATAGAAAGTTTTATTAAATCGGAGATCATTTAGTCCAGTTACCCGGTGTTTTTATCTCTCAAATTAAATTTTTCTTGCCGTTTAGAATCCGTCAAAGCAGAATTGACGGAAATGTCGGCGTGCGCATGTTCGAGCACTTTGACCTCAATCACGTGGTCTGCATTCTTGCATAAATTATACTGCAGTAAAACCCCATTTCATTTCATTTTGTTACCAGGATTATGAAAAGCTGAAGGATTAATCTGAGATTTATTTTGTAACAGGTTTATCTGGACAATGACTGACCAGGGTTACATTATCAGAAACGTCATTAGGTATAATCTAGTACATTTATTTGTCCACATCTCCTCAGAGGCAACGACCTCAAATGTAATATTTTAAGGGGAACATTCAGTAATTTTGGGGATTAATTTGGGTCAGATATCCTCAGAAGTAATAGAACTGCACGGAAATTGCGCATTATCCTTCAAATATATCCCTAACGAAACACTGATCATCATTTTCTGTATTTGTGTTTTCTATAGAAAGCATAAATTCAATGAAATACTTGTCACATTTTTTACTTTTAAATGCTGATGCAGATGGATTTGTAAGCTTAAATTTTGAAAGCGAGCTGTGAACAATATTACTGATTAGCATAGGTAAAAATTCAGACAGCTTGATTTGTTGAAAGAATGGTGCCCCTTTAAACCTGCCTAAAGGTGAAAACTAATTACAGAATTCCAATCTACATGTAACATCAAAGAGATATGCCACCATTGCTTTATAATCCTGTTATGTAGGTATTAATGATATTTATGTTTTATCTATCTAACTGTTCGTATGATAAATAATATTTACTAACTGTGAACTGTGAGCTGTAATTATTACTCCAATGAAAATATATAGATATAATATTTTTCTATATCTCTCTACAATTAATGTTATTATACTTAAATAACTTGAATTTTTACTTGAAAAACTTTTCCTCCAGTTAACCACTAAGAACCACATGAAAATTGGAATGGGGCAAATTGATGCTATCAGTGTCCCCGATACTCATACAAAGTTTAGAAAATCACTTTACAATTCCTTTAAGTTTAAATAATATTGACTTACTGTAAGCTGTAATTATTAATCCAATAGTATACAATTTTTTAAAAATATATCTTCTATATCTCTCTACAATTGACGTATTGAGTTCTCATACAAACAATTTACTTGATAATATCTCAAAACTTCCTGTCCCAGTAACTACCAATAAACAATTTACAAATATAACAATTGATTACCTTATCACTAAATTAAAATTTCCTTTCCAAATAACTACTCATAAAATACTGATACTAAAGGTAGATTTCAGCTAAAAACTTCCCTACCAGTTAACCACCAATAATAATATACACACTATTTACAAATATATCAATTGATTACCTTATCTCTGAGTTAAAACTTCCCTTTCAGTTAACCACTAATAAGCCGGAAGCTACTATTGATATCTATGCAGATCACTGTCAGTGCTGTCATAAAACATGTTAGTTTTAGTGGAATTGCAAGAACCACAGACGTCGGAATGGAAATTGGAATGGTGTAAATTGATGCTATCAGTGTCCCCGATACACATACAAAGTTTAGAAAATCTCTATACAACCCCTTTAAGGTAGATTTCAGCTTATAACTTCCCTTCCAGTTAACCACCAATATAATAATAGAGAAAGAATTAAGGTCTATTACAGGTAAAGACCTAGGAGTTAACTACCAAACAATCAGTTTAACTTATAATCAATATCAACACAGTCAGTTTACTGTTTTAATCAATCTGGATCAATATCCTACCAAACTTAGTTAAATCTGAGACTAAATAGGACTGGTACATGACTTCACTTATATATAACCTACCAAACTTAGTTCTACACTTATTATTGAATACTTTTAAATACTCTTATTCTACTTGGACCTGAGGCGGCTCAGTGATTTAGATGCTTTGCTCGCTCACCTGAGAGTCCAGGGTTCAATCCCAACATGAGTTGAGATGATACCTTTGGATTTTTTAAACCCAGTTTGTCACTGTTAGTGATATGGTCTGGAGGGGCTGACATGGAAAAATACTTATAGTTGTTCAGATTGGACAATAAACCAAGACCAGTATGCTACAGGATGAGCATGTGCCCCAATTTTGTCATAAAATTTACAAATCATTATGGGCATGTTTTTTGAGAAACAGGGCCCAGCCTTGAGGATAAATCTTCAAGTAGTATTTACCATTCATGTCTTATAGGATCCACAAAATGCCAAGCTAAAAATAAAGTCAAACAGAAATTCTCAATGAAAAATCTCCATAATTCTTCACAAAAAAAGAGAAAATTAGCAACAATCTGCAGGAATTCTACATAATTCTAACTGCATAAATAATAAATGAATTTATAACATAAAAATAAATAACTGTACAAACCTCACAAATAAAACTCAAGGAAATTACAATAAAACAGTTAATATTTCACTTAATAACTTTTGTCAGATTTGTAAAAAATCGTAAATCCAAACACTAGAAAAGTTTTTTTTATGAACTGAGATTTGTGAATACCTTGGCAAGTGTTAAGTCTTCACAATAGAATCACTCGAAACTTGACAAAAGGTTACAAACTGTATACTTGACATACTCGTGTTTTCTCTTTCAGTGAAAGTTTGAAATATGGTGAATCGACAAACCAGTCAAATAAATTGACCCCGAGGTAAATATTGACTCTCAGGTTATAGATAACGTTGATAATGCACAGATATAACCTTGTATACACTGGTTACAATATAGCAGTACAGGGTATTATACAATCACTTCACCTGATGGTGGCAGTGTAAATTGTTGAAACATTGTTACAATAAACAGCTACAATTCAGAGTATTGTACAATGTGTAATGTCTACCTTGTAATATTGTAAGGGAAAAATCCTCTCAAAATGAACAAAATATTTCAATCCTCAATCTTTCTAATAATAGTAAATATATTCATCAGTACATAAGCCAACTGTATAAGGATCTTTAACATGCACAGCCTATATAGCACAATGTATATATCTATTTAATGTAAACTTACATTAAAAGACCAACACAACCATTGTCAGGCTGATATTCCCATTCTGATGAAAAAAATGTCAAAGTTAAAAAACTTTTCAACTTGCACAATTACAATAACTAAGTATATTTTATCTGATATTTGCTCCAAACTAAACTATCTCTCTAAGAGAATCACCCGATACTTTTTTATACCAAAAAATCTATTTGGTTAATAAGTACCAGTTTGTACAAATACTCTTAAATATCGCGGAATATATTTAACATTTTCATCGTAAATTCCTCCCGGTACTGGTGGTAATTCACACCAGGTTTCAAAATATACAGAATTATGCCAAGGGACACCGCAAAGGTCAATCTGGAGGTCAAATGGCCAAAACCAAGCTGAGAGAATGATGCCTAAAGATCATTTCTTTAAAGGCAAGAATATTAATGGCATTGACTTTTGTACATTTTTTACAATTTTTGGGGATTTTCAGTTTTTCTTTAATAAACAAACAACAGTCTAGAGCTGGCCTGCTCAACCTGTGTTGACATTTGCCCCTTCTGTTTTGTCTAAAATTGTCTAAAATTGAAGGGGCTTTGAAATAAGAATTAGTACCCAAAAATAAACACACGCATTTAGAATCAAAAATTTCTTCTCGACATTTTGTCTCCAACTTGAATACTTTGATTGATATGCTGCGTAGACTCAATCGATAGGACTAACAATCTCATTCATTTTCTACTCTAAACTCTGATAATTAGTCTCTGTTATCCAGGGAATTAAAAGACTGACAGTAAATCGGTGACCAATAACAAAAACTTTTAACAATTAAAACCGTGATCTCCTCAATCACGTTTCAAAAATAGGCCACTGTACAATGCCCGGAACAGGGTTTTCAAAAACTGGGCCTGTTTCTCAAAAAGTCTTACTATTAAAAATTGTCGTAAGTGTGAAATAAATCATTGCAAAAAGCTAAACTTTTGAAAAATGTATCGTAAAGAATTTTTGAGAAACAGGGGCCTGGTTACTAGGCCTAGTCCTAGTCCTAGTCAGGGTGAATTGAGTTAACCACTTGCAGCATTGGCTAGTTATAGTAACGCCAACACTGACTTGTATACAAAGTAAGACATGAAATACAAACAAAAAATTACTACAAAATGCTAGATATAAATTGTTATTTAGACCCAGGTTTAGTCTAGTTTCCATGACGAGCCTGATTCTGACGAAAATAACCGAGTACATGGGTCTTCGAGTCTAGGTCCTAATCCCTACCCAATATACCCTTTATTGTTCACCATGAACCACATCTGGCTCAACCTTCTTTAATAACTTTTTTTGACTGGCATGATAGGCAGCCATCTTGCCCCATATATGGGCAAAGGCTGACAAGCATTATTTGAAGATTGGATATAATTAACAATAGCAGACAACTCTGTATGAAGAATTTTTAATGGCAATCTCTCTTTAATATACAAGGTTATCTAGCACACTAGTCTTGTCCTATTAAAGTTAATGCAAGTGATTGATCTCCTTATAATGTAAGCAGTTACTTAGCACACTAGCTTCATAGCTTATACATGAATGAAATACAAATAAAACGACCAACCTGATACTTCAGCCCTTAAGAAAAAATCACAATTTTTCAAAAATGTAACAATTTGATTGATTAAAAAACAGAATTTTATCTGCAATCTGAACAGATCAACGCCTTTCAAACCTACGCTAAGTTTAAAACTCCCACATGATGTACTTCTATATGTCTTGTTGACTCAGCACTTATTCGACCAATCACCTCACACCTTGATCTGTTGCGGAATGTCCCTAATACCGTCCGATATTAAAAATAAACCAATGATACTGATAATATCATTCTGATGACAGGATTATGACCATATTAGGAGATAAAAAGACAGAAGGAGATCAGAAGATGACAGACGACAATTTAAACACCCAGAAACATTTGTCTGTAAATATGATTAACGTTTATCTTTTATTTTTATACAATCGGATAAAAACCAACTTGATGAAGTTCGATGACTTGTAATGTCTATTGGAATGATAAGAAACAGTTGTGTTAGCACATAGGGGCAAATGGAATAACTCGAGGTTTTTCTGTTTGCTAAATGAGCTAGTCTAATTAAAATCAGACCCTAATTTCGTTTCGTTCGTTTTTTTAAATCCGGTTTTGTAAACACTACATTAGGGTCTGAGAACCACGTACAATAGAAAGTGTCTAAATTGACCAATCTGAGCATATGTTATACGTACTAGAATGATCTAATTAGGCAGAACTTTATAAAATGTGCTAGTTACAAAGGTAAATGTTGTTTCAAAATTAGTAGCCCCCAAATAATTGTGCCCAAATTAATAAAACTGGGATGTCTCTCCATATTATTAACGCACTGCAGAGCCAAACATACCAGCAAAATTCCATTAATAAAACAGTCAATACCGGGTGTATCCGAATTAAAGTAATCTAAAGCCCTGAATTAAGTCTTACCTGGTACTTGACACTGTAGCGTGGATTCGTTGAGTAGTTTTGCGGAGGTCACATGACGTTGTCGAGAGCCTTGAAATACTAAATATAACTCAGCATCTAATGGAAACTTGGTCTGATCATCAAAATTCACAAACAAGTTACCTCCCTGGAATAAGACAGAAATAAGTTGGAGAAAAAATCAAAAATGTCTATTGTATACAAAAAATATTTGTTGAAATAAAGAATGAACAATATTTTACAAGGATAACAACTTAAGTTCTGTGAGGATCCTTTCTCCCAGCTGGTCCTCGGCAAAAACTCTTGGCAATGATCTTTCCCAGATTATCCGAACCCATTTACAGCTAGGTTGACTGGAATTATGAGCGAAGATTATTCAGAACAACCAAACTCAAAGATAACTCCTCTGCACTTAAAACACTTTTAGGACATAAAAAGAAAGTCAGAATTAAAGAAAGAAAGAGTTTAATTATTGTAATTATGATGAGAGAAATCAATAACATTAACGGTTTTTATTCTTTGATTCAATTCTTAAATATCAATAGGTCAAATACACTAGACCTAGTAGAAAATACATCTTAAAGAAAGAAAAGAAAAGAAAGAAACATCTATATTTTACAAGGATAACAACTTAGGTTCCGTGCGGATCCTATCTCCCAGCTGGTCCGTAATGCCGCTGTCCTGGCAAAATTTCCCTCATTGCACACTGCATGGCGTTTGCCCGTCCTCAATTAGCCCATATAGGTGCAGAAAGTAGGACGTAAAACTCCATTCATTTCATTTCATTTCCGAGCTGGTCCTTGGCCAAACCTCTTGGCATTGATCTTTCCCGGATTATCCGTACCCATTTACAGCTGGGTGGACTGGAATTATGAGTGAAGATGACTTATTCAAGGTCATTCATATTTCAATGCCTTATAATACAAAAAATGAAAGATAAATGTTTAAAGGGGAATGTTCAGCATTTTCGAGGATCGATTTGGGTCTTCAATTTATGTAAATTTCCTTCAGATTCAATGGAACTGCCCAAAAATCACACAATCCCTTCAATTATACTGGTACTTTAACATTCATCTTTCATTTTCTGTATATGTGTTTTCTATATAATGCATCTTAAAGAAAGAAAAGAAAAGAAAGAAACATCTATATTTTACAAGGATAACAACTTAGGTTCTGTGCGGATCCTATCTCCCAGCTGGTCCGTAATGCCGCTGTCCTGGCAAAATTTCCCTCATTGCACACTGCATGGCGTTTGCCCGTCCTCAATTAGCCCATATAGGTGCAGAAAGTAGGACGTAAAACTCCATTCATTTCATTTCATTTCCGAGCTGGTCCTTGGCCAAACCTCTTGGCATTGATCTTTCCCGGATTATCCGTACCCATTTACAGCTGGGTGGACTGGAATTATGAGTGAAGATGACTTATTCAAGGTCATTCATATTTCAATGCCTTATAATACAAAAAATGAAAGATAAATGTTTAAAGGGGAATGTTCAGCATTTTCGAGGATCGATTTGGGTCTTCAATTTATGTAAATTTCCTTCAGATTCAATGGAACTGCCCAAAAATCACACAATCCCTTCAATTATACTGGTACTTTAACATTCATCTTTCATTTTCTGTATATGTGTTTTCTATATAATGCATAGTATTACTAAATGACGTAGTATTTTTTACTTTCAAACGCTGATATTTATGGATACACGGGGATTCGAAGGCTTACCGTAACTTTTAAGGGAGAGTTTGGAACATTATTACAGATTAGATTAGCTAAAAAAGTCGAGGTTCTGAGATTAATTTTTTTTTTGGTCGAACGGTTAGTGAACATATCCCTTTAAATTTGGTTAGGGTAAGGGTTAAATTTGTTTTAAAGGGATATGTTCACCATTAGTTTAACCAATAAAATTTAAATCTCAGAACCTGGAATTTTTAAGCTTAGCTAATCAGTAATAGTATTCACAACTCTACCTTCCAACCATAGCCTTTAGATCTCTATGTATCTATAATTATCAGTGTTAGGAAGTCACAAATATGACTCGTCGTTTAGTAAGACTATGACTTATATACAGAAAATAAAAGATAAATGTTTAAGAAGGGGTTTAATTGAAGGGTGGTAAATAGAGGTATATACATTTACATCAGTGAACTTACCTGGTGTCATAACTACACAAGAGATTACCTGTACATATTATCTCATAAATCCAAAAAACTATGATATATGTAATCATTGAAAAACACTTACGATTTCTCTTTAAAGGGATTGTAAAGAGGTTTTCTAGCTATTTATGAGTCATTCTAATTTTCAGTAAAGTTCCTGTCAGTCTTGCCATTTACCTAAAAATCTAAGTATTTTATCTAAAAGCCCTTGCATATTATTAAAAGCTTTATCAATAGTAATGGCATAATCTGAAGCAATTTAGGCATTTCTTTGTCAATATAAAACTGCAGACATCTGACTGAAAATTCAAATGATTTGAGGATGTTTTGTCAATCGGAAATCAAATAAGAAAAATGAAACTTACATAAACAGGTGCTACTTGGGTTGATAGTTCAACTTCCATTTAAAACTTCATCTGGAAATTAATAGGAACTAAAATGATAAAATTAATCAAAAGATAATCATTACTACACAATAGATAATTGGTAAATCCAAAAGAGTAAATTTACTATACATATTGTTATCCAAAATATCAATGAATAATGTTAACAACTCTTCCTCGCAATCATAGCCTTCTAATCCCTGTGTATCAATAAATATCAGCGTTTGAAAGTTACAAATACCATTCCCCCTGTTTTGTATAACATCCCTATGTTCAATGTCTACATAAATAATTATTTTGTTTTGACTTGAGTAGGCCTACCCTATTAATACGATAGCACAAAAAAATTGAATGGTTTTCCTACTTGAACACCAGGGAGACTTGAAAACTTAATATTATAGTTTAAGGAGATTAACACAGCTAGAAATATTCCAATTATTATCCCAAATAATATCACTCCTCTTGCTCCTCCTCCTTTTTTTATACAATTCAATTGTGCCCATTTTTCAGTTTCAGAACCTTGCATTGAGATTAAGCCAACAAGTTATTACATTTTCCCTTTAACACATATCTCTCTTCTCCCCATCTTTCAATCTTTTCCTTATTTTAATTTCAGGGTAAGAAACAACTAACCTTGTATTAAGATTAAGACAACAAGTTAATACAATGTATAACATATCCTGTAACAAGTTAGTTTGTAGTTGTAAATACAGATAGGGTAAAGATAAAGTTTTAACATAGAGTCATTACCTGTATCCCCTTCAGGCTGTTATTATATACTATAATACTGTTCAATAGATAATAGGTAGGTTATTAAAGGGAATGTAATGAGGTTTTCTAAACTTTGTATGTGTATCGGGGACACTGACAGCATCTATTTACGCCATTCCAATTTCATTCCGACGTCTGTGGTTCTTGCAATTCCACTTCTTCGTTTTATGACGTCACTGACAGTGATCTACCGGAAGCTACTATTGATATCTATACAGATCAGTGACGTCATGACGCGTTAGTTTTCGTGGAATTGCAAGAACCACAGACGACGGAATGGAAATGAATTCAGTGTTCTAGTCATCTGATTGGTCAATCACTAAAATTGATTTTAAATACAGCTTTAATATCCAATCAGATTACTGTATTTCTTAACATCTGGATTTTATCTAAATTAAGTTTTCGAGAACAATGTCCCAGATTTTCCAACTTGCCAACCCAAATGACTTTTAATTACAATATACTATACAAGGGAGACAATACTATTTTAAAAGATAGCTTGCCAGGCAAGGTAATATATGCCCACTGGCAGCTTTGACTTTAAACAAATATATGTAGAGTGTGCATGAGCTAAAAATTGAAATTTTCAAGAACAAGGGCAATAATTCATATTAAATATTTTCAAAAGGGTTCATCAGTGGGTGATTATGAACACTCACACCAAGTTTCATCAAAATCCATCAAGAATTGTGCCATTTCATATGGGCGTATACAAAAAATGTGATCCTCTAGCAGGGACTAATAAAGCCACCAATATTTATATGGTTTATAGGCTTGTAAAATGTTTTTGAGAGTAGATATATTTAATATTTTGTTATTGTGTGTCACCAGGGCATACTGGTACATTGTACCAATGACATGATATGTATCTAAAGGGCCATTCGGTTCAACGTTCGTCATTGTTCGAGACTATGTAATGACTCTGCCATGATAGCGGCCATCTTGCCCGGTATTTGGGAAGGAAAAGACAACTCTTGTTTCAAGGCTGTTTTTTCCACGAAAGATGATACATTCTAGAGAATAATTGTGATTTGTTGAACTATATTTATTCAATATGGCGACTACCATACAGTATAGAAGTTGATACGAGTGCTAAAGGGCACGTTACTTTGAACTTGACCAATTGTTCAATGTCATTAGATTAAATAAACAAGACCAAGACAAAATATTTTATTTCATTGTACATTTAAAATCATCTCTGGTTTGTTATCTTTAAATATCAATCTCCAATCTGTTATAAAAAAACAATTTCAGACATTTCTAGCATTAAACGGATTGTAAAGTGGTTTTCTAAACTTTGTATGTGTATCAGAGACACTGATAGCATCAATTTGCGAGTTAAATTTTCATTCCGACGTCTGTGTTGTTTATCAGTGTCTCCGATACACATATAAAGTTTTGAAAACCTCTTTACAATCACTTTAAGATGTCAGTAATAACTGCACGCCAGCACATTAATAATACCACTCTCCTATCAAGAATGGTGAAAAAAATGAAATGAATGGAGTTTTACATCCTACTTTTCTGCAACTATATAGGCTAATTGAGGACGGGCAAACGCCATGCAGCGTGCAATGAGTGAAATTTTGCCAGGACAGTAGCATTAGCCTGCTCTTATTTTCGATTTCCAACTGTCGAGGGAGCCAATAGCACACGGGACGTCAATTTATTGTCCCATCCGAACGACTAGACGCTTTTTCATGTCAGCCCCTTCGACCTGCATCACTGACAGGGGAAACCGGGTTGAAAATCCGAAGGTATCATCTCGACTCATGCCGGGATTGAATCAAGAATGGTGGAGGTAGAGATACATAAGAAATACACCAAGAAAAATGAGCTATAACATCACACCACTTTCACCATTTTTCCCTCAAATCACAGCAATGTATTTGATTGAAGATAAACATGTACTTTATTTTTCTTCTCAATCCTATATTTGTATCTTTATAAGACCAATATGGCATGATGTAAAACTTCATTTCATTTCCGATTCTTTCTTAAACCTGCAATTATAGTAAGTAATCAAGTTAAAATAAAATAATAGAAATATCAAAGTGAACAGGGTCATATACATTTCCTTTGAAGTTTTCACAAATTCAGTTAGATTCCTATCAATATATGTTGACTATTCCCTGAATGAAAACCAACAGAAACTCAGATTTTTATTGATTTCAATTCATCTCATTGTTCAATCTTTTTCTTTTTGTAATATTGGAACAAAAAAATGAAAATCTTCAGAAATTTGTAGATTTTCTTTTTCATTCTACATTGCAAGTCAAAACAATATCAAACATTTTAAGCTTATAATAAAGCTGGAACGAAAAACTGAAAATCTTCAGAAATTTGTAGATTTTCTTTTTCATTCTACATCGCAAGTCAAAACAATATCAAACATTTTAAGCTTTTAAAAAACCTAGAACAAAAAACTGAAAATCTTCAGAAATTTGTAGATTTTCTTTTTCATTCTACGTCGCAAGTCAAAACAATATCAAACATTTTGAGCTTATAATAAAGCTGGAACGAAAAAATAAAAATCTTCAGAAATTTGTGGATTTTCTTTTTCATTCTACATCGCAAGTCAAAACAAAGTCAAACATTTTGAGCTTATAATAAAGCTGGAACGAAAAAATAAAAATCTTCAGAAATTTGTCGATTTTCTTTTTCATTCTACATCGCAAGTCAAAACAAAATCAAACATTTTGAGCTTATAATAAAGTTGGAATGAAAAACTGAAAATCTTCATATATTTGTAGATTTTCTTTTTCATTCTACATCGCAAGTCAAAACAAAATCTAACTTGTTGATTTTCTAACAATATTGGAACGAAAAAATGAAAATCTTCATATATTTTTCATTCTACATCGCAAGTCGCAACAATATTTTTTTCATCATGTTTTTGATCTTATTTTTGACTGAAAAAATGAAAATCTTCAGAAATTTGAATATTCTATTTTCATTCTTTCAAACTTTTTGACTGAAAATTGGTCATAATATTAATTAAAATCTACAGAAGTGTCAAATTATCCATTATTTGAAAAAAAATAAAGATTTTCATTTTATTACAAATTTCCATAATCTTTTTGAAATTTTTTTTTATCAAATGATTCCTTCTGATACGAGTTACGGGATATTCAAATTGTACGAATATGAAATGTGGACGTGTCAATATTTTGAGACCTGTATGGTGTATATTTATCAGAAATTTAAGTAGAAGTTAAGTTAGGGTGAGTAAGGTTAAGTGTTAATGGTTAATGCTGGCAATGACAAATAAAACGTTGCAGTAGGCCTACATAAATTTCTCATAAATATACACCATACAGTTCAGTACGATACCAAATAAATTATTCCTGACTTCATTTTGGACATCGTAGGAAAGAATCATTTGATGAGCTAAATTTGCGAAATACTTTTGCCAAAAATATTGAAAAATACAATTCTTCAAATAATGATAAAGCTGACACATCTGATTCAAAATTTAGACTATTTTACTAAAAGATTGATTAGGGTTTTTTCAAGAAAATGTTTTTTTTAAAGTCCTACAAGTTATAAATTTGTTTTCAAAAGTAAATTCCCCCTACCCCCTTCCAAATCTCTACTGCTGAGGATTGTGTACCGGTATCGAAACATGTGTTGTCATCAGTATGAGATGAATTGTCAATAAAAATCTGTTTTTTTCCCTTAATCAAAAATCTCATAGAATTTCACAGAATGGCAATATTGCTAGCAATCATTGTAGTGGACTCCTCAAAAGAGAAGTACTATCATGTCTTTCGAAAAGAGTAAGCATGGTCTGTTTTGCACAACAACTGCATTACTATATAAGTTCACATTATATATTTTAAAAAAACCCACAAATATATATTTAAGTTTCAACTTTTACTATAACATGTGTAACATTTGTATCTTTCAAGAAGTTGATAGAGAGAAAGTATGAAATACTTCTTCATTATGATATACTTCCTCAAATGAAAAGTTTATTAGCTGCCAATATACCAATATATTGAGAATGTGTTTACATGGATTTTGAGATTTGTTTACAGTTGGGATCGTTCGTGTTTGGTTTTTATTATCATTAAATATGATTGAAAACAGATTAACAGATTCAATTTTACAAAATATTGATTAGAATTTCTCAATGTCCTAAACCCAAACATTTTTATCCCTTTTCTGCTCCAAATTATTCTGTTTCACCACAAAATGTCAATAGGTACACAATTTAAATGAACCATGTCAGCTGAACACATGAAAACTGAGAATAATTTAGAAAATATCTGGCACTAGTCTAGTTTTGATCCCCCTGAAACAAGGTATAAAATATAGAATGTCATTTGATTTAGTGAAGATCTAATCTGCGACCGTAGGACTTCATGAACACACCTACTCAGAACCGCCCTGCAGCAAAGTGGCCCCCACACCTACTACACGCTTGCCTTCAGTGGTCATACAGGTCGCTGTTGACGCCAGCCCCTATCCAATTTAGTAAAAAACAACATCATCAATCCGATAGCCATTGCTGCAGAAGGAGAAAGCCTAATATATAAGACTGAAATATGTCCAGTTAAAGCCAAAGTTAATTTTTGACAACTCCCCTTATCCTAAAGAAGTTGTATTCATAAACAAAGCCCCTGTTGAACTTGGAAATACACTCATACTTGAAGTTGACTTCATGTTTAGTGACTAAATAACGTCAACATGAAATCAACCCTTATAAATCTGATGAGCTTAAAACATTCATTCTTTACGTCTTATATGATACACAGCTCATCAGATTATAGCCACAGTTGGGGATAAGACTTGAATTGGGAAGAGAAAATTTTGGCCAGACTTCCCTTATAACCTAAAGAAGTCATCTTCTCTCTTCAAACAAAGATTTTAAGATTGACTGATGTATTTATAAAATCACATTCACACAATTGCTGAAAAGTTCAACAGGCAGCATAAATAAACCCAATAGATTCTCAGATTCAAGTGTTCCGCTCACAAGGAAGCTAGCTACAAGGAGCCTTGACATGTTAAGGCTTCTCCAAGCCATGTAATTTACAAAATATCACACATTAGAAATTAAATGGAATGGAGTTTTACGTCCTGCATTTCATTACACATTAGAACTTTCTGCAATTACATGATTAAAAATATATTTGTAGAATTTGACAATAAACTTTTAACGCGATGGTTTCAGGGCATCAAGAAACTCACCCACAACAAATTTAGTTCTTGACATTATAATTATTTATAAAATGACCAACAATTACTGTCTCTATATGCAAACATAAATCTTAAAATAAAAGTCTTCAAATTCAGTCATAACTTATCTCTACAGCTGGAAATTATTTGCATTTTATATTTACTTAATCCTTAGAACAATGCAGGAATAACTGTCTTGAAAGTTAAACTTAAAAATTGATTTTGTTACAGGTGTGGCGCCAAGCAGGGTATGCTAACTCTTCTAGACATCTGATACCACTTTCATTATGAAATATTTACTCTTTTATTGATATACTTCCTCAAGTTCGTTAGCTGCTACCAATGGATTACCAATGTGTTAACATGGATTTCGAGATTTGTTTTACAGTTGAGATCGTTCTTGCTTGGGTTTTACTATATTAAAACTTGCTCGTGTTACAATGTTCTTTGTAGGAAAAAATTTAAATTTAGTATAATATATTTTCATAATCTAATTGAAAGAATGGAAATATGAGCAAAAAGCAAAAACTGACAGTGTAATTTTCATATAGAGATTATTATCAGCATTGGAAGCCTTAACAGAATATATTATTACTATCTGAGATATTACAAAGATAAAACACATTACACAACACACACATTATCGTTACTCTAATATTTTATAATTATTATATAGGAATTAGATTTAAATTCAAAATTTTACCAAAATGAGATTTTTTTTACCTATTTTTGATCCTATAAGCTTTCAGGTAATTCTAAAGACTTTATGTTTAATTAAAGTTCTAATCATAAAAGGTATAAATACAACAATTTTTATTGGGATAAAAATAATAAAGGGGAAAATAAAAATATTAAAATAAAAAAGAATTGTGAATAGTATCTCAGGTAGAATATAGCACCTGGTCAGTGACTTTTGGTATATCTACCGTCTGATAAAATCCACACGGACAAAAAAAATAATTAGTATTGCCTATTTTTTTGTATTAATTCTAAATATAATATGGATAATAATAATAATAATAATGGGGATAAAAATAATAACGAAAAAAAGAGTGAATAGTATCTCCGGTAGAATATAGCCCCCGTCCTCAACCATACAGCTCTCTAAATAGTCACTAAAAGTTAGACACTGGAATACCCTACCGTCTGATAAAATCCACTGGGACAAACTTAACCATGGGACTCGAGTCTTGATTTGATCCCTCTCAAAGAATTGACAAAATGAATAATGTCAGATCTTTCGCATTCTAATCTTTGCCGTAGGACACATGACACTCCTTCGAGGATCATGCAGCAAAATGGTCCCCTCACCTACTACATGACCACTTCCAGAGGTGCACGCCGACCGTCCATCCAATTTATCCGTTTTCTAATCTTTGCCGTAGGACACATGACACTCCTTCGAGGATCATGCAGCAAAATGGTCCCCTCACCTACTACATGACCACTTCCAGAGGTGCACGCCAACCGTCTATCCAATTTAGCAGTTTTCTAATCTTTGCCGTAGGACACATGACACTTCCTTCGAGGATCATGCAGCAAAATGGTCCCCTCACCTACTACATGACCACTTCCAGAAGTGCACGCTAACCGACCATCCAATTTTGTAAATGGCAATACCCAATTCATCCCTACAATGAGAGGGGGTTTTCCTAAAGTAAGACTTTACAATAAGTGCCATTTCCTACAATTTGGACAACTCCCCTTATCCTAAAGAAGTTGTTTTTACAAAGAAAACTTCCTGATAACCTCACAAAATACACACATACTTGGAATTGACTTCATGTTCAGTGACTAAAATACTGTCCACATGAAATCAACCCTATAAATCTGATGAGCTTTAAAGAAATGCCAAATCTATGTTTTGATTTGTAAGGTAAATTTTTTTTTATCATTCTTGAAAAGGAAAGCTACTAAAAAAGGAATTATCTTTGGCATTTCCCTAAAAACATTCATTCTTTACGTCTTATATGATACACAGCTTATCTGATTATAGCCACAGTGGGGGATAAGACTTGAATTGGGAAGAGAAAATTTGGCCAGACTTCCCTCAGAGCCTAAAGAAGTCATTTCTTCTCTTCAAGCAGTTGGATAGAGAGAAAGTACCAGAAAACACATTCACACTTTACTTAGGTTCATCAGGAAGTGAAAAAATCCAATGGGTGAATCAAATTGACATTTTCACATAATATGTCCTATTTCGATATATTGCCTTAATTCTTTATTCTTAATTCAGCCTACTTTATTCTCAATCTTAATTCAGTCTACTTTATTCTCAATCTCAATTCAGCCTACTTTATTCTCAATCTCAATTCAGTCTACTTTATTCTCAATCTCAATTCAGTCTATTTTATTCTCAATCTTAATTCAGTCTACTTTATTCTTCATCTTATTTCAGTCTACTTTATTCACAATCTTAATTCAGTCTACTTTATTCTCAATCTTAATTCAGTCTACTTTATTCTCAATCTTAATATAGTCTACTTTATTCTCAATCTTAAATCACTCTACTTTATTCTCAATCTTAATTCAGTCTACTTAATTCTCAATCATAATTCAGTCTACTTTATTTTCAATCTTAATTCAATCTACTTTATTCTCAATCTTAATTCAGTCTACTTTATTCTCAATTTTATTTCAGTCTACTTTATTATCAATCTTCATTCAGTCTACTTTATTCACAATCTTAATTCAGTCTACTTTATTCTCAATTTTAATTCAGTCTACTTTATTCTCAATCTTAATTCAGTCTACTTTATTCTTAATCTTAAAGAGTATGGAAAGTCAATTCTAGGTCACTTGACACCTACCGTAAATGATTTTGTATATCCTATAGTACCCATATTCATTCTTACAATCGATAATAAAGATACAATGTACAAGTAAAACAGATAATATTTGTGTGAAATCTCGATTGTTTACAACGACAGTCCGCCATGATGCCGTCTGAATCACGTGATCGCATGACGTCAATTGTGGAACCCGGCTCAAGGTGGTTGATGCGCAAGCTGCTTCAGGCCTACATTGAAAGTCTTGCCGCTCTTAGAATTCCATTCAAGAAATTATGGATGAAAGTCGTAACGAATCGATTACCAATCGAAAGTCGCCGACATCATCGAAAAATTATTTTTTATTCAATGAGCCAGTTTTCTTTACACGCGTGTGCAATGCGAAACTGCGATTGTAATTTTCGTCCGTAGGCTAGACTAGAGCAGTTTGAGTTTGTTGTAGGCTAGATACAGTCATAATATTTCTAATAATTATGAGATTTCATTTTCTTATGTTATCGGGAAAATAAGGAATCCGTTAATTTGTCACACCTTTGATTACAATATTTTGAGAGAAAGGAATAATGTATTGAAGTTGATAGCAGACCTTTCGTAAACCTGCTGTTGAGCGGGTAGACCTTTCGGGAAAGCGAATGTGTTTTAATGCAATTACGAACAAACAACGGGATCATAATTGGACTAAGGACTGAACCATGTTTAGTCCGCAAGTTCACTTAATCCGTAAATTGATTGGTAATTGACGTTCTAGACCTAAATATTATCAGATTTTTTTTTTTACAAGAGATATATTTGGAATAATACGCTCTTCTGATTGGCTGATTGCCTGTCAATCAGCTTCTGACTTATTAATATTCATGAGAAGCGGATACTTTGAAACAATAATAACCATCAATAAATTCATTACGTGACAAAATCCTTTGATCTTTTCGAGACCATAGCAATGACTGACAGGTGGCGCCATTCCGTCACGCCCAGTCTGGGTATTTCTATTTTTTTCTGCCTTCTAAGCAGAAGACACTATGCTACTTGACATATATTCTCTTTTAAAATGTATTCCCTGATCAGGGGGCCTATCACAAATATTCATATTTGAAGGCCTATAATCAATTTCATTTTATTTGTCTGCAGAATGTCTTTAGGTTTACCGAAATATGAGTTTGAAAATATATATAACCGAAGTAAAGATGCTTCCCTCCAAAAAATTACGCGAGAAAGATACACTTTTCGGAAAATTCCCGTGCGTAAAATCGTATTTCCAAATAATTTATTTTAACGGTTGATACTTTCATAAAAATGAAAAATATTTCAGATCCTAAGAATTATTAATTTAAGGCTACTATTTCAATTATTACAAATAATATGCGAACGATGGACCGTTGGGTTTCTGTTGATTTCTACCGAAAATTCGCGGGCCAAATTTTACCGTCTATCACTCGCATAACTCACTCTTGAAACCTCGTATTATATCCAATATGAAAATAAAGAATGGCTTACTAACACTCGAAGTAAGCAAAATATTTATTCCATAACGTGTCAAAATTACAGATCTTAGACCAAGAATAAGATTCTTTTACCGGTACTTTTAGTAACTTTTACTTTTACTTTAGAGTTTTCGGGCGATTTTTTTACACGGTTTGGACTTCCTTCAGTGGCATTATCCCCTTCCCGAGGACGCCTTAATGACTGAAACTGATAGCCCATAACACCCCAAACATTCCATATTCATCTTCTTCCTCCTCGGAGAAAGAGGAATCGTTACAGCTTAAAGAATCGTCTTCCCGAAATACTACGCTCGACATGTTTGTTGATCTGTCAGTGTAACGTTCCCAGAGACCATTGCGACAAGTCCACAACTGACGTCACACATGCCTTTGCGTTCATTCGGATATTTCCGGAACGTGCTCGGGGTTTTCCGTAGAAATCATTGAATTTTAATCAAAGTATCGCTTTTATACCCTCAACAATTTTCCTTTCCGTAAAAAGGATAGAGGCATTCAATTTAATCATTAATTTTCTATCAAATACAATAGTACACCATATTAAGACTTTCCATACTCTTTAATTCAGCATTCTTTATTCTCAATCTTAATTCAGTCTACTTTAGTCTCAATCTCAATTCAGTCTACTTTATTCTCAATCTTATTTCAGTTTACTTTATTCTCAATCTTAATTTAGTCTACTTTATTCTCAATCTTAATTCAGTCTACTTTTTTTCAATCTTAATTCAGCCTACTTTATTTTCAATCTTAATTCAGCCTACTTTATTCTCAATCTTAATTCAGTCTACTTTATTCTCAATCTTAATTCAGTGTAATCTTAATTCAGTGTAATCTTAATTCAGTCTACTTTATTCTCAATCTTAATTCAGCCTACTTTATTCTCAATCTTAATTCAGTCTCCTTTTTTGTTTTTCAATCTTAATTCAGTGTAATCTTTATTCAATCTACTTTATTCTCAATCTTAATTCAGCCTACTTTATTCTCAATCTTAATTCAGTCTCCTTTTTTTTTTTAATCTTAATTCAGTGTAATCTTTATTCAATCTACTTTATTCTCAATCTTAATTCAGCCTACTTTATTCTCAATCTTAATTCAGTCTACTTTATTCTCAAATCTTAATTCAGTCTACTTTTTTTTCAATCTAACTTAATACAATTTTATTTTTAATCTAAATAAATTTCTATTCTCAGATCCTGATCATAAAATTTTCATTTGTGATCCCAAATCAAACAAAATACTAGTACCTAACATTTTTTTTTGTCAACTAAAAAATTTAATTCGGCACAAAAATACATTTTTATGATCTTTTCTTTAACATTTTAGTTTTCAGTGGTAGAGTCTCAAACTAAAGACTTTAAATTCAAATCAATCTGTAATGATTATACAAATGAAAATTATTTTCTTATTTGGAATAAAAATAATAATAACGGGGAAAATAAAAATATTAAAACAAAAAAGAATTGTGAATAGTATCTCAGGTAGAATATAGCACCTGGTCAGTGACTTTTGGTATATCTACCGTCTGATAAAATCCACACGGACATAAAAAAAATAATTAGTATTGCCTATTATTTTGTATTAATTCTAAATATAATATGGATAATAATAATAATAATAATAATGGGGATAAAAATAATAACGAAAAAAAAAGTGAATAGTATCTTCGGTAGAATATAGCCCCCGTCCTCAACCATACAGCTCTCTAAATAGTCACTAAAAGTTAGACACTGGAATACCCTACCGTCTGATAAAATCCACTGGGACAAACTTAACCATGGCACACCAGTCTTGATTTGATCCCTCTCAAAGAATTGACAAAATGAATAATGTCAGATCTTTCGCATTCTAATCTTTGCCGTAGGACACATGACACTCCTTCGAGGATCATGTAGCAAAATGGTCCCCTCACCTACTACATGACCACTTCCAGAGGTGCACGCCGACCGTCCATCCAATTTAGCCGTTTTCTAATCTTTGCCGTAGGACACATGACACTCTTTCGAGGATCATGTAGCAAAATGGTCCCCTCACCTACTACATGACCACTTCCAGAGGTGCACGCCGACCGTCCATCCAATTTAGCAGTTTTCTTATCTTTGCCGTAGGACACATGACACTTCCTTCGAGGATCATATAGCAAAATGGTCCCCTCACCTACTACATGACCACTTCCAGAAGTGCACGCTAACCGACCATCCAATTTTGTAAATGGCAATACCCAATTCATCCCTACAGTGAGAGGGGGTTTTCCTAAAGTAAGACTTTACAATAAGTGCCATTTCCTACAATTTGGACAACTCCCCTTATCCTAAAGAAGTTGTTTTCACAGAGAAAACTTCCTGATGACCTCACAAAATACACACAAACTTGGAATTGACTTCATGTTCAGTGACTAAAACACTGTTCACATGAAATCAAACCTTATAAATCTGATGAGCTTTAAACAAATGCCAAATCTATGTTTTGATTTGTAAGGTAAATTTTTTTTTATGATTCTTGAAAAGGAAAAGGAAAGCTACTCAAAAGAGAATTATCTTTGGCATTTCCCTAAAAACATTCATTCTTTACGTCTTATATGATACACAGCTCATCAGATTATAGCCACAGTGGGGGATAAGATTTGAATTGGGAAGAGAAAATTTGGCCAGACTTCCCTCAGAGCCTAAAGTCATTTTTTCTCTTCAAGCAGTTGGATAGAGAGAAAGTATCAGATAGATAAAAACACATTCACACTTTACTTAGGTTCATCAGGAAGTGAAAATAGCCAATAGGTGAATCAAATTGATATTTTTACATAATATGTTCTATTTCAATATATTACCTTAATTCATATTCTTAATTCAGTCTACTTTATTTTCAATCTTAATTCAGTCTACTTTATTCTCAAACTTAATTCAGCTTACTTTATTCTCAATCTTAATTCAATCTACTTTATTCTCAATATTTATTCAGTCTACTCTATTCTCAATCTTAATTCAGTCTACTTTATTCTCAATCTTAATTCAGACTACTTTATGCTCAATCTTAATTCAGACTACTTTATGCTCAATCTAACCTAATACAACTTAATTCCTTTTCTTAATTCAGTCTACTTTTTTTTCAATCTAAACTAAAACAACTTTTTATTTATTTGGAATATTCCTTACTTTGATATGAATACAAACATTTTAAAAGTTAAATTTAATTATACTTACTAAATAACTTTTGAGGTACAAAACAGTTTAAACATCAACCAATATTCAAAACTACCATGTTACCCCTGGCATACACCAACTATACAGACCTACAAATACAAATATAGCAGTTATTTTCAGTTGGGCTGTGTATCGATTACCAATTATCGAAGGCAGGATACCAATCAATAATCGATTAATAATCGAAATATTTTAATTGAGAAATCTTCTGATCTTCAACTGAATGTTTGTAATTTATCAATATCTGGTATTGAAGATAAATGAAACTGAAGTAATGTCTATAATTTTGTATGATTATCATGATAAAATGGTTGTGACTTTTGTCTGATAAGCGTGTAGCAGATAATGTTTTACAAAAACAGTTTTGCATCAGACCAAATTTTCAAATTTCAAATATAAGTTCCACCCTTAAATAAACTATAGTAGCTGAATACTTATCTTTTTTTTCTCCAACTTTAAAATAAATAAGTCTTCAGTTCTTCATCAAAAGTTTTTTCTGCTTACATAGCAACAAGAAGTGAACCCTGGGACATCTACTGACTGAATGAGGCTGTATACTGTTGTTGTCAACCTGACTATAACCCCTGAATTCTACTCACACCCAAGCTAGGGGTTAAAATATCTTTGTCTCCATATCCACAGTTTTAAAACAAAAGACTAACAATAGAGTGAACACTTTTCATCCCTTAGTCATAGTTTTAATCTTTTATCAATGATCAAATTGGTAATCAAGACTAGTTCCCATTGTTTACAATCAGTATTGAGCTACTACACTATACGACGTTAAAGGTGCACTATCATATAAAATTTGATTTTAACTTTCTTCCACTTTGGTTTCGATTTTTGGTCAAAGATGAAATTGGTAATAAACATAAGATTCAATTACTTCTGAGCAGTATAAATAACATTGCTTGCCAGGCAAGGTAATATACAACAACTGACAACTTTGACTTTAAAGGGATATGTTCACTAACTATTTCACCAAAAAACTTTTAATCTCAGAACCTGGAAATTTTTGACTAATATAATCTGTAATAATGTTCCAAACTCTCCCTCAAAAATGAAACCTTCAAATCCCTGTGCATCCATAAATATCAGCGTGGATATCTATTCCTTTCAAATGAAAGCAGACTGCACATAACCAATATATCCTTTCATTTTAGATCGTCATATGGTCCTATTTAAATACAAGTGCTACTCTAAATAATTCAGTATCATATTTGACAGAATTTCTCTTACTTAATACCTACCCACTGTACAATGTTGTCTTTTTCAAACTCACCCTCAATCTAAAGAACTACACCTATGTATAACCCTTAACATTATTCAATAAGGTGGATTCCTACAGAAGATTATAATCATATTCAAGCAATGTTTTTTTATTAGGGAACTGAAGTGTATCAAGGTTAATCATGAGTTTATAATCCCGAAATATTTTACATTCAACAAACTATAAGATTATACAATATCTTACTATAGGCTTAACTGATTCTTGCATCATATTTTGTGACTTAATGTCAGTGACTTATACTCTTTTTTGCAGGGTTATTGTTGAAAGAAATTGGCTGCCAGCTCAAATTGGCAAAGCTTACTGAGCAAAAAAACAAAGCTGACAAAATATTCACACTTCACAGCTAGGGATGCAGGGCTGTGCTTCATGGCCCTTATGAGATATTTTTTACATTATGTTTAGTATCAAGCTGTTTTTACTACAATGGACATCTTCAAGGGCCTTATTCTCGAAAACTTAACTAAGATAAAATTTAGAATTAATTACTAATCAAAAGACTAGAACACTAAAATCATCTTAAGTTTCCGAGCATAAGGCTCCAGGACTTTTTAATACCTGTACCGTAGTGCAGAAGTCATATGACCTTGAATAAGTTTGCTAAAACATAATTATTGCATATTTTTTTATTTTCTATAATGAGCATCATTTAATTTTTCAGAACACAAAAATAATGTGACCTCTATACATGGAAATATTATGCTAGAACAAAAAGCCAGCTGTAATCTCCATTTTTGATTACTGTACCACAAACAAATAACATGAAAAAATGAAGTAAAATTACCTTAGTAAAAAATAAATACCTCTATACACTAACTTATTAAACGCTAATTTCACAGCCCTTTTATATTTTTTACATAAATTTAACATCCATAAAGAAAGAGGGTATAAAATAGACTGGTTTTATTGAAGCATATATATGTAACCCTACTCTCTTTTTAAATTCAAGTCTCTAATAGGCGAATAATTATATTCAAGGTCATAGGTTAAGGGGCTTCAAAACATTCCTTAGGGTGACAGTTATTTCCTTCTTTCAACCAATAAACAATCAGAAACTAGAGCTATCATTTGACCAGTTTTTAAAATTATAATTGAGTTTGAGTGACAGTTACTTTTAAAATTACATAACAAAATCTTAGACCTTATTCTCAAAAACTGAGATAAAATGCAAATCTTAAAATATAAAGTCAGCTGCTTAGATTAAAGCACATTTCAAAAATATTTTTATATTTTAGTATACCGTAGTACAGTTTAAAATACCTTCAACCCTTTCAACCCAAGAGGCTGGTATACCAGCTCATACTGAGGTGATATATACCCGACAAGCCCATAAATCGGCTGTTGTCAAGTGACGTCATACAACATTAATGTAATAATACACTTTAAAAAATATTGCTGGGAACTCAGGGTATATGGCGTTTTATCCAAAATTTTGGCATGATGCCTTTTCAAGCGAAGTTTTTGAAATATGAAGCCAGTTTTACAACTTACAATAACATTCAGTAGTAAAACATCTTTTTTGACTTTGAGTGACAGTTATCTTAATTGTTAACCTCCAAATTTCATCGCAAAATTTTAACTTCTCTATACCATATCAGATATAGTTTTCTTTATTTGTTTACAATAGGAAATTCATGTCACAACAAAAGTTTATACAAACTGTATTGTCGAGAGAATCACAAAATAGTCTTTGTGCATTCAACAATCAAAAATTTAACTCTGTTTTCTCCGTTTTAAATTTAACAAAAGCTAAAGAATTTAAGATATTTTGACATATTTACACAAACTGAAGAAAATCTGACATTTTTTTGTAACTTTGTGACCTTACTATAAAGACAACTGGAAATCATTTGACTTGAATTTTTAATCAATTTTGATGATCACACCTCTTTTTCTATTTCTTTTTCAGATTTTTCAATTCTAATGTCAATAATAGAAATGAAGTTAAAATTGTTTATGACTATCATTACCTATATAAGGACATTTTGACATTAAAGGGGTTGTAAAGAGGATTTTTAGCCTGTTTATGTGTACCGGTACGAGAGACACTTCTATTTCTAACTTCCATTTCAAATCAATATAATTTCTATAATCAAAATTCCGGCTGGGTGCCCATGGTTCCTTTTAATCAAGAAAGACTTCGCCGGATATGACACACGCCCTGCTGCTACGAAGTGAAGGTTCAGAAGACATTTTACATCGAGTCAACCAGTTCTACTAATTGCTGTCTAGGTCAAAGAAGCACAGGTTGAGGTATGACAAATCCACAAGGACAATCAACTCAACCACTAGCCTACTATTATAGGTAGGCCTATTACAACTGAAGGTGAGATTGTGATGTCACAGAAACACTGGCTGAGGTATGACAAGTCCAGAAGAACAATCAACCCAACCCAACTAGCGTACTATTATGGTAGGCCTATTACAACTGAAGGTGAGATTGTGAGAGTTCTAGGTCACAGAAACACTGGCAGAGGTATGACTAGTCTAGAAGGACAATCAACCCAACCACTAGCATACTAATATGGATACTTATTACTACAGTAATAGTAGGCTTACAGGTCTGATTGTGAGAGTTCTAGGTCACAGAAGCACTGGTTGAGGTTTGACAAGTCAAGAAGGACAATCAAACCAACCACTAACCTACTAGGCCTATTACAACTGAAGGTGAGATTGAGATGTCAATCATTTCAGTTGATCAGCCGCTAGGAATGTCAATCACTGTCCTGTGAGAATAATTTATCTCAGATTATTGACAGCTGGCTAATTAGTGAAAATATGTTGGTAATAACATCTCAAGGTCTGTAGTCCTAGAAAAACACTGGATTAAAATTTCTATTCATTGGCGTACGTTAAATTTTTCAGTTTGGGGCCTAGGTCGATTCATATGAAAATGCTCATAAGTGAAAATAGAGTAAAAACGTTTTCCCTAAGGAGGCTGTCATGGTCTGGGACGTGGGTTATAAAAGAATAAGCGTAAATAAGATTTTAATAAACTTTATCAGCCATGCGGGTATGGTACTAAAAGTAGACATGGACTCGCTTGATACATAAACATCCGGTCCATGGTATAGCATAATACATGTACATGGAATTGAGTACATTTGTGAATACGACAATCCTCCCCAACTTGAATAAAGAGTGTGAACAATCTTTAAATACATAGAACATAAACTGAACTTCACTACTTATGAATTTAACCTATTTCACTTTCTATAAAAGTCATTTAGAGTCTTTGTGAGATTCTTGCTGAAAATAAAATAAACGAGTTATAACAAACATCACTATAAAACATTTAGAGTTCATCAATGAAATATCTTGTTGGTATTCTGTTTCTCATTGGATATCTTCTTTGAGCTATTTGTGGTGCAGGTAGATTAACAGGATTAGGATTATCATCATTAAATTCTATATCATCTTCATCCTCTTCTTCTTCAAAAGAAATAGATACATTCTTCGGAATTACTTTGAAAAATGAACTATTACGAGTAATACAATGTTCATGTCTCTTAGCGGTGATCATACTACCCCTCATTGCAATAACTGTATAAGGTTTTGGGTTATAGGCAGTAGAGAATTTATTCTTCTTCGTTTGACGAATCAAAACTGTATCACCGATAGAGAGTTTGTGATGTTTTACAGAGCGTTTTTCATCAGCATAAGCTTTCATCTTAGATTTTTGACGAGTATCACAATCTTTGACAGATTTGTTTTTATCATTAGATGACAAAATTTGAGGAAGTTTTGTTCGAATAGGTCTATCAAACAACAATTCAGCAGGAGTACAATTAGTTGTAGGATGTGGAGTAGCACGATAATTACGTAGAAATGTATATAGTTCTTGTTTCCAATTCTTATTTTCTACTAATGCTGAACGAATACATTTACACAAAGGTTGCATTAATCTTTCAACCTCACCATTGGCTTGAGGCCATAATGGAGTGATTTTACGATGTTTAAAACCTAGATATTTAGAAAATTGATCAAAGTCATGTCCTTGAAATGGAGGACCATTATCACTTTTAACAATTTCGGGAATTCCATATTCAGAAAAGATACGATCAAGAACAGGAATAGTTGATTCTGCGGATGTGGATTTTACAGTCTCTATTATCGGAAATCTAGAATAGTCATCAATTATTACGAGTAAATAATAGTTATTAGGGAATGGACCACAGAAATCAATCGAAACACGTGTCCACGGTTCATCAGGTAATTCTGACATAACAAGTGGTTCTGTATACACTTTAGATGAGTTAGCTTGACAAGCAATACATGAATCAATTTGTTTTTGAACTAAACTGTCTATCCCAGGGAACCAAACTTTTTCACGTAGCAATTGTTTTGTACGTGTTAGCCCTTGATGTCCTTCATGTGCTAACATCACAGCTTTTGATTGTAGAATTTTAGGGATAACAATTCTTTCACTTCGCAACACAATATTATTATTTGCTAAAGAAAGTTCTTGGTGTAATTTTTTAAAAGATAAAATTGAGTCAATATCAACACCAATATCTGTTGCACGTTGATCAATATCATACCATTTACCATCACGAATAGTTTGAGATACTAAACGCAGTGTAGGATCTTTAACTGTTTCTTCGCTAACTTCTTGAATATTCATTGCTGTAGGCATAGCAGATGATATAAGATAGTTAATATAATTTTCAGATTTCACAGATTCTTGAGCAACTCTAGAATGATTTGGATGACGTGACATGAAATCTGCAGGATTATCGGTTCCTTTCATATATTGAACTTTGAAATTATAGTCTTGCAATCGCAAAGCCCATCGTTGTATTCTAGCAGGTGGTTTGGATAATGGATTATTAAATATGCATTCAAGCGGTTTGTGATCCGTAATAAGATTAAATGTTGATCCATATAAATACACATGAAAATGTTCACATGCCCAAACGAGACTTAAGGCTTCACGTTCTGTTTGAGAATATCTCTGTTCTACTTCCGTGAGAGCTCTGGAAGCGTAAGCAACAACCTTAGGTGCACTATCACTTGTTTCACGTTGAGTTAGTATTGCTCCTAAACCAAAAGGACTTGCATCAGCTATAACTTCTGTGATGTGTTCTGGATTAAAATAAGCAATAGTCTTAGCATCGAGTAGCATATATTTAAGAGACGTGAATGCCTTTTGACAGTTTTCTGTCCAGCTCCATTTGGTTTTCTTGTGAGTCAGTTCCCTCAAGGGTGCAGATACAGTTGAATAGTCTTTTATAAATCTAGAACAATAGCTAACCATTCCAAGAAAACTTCTTAATTCTGAGACAGTTTTAGGCTCTGGGAACTTTTCAATCTCAGCAACTTTCTTGGGATCTGGACCTATCCCTTTTTCAGAAAAGGTATAACCATAAAATTCAAGAGAAGATTTATTAAACACACACTTCTTTTGATTGAGAGTCAAGTTCTTGGTTTTGAGTCTTTCAAATGTTTGGCGCAGTGCTTCATCGTGTTCAGCCTGATTACTTCCAAATATAATAATATCATCACTGATATTACGAGCACCTTTAATATCAGCTAGTGTTTGACGAATGACATTTTGGAAAACTTCGGCAGCAGACGTTGTACCAAAATTTAAACGTTTATAGCGAAACAAACCAATATGAGTTGAAAAGGTTGTTATATATCTGGAATCCTCATCCAATTCCAATTGGTGATAGCCCTTATTAAGATCTAGTTTTGAAAATATCTTAGAATTATGAAGATCATTAATCAAATCGTCAACGGTAGGTGTGATATGTCTCTCACGTTCGATAGCAGTGTTGGCTGCACGCATATCAATACACAATCTAAGTTCTGAAGGATTTTTAGGTTTGGGTGATGCTACAATTGGTGAAATCCAAGGAGTTGGACCTTCAGCTGGTTCAATTATATCTAAATCCAATAACTTCTTGATTTCATCTTCAACTTGTGTTCTAAGATGAAATGGAATCCGTCTATGTGGTTGTATGACAGGTTTGACTGTTTCATCAATGTGTAGATGAACTTCGTAATCTTTTAGTTTGCCTAGACCATGAAATATATCTTGATATTCTTCAACTAATTTCTGGCTAACAGGAGTATCTTTTGATGTACAGTTGACTGTAGGTATCTGTATCAGACCAAGTGCATCAGCTGTTTTGAAACTTAAGAGAGAGTCATTACTATCAGCTGCAACATAAAATGTAGTTATTGTGGTCTTATTATTTTGAGGATTAGTTACATAAGAGTCAAATTTTCCTAATAATTTCACTGTACATTTTGATGCATAAGCAAATAACTGTAAACTTGTTGGTGTTAGTGATACAGGTAAGTTTTCATATTTACTTCTTCCCAGCATATCAATACTAGTGCCTGTGTCTAGAACCATTTCAGCTGGTATCTTCAATTTACCAATTTGAATTTTAACAGATGGAAGTATAGATTTCGTATCTTTAGTGGAATATATGTAACCTTCATCATCACTTGAGGAATTAAAAGTTTCTTTTGTAGGCATAGAATTAACTTTGTGTGATCTTGCTTGTCTCCCTTGAAACTTCCGTGTAGGCCAACTCTTCTGGTGATTTTGAAATTTAACCCCAGTTTTAGATCTACAGCATCTAGCAAAATGATTTTGAATACCACATTTGGAACAGTCTTTTCCTCTTGCAGGACATTTACTCATTCCACCATCATGAGGCCAATTTCCACCACAGTGATTGCAGGAACTATTAGAATGTGTACCAGTAGGTTTGGAGTTCTCGCGTTGGGAAAACCTCTGAATTCTATTGACATCCTCATGTGTTTCACGTTGTTGAGATTGGATCTTAGGTTATGACTTATTCATCTCAGCAATTTGTTGATCAGCATGTTCAGCAGCTCTGCCTTGTGCTAGTATTTTTGACAAATCAAGTTCTGGATCTCTGAGTGCAGATTTTCTTAGTTTTGTTGATGAACATTTGGCAATTATCTGTGACTTGATTTCTCTATCAACATCATCAAATTGACAATTGAGTGATAATTCACGAAGGCGTGTGTGAAAACTATCTAGTGTCTCTTCAGAATTCTGCTTGGCTTCTCGAAATGTGAATATTTCAAATTCTACATTCTTTCTAGGATTAAAATAAGCTGTCAATTTATCCTTGCATGTTTTGTAATCTTCCCCAGTGTCAGGTAAAGTCTCGAATATATCATAAACTTCTTCACCAGCGTAGTGTAAAAGTAAAGCTTTCTTCCTTTTATTCTCAGTGATAGCATAACCAACCAACATATTTTCAAATCTTGACAAATATTTGACCCAGCGTATACCTGCTGTGAGATGAGAATCAGGTTTGCTGTTTACAGGAAAACTTGGAAATATAGGTAGAGTATTCATCATACAGTCGTAAAATATAGAGATTTACGAATGCCTGTGGGTTGAGACGTCTGGAATGTGTATGTGCTCCGCGAAGCTTTCATCAAAAAAAATCGACGAATAGAGGTGTTTAGGATGTGACTTCTACCAATTCTGTACTTTGAGTGGAAATATAGAATCGTAGCTAAAGTTTTACCATTCTCGTCGCCATTGTCATGGTCTGGGACGTGGGTTATAAAAGAATAAGCGTAAATAAGATTTTAATAAACTTTATCAGCCATGCGGGTATGGTACTAAAAGTAGACATGGACTCGCTTGATACATAAACATCCGGTCCATGGTATAGCATAATACATGTACATGGAATTGAGTACATTTGTGAATACGACAGAGGCTACCCCCTAACCCTAGTTATGCCACTGTTTCTATTATTGGATCTGTAGAAAATATAAAATGAAATGGCATTTTACGTCCTGCTTTTCTGCACCTGTATAGGCTAATAAGGATGGGCAAATGCCATGCAGTGTGCAATGAGGGAAATTTTGCCAGTAGAAAATATAAAGACAGCTGTAAAAAGGATTAAGTTAATCAAAACCAGCAAAGCCATAGAGTGTACAATGATGCAGAAAATGTATCCCTCATTCAGTGTAGTTTTGTAGGCTCTAATTGTATAGCCACTCTTTCAACCATTCAATTCATGAAAATATCAAATGGTCAAATGTCAATGAAATTGAAATAATGAATGTATGACTCAATGAATGAGATGCTTTGCCTTAGAATATGAGATGGAACACTTTGCTTTTGACACATTAACTGTGTTTCCACTGACATAAAAAGCCGGCTTTAAGCTAGCTTTTTTGTGTTTCCACTGACAAATTGCCAAACCGTTACGGTTCGGGGCCAAATGAAAGCCATCTTCATTTACTCAGTGGAAACACAAAAAAGCTGGCTTTATCTCGTTCGGCAATAAGGGGTGCGCGCTCTTAATTAACTAGTAGAGTAAATGGTAAGTCTTGTAGATCGCGTGCTGTCTATAATGTGTGACTTTTGATCGAGACCAAAGTCGTTCGGGAACCAGAAAAACTCAGTGTAAACGCAACGTGTTCGGCAATAAAGCTAGCTCTAGGCTAGCTTAGAGCTAGCTTTCCTTCACAATTCTCAGACACTCAGTGGAAACGCGATTTTTATCTTACAAGGCAAGACTAATCAAAGCTTGGTTTCATACCCATGTTGAGCTGTTATAGCCCAGCAAAACTGAATGACTTTCAAAAAATAGTTGGAATTTCAAATAGCACAGAATCGAATGACGAGCTGTAGCCCTACCTATGCAGATCAGTATGCTTTTTTGGTTTGAGTTTGAGTGATATGAACGATTATAAATATGAATTTCCCGCCATGGATAAACAAAGACTGTCACCATCAAGTTTTCACATTAATTGGAAACTTTATAATACAACCTTTAAAAACTTTACTCACCATCAATTCTGAAATATTCAGTAGTAACAAACAAACAAATCTCTTATAACCAAACTTCAAACACAACTCTACATTCCGCCATTGGTACGGTAATACACCACGTGACCTAATGTCAATTAACCTTTGACCTGTCCCAGTTGAGTGAGCTCAGTTGTAAACAAGTGGGCGTGGCCGGTCAGTTTGTTTTGCCCTCTGAACTGTTCCTTCCCTCCCCGAGGCAGCTTAACCTTGTATAAGTAACATCAAGAAATGGAGTTTTATTAACAATAAACCAGTTTGCAATGTCAAAACCCAGACTTTTACAGCCAACTTTACTGTATTGGATTGGTTTGATAAAGATCAGCAAGGCCATAAAGGCATTTCTCCACCCATTTTTCTTTCATACAGTTCTGGAATATGCACAGCCTGTAGCACACAGGGCCTCAGATAATTGCCCATTTTGATGAATAAATGCTTATTCGATGTCAGACCCAACAACTTGCATCAATGATGGGGTGAAATCGGATTGTAAAATTCAAAGATATATTATCATTTTGGAATTAATCCCTGAACCTTCCCACGAACATGCAAGGAAGCAAATATGTGAGCCACATTAGTCTCAGAAAAAAAAACATGACAAAGCAAAATGACCGTCAGAGGCTAGTTACTGTTCTGTCTCAATTAGATTCTGCTAATGAGGACTGGCTAACGTGGATTTTTGCCACAGGATAGCAGCTGTAACCATTGAACAGAGTATCAAACCAGAATTTTATTTAAAAATAGTTTATTTGGTAATATTTTGTACATTTTGAAAACCAGTTTCACCCTTTTATGATAAAATTTACAATAGATATAAATAATATATTATATATGATGTCAAATCATTTTTAAAATAGCAACATTGGGTTTGAAAGGTTATTTTAAAAATCATAATTTGAGCTCAAGATATTTTAGCAAATAAAAATCTGTACAAGCAAAACAATTCTGTCAATCAAAAATCTCTTCAAGAGCATGTCAAACCTGGGAGATTTAATTATATAGTAGTGAACTTCCCATATGAGAAGTATCATCAGGTGTTTTCAAAAGAGTAAGCATGGTCTGCTTTGTATGCGACATCCGCCATTACTATATAGGTCAACATCATAGGATACAATCAGATCAATTCATGTCTGACTAAACAAATCTGTCAAGATGCAAAATATATAGAAGCTTAAGAATTCCATGCTTTGTTCCTGAACAAAATCTTATAAGATAAGGGGTATTTAAGAGTGAGTTTTCTTTGAGAAATATCACAAAATTAAACAAAGTTAATTGAAGATTTGCAAATTGGGGCCCAGATTTCTTTGGTGTTGATTTTTAATCAAAAAACTTACTACAAATAAAGCAAAATTATAAATGAAAACTGATATTTTGAATTATACATATTTAATATCTGAGCTATTATTTGTCTCAACTAGGGCTGCTCGGTTAAATAACCAAAATCATCAATTATAGATGCTATAAATTTTTAACTTTAATTATCAAATTTTATAATCAATATAAATTCAAATTTCTCTTATATCATCTGTTACATGATTATCAAATGAGTCATATCCCATTTTCAGCTTATATCATTGTAAAAATTCTAGACATTAAAGGGATTGTTAAGAGGTTTTCTAAACTCTGTTTGTGTATCGGGGACACTGATAGCATCAATTTGCGCCATTCCAATTTCCATTCCGATGTCTGTGGTTCTTGCAATTCCACTAAAACTAACACGTAGATACCAGATATTGATAAATAACAAACATTCAGGTACAAAAAAGTACATCAACATATGAAAATCAGCTGGTTTCCTCATCAATATATTTTGATTATTGATCAGTAACCTGCTGTCGTTATTCAATCTCAATTTGATAATCGATACCCAGCCCTAGTTTCGAGTTATTAATATGATAAACAAAACTTCATTAGTAAGTTAATTCTGAGAAAAATCGCTGAGCTTATTCTACAAGCACACAAGATGAAATTTACAATGAGGAATCTAGTTGAATCTACAGAATGAAATATAATTTTTTTAAAGGGATTGTAAGGTGATTTTAAAAACTTTGTACCAGTATGTGTGTACAAGACACTGATAGCATCAATTTGCGCCATTCCAATTTCCATTCCAACATCTGTGGATCTTGCAATTCCACTAAAGCTAATGCGCTTTAAGTCGTCACCTACAGTGATCTGCGTAGATATCAGCTTCCGGTAGATCCCTGTCAGTGACGTACTAAAACGCGTTAGTTTTAGTGGAATTGCAAGAACCACAGACGTCAGAATGGAAATTAGAAATTGATGCTATCAGTGTCCCTGATACACATACAAAGTTTAGAAAATCACTTTACAATCCTTTTAACATATTGTAACTTATAATATGCACATTATTGCATTAAATGACAATTTATTGATAAATTGATTTAGCAAAGGCATTTCTATTTAGAAAATTCAATTGAAGCATAATCCTTATATGACATTGTGTTGAGTAATAGACTATATGTATATCAATAAAAATTGCATTTCTTAAAAATTGATTTGGTTTGAAAGTTTTGTAGCAATCATAATCAAGAGCTGGTCTATATACAGATATGTTAAATCGTTTTTGGACATTTTGAGCTGCTCTGCCAGTCATGTCTGGCAATTAGAATCCTATCAACTAACTGCCGTATTATCATAGAATGTTTGTGAGTCCTGCCCATTCAATTAAATTTAACTGGAAACATTGTTTATAACAATTTCTTTCACATTTAAAATCATTATAAGCTTATGTTATGAGCCTCAATCTGACTCCTTTTAGATTCAGCACTATTTCAAAAGTGATAAACCTAAAAGCCATACTCAAATATTTCTTGAAAGAGTTTAAATCGTTTTATGACCTGCAGAATCACTATAAGCTGAATCCAAGATAGCCAGCGTGAGAATCACTCTGTATTTCAGCACTATTCTAACAGTGATAAACCTACGAACCATACACAAATATTTCTTGAATGAATTTGAATCATTCTATCACCAACAGAATCACAATAAGCTTATCTTATGAGCCTCTGTCTTGATCCAAGAAGACCAGCGCGAGAATCATTCTGTATTTCAGCACTATTTTAACAGTGACAAACCTACAAATCATACTCAAATATTTCTTAAAAGGTTTTGAATCATAATCTTTATATAACATTGTGTTGAGTAAAAGTCACTATAAGCTTATTTTATGAGCCTCTGTCTGGATCCAAGAAGGCCAATGGGAGAATCGTTCTGCATTTTATCAGTTCAGCACTCACATTAACAGTGAAAAACCTATCAAATGTACACAATTATTTTTTGGAAGGTTTTGAATCGTGTACAAATAAAATTCATCAGGAGTTTACAGAATAGTGATATATAACGTATCCTAACGGCAACACGATAACCACGAAAAATATAATCAACAAGATACTCCACCATCGCATTCCACAATCAGCTCCGTTTAAATGTTCAGGTTGTTTTTTAGCGTGTAACGGAAAAAATGTTTTATTTCCCAACATCGATATCACTTCATTTAACGATCCCTGTTCGCCGCGTGAAGAATTCCGCACCTTTTCTAAATCTTTGTCCATACTTTTTAAAAATTCTTCCGCTTCACGTCCTTGGCTGGAAAAATTCTCTTTAATGCTTAAAGTTCGTATTATTTTCATTTGCATATCCGGGTCACTGAAATCGTGGGCGGAGTCCGATTCGTCCATTGAGAGTAGCGGTTCTTTGTCATTGTAGTTCACGTCACCGTTGTATGAAGCCCCACCAGATTGTCCGTGAGTATGTATATTTTTCTCGTCCATGGTCTCAGACAGTATTCCATGTTTTCGTATCGGCACTTTCACATATTTTAAACCAAAGAAATCCTGATCTTGAATTAAATGATTTAATCGTTTTAACTCGGAGATCTGGAAAGAGAAAATGAAAATCTTTAAAATGTATTAATGAATAAAAATAGAATGCAATAAACTACATCAATATGACAAAAAAAAGCGCATTTCAATTTTCAATTCAATAATTCAAATTTAGTGCATAAATTTATTGGAATGTGTTTACAATATCAATATTTATATAATACTCTGAAAACATATGGTGAAAACAATTTTTTCTGCAATCTACAACATAATAAAATACCTAACGCTTTCTTCCTCTTTGAATACAAAATAGGACCAAACCTGTAGCCCCTATTGTGTTCACTAGGAAATTGTGGACGGACAAACAATCTGATGGACAGGGGTGACGACTATAAACATACACAGTATAATGTGGGCATATAAAAAATAATAAGAATCATTATTAGTTATAGGGATATATGACTTTAAGTTTAAATGGATCCAAATGGATAAAAGGGGTAATTTGATCTTTTTATTTGTATAAAGGCACCATTCAGAAAAAAAATTTGTAAAAGCAAGACAATTCCTTTAATCTTTTTAATGTTTTGATGACATTATGCTTGCACAGGTCTTCTGTGATACAAGCATATTTCAGAGGTAAGATATCAAATATTCAGTTTAAGTGTGCTAAACTACAGATGTCTGATTCTAAATTGGAATGGTGCAAAGTGATACTATCAGTATCACACGATACACATAAAAAAATTAGAAACCCTGTTTGTCCCTTTAACCATTGTTTTATTTTGCTGATCAGTTTATTGACACCTGTTACTAGAGTGAAGTCAGGCAGTCATTATCTTAGTCATTGTAATAACGATATACATATTTCTATACAATACTACATGTATCTAAATTACAATAATTATACTAGTACAAGTCTACTATCAACACATTATCATTCCTGATCAACCACATAGAAATAAACTTCATCAACATTATAAAAATAAAACAAACTTCATTGTCGTGTCCAAATTAACAGTGTGCCCAAATTACAGATTAGATTTAGCACTTCAGAGCAAGAGATGTCAACATCTATGAAGGCCTCTCTCTGATCATAACAGTAGTCCTACATCCAAAAATGAAATGATTTAAAGGGGACCAGTCTTCATTTTTATTGGTTGATTTGGGTCTTGAATATATTTAAGTACCGGTATCCTTCAGAAGCACTAGAAATGCACGAAAATTGCGTATTTCCTTCAAATATACCTTAAATTAGACATTTCTCCTTCTATTTGTATAGATGACTTTTCTATATATTGCATAGTATCGCTAATGTGTAGTAGGGCATTATAACTTTCAAATGCTAATAATTATGGATGCACATGGATTTGAAGGCTCAAATTTCAATAGTGAGTTGTGATAACCAGTACTAAATTGCTGAGCTAAAAAATTCCTGTTTCTGAGACTTATCCAAATCGACCTGCGAAAATGAAGCCTGTGCCCCTTTAACACTCAAAGAGTTATTAATAAGTGAAAAAGCTACTGTAGGCTTCCCAGAAGCCTCCCGCCTAAATATCCACTTTCGCTCCGCGAATAGAGGGTGTGCCCATATTGATGTAATCTAAAGCCCTGGTTAAACTCTACTTAAACTTTAAAATGATATAAACCTAATTTGCAATCGGTTAAAAATGGAAACCCTCCTGTGGCCATCTATGTTGTAAGCTTTTAGCTTAAAATTTCATCATGAGAGTAACATTAGAGGTTAGAGTGGTTGAAAGCAACAAGTTACTATTCAACAGAAGGCACTGGCGCAGGGTTGAAGTAGTGTTCACAAAAAATGTTATGGTTATTATGTTAAACAGTTAATTCAGAGTGTGACTATCACTCTCTTAAAAATATATAAGATTATCATAAGAATATATATTATCTGTAAGGTAATTCCTAAGTACTAGCACTGAAACTAAAAATCAATGATTAATAAATGAATTGAAATGACAAAAACAAAACGCTAAAAGGTTTGAAAATAAACTGTCGAATGGTTGAAAAATGTACTGAAATAAATGGCAATGATTAGACAATAATGAAAGTAATATCATTAGAGTTAATCAACAGCAGGATTTTAAGCTTTTCATAAGCTCTGGGCTTTAAGGTCATTTGAATCATCAGGGAAGCTTCATAGCAGTGTCAGTAGGATATTAAGCTTTGAGCTTATATTAAACATTTATCAAGAGGACAATTAGAATAAAATATAAAACCACATTGAGAATCTAAGCTTCATAAGCTTGTAGCTTAAATTCAAGTACAAAGAGTAAACATGAGAATTAAGACACTGTAGGTCTCTAAGCTTTGTGTGTTATAATTAGAGTAAAGCCCCAGTCAGATTTTTTCATTTTTTATCATCTCACTCATTTTACTTTATAATCAAACTATTGAAAATTTATATAAGGCTTTGTGCCACTCTCTATCTTAATTGACTCGTACCCATTTCATGTATTTACAATCTTATCCTACCAATTTTGAAAGTTTTATAATCCTCTGATTTTATCTAATCTAATTATCATCATAGATTGATTTTATCATTATTTCTGGCCTCAATTTAATTATATACAGATGTTATCTTTGTTATTTAGTCAATAATTTTATAAAGGTGAAATTTTATACAAGTACTAGTAATAGTCAGTGTTAAGGTGATATGAGAATAAAATTTCCATAAAAAAGCACTGGCCTAGGAGGTCATGAATCTAGAACTACATATTTTAAAGTGCAGTTAATTTATTAGTATATTATGATAAATAAATAAGTAAAAAGTTGCATAAAAAACTGGTGGTACCGACTGGTCACAATTATCTGGAAGGAGGAATATAAAACCGATATACACAAAACTGTCTTCTTACAATTCCTTCTCAGTGGGATCATTGGTTTAATCAAACATCCTATGGGTGATAACTTACTGCACAAGTTATTGCACAATATTTCTCGACCGTGTATATATGTGTTTGTGCATAAAATGTATTTATAAATTAACATCTTGCATAAATACTATCACAAATATCAGAAATTGTATATCCATATATCGGGTGCGTCTTTTCACAGCCGAAGACCACCGAAGACTATCGATGTCCACCGATGACTACCGAACACCCAAATTTTAGATCTAATTCATTTTTAACAGCTCTTATGGGCAATTGTTTCATCAAATTATGCCACCTAACAAGCTGTGGCAAGTGGAAAACTGGGTTCGGTTCAACAACACAAGACATTTTGATGTACCCGTCTGCATTGCTAGCCCTTCGTGGCTGAAACACGTACCTATCTAACCTATCTTTGAGAACTTTTTCAAAGTAATTTACAAATTGTTCAACATTTCCACATAAAGATTTTAATTCAATAGAGAGTCTCTCAAAGGTTATCGAATCGTCAGCATTGACCAATCCCGAATCGCCGAAAATGTGGTCCATTACTTTATTTTGAAGATAAAACTTAATATTATCTTTAAGGTGTTTTGTACAAAGTCTTCGTGTGGCATTTGGAAATGAATGTTCAATAGCTTTTGTCATCGCTCTCTCATTGTCAGTTCCAAACTCGATACTTTGATCGAAACGGATCTCGAAGTTCTCAATTGAAACTTCGGTAGCAAGGTGCGAGAAAAAATTGACCATAAGAACTGTTAAAAATGATTTAGATAATAAATTGAGGTCTTCGGTGGTATTCTGTGGTCATCGGTAGTCTTCGGTAGTCTTCGGTTGTGAAAAGACGCACCGCCATATATCTTGTGCTTCTTTATTTATGCCCATTTCTATTTATAAAATATATTTTCATGTTTAAAAATAAACCAATTCAACCCTTTCAACAGTTATCTACCATGATCATAATAGTAGTCTTCATTTTTTTTTAATAGAATATTTCATTCAACAATTCAAAAGGGTTGTGAAACAGGTTTATCATAATTCTTTGTTAGTTTAATGCATTTATTTGATGCTCATTTTCAGTGTACTTGACTTCGTCACGTTTCTTAACATAGGAGTTCAATTCATCAGTGCCAGATGTCCAACATCAAGGACAAAGTTTCAAAATTCATAAATAAAGTTTGATTTTGAAATTAAAATACCAACCGGACAGGAATATTGAACAGACAGACTTTGTAAACTGTCCTTTTCTCCAACTTCTTTATCAAAATAAATTGTTTCTTCGTTGGGTTGTGGCGTTGATTTTGATGAATTCCCTCGTTTGTTTCGACTTCTGATGTTAAACATTTCAATTTCCCCATTATCTATTTCATTTTCGTGGATGTCATCATCGCCAAAAACGTAAACTTTGGACGATTTGACATTTTGAACCTGCCCTTTGCTGTATCCAGCTGCATCTCTACTTCTGCTTTTCATTTTTTGATATTTGGGGACTTCAGTACCCCTCAAAAAACTGCTCATTCCAAAATCTGTTGGCATCTCTTGAAGCAGACGAACAGAAAATCTCTCATGTTGCTCTCAACAAGTAAAATTGTCTGAAAATTTAAATTTTAAAACTTTTTAAAGAGATCCACGTCAATATAAGAAAGTGAATCGAGAAAAATTGTTTTGACACATGCGCAAATAAAGGGAGGTTACTTCATTAGAGATTTTTATAGTCGAGATCAACAAGACTGAAGAACTGTCAGAAAAAATAGAGGAGTGTTACCAATGAGCTATATAACTCATTGAGTGTTACCAATGTCGACTGTTAAATAATTAATGTTTCTTCTTACATTTCTGTAGTCACAATTTTTCCTAAAACTAATTGGTCCGAGTATGTTTGGTCTGAGTTGTCCTGATTCCAAAATAATGTAACTATTGTGGTTTGGACTAAGGCAAATGAAAACGGAGCATCCTTTCTTCCATTGTCAGGGCTAGCACTAAAAGAATCAGAACTGAAATTTGCATGGTTTAAGTCATTGCAGTTGAACTTAATTTTCCCAATTTAGAAGTTAAAGGTCTTATTTGCTCCCCAAATTGAAATGTTTCAATGAAATATGCAGGATTAAAAGGTAAGTCTTCACTCTGATGTCCCAAATTCAAACAGTCAAAATTGCACATCTCTATCAATAATACACAGACTGAAGAGATTTTTGTGGTCAAAGGGAAACAACTCCATTTTATACAAAACTAAATTTTATCTTTATTACGAAAATAATTCTTACTGGCTTCACTTACATTTCGTAAACTTCCGGTGTCTATATTTTTTTCATAAGAACGTAAAAAAAAGATTTTAATCAAAATGGTTTGTGTCCCGTGTATTGTAATTCCATTTCTGCTCTGGTTTTTCAACAGATACATTCGACCAATAATTTCAAAATTCTGGAACCCATCGACTGAGAAATTAGAACAGGGAAAATGTCCGTTCAAAGGCAGCGCAACCGATACGACTGGAACGTCAACGATCCCCGAAATCGAGGTATACAATTTTTCAATGGAAAACATTATTGGGTAAATGCATGATTACCTTTAAGGATTTAGGATTATCCTACTCTCTGGCCACAATGTGCTCAGAATCGCGTTTTGCGCATTATTTTCTGAATTGAAATATAAACCCAAAATAATTAGTTCTGAGAGTCTTAGATTGTCTTTGGGTTGATAAAAATGACAACTGTTAAAAAAATATTTATTTGGAAACATGATTTTACAGAGGGGAAATTTCAGTCAAAAATGTAGGTCATTTTCACATGAAATTTCTAGGAGGAAAGTGTATTTATTTCATATTGAAAATGTTCAAACCATATATATTTTCATGGGTTATAGTGGACCCAAAGGCATTCTAAGACACATGGCATGCAATTGATAATCATATTTTGAATATTTGTGACATGAGAGAAAAAATTCAATTCAGACCTTAATATGGCCAAAGAGTACCTTTTCTTGTGTAAACAAGAATTAATCTTGCTTCATTTACTCTGAGATGCGATTAGAGTTGGAAATGAGAAAGGGGAAGATGCTGGGGTGAGGTGGCAAAGGGGGAAACCAACACTTCAGATACAGCAGTTACTCAGTTAGATGAATAGGTTTTAGTCAATTTGGTCAGTAACTGAAATGGCTATTGGAAAAGGTCAAAATAGAACTTATTTTGTTCAACTGTAGTTTTGAGAATTGCCGAAACTAGTGGTGTTTCACTTGCTTTCAACAAATGCAAACGGTAACAAGTTAAAACGGTAACAAAAAATAAAGTTAAAATGGTAACAGGTCTGTGAAGACGGTAACAAGAACTATCTCATTAAATCTCACTTTAGTTAGTGATCCATGTTATCTGAATTTAATCCAAATTTTGGGTTTTTTTTGTTACAGAAGGTGAATAAAGAACAGAATGGCATAGCTAATGGTCAACCAAACGGACACGCAATTCCAGCCGATGGCGACTCTAAGAAAGATAACTAGACCTAAAATAAATCTGAAGAAACTTTTTTATATTTCAACATTCGATCTTTGTATTAACATTCAAGTCATCATATAGAAATTATGGCTGTGGAAAGCTCAATTAATTAGTTTCATATCGAAAATGGTGGCATTTATATGTACAATCCGTGAAAAAATATGTTTCATAGCAAATGGTTTTTTATAAAAGAAATTTTGAAGGAAAACGGGTAAATCCAAAATTGTATGATGAAAAGAATTCATATCATTTTTACAATTCAGACAATAAAGGCTAGAAAAGTAGATATAGTATCATATTTTAATTCTATCGGCAATCCTCCGCAGTTTCCGTAGATTAGCGCTAGCGTAACTTTCATGGAGACCGTTTGATTTTAATTATGTTTATAGACACATAGAAAATAGAGTAAATCTTAATTGTATGATGAAAAAGAAAGAAAATTAACTACCAGTACCAATTTGTTTTTATATATATTTATCATTATTTATAAATATTCTCAGTAATTTAATCCCCTAATATGATTTTAATGTATGTTTTGTATGTATGTAGGAAATGTATTCTTTTTAAGTGTAAATATATGTGGTTTAGTTTTGTAAAATTGTCCTCATTTATAAGTAAAGATGTAACATAATAGCTTAACAAAAAATATTTTAGCATTATACCAGTTGAAAGTCGTAGGTTTCTTTTTATCCTTGTGCAATCTTCGTCAGTCAAAATTTAAGTTCATTATAGTTGATCAAAAGATTTTATCCTTGTAAAAACTATTACCAACTGGTTAAAAGCACCTTGAACCTTACCTGTTATCCTTATAAAACCATTTCTAAGAGGTTTTATCAAGGATCAGCTAGTAAATTGAATCCTCATGAATCTAAGCTGTTACGTTTGTAAATCATTACCAAGAGGTTTGATCAAGGACCAGCTAGTAAATTGAATCCTCATGAATCTAAGCTGTTACGTTTGTAAATCATTACCAAGAGGTTTGATCAAGGATCAGCTAGTAAATTGAATCCTCATGAATCTAAGCTGTAACGTTTGTAAATCATTACCAAGGGGTTTGATCAAGGACCAGCTAGTAAATTGAATCCTCATGAATCTAAGCTGTTACGTTTGTAAATCATTACCAAGGGGTTTGATCAAGGACTAGCTGGTAGAAAGGATCCTCATGAACCTTAGCTGGTATCCTTTTAAAACCATTAGCAAGAGGTTTGATCAAGGATCAGCCAGTAGAAAGGATCCTCATGAACTGGAGCTGTTATCCTTGATTGGTTGATGGGATCTTCGAGAGCTCATACATATCATCTTAAATAAAATTTAGTATTTTTTATTGTTCTGTAAAGAATATAATTTATTTGAAACTATGCTATAAGGTGTTTTTTATGTACTTGATATTAGTTAACAATAATAGTATTATATTATTATATAAAATGTGATATAATTGTTAATATATTAAATTGTCTTTTAAATACATGTATTGTGTTAAATTCTCAACCAAATTTTAGTCTTTTGATATTTGTCATTCAAATTGAGAAAAGTTTATTATAAACTACCATGGAATGAATATACACAATTCTAAAAGACAACTAATATTAGAAGAAAAAGTGCTGAATCCCAAAGTGGACTGGATGCAAAGTAAACGCAAATTTGTAAATGTAAATGTAAAATCTGTGAACGCAAGCTAGAAGTCCCTCTAAAGGTCATTGGAATTATATTGAACTTTCCAATCAAGGTCATGGGAGTTAGGCGCTTGCTCGCAACCTGAAGGTCCAGAGTTCAATCCCGGCATGGGTCTAGATAATACCTTCGGATTTTTCAACCCGGTTTCCCCCTGTCAGTGATGCAGGTCGGAGGGACTGACATGGAAAAGCATCTAGTCGTTCGGATGGGACAATAAACCGAGGCCCTGTATGCTATTGGCTGTGCATGTTAAAGATGCCTCGACAGTTGGAAATCGAAAATAAGAGCAGGCTAATGCCGCTGTCCTGGCAAAATTTCCCTCATTGCACACTTCATGGCGTTTGCCCGTCCTCAATTAGCCCATATAGGTGCAGAAAAGTAGGACGTAAAACTCCATTCATTTCATTTTCCAATCAGGGTAAAGCTGTAATAAATGCACTTTTCAACTTTCACCACTGAGCTATATATATATAGGATATCTATGACTTTCACAGACAGGATAAAAACACCTCAAATGAAACTTGATTCCTTTACCAACATGCCGCCATCATTAGAGAGTGAAATCTAATCACTTTACCACCTCCTTGTTGAATTGGGATGATATGCCTAATCAGTTTAGGTAAACTTTCTCATTAATGTGCCGATTAGATAAGCTTACTGGCTCACAAATACACAGAATAACCATGAATAACTAACTTAATTTTATCATATTATCTAATCGTCCCACAAAAACGCCTCTGGCTTCACATACGTTTTGTAAATATGTGGACTTCCGGTAAACTTTTGCTTTAGTGAAAAATGGTTTGTTGTCCGTGTTTTTTAATTCCAATTGTACTCTGGTTTTTCAACAGATACATTCGACCAATAATTTCAAAATATTGGAACCCATCGACTGAGAAATTAGAACAGGGAAAATGTCCGTGTAAAGGCAGCACAACTGAAACGACTGGGACGTCAACAATTCCCGAAATCGAGGTATGTCTTGGATCCATATGTCGGCAGTACACAGTGCAATATATATTCGTACATAGAAATAGGTTGCCCTCCTCGTCTCGGGTGTATACTATGTACCCCCTACGTTCTGCACGCTTTTTAAAACTTGCCATTGTACTCTTGGACAAGTATAACGTTTCTGATACATAGGTAATGGTTTTCCCCCTTTAGTTTGTAATAATTTCCAAGCGATGTCCAAGTATGAAAGTTCGTAGAGCAAATGTAATGACACCTGCATTTTGTTAACATGGCCAAACAGGTCAGTGAGAGATTTCTGGCCCCAGTCAACTCATGGACAAAATTTTATTGGTAAACTTGTCTACAATATTACAAGATAATGGACCACAGCCATATACCCCCACCACGGCATGCGGATGGTATAACGAAAACGTCTTCAACTTTATTAAAAGTAAACTAAACTTTCTCAAACCTTTCCATTAAGGTCCAATAGCATCCATTTTAAGTTTCATTAAAATCCGTTGAAAACTTAGATAGTAATAGCATATTCAAGATTTTGGGGCAAGGGCAATAACTCTGCTTCTTACGGTCGAAAAAAGCTCATATTCAAATGTTTACATTCTTTTTTTTTCTTACAGAAGGTGAAGAAAGAAAATGGCCTTGCTAATGTTTACACAAATAGTCATGCAGTTGCAGCAAATGGGGACTCTAAGAAAACAAAATAGAACTCATTTTATAGAACTGATAATATAGAATATGATGGTGTATGGTAATTTGTGTAATGCACTGACGTTTAATCGTAAACTCACAGTCGAAAATTCATGTTTTAATCATAAACTTAGTTTTTTGTGGAACAATACCTAGGAATTCCATGAAAAAAATATGTTTCATATCAAATGGTTTTTAGAAAGATAGGGTTTTTGATATAAAAGTAGGATTTATGTATAATTTATGTTTACTTGTGTGTATTTAAGATTTGAACGACATATAGAAGCAAGGAGCGGGGTTTTGTTATTTGTGTGTATTTGTTTTGAAAAATAAACTAGAGCTGTGAACAGCACTGAGCGTGGCCCGTGATACTTTGCCTGATAGCTGTAAGACTTTTTGAACTTCAAACCCCTAAAGTCTGGTATCCAAAACGGTCCCTGATCAATGGTCAAAATGGTCCTTCCAAAAAGTTAAAATGGTCTCAAAATAATATTTTTATTTATGATGTTACAAATTAACAAAACATAAAGTGCTACATAATATATTATTTGTATAATCTTTTTGAGAACTGGAACTTCAAATTATATTGTAAGTCTTAGAATGTCTTGGACTTTTATTTTTTTGGCTATTTTAACCAATGAATTGGTTGAAATCAAAGAGGAAATTCAGAGGCCATTTTGACCAATATTGGGTCCATGGCTACTGGCCATTTTGACCAAATTTAACTTTATGGCCATTTTGACTTTGGCAAGATTAAACCTTTACCTTTTATTGCAACGGATTAGCGCAGACGCTGATGGCCCCTCGTTTGGTCAAAATGGTCCCTGATAAATGGTCAAAATGGTCCTCAAAAAAGGTTAAAATGGTCTTTCCAAAAAGTCAAAATGGTTTCAAAATAATATTTTTATTACATAATACATAATGTATTTTTTGTATAATCTTTTTGAGAACTGGAACTGGAACTTCAAATTAATATTTTAAGTCTTAGAATGTCTTTGCTTTGATGAAAATATAAATATGAACACAATTTATGTCTTCAAAATTTGTTGTTACAGAGTACAATTTTCAGTCAAAATTAGTGACCTTTTTTAGGGTTAAAATAGCTTCCAATTATTCCTTTGATTATGATCATATAAGCTACAATTTATAAAAAAAATCAGGGACCATTTTGACCAAAGAAATGGTTGAAATCAAAGAATAAATACAGAGTCCATTTTGACCAAAATAGGGGCCATGGTGACCAGTCCATTTTGACCAAAATAGAGGCCATGGTGAATTCAAACTGTGTAAACATCAATAGTTTCCTCCAACGCTGAGTTGAAACACTGTCTTGGCGCCGTGGGTAAGAATTCCTCTCTAAGTAAGAACAAATCTGATGCCATGTAAAGTGTTTTCGAGAGAAGGCCTGATTGTAGATTTATCCGCATAACTCTTAAAACCATAACTATTGTTAAAATTGTGTTCCGTTATTTAATGTGATCTCTACCCCTAAATGTCGCTTAAGGATTACTATTGTTCGTAGTTTGCAATTCATCTTTGACCTATAATAAGCTTAGCAGACGATAAAAACGGGTTATAGTCATTTGGGCCCCTATCCAAAACGGCCCCACGTTTGGTCAAAATGGTCCTTGATAAATGGTCAAAATGGTCCTTCCAAAAAGTCAAAATGGTCTCAGAATAATATTTTTATTTATGATAAAATTAACAAAACCTCAAGCGCTACATAATATATTTTTTTGTATAATCTTTTTTAGAACTGGAACCGGAACTTCAAATTAATATTGTAAGTCTTAGAATGTCTTTGCTTTGATGAAAATATAAATAGGAACACAATTTATGTCTTCAAAATTTGTTGTTACAGAGTACAATTTCCAGTCAATTAGTGACCAATTAGTCAATTCCATTAGTGACCTTTTTTAGGCTAAAATAGCTTCCAATTATTCCTTTGATTATCATAATATAAGCTACAATTTATAAAAAAAAATCAGGGACCATTTTGACTTTTGAATTGGTTGAAATAAAAGAGGAAATTTAGAGGCCATTTTGACCAAAAGAGGGGCCATGGTGACTGGCCATTTTGACTAGGGGCCAATTTATATATGGCCCCAATTGACTCTGGCAAGATTAAACACCTACTTTTTATTGCAACGAATTAGCGCAGACGCGTTGCCAGTTACTTAATGTATTGCTGTCTGCTAGATAGTGCAGCACTACAGATTATGTAATCTGACTAATTTGTTTATGACATATAATAAGCTTAGCAGACGACAAAAACAAAATGGGTTTTGGTTGTTACATAAGATACTCTCCTATAGAAGCACTAGTCAAGGTCACAAGAAGAGAGCTAAATTTCAATTATCAATTCAAATAATAATGATTATAATAAAAATATAGTTCAATTTACATTACATAGTTTAAACATAATGTCACAAAAAGGTCATTTTGACCAAAGAATTGGTTGAAATCAAAGAATAAATAGAGTCCATTTTGACCAAAATAGGGGCCATGGTGACCGGTCCATTTTTGACCAAAATAGGGGCCATTTTGACTAGGGGCCATTTTGTATAGGGGATATACCCCCTTCCCCAACATTCGAACTGTGTAAATATCAATATTTTCCTTTAATGCTGAGTTGAAATACTGTCTTTTGTTCCAATGTATTGGAGCAGTCAGTAGCCAGTAGAATTGATGTATGTAAGTCAATTAAGTGCCGTGGGTAAGAATCACCCTCAAAATAAGAAAAAATCTGATATTATATCAAATATAGCAAACACTCGAAAAACATGTTAATTTTTATAAAGTTAAAACAATGTGTAATGAGATTAATTTATCTTTGACCTATAATAATCTTAGTAGACGATAAAAAACAGTTTGAGCACTTACTTTTTATTGCAACGGATTAGCTCAGACGCGTAAACAGCTAAATTGCTGTCTGCTAGAGTCCAGCCCTAGAGTTAAAAGATTATGTGGTTTGACTAATTTGTCATATATAACCTATAACCTTTAGAACCTTAGCAGACGACAAAAAGAAAATTAGTGTGTATCTTGCAGAAAGAGTTCTTTCAATGGTAGAGAAAAAATTCGAACAGGTTAATGTATCAAAAATTCACTGCTCTAAATGATTGTATGTAAAATTAATATAAGTGAAAATTTTGCAAAAAAAATGAATAAATTTTTTTTATTTTTTAGAGTGTTAAAAGATTACATAATCAGATTAATCTGTTTATGACCTAAAATACTTCACACCTCCATGTGAAAAGTTCATGTCAATAGTTTTATTACTATATTATATAACCTGCTATAACCCTTGTCAATCATTTTAATCCTCTCTATTTCTATTTTTTCTCAGATTAGGGGTATTCTATGCCTATTTTCACTTTAATGGATTTTGTATTAAACTACTCATGTCATATATCGTTGAAAAGAGAAAATTTTGTACATACTGAATATACACACCATGTTGCTATTAGATAATTGCATTGTAAGTTAGAACCCTCAGAAGAAAAAAACGCAATATTTTGAAAACATATTTTAATGGGTTATTGTCATATATCATTTAAAAGATAATCAAATCGGCATTACAAAATTGGAAAATTTAATTCTCTGCGTTGATTAGAGAATGTGATATAGATGTCCAAAGTTGACAAAAATGTCAATTTTTAAATGTCCATAAAACCAGAAGTTAATATTTTTCAATTAATATCAGCATACCTATGGATAGCTTAGGTCAAGGACATCCTTCATTGAAATTTTCAAGGTCATCAAAGGTCAAGGTCACATAATATGGCCTTCTGAATTTTCAAAAAATTCAAACGAACATAAAAAAATTTCAAATTCGAAATTCAAAATTCTGTTCCAACAAACTGTAGACAAGGTTACAAGGTTTTGATAGACACCAAAATCATCAAAATCGGATAACAAATAGAAGACTTATTAATTTTTTGCTGAAATGTGTCAGTCTGTGCCGGCAGTTTATGCATCACTTCCGGTTTGGATTTTTTATGCTAAGTGCATTCTAATTATGACTGACAGACAATATATATAGTTTTTGTCAATATCTGAAATTTATACCGGAAGTGGGGTTGCTAGGCGTGATTTTGAAAAACAGGACGTTCTCACGTCAAAACCGGAAGTGATAGAAAAATTTTGATTGATTAATTTTATTTCTATGGACATTCTGTATACGTCCTATGAATTTCAGGTCCATCGAATAATTAGCGGCTGAGTTAGAAATTTTGAGCTTTTTTGACAATTTTGGTTTCAATTTTTTTTTCCAAAAATATTTAAAAATTTAAATTTTTGTAATCGCACTTGATACTTCTTATTACAATGAATATATTAGAGAAAATTTCAGCCAAATCGGTTCATAAATAAACCTTACAGACTAGGTGCAAAATAATTGCATATTATGCAATAGCCCTTTTCCAGTTTAGCAAAAACTGAGTTTTAGATATTCATTTTTGATACCAGGTCATTTAATAATGTTTGGTGGATACAATTTTGCTACACCATTTTCGATTTTCTCTAGAAAGTTTCCCAAAAAAAAAAAAAAAAAAAAAAAAAAAAAAAAAAAAAAAAAAAAATAATCATAATGAAAACAAAGCGTGACAAATCGAAAGATTTGCCACGCAATTATTAATTGTAACAATGAGTTTTTTTATCAAAAAAAAAATGTTTTTTTTACCCTTATATCAGTTGTATGTTTTTTGTAACTTTCGTGCAATCTTGGTCAAAACTCAGGTTCATTATGGATGATACAATGACCAACTTGTAGACAACTGTTATTTTTCTATGATGTTAAGCAATATTTTGTATCTTAGAGTGAATTATATTATTATAAAGATAGTGGACCACGGCCATATACGCCTAACGAAAAATTTAATCGGGATAAAATTAAACTTTCTCAAACCTTTCGATTTAGGTTCAATAACATCCATTTTAAGTTTCATCAAAATCGGTTGAAAACTAAGAGAGTAATAGCATATTTAAGATTTGGGGCAAGGGCAATAACTCTGCTTGTAACAGCTCAAATTCGAACTTGATCTTCGTTTTCTGAATATATATACACATATCAAATTTCATTTGATTCCGTCAAAAACTCTAGTTTTTAGAGCGTTTACAAGCAAATGTTGATGGACGGACCGACGGATTTGGGGCAAGGGCAATAACTCTGCTTCTAACGATCAAAAATAGCTCAAATTCAAACTTGATCTTCGTTTTATGAATATGTATACGCATATCAAATTTCATTTGATTCCGTCAAAAACTCTAGTTTTTAGAGCGTTTACAAGCAAATGTTGATGGTCGCACTGACGGATTTGGGGCAAGGGCAAGAACTCTGCTTCTAATGATCGAAAATAGCTCAAATTCGAACTTGATCTTCGTTTTATGAATATGTATACACATATCAAATTTCATTTGATTCCGTCAAAAACTCTAGTTTTTAGAGCGTTTACGAGCAAATGTTGATGGTCGCACCGACAGATTTGGGGCAAGGGCAATAACTCTGCTTCTAATGATCGAAAATAGCTCAAATTCGAACTTGATCTTCGTTTTATGAATATGTATACACATATCAAATTTCATTTGATTCCGTCAAAAACTCTAGTTTTTAGAGCGTTTACGAGCAAATGTTGACGGACGGACCGACGGACGGACCGACGGACGGACGGACCGACGGACGGACGGACGGACAGGGGTGACTACAATATACGTCCTCATAGAGAGATGAGGGCGTATAAAAATTGTGATATAATTTTTGAAATATTATTCAATTATTTTTAAAATATCTATTGTGATCAATCCTTGGGCCAGTTTTACAAAATCCTAACTTAGGATAATTTTAGTGTTCCAGTCATCTGATTGGTCAATCACTAAAATCGATTTTAAATGTTTATTATCCAATCAGATTACTGTATTTCTTAAAATCGGAATTTTATCTTAGTTAAAATTTTGTATGATGTAAAGTCTTGTTCATTTCAATTGGCAATATACCATGTTGCAATTCCAACAGCCAGAAAGGGTGGAGAGAGATATAACAAAGAAAATTGTCTGAATAAGTATGTTGATTGGCCAATTTAAATGATATCCATATGAACCCAAATGATTAGGACAGATAAACAATTAATCAATTGAAGTTAGTCTTGAATTTAAAATAGTGAAACTATGACCCAAGACAATATTATGAAATATAACACATTTATTTAATACAGTTAGGCACATAACGTTCCAACACAATATACACGTGTCGTCATTAAGTGTGTCATATGAAACTAAATGTAATAAAGAAGTGTGTTATATTCCATAATAGTGTCTTGTGTTTTGTTATATGTGCTCCTCGCTTCTACATGTCATTCAAATCTTAAAACAGTATGCTCACCTATGAACCATAGTGCTGGCACAATACAACTCCATATGATATTATGTGTATTGAATTGCCTACCTAAAGTACTGTCAACAAGACTGATGTTGGGTCTTGAATTTTAGATGGTGAAACAGTATTATCCCCCATCAATTTTGTATCTCAAAATCAAAATCAAATTGGCAATACATTGGTAGCAGCTAATGAACATTTTATTTGAGGAAGTATTTCATAATGAAAGTGGTATCAGTGGAGTAAGCAACCACTGCTCAATAATTAAGTTTAACTTTCAAGGGAGCTAATCTTATATTTATTAAAACTAAGATGTTTATGTGTTTCAGATTGCCTACTTATTTATCAATACCCAGTAGGCTACATAAAGTATTATCAACAAAGACTTTATATTACATTTTATTGAATTTTCTAAATTTATGCATACCATATATCAGACAAACTGGCTTTTATTTCATCAGAGTTTTCTCTTCGACTCTTCGTAATCAGACTCGATTCTCCACTTTTACGATAACGTCTTGCTTCGTCCCGTTCGTGTTTTATCTTGATCTGATGTTTAAGTTTACGTTTTATAACTTCTGGATCAATGATGGTTGATGTCGTGCTGATGCTGTCCATGCCGCGTGGATAACGATTTAAATGAGTGTTCTGGTGATCCATGCTGTCAACGTTACGAAATGGTCGAAAATTACGATTCACGCCAGCAATATCAGATTCATCATCGGAACCATCTACAGCGCAATTTGTAGACACGATCGATTCGGTGTCATCACAGTCTTTGGATTCATTTGTATCGACATTGTCAGTTTGAGTTACTTCCCCTTGTGGATCGCCAGAACTCAAATCGCAGTGTTTTAAATATTCATTCACTTTATCAACTTTTGAATTGAAATCGAAATATTTTTCCATGTCATCATGCTCAGTTTGAAGTTGTTCCGCCATTTTTTTATAATCTGTGATATTTTCGGACGCGTCTTTAAATTCTTCTTCATCTTCATCTTCTTCTTCGCTTTCGTCATCGTCATCATCATTGCCATCTTCTTTTCCTGGCCCATGTAAAATATCCAAGGCATCGGCAGCCTGGAAAGATACAAATATAACAAGTGACTTAAATACTCCTCTACTATAAGTCAAAAGAGTTTTGGGAGTACCACAATATCTATTAATTAATGTCTTAGTTAGAGAACATAGTATCCTCTCTTCTTTAAAAATGTATGACCAAATCACAGAAATATACATAATTAGTAATAAAATCTTTTTAGGTACCTCATCAAATTCCTTAGCAAGTTCCTTTGTAAAACCACTAGCAGCTACTTGGACATCAATATTCCCATCTCGACTACAATAATAATTAATATTTCATCTACAATCAAGTCTATGTAAGCTTATATCTCACAATTTGGGATGATGTTGATGTTTGAAAAAAAATTTGGTCTGAAATCTTTTATGTAAATATTTATACTAAACATGTTATTATTGTACTTAACATGTATTCACAAGTATCATATATTGCCATTCATATATACAGAACAAACAAGCATCATAAATATTAATTTCCACAGGGAGAAAGATGAAAAAAACATTACAGAAGAAAACATGTGCAGTCATACACCGAATCTGTATATTTCTATACCAGAAGACTGAGCTGGAAAAGTGTAGAGGTTTACTAAGCACATCACTGAGCTAATAAAATGAAGATGAAATTCTTTCAAGAAAAAAATATTTGTTTTGAATCAATCTGTTACTTGCATACACACTTACCTTACGTCTGAGAATTTAGGGTAGAATTCACTTTCATAATTATATCTTCTAGAGAAAAAACTTCTTACACATTGCACATCTCTATCAAAATACCTGCAAATAATAATCAAATATTTAACTTTTCTGGAAGCAAATACTTTATGGTTCATTAAAAATAGAATTTATCCAACTTTCTGGCTTCTATTTCATGACAACACTTTGTTATATTTTTTTTAACTGAATTCATCTGAAAGGGATGTTGAGTTACATCAGATATTCCAAAATATAGAGCATACCACAAACCACAATGAAATCAAAGACTATCTTTTATCATGAAATTTTATGTGAAAATGGCCTAGGGCATAAGAGTGTAGTTAAATATTAAAATATAACACATAGGCCAGTGCTTTTTATGGGAATCACATCCTCATGTCACTCTTACAGATAAAACAACATTGATTGAAATATATTTTGGGAAATACAACACCAAAGTTAACTCACCATTCAGCATTTAAATGAGAAGTTGAAATCATCTGAGGGAAATCAATAACAGTAACTTTATCATCGGAATCTAACATTAGATTGAACTCATTAAAATCACCATGTATTAACCCAGAGTTACCTAGTCGAACTATAATCTCCATACATTCATTATAAACAGTTCCTGGATCTTCTAATTCACGCACCTGACACCTATAGGGACAAATAAATTGAGATTTATGGCCTTTTTTTTCTGATCCACAGTAATCTACCGGAAGCTACTATTGATATCTATGCAGATCACTGTCAGTGACGTCATAAAGCATGTTAGTTTTAATGGAATTGCAAGAACCACGGATGTCTGAATGGAAATTGGAATGTTGTAAATTGATGCTATCAGTGTCCCCGATACACATACAAAGTTTAGAATAAACCTTTATAATCTCTTTCAGAAGACAAATGAGAACTTAAAATTCAGAATAAATTATGGTGATCCCAATCAATAAACAATACTAAATACTTACATAGGATAACCACTAATAAGTTCCATAATAACAGCATGTCTACAATAATCTACTGGTTTCGGTACTGGAAACTTTCTTTCATATAACGCCTGGTAATAAAACACATGAATTAATTGGAATTTACATCAAACCGTCCACAATATTCCACTTGTTATAAAGGGGGAAAAATTGCAGCTGGCAGAGATTTAGAAATAAATGAAATGGCGTTTTATTTAGAACTATTCTACACCTATTTGGCGGTAAAGTGTTGGAGCAACTATAAAGGCATCTGGGAGAATTTGAAGAACTTGAGTTTCTATCAATCATTGTGCTTTCTAAAGCATGATTTTGATTGGCCAATTTATTTAAAATGACGATCACCTCAAAGTATGAGGTTATCTATCACGCGTGTCTATTTGACTATTTCCAAAGTTGAAACAGGTTCATTCTGTTATTAAAGTACAGTATGAACAATCCAGACAAAATCTAAAAAATAAACTAACCTTCATATAAGCGAATTCTTTCATGGCTGCGATACGAGATAAATATAACCAGGACATATTCTTACGATGTTGATGGTAATCTCGTTTATTTTTTAACTGACGAAATGATGTACGACCAAGTCTACAATATACACGTTAACAACATTTAATGGACAGAAGCCGATAGCACAAATTACATTTAGAAAGTAGGCTAAATGGTTTGGAATAACACTTTTCGATAATCTTTATTTAATATCTATAAAAACAAAGTCTTAATTTTCTGATGAAAATCTGAAAATTCTGAATGCCAAAATATCCCCACGGCCAAAAGGTTAGAGAAATAAATTCTCTGCAATGTATTCTTGCAACCTATTTGAACATTAAACCCTAGATCTTAAGCTGATTTGTAAATAACTGGGAGAAATAAATGACGGTGAATTACCTGTGTAATTTTAAAGCTAATTGTGTATCTTCATTGTTTGCTATTATATAAATATCTAAAATAAACAACAAAACATAAAACTGAAAGTAGAAGTGCCGGGTTTCGAAGAACATCAGCATTTGAACTAACCTTGGTTATAATCATATCAACATCATACATTCTGAAAAAATGTGTCTAAATGTGACTTGCTAAAACTGCTGGCCAAACTGGTACTAATAATGGATTTTTATAGTTAACTTCCATTTCAATATAAAGGACCTTCTCTTTGGAAAATCGATGTAAGATTTCACAGGTCATTGTTAATTGTCCTGTCCAGTAAGAAAAAAAACTAAATAAACAGCCTTGGTCTTACCTGATTCTTTGCCGACACCAATCTGATTGCCGAGTGAAAACACTACATCTCTGTTGGCTAGAGCTTTTAATGCTAAATAATCGTAACCAGAATTCGTCAATCGGAATCCAGCAACTGAAAATCAATTTCATAAAAATGAAATGAAAATTTATTCATGTCCTAATTTTCGGCACATAATGAAGACAAGCAGACAGTTTGCAATAAGGTATATTTTACCACAAAAGCAGTAAGCCCTTTAGCCTTTTATAATCAATTGTCTAAGGATTTCTAATGTGCACAGTCTGTAGCTAGGGCTGGGCGATATTGGTTAAAGTGGATATCACAATATTCATCATTAATATATCACGATATGGGTATATATCGCGATATTTTTAAGAAGGGTTTTTACTGGTTTTTGAAATAAAATGTTCATGTTTTGTTCTATCAAAAAGTCTTAAATGTAAGAAAAACAGTCAATATCTGTCAAAAACAACCAAATCTTCAATAGCATGAAAAAACACATCTTTTTCAAATATCTAAAAGTATTAAGTTGTGTGTTAAAACTGTTAAAATGACTTTATCTTGACCAAAATTTGACGATATATCATGATAATTACATATATCACAATATGGCAATATTTCGGTATTTTTATTTGAGGCGATATTACTAACGATATAAATTCCTATACCGGTATTTATTGCGATACCGGTATATCGCCCAGCCCTATCTGTAGCCTTGCTTTATTGTCCCATTGGAATGATTCAACTCTTTAACATGTCAGCTACTCCAACTTGCGTCATTAAAATAGTTAAACTGGGTTGAAAATCTGTACTATTTTAACCCATGCTAAGATTAAACCCAAACCTTTCAGTTTTTTTCCTTGTCAATCCAAATCTAATCCAATAAAAGCCTTCAAAACTCAGATAAAAAAAACCATTTTGACCAAACTTTGACCTACATTTCCGTCCGTTCTTTTCGTAAGCGACCAATCTATGTTTTGACAACTCGTTGAGTATCTTATGTACACCACCACTGTGAAGGTGAGCAATGGCTGCTATCAGAGGAATCGGTACAATCTCATGATTCTTCATTCCCATCTCAACCTGAAATAATAAAGATGAAATGGAGTTTTACGTCTTTCTGTTCAACACCTGTTACACTATAATTAATAGGGACATGCAAACACCTTGCAGTGTGTATTGAAGAAAATTTAACCAGGACGACCACATCACTGTTTTTTTTTTAATTTCCAAAATATGAAACGTGCACACTGGGTCTCGCTTTAACTTTAGTCCAATCCTGTTGCCCCTGCGTAAATATTGGCCAATCAAAATCAATCTCAGAACAGGTGTTGTCTTCCCTTGTCCATTTACCGTGCAATATGGCCACTTATCATGGCTGAGTCATTACATTGACGAAGGTTGAGCCGAATGCAAACTCCAATGCCCCCCACCCCCATCACACATGAAGCAACATAACATAAAAATGTAAACAACAAGTGTCACAATAATGAAAGTGAAAGTACGACACTTACAGCGGTTAAAACTCTGAAATCATCTTTAGTGAGATATCTCAACATGGCAGCTTTTAGTTTACCCATTTTATTTTTTAATCAAATTATTCCAAATAGCAGAAAAACTTAAAAATATCAGAAATAATTTTATCAACACATGTTCCGGAAGTTGGACATGTTTTTTATTCTCGATTCACCAGACGTTTTATTGATATAACTCTTTCACATAAAATTAATACTCAGACCACAGTTAAATAGAATAAGAGAATTCTAAGAAAGCAGAGCGTGTACAAGACAGAATAAACAGGGGTATACATCCGAAATACGAATTTTAATGATAGCCTAAACGTCTAGACAGTGGCGTAGATAGAGGGGGCCGGGGGTACCATTGCTCCCCCATTATTAATATCCGTCGGTTGAAAAGGTGCCGTCGGTGAAATTGAACCGACCGGCCGCAGATAGCTAAAATCTCAGAGCATCTCCCCCTGGACCCCCACAATGTGCCTGGGCCCCACCCGTTATTCACACCGCTCGCAATGTCAATATATTCTGTCGGTTCATCTCTTAACCATTGCACCCCCAGTTTCGAAAACCTGACTACACCACTGTCTCTAGATTTTATAAAAATCCCTCATTGTACACTTCAGTGTGTGGTACGAATCCATGGCACGGATGGCCAACTTCTATTTTGCACTCGACGATTCTAAAACGTGACATTTGTGTTAAGGTGTTATTTTCCCAAAATAATTATCGAAGCGTACAGTAAGGTAAAATAAATGTCCATTATTTGTGATCATTTTAAATCAAATTTTATAAATTCCTAATCAAAATTTTTTCACGTAGACTGACTTAGAAATTGGGTAGGCCTACGTTTTTGAAAAGGGGGGAGGGGGGTAATATGTATAGGCTATAATAAGGGGTTTATATAAAGGGGTTGATGGGAATTTCATACAACCAAATATGTTTTCTCATTTTATTTTATTCATTAATTTTACCAAAATCTACTAGGACAAGATCAGATGATAACAATTGCCAACTGTATCCAAATTATCCAAGTTTTATTTATTTTGTTGATATCCTTGAACTTTTGAAGGTTGTTTTTCAACGAGATGGTCCGTTAGGTGCCAAAAAAGTTGAGTGACGTCTCATAGAGGGGGGCAGGGGAAGAAGTATAGAAGTCTGGGAGGATGAGTGGGAGGGGGTAATATAGGCTATAATTAGGTATGGAAACCAATACAAACAAACTACCTAGTTTGCGAAATCAGCTACTGCTGGAAGCAAACGTTAACTTGTCATCTACCAACCAACCAACTATACTAACATAAATGATATAAAGGGGGAAGGGGGGTAATATGTATAGGCTATAATTAGGGGTTTAAATAAAGGGGTTGAAGGAAACGCTATACCTAGCATATATGGTATAATTAAAGTGCGAGGGAAGAGGGGTTAAATAGAATTATATATTTTGACGTTAGGGGTTAGACATGTATATGATTATTTTAAAAATTAGAAATATGATGATAAGCCCTTTAAGTGTGTTTACGTTAAATATTTTAGACTTTCGTGAGAACAGGACATGGTTGAGAGGCATAACCGTAGGAGACAGGGGGGGGGGGGGGAGGTGCCCCCCTAAATATTATGTTTTCGGGCAAAAAATTCGCGAAATCGGGCAAAATATCATTAAAATTCGGTAAAATTCGGGCAAATAGTCAGTCTGCCCCCCTGTTGAGTCGTGGGCCCCTACGGCTATGTTGAGAGGTGGTAAAGTGAGAGTCTGTCAGAGGAATAACAGTATGAGGCGAGTGTATACAGCGATGTTGATTGCACACTGCAGGGCGTTGTCTGTTTAGGAAGCTGAATTGGGGTCCCATTCAGAAATTTTTGATATGTTTTAGAACTGTAAATTTTCAACTGAGATTAAAGTGGTTGCACATATCATTGATAATGGATGTTGTAGTGTTATAGACAAATGAAATTGAGGATAAATTCCCTCTCTGAACAACATCACCCAGACCCGTAGGAACAGGGGAATGGGGGTGCATTTTATTTTGCGCAATTTGCAATTGCACAATCCCTTCAATCATACCCCTACCTAAACATCTATCTTTCATTTTGTATATGTCGTATTTTTTATTTTTAAACTCTGATAATTATGGGACACGTATGTTTGAAGGCTTTAATTTCCAGGGAAAGTTGTGAACATTATTTCAAATTAGATAAGCTTAAAAATCCCAGGTGCTAAGGCTAAAATTTATTTGAACGGACGATGAACGTATCCCTGTTAGTCCTGAAGAATTACCATTTTCTTACAATAGTAAAAATCCACAGCAGACTAGGATGCTTAATAAGGTTCTAAGGCTAACATTTATTTGAACGGGCGATGAATAACATATTCCTTTAAATCCACCGAACCCCACTGATCTATTAGAAAACCTAATTATAACCTCTTGTTTAATCAACGTGAATTATCTTTATTAGATGATATGTTGATACCGGCTTGACCCTAATGACATGTCACAGTCTTTACCCACAGACAATACAGCCCTGGGGGTAGGGCGATAAGTAGGACAGATAGAAAACTACAATAGTCCTTTAGCGATATATTTAGGGGCATTCTGATCAACAGACGGAGCTAGGCAAGATGCGAAGTTTCATATGATTTAGGGGTAGAGATCACATTAAAAAACGGAACAGAATTTTATGGTATACTCCTTAGTTTTATTGAACACAACGTTTAAACAATCTACATTGTCATCATCAGTTTATAGTATACTACTCCTTAGTTTTATTACACACAACGTTTCAACAATTTACATTATCATCATCAATTTTATGCATAGCCGTAGGAGACCGGGGGGGGGGGGGGCAACTGCTCCCCTAAATATTATGTTTTCGGGCAAAAAATTCAAGAAATCGGACGAATTATCATTAAAATTCGGGCAAATAGTCAGTTTGCCCCCCTGTTGAGTCGTGGGCCCCTACGGCTATGATTTTATGGTATACTACTCCTTAGTTTTATTACACACACCGTTTCGGCAATTTACATTGTGATCATCAGAAAACAACAATCATTAAGATGGTAATGGCAGTTTGGAAAGATGCGTTTGAAAATTCTTGTCAAAATTACAGGTGTCGTGGAGCGTCCCTGGAACTTTGGTCGTGGATGAAAGCCCTCTCCCATACAATTTTCAAAATCCTCACCCCATTACCCTACTTAAAAAAACTCCTTGGATTTCAGCCATTCGATTTCCAGATTGAAGACATTGTCCTATAAAAATGACAAAAAAAAATTATGGGCTAGCAAGTGGGGGACGGGGAAAAATAGAAATGAAATGAAATGAAATAAATGGAGTGTTAAGTCCTGCTATTCTGCACCTCTATGGGCTAATTGAGGACTGGCAGAAAACGCCATGCAGCACAGTGTGTAATAAGGGAAATTTTGCCAGGACAGCGGCATATTAGTCTTCTCTTATTTTCGATTTCCAACTGTCGAGGGATCTTTAAGAGGAATAATAGAGAAAAGGAATATTTAGAGGGCTGCATAACTTATAAAGGATTAAAGTTATTAAAGTGTATCAAGCTACAGTGTGAACATGTAAACAAAATATTATATTTCAACATTTTCAACTTTTATTTGTGTTTATAGATTCGGTGTTATTTAATACTCTTCATGAATCATCCCATCTTAAACGAACGACAAATTGTTGGAGAATTTTATATTTTACATGGTAGTGATTACAATAAAAGCTTACAAAAATCAAAATAAAAGTCTAGTAAATAGATGGAATAGTATTCAGGGGTGGATCCAGGGGGGGGGGGGGGGGTCTGTTCAAGAATCTTTAACGTTCACAGCAGATGGTGAAAGAAAGAGAGGCAGGATGACATTCAACTCTTCTCGTTTTTTCGAACTACCGGACAAGAGATCATGTAGTAGCGTTCACAGCAGCCCCTAAAAGAAATAATTGTCCAGCCCAAGGGGTTAAGAATAAGATTACCTCAGAGAATAGAAAGCTAATTAGGACAGGTGTAATACCAGGTAATAATGTTTTATTTGGATATAAAGCTGATATAAAATACTTAGTATGATTGATTACATCATAGGATAGTATTACACTGGGTTATCTACCCTTCCTTTGTTTTCCTAAATATATTTTCATTAAGTTTTACTACTTTATTATTAAACTCGACATTTTAAAAACTATTTCAGTGCAAACAAGTTTTTGTTATTTTATATGTAGGCTGTAGCCTACGTTTCTACGTTTTGAATTTAGAAATACGACTTGTATTTGATAGAACTATTTCAGGGCCATAAACCCTTCCTGCGTGTTTCATTACAGAATTTCAATTACATTTCAAAACGGTTCTCTCATTAATACATCTATATGTATCCATTTTTACGCTTGAATTTAAAAATACGACTCGTATTTTACAGATACTGTCTTACACAGAAATTCGATAAACTCGAAATTCACCCTTCTTTTTCTCTTTAAGGTATTGAAGGGATAATGAGAGTACTGTACAGTTCTAATACAGTACTTCCATAGCCTTAGGGGCCCACTACTCGAAAGGGGGGTTGATCGACTTGCCCGAATTTTAATGAACTCGCTGCCAAAAAACATACCATTTGGAGGGGCAGCTTAATCCACCCCACCACCCTCTGGTGCCTCATACGGCTATGAATAATTTTGAAGTCTATTTACATATATTCATGACCTAAATCAGCCCCACAAAATGCGACCGTTCCCCTTTAAAAGTGCACCTCTTAATAATAAAGTACATGTATATGCAGGGCCTGGAAATAACAAGTATACATGTATAGGTAAATAAACAAGATACTGTGTATACATCCGTATTGTTAGTTTATCTCTCAAGCCCTACCGGAATACCTGTAAATTATATATTATATAGGTGCAGTTGATATCACCCAGAATATTCATAATAAACTTATGTATTTAAGGGCTTTTTGTTTGTGCTACTCCTTATTTATACGCATTCCGTGTTTGTGGGCTGCAGCACTTGTAATCTTATCTCTGAAGAGTTGTTTTGACGAAACGATTTCGTTTATTTTATTTTAAGTGAGGTTTTGCGCATTTATAAAAATTCTTTCTTATATTAAAAATAATCAAGTTGCATCCACAGTGCATTTTAAATTTTCTGTCGAAGAGGACGGATTATTACTGGATTATCATATCAAAGGATTTCGCTTTAAAGAAACTTGTTATTTTTCTTATTTCTTATAAAGGATTATTATTATAGATACTGTTATAGTTAGAGGGGTAGCACATTCCTTGCTCTAAGCTCCTTATTTTCTAAAGGATTTTCTAAGGTTTTTCCCACGTCTCAAGCCAGGTAGATAGTTGACCTACATGTCCCTGTGAATAGAGGACAATTAGGGGATTAATATAAAGGTGTAATTACGACCACTGAGTGACCGGGCCACTACAACTACTAACAATACACCGGTTCTGCCTGATTGATCACATGGTCATAATTCGTGAACCCTGGTCCAACAGAACAGAACTAACAGTAAAGCTTGACTGAGTAAGAGGGAGTTTAGTTCAAGCCAGAAAACAGGTTTTAACTCAGTTCGACCAAGCTTCACAGTGATACGGGTGTTGTTTGGAAGGTGGACATCATGGATTTGGAGAAAACCGATCAGAAAATCGATCATTTACAATCACAAATCGATCATTTATCAACCAAAGTTGACACTTATCATGGCGAAATTTTAGACGTTGTCAGTAAAAAGAAAAAGAAAAAGGAAACGGTAAGAAAAATTCTTATTTTATTTTCTTAAAAACGACGGTGTCAATTCTTTTGTTTGATGTCTATGGACAGTAGAATAAATAACGCTCTTTCGTATAAAAAAAAAACTGAAAAAAAAATATTTCATTTCATTAGTCCAATAAGATACAGAACAGTAGGATATAAAACTCCATTTCATTCCTTTAGTCCAATAATACTCAGAACAGTAGGAAATAAAACTATATTTCATTTCATTAGTTCAATAAGGTACAGATCAGAAGGATATAAAACTTTTATATTCATAGCCAGAATAAGGTACAGAACCTCAGATATGCGATGTTCTTCACAAAAGGGTTTTTCATATGATACATGCATCTAGAATGCATTCTTTTTATTGCAAGCGAATATCTCAACCAGTAGCGAGTTGGATTATCGTCTTCTGGAGTTATTAGTATCTGATCAACCATTAAAAACATTTTTCTCTCCTCTTGACTCTTGACTTTGTTTTGGGTTAAAGGGATTGTAAAGAGGTTTTCTAAACTTTGTATGTGTATGGAGAAAACTTCCAGCACCAATTTACACCACTAAAACTTACGCGTTTTATGACCTCACTACCAGTGATGCTATTGACATCTATCTGTCAGTGACAGTGGAATTGCAAGAACCACAGACGTCGCAATGGAAATTGGAATGGCGCAAATTGATGCTATCAATGTCCCCGATACACATACAAAGTTTAGAAAACCACTTTACAATCCCTTTAAGTAACTTACAAGTGTATGCAGTAACAAAATAGGGTGCAGAACAGTAGGATTATAAACCCTTTCTCTTTATGAATACCAAACCTGTTTTTAGTCATTGTATATGTATGTAATGCTATTGTGAAGGCTACCTTGAATGAGATTATGTCAAATACCAAAAGCGACTCTCCTTCAAACCGGTCTTTAGTGTCAATAATCTGCACATACACGTTATTTTCTCTTTACTAATCCAATATATCACACATAAAGAATTTCAAATTATTAAAACTATATTTGCCATTTTGGGCGTTAGTAGAATAACGAGTTATATTGAAAACCGAGGACACACGATGGTAAGAATATTTGAAATGTTCAATATATTATTCTTTTATCAAATATTTTCAAATAATTCAATCTGTAATAAGGTAGCGGGTAGGAACTGCTTAGAATTATTCGCTTAGGTTACTGTTAATAAAAATCCGTACAAGCAAGCAAAACAATTCCGTTAATCAAAACCGCACCAAAAAACATGGCAAAATCGAGAGTAATACATGTAGTTGTATAGTAGTGGACTACTCCAAAAGAAAAGTACCATCAAGTGTTTTGAAAAGAGTAAACATGATCTGCTTGTTTAAATTCTGGTTTGAAGTTCCTATAGAACTGTGTAAACGCCAAGGTTTCCTAGTGACGTATATAGGAGGAGTGGGGGACCCCTTTCAGCTCGGACTGTGCCTTTTTTCAGTCTAATTTTAACCCGAAACTTGCAAAATGTGAACGTGTTCATGCCGGTGCCCACTGTAGTCCCGAGAGTCGGCCCAGAGAAGGCTTTTAGCCCTATCACCAAAATTCAGATTGTTTTTGAAAGATTTAGCCACAAATCTCTCTGAAACTGGAGATACTCAGTGACTATATAATTATCGAATTATTGTTTCTTTCTCACGGTACTACACCCTGAGTTAAATAGGGGGCGACTCCGGGAGGATCATAGAGAAATTGCGGCAGTCACCCCGCACATTCCAGACATCAATCACCTAATTTGGCGAAGTCAAAAAAACAATTTCATTATTTTTTCTATGCATATATTATATTACATTTGAGGGTAGATTTAATTTCTTAGTCGGTATATCATATGAGTTTAAGTACTGGGGTCTCTGGGTAAAAATAATAAAACCAAGCACGAACGATCCCAACAGTAAAACAAATCTCAAAATCCATGCGAACACATAGGCAATATATTGGTAACAGCTAATGAACTTTTCATTTGAGGAAGTATATCAATAAATGAGTAAATATTTTTTAATGAAAAGTGGTATCAGGTGTCTAGAAGAGTTAGCATACCCTGTCTGAAACCATACCCGCCACCGCTGGTATACTTAAGTTATAAATCTTGTTCATGTTTTTAATAATGTCAAAAAGAGCTTATGCACTGGATTATCGTTAATTTGTGGATTTCAATGAAATGAAATGAAGTTTTACGTCCTAATTTTCCTCCACCTGTATGGTCTAATGATGCCGAGCAAACGCCGTACAGTGTGCAATGAGGGAAATTTTGCCAGGACAATTTGTGGATTTAAGTCGAAGGTCGTTGATTATAACCAACCATACCCCCCCCCCCCTTCACCATGAGCCATCTGGGGTTTACTGTCAGAAAAATACCTACTTTATCTTAAATTTGATTTAAGGATCTTTTTGACGAAAACAACATAACACTTATCAAGTTAAGTGTTGACAAAAAATGTAATATATAACATACCTTATGAGAGGTCATAGAGTTCACTCTTCAGCATAGGCAAAACTCAGTCTGAAAACTCATTCACAAGGGTGGTGGTGCTGAATTCAAGGCCTTGGGTTGGGGTTGGGGTTGGCTGCTTCTGCGCCTATATAAAGTAATTTTGATTTTACTGGCCCTAACAACATACCAGTCAATTTCTTGGTATATGCCAAAATTATTGAGGGGTTGGAGTAGTTGCCCCTCTGCAGAAAACGACCAACAAAAACGTGAACCGACCAGGAAAACGAACAGAAACGACCTCAAACTATTTTAAACTAAATTAGTTTCCTGGTCTTTTCTGGTCGGTTTATGTTTTGGTAAATACGTCCAATCTGATCAAAATCTACCGCTAAAATCTGGAGTAGGGTGTTTAGATCAGTTGATTAGTCAATCATTAAAATAATTTTAAAATATATTTTTATTATCAATCTAGATTTTATGTTTTGTTATGTTTTTCAACCCCCGTTTGAGTCACTTAAAATGGTTGAAAAGGGATTGTCCATTTATTTAGACCATTTTAACAGATTGTTGATCTTTCTACAGTAAAAGTTGTTTGTTACGCTTGATCAGAATTAAATAGATAGGACTTATATTGGTGAATTATTTTTTTTACCATCCCCTTGACCATGACCGATTTCATTTCTTATAAACATATTTTTACATTCGTACTTTTAGAATTCTAGTCAATACACACCATTGAAAACAAACTGTACCGAAACGTGGGGTTGTGAGTCTCTTTGTTGTCCTTAAAGGGATTGTAAACAAGTTTTTTTTTTTATACTTTTTGTGTATTAGGGACACTGATAGAATCAAGTTGCTCAATTCCAATTTTCAATTAGACGTCTGTTATTCCTGCAATTCTACTAAACATTAATGTATGGGGATAATTCCAAAGACCAGGGGGCTTATTCTCGAAAATTAAGTTTTCGAGAATAAGCCCCCTGATTCAAGCATTTTATTTTGAAATTAGTTACGTCAAAAAACAATAATTTGAAATTTAGACTGACAACGTTGATACAGCGAGTGTATAAATATGTCTTATAGGTGCAACATTTCAAAATAAACATTGTTATATACATATAGATACATCTTGACCTTTATAAAAATATAAAATTATATCAACAGTGAGGTTTATTTTTTAACTAGCGGCGGACCCTGAAAATTATACAGGAGGTGCTGTGGGGTGGGATTTTGTCAATGATAAGTCTGAAAGTTGTCTATAAGCTATAAGCTAGCCAAGCCTTCTCAAATGGCGGCCCGCAGGCCAAATCCGGCCCGCAATGACCTCAAGAGTGGCCCCTCAAAAATTACCCCTTTCGCTGAAATGCTCTGATCGCTATGTTAGCTAAGCTGTACAATGTATTTGACCCTTATATTTCATTCATATAAATGCATTTGACCCTTTACAAAAATTAATTGAGAAGGCCTGATCTAGCCTCTGAGAGGTGTTTTTTTAACATAAGTTTTTATTATCGTCCTAGAAACTTCTAGTTTACACTTTGAATAATTTAGGGTTGTTTTGACGGAACATTTGAACCCGGATATCAGTTTTTGGTTTTACAATCTAATTTACAACAACTATTACAGCCTATCAATGACACATATATTATCATATATTGCGTTATGTTTGTTCCTATGTTTTCACATAATCAATCTTACCACGCCACATCTAAATCCAAGCCAACTTATAGAAATATTCAGATCTGAAAAACCCCATTTTAATCAGATCGAGCCCCTGATTGCTCCACTCTTACCCTGACAACAAGTCTAAGTACCATGTTATTTATTTTCCAGGGTGACGAGAATGAAGAGAGAGGAAACTGGACTGGTAAAATAGATTTCTTTCTGTCCTGTTTAGGATATGCTGTAGGTCTAGGTAATGTCTGGAGGTTCCCTTACTTGTGTTATAAAAATGGCGGAGGTAAGTCAAATTAGAAACAAACACCCTTTTTTTCTGTCAGTTGATTCTTGACATGAATAAGTTATAAGTAAAAAACAAACAGAATCTTATTCCCTTCTTCAGCTGAAGCTTAACATGGATAAATTCTCAAGGAAACTTTTTACTAGCTGGTACTTGACTAACGAATCTTTGGCCGTTTAGCTGAAGATGCAAAGTTCGACCCATGCACTAGTGCAGATACTAACTTTCTAAAGATTCTCAACCGATTTAGGGATGCATTTCCTGACCGAACTTCATTGTACTTATTACACGAAACACCTAATGATACTTATCTTTGGAGTAGTCCACTAATAAACAACTATTACTCTCGAATCTGTCATGTTTTTGGATGCGATTTTGATTAAAGGGAATTGTTTTGTTTCCAAGGTTTTCATCCTTAACGCACAGAACAAAAGAAATAATGGGAGGTCTGACTTTTTCTAGTTTAGAAATCTGATGTCGAGATGCATCTCTTACAATATTTAAGTTAATTAAAAATATTTTAATTTTGTCAAATAAAGTTAATTTATTCATTTAATGCATTTTTAGAAAGATAAATTGTTTATGATAATAACATTCTTTATGCACAATATTTTTAAATCACGTTATTTAGTTTATGGTTTTCACTCTGTTAAGTCAGAAAGAACGACTTGCAGTGATGCAGTCAAGAGGATTTTGTATAGAAATAAATCACAATAAAATAGAAACATGAAACTAATTCATTCAAATTATAAATACTAAAATATATTTGTAAAGCATCTTTGATGCAGATTAAAAAGTATCTTTTGTTTGATGTTTACACTCTGTGAATTTTGCATACAAAAATGACTGTTTTATAGCAACGCCTGTATATCTTATATATCGTAACAGTGACGTGATTTTAAAGGGGAATGTTCGGCATTCTCGAGAGTAGATTTTGGCCATGAAAATAAGTAAATGCCTATACCAGTCGTATTCTCACTTGCAAATGTTGATAATAATGGCTACATACAAGGCAAAAATTCGAGGGAGAGTTGTGACCACTATTCCAGGTTCTAAAACCAAGGTTTAATTGGTCGATCGTATCGTGAACACATCCCTTTAAAGCTGCTAATATATGATATCACGATTTATTCTAGGGATCTACTTTTCTTATAATTGTCCTATTATACTACGATAAACAGTGCTGAAATTAGTACTTGTACATTTGCAAATTCTTAACTTTTCTTTGTAAAAATCCAATGACAGTCACAATGCCTTATGTATACCTATCTTCTTTTTGTACTGTAGTGAAATTCCCCCCTTTGTACACTGAACGCAAATCATTTTTCTCATTTCTGCAATAGGACAGCAAGGAGAGTACACACGCGTCGGGCAGACACCAAAATAAGCTTTTTGTGTCTTAAAAATGTCGGTATGGCACCACGTCGCTTTACACACTAGATTATTTTTCACCGAGTACGACGATTTCAACCCACAATTCGTCAATTCTTACATTAACTAAGCTACGATTAATTGAAATCTTTTATTTTCAGGCGCTTTTTTCATCCCGTACTGTATCATGTTGGGGCTGGTCGGAATCCCTATTTTCTTCATGGAGTTGTCGCTGGGTCAGTTTTCCAGCATGGGACCGGCTACTTGCTGGGGATTCGCTCGACTCTTTAGAGGTTAGTAGATTGGTCATTTTCAACAAGATACAAAATATACTTTTTATAAGATATAGAAATATAGAGAAAGAAGCACAAGATATATATGGTAATAATATTTCTGGAAGCTATTATCTGAACATTTCACATGTTCATATAGACGGTTAACAACTTCTGAATTCAAAGGAGAAGGAACTCGTTCCGCCTAATTCCACATCCTTGTTGATTGGGAGCAATTTTTCTGATGGACATTGCAAACCCTTTCCCCTTGCCCAGTGTCAATATTAGCCTGTATCAAGCAGTAATTGTAATTTTTCAATGTTTCAGGTATTGGTTTTGGTATGGTGATTGTATCATCTCTAGTATGTATTTACTACAATATGATTATAGGATGGGCGTTTTACTATCTCTTCGCCTCGTTTACATCAGTCCTACCCTGGACGACCTGTGACCCAGCCTGGAGCACTGAACGTAAGTAGTTTTATTTCAATGTATTATCAATGTCATCTGTAGCCCTGAGTGAATTGAAATTACGATTTAATCAAGATTATTGAATACTTGAAATACAATTGGTAACAGGATTGTATTATTTCATTCACCGTCAGTCATCCTGTATCTATATCCTGTATCTGTATATGACAATAAAACAATACAAATACAAATTTCGTTAGATTTAAAGTACTGAACTGTTTTCATTTCATTATTCCAATGGTCCACATAACAGTAAGACGTAAAACTCCATTTCATTCGTGAAATTAGGCACAAAATATAGATATACATGTATTAAAAAACTTCATGCTTATTCTTCTAGACACCTGATATCACTTTTTATTATGAATTACTTACTCATGTATGATTGATATAATTCCTCATGTGAAAAGTTCATAAGCTGTTCTTATGTTTCGTCAAAATGTCTTTTTGGATTTCGAGTTTCGTTTGGCGGTTTGGATCGTTAGTAGCCTACTTGGCTTCTTTATTCCATTCATTTTACAAAAGCGGAAAAAATGAATTTATCTATCTATTTACAGTATGCAGTCTACGACTACCAACGTTAGAATATCAATCTAACTGTACAGACCTGGGATATATAGTTAATGATAATAATGGTACTTGTTACAATGGTAACGGAAGTTTAATGGCGCTGTGGAATGAGACCCTGGCCAAGGAAATGGGAATTAAAAAGAAACTTCCAACTCAGGAGTATCTCGAGTAAGTACGATGGCATCTCCGCAATATCAAACTATTATGAACAATGTCAAGCTATATCAACAATGTCAAGCTATTACAACCAATGTCAAACTGTTACGAAAAATGTCATGATATAGCAAACAATGTCAAGAGTTACGAATATTGTTAAGCTATTACGAAGCATGCCAAGCTATTATGATCAATGTCAATCTATTATGAACAATGCCATACGAACAATGTCAATGTATTATAGACATTTCCAGGTCAAGAGAATCAAAGATAGAGCAATGTCAAGCAATTAGAAACGACGCCGACGTCTTGCTGCCTTTTAATGGTCTAATTAAAACATAAACATAAAACATAAAACTAATTGATATGCAAATATGATATAAACATAGCTTATTCATGAAACAATCCACCTCAATTCTCAGTATATGTCAGCAAAATAAGCTGACTTCTTGAATGCTCATCTGTGCAGACAACTAGGACATAAAACATCATTTCATTTCATTCAAATGCTCATTCCTCATTTGGCAAGTCCTTTTTTGGATAAAAATCTACGTTCTTTACACGCAATGATACAGTAAATATTGTGTATTTCAGACGAGTGGCTTTAGGATCAGCTTTCAGTGAAGATATTGGTGATCTCGGTCCTATCAGATGGCAATTGTTACTCTGTTATTTACTAGCCTGGATCTTTGTCTGTGCCACTCTCAGTCGAGGTGTCAAATCTTCAGGAAAAGTAAGTTTTGTTTATTCAGAAGAATTATATTTTGATTGAGAATTTTTAAACAATACAGTCCTTTGTCTTGAGAGTTGATACGCTAGATTTCAAGTTACTTTGGATTGAAAGTTATGAAATTAGCCCAATAATCTGGTCCATAACTGACCCAAGGTCTCCGGTTAGAGGTTGGGCTTGGTCATTTGACTGGACTGATCAAATCAGTACATGCATCCCCTCACCCCAATCTTATACCGAGGCCCCGTGTGCTATTGGCCGTGCACGTTAAAGATTCATCGACAGTTGGAAATCGAAAAAAGAGTAGGCTGGTGCGGCTGTCCCGACAAAATTTCCCTCATTGCACACTGCATGGCGTTTGCCCCTCCTCATTAGCCCATATAGATGCAGTAAAGTAGGATGTAAAACTCCATTTCATTTCATTCCTGTCTAAGCTCCCGACCCCTCAATTATGTTTCGGTCATTAGAGTTTCAAACTCCATTCGCCATATATGAAGCTGTTTCATGAACCCAAATTTTCAGATGAGACCCAAACTGATAAAACTCATAATTCAAAATATTTCAGGTGGTATATTTTACAGCAACCTTCCCCTATGTTATATTGGTGATTCTGTTCATTCGAGGAATCCTACTGGAAGGAGCCTACGATGGAATCATGTTCTATATCACTCCTGATCTAGACAGACTCGCCTCGGCTGATGTATGGAAGGATGCTGCTGTTCAGATTTTCTTCTCTCTCTCCGCCTCTTGGGGTGGGCTGATCGCCTTGTCCAGTTATAATAAGTTCCACAATGACTGTTTCAGGTAGGGTCAGATTTCATTCTACCAACGGGATTGTTAAAGTCCAATTTAGCGACGACAAGTCGTATGTGCCAAGGCTGTGCACGTTGAATATCCTTGCCAGTTGGAAAAAAGAGTAGGTTATTGCCGCTGCATGGTGTTTTCCCAACCTCATTAGCCCAAAAAGAAGAAAAGGAGGACGCAAAACTCCATTTTATTAGTTAGTTTCTAACAATTCCATCCATGGACATAAGATCTACTTTATTTTCTGTGTTCAGGTGTTTTCATGACATTTCAATTTCATATTTCAGAGATACTGTGATCGTAGCGTTTGGTAATTGTTTAACCAGTGTATTTGCTGGGTTTGTTATTTTCTCCTACCTTGGATTCTTGGCTCAGGATACTGGAATGGAGATATCTGAAGTTGCAGAGAAAGGTGAGTGAAGGAGTTTTGTCAACCGCGGTCCTCCGTATTAAAAAAAATCCGCACAAGCAACACAATTCCGAGAGTCGAAAGTAATAGTCGATAGTTTAGAAGACTATCCCACATAAAACCATACAAAATGTGTGACATGTTTAAATTCGTTTATTATTATCAGTTTTATTGTCACATTTGTAACTAATGTATCATTGATTAATTTCCAGGTCCTACGTTAGCCTTTGTGGTGTACCCATTCGCTGTAACGAAGCTACCCATCTCTACCCTGTGGAGTATTTTGTTTTTCATCATGTTGGTCACATTGGGGGTCGACAGTCAGGTAGGTTGTTCAAAGTTTTAAAGAATATTTTCTATCTTTTCCACCAATCATTTCTTAGTCCCGGAGATGGAATTTTTTTAGCTAAGCTCATCAGAACTGCTCTTCACAACTCTTCCTCAAAATTTCATCTTTCAAATCCCCGCGTACACTGTCCATAATTAATTGATTAATATTTTTCCCGTTTCAGTTTGTGTTGGTGGAAACAGTTTCCACATCCTTCATGGATCTTTTCCCTAAAGCCAGAAAGTTTAAAGCTGCCACGGTTTTTGGTTTTGGTTTGATATTTTTCTTGTTGGGTTTGACACTCACTACTAATGTAAGTTGATTTTTACTTGTGATCACACACTGCACCGCCTGCACTAGGCCTTCTCAAATGGAGGCCCGATGGTGACCCCTTCCGCTAAAACGTTATGTTAGCTTAGCTCTATTCGGCAATGCATTTGGCCATTTACAAACATTAATTGAGAAGGCCTATATTGTATTACAGCGCGTGTGAGACAAATTTTCACCAATGATGACGTTATGAATATTCTGCATATGTATTGCCTGTCGATGGATTCTGTATGTAAATGACTCGACCCCCCCCCCTCCTTTTTTGGCCGACAGTGCATATATCTTGGTACCATATTTGACCCAACCCTCGAAAATTTTGCTTCGCTTCCGCGCTCGCAGTGCCTGTGAATATGAAGCATGTACTATTTCAGAGCCCCCCTCCCTTTCTCTAAATCCTGTATCCACCCCTTACTATTATGATTATTATTATTATTACAGGGCGGGCTACATATGTTAGATCTAATAGATTATTATGCTGGAGGATGGAATGTTTTAGTTATTGCCCTGTGTGAATGTATCGCCCTCGGCATGGTCTACGGTAAGACTTTTTAAATCATCGGAACTTATTCCAGGTTATAGGGCTGTGGTTTCCAACATTTTTAATACCGTGGCCCAAAATTCTCGAAACTCACAGAGCCCCCGGTTTCCAGCGGATTGGAACCACTGAAATAGGGATTTAAACGTTTGAAGTGAAGCGCTCGCCGTGGAATCAGAATTTTTTCTTTTCTTGAGGAATGGAAACTACTACACCTCATTGTCCAATCATACTTATTTGCTAAACGATGGTGCAGTAAGTCGGTCGTAATACTCCATGTCTCCATTATTTTTATCTATTTTGTAATTTGTAACTGAACATTTGATGATTGTCACCTTTTGATATTTTTATATTAAAAATTCGTTGTGATAGGTTACTAAACGTTTCTATAAATATGTACGTGTATATTTGTAGGATGTCGTAGGTTCACGGCTGATATAGAAACTATGCTGGGATCTAAAGTCTGTGGTATTTTCCCGTTTTTTATCTGGAAATACTGGTTTAGTTTATGTTGGGTTGTTCTCACCCCTCTAGCTCTCTTGGTAAGACATATTTATTCATTATGCTAGAAAATTATAAAACCCTAGCACGGACGATCCGAACCGTATAACAAATCTACATTGTTAGCAGCTAATGAATTTTATATTTGACGAAGTATATCAATAAATGAGTAAATATTTCATAATGAAAAGTAATATCAGGTGTCTAGAAGAGTTAACATACCCTGAAACTTACTCTATTGGCATCTAGAAACTTAGGCCTACCTATTGTTGACAGTTTTCCCCTTTGGTCCATCACTGGCCCCGTCATTGATTGTTTCCAACCGTTTTGTAATGGTAAGGGTAATAATCGTACACTTTGTGAGGAGTCTCAAAAGTCAAAAATATGCTCCCGTCACGGACCTTCTAAGAACCCCAGCTCAACACCAAGTCCAAGATATAATATAATAATATTTTTTCGGTTTTTTATTTCAGTTTATTTTATTCTACTCGTTGATTTTCTATACCCGACTCGAGTCCCAGCCACAATGGGCTGATGCCCTAGGGTGGGGCATGACCCTCAGTGTTATCCTGGCTATATTTATACCTGGTATTGTACTCTTATTCCAAACACCTGGCTCTATATCACAGGTAAGACACATTTTTTCTTTTTCTGTCCAAGCTAATGATTCACATGTGGTGCTCGCGTTGGTCTGTCTGTCATTCTCGTTTTACTGAGTGTAGGTGCGAAAAGACGAAGTCTGTGCCTGGCATGGGAGTCCGGACCCGTAGGCTTACTAGTGTAACTGCGGACGAGGTGCGGTGCCCAGTCTTGTGTCCGGTCCATGATTATAGATACAGCAGAAACGAATCGAGTCCGCATTGTATCCGGACCCGTAGGCCTACTTTTGTAACTGCGAACGGACGAGATGCGGTTAGTGATTATCGATAGGCCTACAGCAGAAAATGGTAGATACGAATCGTGTCCGGACACTTACTCTTTGTATTCGCGTCTTCTACTTCTTTTTTATCGATAATCCCGTTCCGCACACCGACTAGGAACCGTGCCTCGTCTACTCGCAGATTTAACCTTTCCATAATTGTAAAATCTTAACAATCCTGCTACGGACATTCGTGAAGTCATTGAACGTCACTCGACAATTAACCTATATTTTATTTAACTTAATTTACTATATTTGATTTTAAACGTACAATATTAAGGCAAATATGAATTTAATTCTTGGTGTATTTTATTTTGCAGAGATTCAAAACTTTGACGACCCCTACAAGAGAATGGGGACCAGCCCTTGCTAAATACCGAGCGGAAGTAGCACTTCATACCCCAGGGATGGTGATAGATTTAGATGCAGATGAAGAAAATAACGTGATCAGTCCAGACGATATTCGGGTACGGTATTTTGTAACCCTTAAGATTTGTTTATCTCGAGCCCTAGATATAAAGCTTAACACTTCGATCCATATTTAACTCTCTGAAACCTTTAAAAATTAATGGTTTATTCAAAGTTTGATTTAACCCGGAGTTAATTTTATGCATACAGCCCTTGGAGTCAAAATCTGCGATACTTTACTCCCTGCACCCCAGGGTATCAGAACACTTTTGCATATTTTTTTAATAAATTGTTGCATAGTCATCAGCAATCGTTGACTGCGTCTCGTGCTTCAAAGTTATTACCCGTTACATTTACTTATGTAGGTCGTTGATGCGATCCTAACCTTTAGATACGATACACGTTTCAGACTACAATACAGTCAAACTTGTATGAGACACCGGAAGCTACTATTGATATCTATGCAGGTCACTATTAGTGACGTCATAAAACGTGTTAGTTTTAGTGGAATTGCAAGAACCACAGACGTCGGAATGGAAATAGGAATGGCGCAAATTGATGCTATCAGTATCCCCGATACACATACAAAGTTTAGAAAACCTCTTAAAGTATGATTTTTTTATTTGTATTTCAGTTAAAGAAGAATGGAGAATATAACACAGCTTTTACTGAACACCCTGAAACCTTCGACCAGAAATTATAAACATTTCATTTATTATACAACAATTAACTGTGTCAAACATCATTATGCACGGTCGAGAACACGTAGTACAGGTGCGCTGACACTATCAACAATTCTGCAACATTTGTTGTTTTATAATTAAAGCCAGTTTGGAGAATTGTTTGCATGTGTAAACAAACTTTTGCTTGAAGGAAAAGTGTTAAAGACTTGTTGGAAAAATGTTTAAGTTTTGTTTGAAAAAGAGTTGCCGAGGTATTTTTTGTTGATAGTGTCAACACATCTCAAACCTTCTTGGATGTGCATTGATCTGTGAAAAAGATGGAATGAACAAGATTACTTTATGGCCAAGGAACCAGTCACAACAGATAATGCACGTGTTTTTTTCTTTCACCGCTCATATACATTGAAAGTGCCTTAACATACATAGGCTATTGATCGGATGTTGATACTGACTGTATATTTTGGAATACTAGTAGTTGTTTATATTTTCTATCTAATTATTAAAGAATATTGTAAATAGATAGCTTAGGCTCGTTTACAACCAATCTGAAACTGGATTTCGAATCCGTGTCACTCGGTTACAACGGTTTACCCTGAATCCAAATCCGGATATCAAATCCGTGAATCTGCCTCGTAGGGTGGATTCGACGGATTCAATATGGCGTCGTTCAGGGCTTTAGAGTTAGAGGAATTGTAATTATATATTAAGTTTTTGCGAAAGAGGCGTCATAACCACGATTAGTTTTAGTAGAATTGCAAGAACCACAGACGACTGAATTAAACTTGGAATGTAACAAATTGATGCTATCAGTGTCACCATAAACAAAAAATTTAGAAAACATTTTTATATTCACTTTACGAGTAACCGTTAAAATATATTTGTACATACGCTCACAAACTTTGTCTGCAATCTCGTCAGGGGCAAAAGTTATTTCTCTAAGAGTAACCGAAATATTCTCTCTAAATTGTCTGTAATGGTGAAAAATGCTCAAAATATATTTGTAGAAAAACTAATATGTTTGTAATTTATCATGTGGGGTATTGAAAAAACAGCTCATAATTCTTAGTGTCAGCCAGCAATTACGATTCTACACAGAAGTGCGCGAAGGGAACAAAAGGGCGAGGGATCTAACAACACTGGACACTGTCCCTTATTGCCCTCTGTAGTGATCGTCGTCACCCTTTACCCTAATATATCTTATCTAGCAGGCCAAGGGTTTCAACACACTACAGTCAGAGCAGGGCGGAGCGGTGAAGAGCAGAACAGCATATCGCTTTGCTATCCACCGTGCCGAGTCGTTCCGCTTTCGATGTAAACAGCTGAGCGTCTGTACATTAAAATCCTTCTGTACATTAATGCTTCTACAAACTGCTCTGCTTCACGCCGCCCTGTTCTGTCAGTGTGATCAAACCAGATCATAAGGTCATAAGGGGCAGCACCGTATTTGATCTAAACCATTTAGCCGACTAACTTGTCCTTAAAGGGATTGTAAATAGGTTTTCAACTGGAAGCTACTATTTGATATCTATGCACTGATAGTGACGTCATAAAACGCGTTAAATTTAGTGGAATTGCAAGAACCACAGACGTCGGAATGAAAATTGGAATGGCGCAAATTAATGCAATCAGTGTCCCCGATACACATACAACGTTTAGAAAACCTCTTTACAATCCCTTTAACAGATGATTTACCAGTGACAAGAAAAGACATTGAAGAGATATTTTGATATTTTAATGATAATTAATACAACAGCATGATTGATCCCCCAACAGACACAAGTATTTACAATTCTACAGTTACTTTTATATTTCAAATTACGCTGACACAGATGGAGCATAATTTCTGGCAATTCTATCAAACTCATTCTCCTGAAATATAACAAGAGTAATTCACTATTAGACAAAATATACTGAAAATAATCTGATTGGTCAGTTACTAAAATCAGTTTTAAATTAAGTATTATCATCCAATCAGATTGCTGTAATTCTTCTAATCTGCATTTTATCTAAGTTTTTGAGAATAATGCCCCAGATAGTTCTGAGAATTCAAACAAAGTAATAAAAAAAGAGAGAAATGTTTACCTTTTGAATAAAATCTTTAACAAATGGGTGACTTCTATGAGAATCTTTCATCTGTGATATATATCTGTTACTGACCTAAAATATCAATAAAAATACATCTTAAACCAGACAATTCTGTTAATCATAAGCTCATTCCAACAATGACAAAATCAAGAGTAATAATGGTATAGTAGTGGACTTCTTCAGAGAGAAGTACCATCAGGTGTTTCAAAATGATTAAGCACAGTTTGCTTTCAAGAGCAACACCTTGGAACAAAAAAATTATTGTAAAGGTGTAAATGACATGGTTTGTGCTGGATTGTTGATACAAGAAAAGTGCTTTAAGGGATTGTAAAGTGTATCAGGGACACTGATAGCATCAATTTGCGCCATTCCAATTTCCATTCCGACGTCTGTGGTTCTTGCAATTCCACTAAAACTAACGCGTTTTATGATGTCACTGACAGTGATCTACATAGCTTCCGGTAGTGACGTTATAAAACACGTTAGTTTTTAGTGGAATTGCAAGAACCACAGACGTCGGAATGGAAATTGGAATCACTTTACAATCTCTTTAAAGATGTTAAGGCATTATAGTTTGTAACAGGTTGACATTGTGATGTTTTGAATATACACAGTGAAAAAGAAGTTAAAAAATCTCTTCTAACTAGTAATTCATGAGTAGAATCTTACCTCTGGAGGTTTACCAAGATGTTGTGTTAAAACTATTAAATTTACCAGAGTTTCTGGGTTATTACTGTCCTATCAAAATAAAATATATAAATTACATCAATGAACATTGTAAGGTAACAGAAAACAACCACATCTTTAGAAACTCAGGTTCACAAGGATCATCCCTACCAATTGGTTCTTGGCCAAAACTCTTGGTAATGATTTTACAAGGATAACAACTTAGGTTCACAGGATTGCTTTCTACCAGCTGGTCCTTGGCCAAACATTATTTTATAAGAATAACAATTTAAGCCCAGGAGGATCTTATCTATCAGCTGGCCTTTGGCCAAACGTCTTGGCAATGAGTTTACAAGAATGCCAACTTCATCATACAGCGTTGAGCATTTTAGAAACATAACTTTATAATATCAAAGGGATTGTTTTTATCCCTCTGCAACCTCATAACATGTTGTTTGGATAGAAAAAATGAAAAACTTTCAAATGACTATTAAATGATTGTACCATCACTTACCTTATCTAAAGCCTCTTGTAGCACTGTTTCAGCATCGTCTAGTTTCCCCTGGGCTATATAACATGCTGCTTGTCCGTTGAGTAATAACGGAGTAGAGGCGTGTTTATCAGCTTGTTCTTGGAATATATAATACGCATCTTGATATTTGTCTCCTCCCTGCAATAGATAGGTTAAATCTTCAATGGCCACACTTTTAAGTTTCTATTCTAAAATGATTTTAAAGAAATTTTTAATTTTTTACATGTTTATGGGGGGACACTGATTAACTTGCATCATTCTAACTTTCAGTCAGACCTTTGTGGTTTTATAGTCCTGTTTTAAAAGGAATACTACTTCTTAAAATAATCACAAAATCAAAATTCTCAAACTTGGTTGGTAAATAAGAGTATATAGGTCTTAGTCTTGTCCAAACTGATAGTCAATATATTTCAACATTGGACTTTCAGCTTATCAAGAGAGCGACCGTCTAACTTAATGAGCAACTTTGATATAGTTTCAATAATAAAATATTAAAACAAAGCTCACCACAGCTAAATTAAACCAGGCCTGTGCTAACTGAGTTAAAATAGAATCTTCATCTATCTCCTGCATTCTCTTCAACTCTTTTCTAAAATATAATCAACAAAATCTTTATCAGAAAACTTTTAATCATAGCATTGACACAAAATCTTTAAGATTAGAGGCCTTCTTCTCGAAAACTTAACTAAGATAAAATCCAGATTTTAAGAAATACAGTTATCTGATTGGATATTAAAGTTGTATTCAAAATCAATTTTAGTGATTGATCAATCAGATGACTGGAACACTAAAATCATTGCAAGTTAAGTTTTGGAAAATAAAGCCCCAGTTAGCAACTTAATCCAGAATTAGTACTTTCTTTCTAAATATGTGCATCGAGAAAAGAATTGAGTAACACAAATTTTCAAATTGAAGCCTTGCAATTCTACTAAAACTAAGCTTTTTAGGATAGATATCTTGTAATTCTTTCAGTACACAGATGGATGAATTTAACAATGTAGAAATTAAAGTTGATATATTTCTACTTACTTGGCTAGATCTACTCGGTCTAACTTTAATAATATCTGGATCATCAGTGAAATACTGAAAGAGGAGATAAATTCAATTATGACAACAAAAATACTACAAACATAAGAATTTCTTTCATTAATCATTACACAGAAATGTCTAAAATAAGTCACCAATCAAGTTTTTGAAATGATCAGAACTGCAAGCAAAACTTAAAAACAGCCTGGCAATACATTGTTAGCAACAAATAAATGATTTAAATTAAGAAGTATGCAAAAACTTTTAGTCAAATGCAAATTTTTGATTTTTTCTTAATTTAGTCAGTCAAATTTCGACTTATGAAGTATAGTGAAATGGCCCCCAGGTGTTTAAAATTAAAGAGAAGATTTTTCAATAAATTGATCAACATATGAACAGGAATAACAATTAGGAAAGTATTTCATAATGAAAAGTGATATCAGGTGTTTCTATCAGTATAAACGATGATAAATAAAACATACCATTCTAAATTATCAGATTGATGAAGACTTCTAAGAGCAGCATCGCTATTCTAAAATAAACAATAATACAATCAAAAGCTACCTGAAAACTTGCATTATGACGAGGCTCTGGACTGCAGAAGAAGACATGTTATATTGAATCATGTAATCAGACTGATCAAGAGTAAGCTGAGATAAAACAATATGAAAGATATGACCTACCTGTTCATGATAGTAAATAGAAGCAGCCATTAGAAGAAATGTATTATTAGAAACGTCAACACTTCCTGTCATTTTACTGTCTATAGATTTCACAATACTTTCTCTACAAAATAAAACATGTAAATAAACTATCATATTATTTCAAACCATCACTAAAATCCTTCTGTCAGTATTTAACCAAACCCTAAATCCACACCCTTGGCTCAAACTTAGCATTGTGACTTCTTGCTCTGTCATAGAAAATTTGTGTTGTCAGAATGTGGATGTCTGATTGAACTTTTACACTGTGTTAGCAGACGATAATCCAATTTGACTCCAATCAAGTTATCACACTGTCCTAGCAAGTAGCAAGTGATTATCCAACTTGCTGATGACTGAGTTAGCTATCCAACTTCTCTTGAAGATAACAACTTAACTAGCTAAAACAGTTTGCTCAACCAATACAAAAACTGTTAAATAGAAATAAAACATTACAGTTGGATCTTAGCAGACGACAATCTAAAGCGCTATTGACTGAGCTACATCAGTATTTGTTAAACCAATATAAAAACTGGGAAATGAAAAAACCCAAACTAGACGACAATCTTAATCGTTTCTGGTTAACCCTACCTTCGACTATCACTGGAAAGATAATCAGCAAACATTTTAACAGCCTGAAGCTCTGCAGGTTGAGAATTCTTAATTTCGTCTAAAACAACACCATACTTTCTCTGAGCGATGTAGGCTCTGTACATTATAACATCTCTCTGTGTTTTCAACTCCCCATCTCGTATCTGAAAATATTACAGTTATAAATAACAAAGATCTACATTCAAAAGTATTGTTAACAGGTTTATAGAAACGTTTTATTTGTTATACTGTTTTTCTGTCTTTGATAAGCTAAATTTCTTCTTAGACAACCTCGATTATGACTTTACTATTTTGTATCTGGAACACTGAGAGCATTAATTTGTATCATTCCAATTTTCTTTCTGATGTCTGTGGTTCCTTCATAATAATTACTACATCATAAGAAGTCGTTGTGCTTACAAACAGACTGAAGAACAGGTATAACAGGCCTAATATTCTACAGTAGTACAGATGTTGCTACTGTAAAAATGTTATATTTTTTTATTCCCTTCCCTAAATCTCATCCGTTTGTTAGCTTTGGTGTATGATGAAAGAAAAACAAAGCACCAAAAGAATTTGGAGTTTACAAACCTTCAATTTCTGTGCTTCATTGACACAGTGTTGATAATTTCCGATATATAGAGCAGTTTTTATATCAAAAAGTTCGTCTACTTCTCCCTGTCCAGCCATTTTGCTTGTTATTCTCAATTACGCATGTGCGGCCAACGTGTTCACTTCTAACAACTTCCGGTTGAAGTACTCGATTAAGTAGACCGACAAGTTGACTCTAAATAATTCTGCCAGCGGCATTGAGAGAGACAGGTATTCCGGTCTAGATTATAAGTAGACCGGAACATCCTGTCCCTCAATTAGTTGAAATCGCGCAGCCAATTTGGTTGCGTTGAAATATTCTTCTTCTTGGAGGTTTTTTCTCTAAAAACTGACAAATTTCTTGTATGGTATGAGGTCAGCTTCATAACAACCATTTTCTCGACAAAATAAACCAATAATCTTTGTTTCTAGTATTTACTGATGTTTTATATTTGACGTTATACTGATGTTTTATATTTGACGTCATACTGATGTTTTATACTTGACGTCATACTATGTTTTATATTTGACGTTATACTGATGTTTTATACTTGACGTTATACTGATGTTTTATACTTGACGTTATATTGATGTTTTATACTTGACGTCATACTGATGTTTTATACTTGACGTTATGCTGATGTTTTATACTTGACGTTATATTGATGTTTTATACTTGACGTTATATTGATGTTTTATACTTGACATTATGCTGATGTTTTATACTTGACGTTATACTGATGTTTTATACTTGACGTTATGCTGATGTTTTATACTTGACGTTACACTGATGTTTTATACTTGACGTTACACTGATGTTTTATACTTGACGTTATACTGATGTTTTATACTTGACGTTATACTGATGTTTTATACTTGACGTTACACTGATGTTTTATACTTGACGTTACACTGATGTTTTATACTTGACGTTATATTGATGTTTTATACTTGACGTTATACTGATGTTTTATACTTGACGTTATACTGATGTTTTATACTTGACGTTATTCTGATGTTTAATACTTGACGTTATACTGATGTTGTATACTTGACGTTATATTGATGTTTTATACTTGGCGTTATACTGATGTTTTATACTCGACGTTATACTGATGTTTTATACTTGACGTTATATTGATGTTTTATACTTGACGTTATATTGATGTTTTATACTTGACGTTATGCTGATGTTTTATACTTGACGTTATATTGATGTTTTATACTTGGCGTTATACTGATGTTTTATACTTGACGTTATACTGATGTTTTATACTTGACGTTATACTGATGTTTTATACTTGACGTTATATTGATGTTTTATACTTGACGTTATACTGATGTATAATACCTGACGTTATACTGATGTTTTATACTTGACGTTATACTGATGTTTTATACTTGACTGATGTTTTATACTTGACGTTATTCTGATGTTTTATACTTGACGTTATACTGATGTTTTATACTTGACGTTATACTGATGTTTTATACTTGACGTTATACTGATGTTTTATACTTGACGTTATACTGATGTTTTATACTTGACGTTATACTGATGTTTTATACTTGACGTTATACTGATGTTTTATACAACGTCAATAGTCCAGTTCGCTATGTATTTTCGTTCAGAATTCTTGGAGATTAGGAAAACTATACATTTTTGGAAAGCTTAGGACCTTTTGAATCTGAAAAACAATGTTTACATTTTTTCCAAACATTCGATTGCGGCCATCTTTGATTTTCAAAATGGCGACTGTTTTTTTCGAAAATCCGCCAATATCTCAGCTTCTAAACGTCCCAGACGCATGATTTTGGTGTCTAAACATACATTTTCGAGGTCAAGGAATCCATCGGAACAACTAAAAAGGTGCTAGGCATAATAAATCTCCTTATTGCTGAATAATCACATTTTCAACTAATTGTTTGTGTTCTCAGAGTATCCCGAAGGTGGCCATATAACAATACTAAATACAATTATATGAACGTATAATTTGATCGTACATTAGCCTAGCACAGTAGCTTGGGCAAGGGGCTTCCCCAGAAAATCTAAAAATAGACGTTATCTCAGCATCAGTGCACAGCAGAGAAAAACAGCAAGCGTGCACGTTTGCCTCACGTATTTGAGCATGATGTTGACTGTTCTCATCTTCAACAACTGGGCAATCATGAAATAGTCAGGTGAGGATGCATCTGTGGCATCTGTAGTTGGTCCTGATACTACTATATGTTTATTAGTATATTATAGGCCTAGTTTCTTGTGTGTATATGAAGCATATTAAACCACGTTCGATGTTCTTTCAGCCTGTCATCTCAGTCAACAATGAGTGAGATCCCCCGAATTGCCGGTGGTCCGCCACCTCAGACATCTGACTATAAATTGTACATTGTGTGCCAAAAACCTGCTGGACCTTTGGTGCCGAATCCATGATTACCATCATATAACAACCTTCTAGAGAAGGTGAAGGAGGGAGTGAGGCTACATGAAACAGAGTGTGTACCGATACAGAAACGGCTTGGAGACTGTACACAAGAATTCATGCAAAGAGACATGGCCGTTTGGCATCGTGGCTGTTATGCAAAGATGACAAATGCTGTGCAGATGGAGCGTGCTATAGGGCGACAACACTCCTCCACGTCCACTGGGTCCCACACTCCAAAGCTTAGATGTCGCAGGTCAATAAGCGCTGATGACGTCAGCAATGTTCCTGATCCTGCCGGCTTATTTACAAGATCATCAAACCAACCTCTGAAGAAGACCTTGTGATTTTTTCTGCCAAGCAGATAGTGAAAGGCAACTCTTCAATGTGGGAACTGCAAATGCTGGCCAATCTTTGAAGAACGCAGTTAGCACATCTTCAGATCCAGAAATGTAAACCAGATACAGTACTTGTATTGCTGATAGAGATACCCATGCTATGGCGCAATACATGAAACACATGTTTGGTCCAGCAGTCTTTGTGATATTTCAGATCCAAAGCATGGGCATCTCCATCAGCAATACAAGTACTGTATCTGGTTTTCAGTTCTGGGTCTTAAGATGCGTTCTAAAAAGATTGGCCAGCATTTGCAGTTCTCACATTGAAGAGTTGCCTTTCACTATCTTCTTGGCAGAAAAAACACAAGGTCTTCTTCAGAGGTTGGTTTGATGATCTTGTAAATAAGCTAGTAGGATCAGGAACATTGCTAACGTCATCAGCGCTTATTGACCTGCGACATCTAAGCTTTGGAGTGTGGGACCCAGTGGACGTGGAGGAGTGTTGTCGCCCTATAGCACGCTCCATCTGCACAGCATTTGTCATCTTTGCATAACAGCCACGATGCCAAACGGCCATGTCTCTTTGCATGAATTCTTGTGTACAGTCTCCAAGCCGTTTCTGTATCGGTACACACTCTGTTTCATGTAGCCTCACTCCCTCCTTCACCTTCTCTAGAAGGTTGTTATATGATGGTAATCATGGATTCGGCACCAAAGGTCCAGCAGGTTTTTGGCACACAATGTACAATTTATAGTCAGATGTCTGAGGTGGCGGACCACCGGCAATTCGGGGGATCTCACTCATTGTTGACTGAGATGACAGGCTGAAAGAACATCGAACGTGGTTTAATATGCTTCATATACACACAAGAAACTAGGCCTATAATATACTAATAAACATATAGTAGTATCAGGACCAACTACAGATGCCACAGATGCATCCTCACCTGACTATTTCATGATTGCCCAGTTGTTGAAGATGAGAACAGTCAACATCATGCTCAAATACGTGAGGCAAACGTGCACGCTTGCTGTTTTTCTCTGCTGTGCACTGATGCTGAGATAACGTCTATTTTTAGATTTTCTGGGGAAGCCCCTTGCCCAAGCTACTGTGCTAGGCTAATGTACGATCAAATTATACGTTCATATAATTGTATTTAGTATTGTTATATGGCCACCTTCGGGATACTCTGAGAACACAAACAATTAGTTGAAAATGTGATTATTCAGCAATAAGGAGATTTATTATGCCTAGCACCTTTTTAGTTGTTCCGATGGATTCCTTGACCTCGAAAATGTATGTTTAGACACCAAAATCATGCGTCTGGGACGTTTAGAAGCTGAGATATTGGCGGATTTTCGAAAAAAAAAACGTCGCCATTTTGAAAATCAAAGATGGCCGCCATAGAATGCTTGGAAAAAATGTAAACATTGTTTTTCAGATTCAATAGGTCCTAAGCTTTCCAAAAATGTATAGTTTTCCTAATCTCCAAGAATTCTGAACGAAAATATATCAAGAACATAGCGAACTGGACTAATGTTTTATACTTGACGTTATACTGATGTTTTATACTTGACGTTATACTGATGTTTTATACTTGAAGGTATGGATGAGATGGAATTTACTGAAGCTGAATCCAACATGAATGATCTGGTATCTGAATATCAACAGTACCAGGATGCTACAGCTGAAGAAGAAGGAGAATTTGATGAAGAAGAAGGGGAACAAGAAGATGCTTAGATTATTCTAACTTATAATTTTGTGTTTAATTTATTTAAACTGTTGTATTATCAAATTTCTCGTCGAATTCTGATGAATACTGATGTTTTATACTTGACGTTATACTGATGTTTTATACTTGACGTTATACTGATGTTTTATGCTTGACGTTATACTGATGTTTTATACTTGACGTTATTCTGATGTTTTATACTTGACGTTATGCTGATGTTTTATACTTGACGTTATATTGATGTTTTATACTTTACGTTATATACTTCCACCCAAGATAACGACTTATTTTTTGAGACCTATAGATCATTTTGTATCCCCTTGAAAATGTCCAAATGTCCCCAGTCTGGGACATGTCCCCCAAGTTGAAACCCCTATAATAATATAAAGGTACAACACCTTCCACTCTGCTTGGACAATCGTGCGTCTAAGAAAGGATATGTATTGTTTTCAAACAGTACTCGATCATAAACTTTTTAAAATAGATTAGATGATTTTATTTCATACACAAAACTTTCATAGAATACAAGAATTCGACGAGAAATTTGATAATACAACAGTTTAAATAAATTAAACACAAAATTATAAGTTAGAATAATCTAAGCATCTTCTTGTTCCCCTTCTTCTTCATCAAATTCTCCTTCTTCTTCAGCTGTAGCATCCTGGTACTGTTGATATTCAGATACCAGATCATTCATGTTGGATTCAGCTTCAGTAAATTCCATCTCATCCATACCTTCACCAGTATACCAATGGAGGAAAGCTTTTCGCCTGAACATGGCAGTGAATTGTTCAGAGATTCTCTTAAATAGTTCTTGAATGGCTGTCGTATTTCCAATAAAGGTGCCAGACATTTTCAGACCTCTTGGTGGAATGTCACAGACAGCAGTTTTAACATTGTTGGGAATCCATTCAACAAAATAGCTGCTGTTCTTATTCTGAACGTTCAACATCTGTTCATCCACCTCCTTCATTGACATTCGACCTCTGAACATGGCAGCTACTGTAAGATAACGACCATGACGAGGATCGCAGGCAGCCATCATGTTCTTGGCATCGAACATCTGTTGAGTAAGTTCGGGAACAGTTAAGGCTCTGTACTGCTGAGAACCTCGAGAGGTGAGAGGAGCAAATCCTGGCATGAAGAAATGTAGACGTGGAAACGGTACCATGTTGACGGCCAGCTTTCTCAAGTCAGCATTGAGTTGACCAGGGAATCGGAGACAGGTGGTCACTCCAGACATGGTGGCTGATACCAGATGGTTGAGATCACCGTATGTTGGTGTGGTGAGCTTCAAGGTTCTGAAGCAGATATCATATAAAGCTTCATTATCTATACAGTAAGTCTCGTCTGTATTTTCTACGAGTTGATGAACTGAAAGGGTGGCGTTATAAGGTTCCACAACTGTATCAGATACCTGAAATAACAAGGATCAGATTGTAGAGAAATAATGTTGATGATTTTTATCTTGATTGTCTCTCAGTCATACTTTGGTTATTTGTATTTGGTTCATCTTGACTGATATGATGTTATGTTATTAGTGATATCTTACTCCTCGGGACAGAGAGTGCTGACTATTATCCTATCATCCTACATGATAGAAGATATTATCCAGGATCGATTAACCTTCCGATATTGACTTGACTTTCTGGTTTGAATAGGGATATGTCGCCTAGTATTCGTGATATTCAAAGTACATGAAATAGCCTAAATTTCGACCTACCTTTGGTGAAGGACAAACAGAGAAGGTGTTCATAATTCTATCTGGATATTCTTCACGGATTTTACTGATAAGGAGAGTTCCCATACCAGAACCAGTTCCACCACCCAGAGAATGGGTCAACTGGAATCCTTGTAGACAATCACAACTTTCAGCTTCTTTACGGACCACATCCAGAACGGAATCTACCAATTCAGCACCTTCTGTATAATGACCTTTAGCCCAGTTATTACCGGCACCAGATTGTCCGAAGACAAAGTTATCTGGACGGAAGATTTGACCAAAAGGTCCTGATCGTACAGAATCCATGGTACCAGGTTCCAAGTCGACGAGAACAGCTCTGGGTACATATTTACCACCGGTAGCTTCATTATAATAAACGTTGATTCTCTCCAACTGCAGATCAGAATCACCATGGTAAGTTCCAGTTGGGTCAATACCATGTTCATCAGAGATCACTTCCCAGAACTAAAACACAAGATACAATGAATATATTAGACATACATTATTTAGAATGTGGACTCTCTGAAAGGGATGTTGAGTTGACATATTTGAGAAGAGTTACATAAAGTGTTTAAAAGAGTGAGCATACCTTAATTTCTATGTATAGGATAAAACACGGCCGAGGGTTTTTATGATATTTAAAACCCGCATCCCGAGGGACATAATCACGAGGGGCTTGCCCCGAGGGATTTACCGAGGGAAAGGGTTTTAAATATCATAAAAACCCGAGGGTTAGTGTTTTATCTGACTTATAAACCGATTTTGGACCTTAATTTAATTTTTATCCAAAAAATAATTTTCAATCCTCAATGTAAATAAGCCATGTCACAAAACGAGACGAGTATAGCGCGAACACCACTCACACGTGCATGTGAGTGTAGTTAATCACGTGGTCTGTCAGTTGTAATCAGAAAGGACGCTATGGACAGGGAAGACGAAATTTTTACACAGGAGAACACCATGAGATGTTTTCCAACACATTGTTGGAGACACCTTATGTGGTGAAAACATTGAGTTGTTTGAGATAAGTAAAATGTTTTATGAATGCTTTGATTATATTATTACGTAAAAAAATTGGAATAGCCGTCTCAAAATATTACTGTTTGTCACGAGGCCTTGTTAGTCAGATAAAACCTGCCGTTGAGTAGTAGAGGCCTTGTGTGCTACAGGCTGTGCACGCACAATAAAGAGCCCTCGATACTTGAAAATCGAAAAAAGGTTATACCACTGTCCTGATAAATGCCTCTCATTGCACACTGCACGACTTTGCCAGGACTACCAAACAAACCAAAAAAGTAAGACCACAATTCGTCATTAGACGAATATTTGTTTGCAAAACAAAACAGTGCGGATTAAATTTAAATATTCAGCAAAACATTGTTTAATTTAAATGTCCAGTTTTTATAATTATCACGATATTTGTTTTACAGGACATCAACGGTCAAAAGGAGAGAGGTTCTCAGCACTTACAGAACAAAAGTTGCCCGAACATCCATCAACACGGTAACCACCGAAGAAGATAAAATGTAGTTTCTGTGCAGACTGCAATAACTTCTGCAGCGTTTGGTGTCGATGTTATGTCATTAGTCTGTCATATATAATTTTTGTTTTTATAAAAGATATTTTATCTGTTTTTGTTATTTCGGATCGATTTAGCCAGCTAGCTCCATAGGGGTATATTTTGATAAAATATCAAGTTTTTATACAGAATATCCCCGGGATTTTATATAAAATCCCGGGGATATTATATAAAATCCTGGGTATTTTATATAAAATCCCGGGTATTTTATATAAAATCCCGGGGAAATTCTGTATAAAGTCTGCCCAGGGATTTTATGAGATTTAAAATCCCACTAGAACAATGGGATGACGTCACTAGAGGTTTATAACACATAAATCTTATCTTTGTGTTAAAATGAAAGAGTTGCTTACCTTGGCTCCAATCTGGTTTCCACATTGACCAGTTTGCATGTGAACGATTTCTCTCATTTTGATGTTTGTACCAACTGACTGGAGGGAAGAACTGAAGGGAATAGAAGTGAAGGTAATAGTAGTTGAAAGTTGAATGATTGAGTTGAGATTTGACAGTGTTTTATATCAAACTATGTACTCAGTTACCATCAACATTTTCAAATCAACAATATTTATTTAATGATAATCCTATTCAATAATCTAATTATCTAATCTAATCTAATTATCTAATCTATAATCAAATTCAAATTCAAATTCTTTATTTCCTTGGACATTTCTGTCCATCAGATAACATTTACAAACATAATACAAACACAAATACACACAAAATACAGAAACAGTAATCTATAATCTAATTATAGTAAAATCAATCAATCGAAACTAATACAATACATAATGAGATTAACGGATTATTTCTAATCTGCTAAAACTGATCGAGTTATATTTCACTTCTTAATCCAGCTGCTAATCCATGATAAATAACAACAAGCAAACAACATGACAACAGATCTCTTATTTTAGATATAAATAGACATCACAATCTACCAACAGACATTCAGTGATTGTATCTTGTCTTGGTTAGCTTCCAACCTTCCTACAAGTTTCTTGTCATCAGACCCTCGTCAGTTTTTAAACAATTCTTCAAAATGGTGAGTAAATCTACATATTTTTCTACTGCATGAAAAAACGAACTCAAAGAGATCTATTTGACAAACCTAAATATAAAATTAACATTATTAGCCAGGCCCGTAGGAACAGGGGGGCCGGGGGAGCAACATTGAATTCAGTACCACCACTCTTCAGAATGAGTTTTTGCAAAATCCCCCCCCCCCCCCCTATATGAAATTGCTTCCTAAGGGCCTGTTAGCAGTGTGAATTCTCTGAAAGAGATACTGAGGCAAGTGTTATTATCAAATATACAATATTAGTCTTCTGTACTCTGAAGATTTTCAGTTGACAAACACAGAAGCAAGAATTTAGAATATCAAGCTGTCGATGAGAATCTGTTATCGTAGAATTTTGGATTCAGCATTCTTCTTCATTTGATTTTCCTAGGCCATGGCCTTCGAGAGTATTCCATCCATTTTCAAAACTCTTTTTTTTTTAGTTAAATTGCTACATGGACTCGCTGTGATCCCTCCTTAATAGAGTAGTCCTTCTCCTTATAATTCTTTAAACCTTATCTTTACGAGTTTATGTACCTATTGAGTTTTATCTTTTCAGCGTGAGTGTATCTCTATCCATGTTGGTCAAGCTGGTGTCCAGATGGGCAATGCCTGTTGGGAGTTGTACTGTTTAGAACATGGTATCCAACCTGATGGTCAGATGCCTTCTGATAAAACTATTGGAGGTGGAGATGATTCCTTCAACACTTTCTTCAGTGAGACTGGAGCTGGTAAACATGTTCCGAGAGCTGTATTTGTTGATCTGGAACCAACTGTAGTAGATGAAGTCCGAACTGGAACTTACCGTCAACTCTTCCATCCTGAACAACTCATCACTGGTAAAGAAGATGCTGCTAATAACTATGCCCGAGGTCACTACACTGTGGGTAAAGAATTGATTGATCTGGTCCTCGACAGAACCAGGAAGCTAGCCGACCAATGTACCGGTCTTCAAGGTTTCCTCATCTTCCACAGCTTTGGTGGAGGAACCGGATCTGGTTTCTCTTCCTTGTTGATGGAAAGATTGAGCGTCGATTACGGAAAAAAATCCAAATTGGAGTTTGCTGTTTATCCTGCTCCACAAATATCAACAGCTGTAGTAGAACCTTACAACTCTATCCTTACAACCCATACCACACTGGAACATTCCGACTGTGCCTTTATGGTGGATAACGAGGCTATCTACGACATCTGTCGACGAAATCTCGACATTGAAAGACCAACCTACACCAACTTGAACCGATTGATTGGTCAAATTGTCAGCTCCATCACTGCTTCACTTCGATTTGATGGTGCCCTGAATGTCGATCTTACCGAGTTTCAGACCAATTTGGTACCCTACCCACGTATCCATTTCCCCCTGGCTACCTATGCACCAGTAATTTCAGCTGAGAAAGCCTACCATGAACAACTTTCTGTTGCTGAAATCACCAACGCTTGTTTTGAACCAGCCAACCAGATGGTCAAATGCGATCCTCGTCATGGTAAATACATGGCTTGCTGTATGTTGTACCGAGGTGATGTTGTTCCCAAGGATGTCAATGCTGCTATTGCTACCATCAAAACCAAGAGAACCATCCAATTTGTCGACTGGTGTCCAACTGGTTTCAAAGTGGGTATCAACTACCAACCACCAACTGTTGTACCAGGAGGTGATTTAGCCAAAGTCCAGAGAGCAGTTTGTATGTTGAGTAACACGACTGCTATTGCTGAAGCCTGGGCTCGTCTTGATCATAAATTTGATCTGATGTATGCCAAGAGAGCTTTCGTCCATTGGTATGTTGGTGAAGGTATGGAAGAAGGTGAATTCTCTGAAGCTAGAGAAGATTTAGCTGCTCTAGAGAAAGATTATGAAGAGGTTGGAGTTGATTCTGTTGAAGGTGAAGGAGAAGAAGGAGAGGGAGAAGAATATTAAAATCAAATGGTCATGAGATAAATAAAACATCTTTTAAAAATGTATACTTTTGTGTTAGAAAAATAGTTTGTTCCCCCTATTATCTACACCACTTTCTGTGTGGTGCAAGAGACACATTCAATAGGCATAGACGGGTGGTATTCTAAACCGCACTAGAAATTAAAAACATACGTTACATTTATTCTTTAATGTGATTTATAAGAATGCACGATCAATTCTTTGTTCAACAATTTATGTCTTATAAGATTTGAACGACATGTAGAAACGAGGAGCACATATAACACAACACAAGACAATATTATGGAATATAACACACTTCTTTAATACAGTTAGGCACATAACGTTTCAACACAATATACACGACATCTGATGACGACACGTGTATATTGTGTTGAAACGTTATGTACCTAACTGTATTAAAGAAGTGTGTTATATGCCATAATATTGTCTTGTGTTGTGTTATAATTTATGTCTTGGAGAACACATGGAAGCTGTGCGTCATTTGGCCCTTCCTTTTTTGGGATCTTAAGCTCGAATGTAGCCACCCGTTTACTATTTTGTCCCAAATTTGTACTCCCAGTTCCTTGATTCTGGCTGGTACCGAGTCTATTGATAAACGACCACAAGTTGAGGGGATGGATGATATATCTAAGGTATTAGAAGGCCTAGACCAAAATCCCAATAAACGATAATTACAGCTATGATAAGAGATGCAAATTTAGAATAATTTATAAATTTAGGTATATTTGTATATGCATGTTTACCCCTTTGTAGCTACGAGCTAAAGGTTTTCAAAATTTCTACTCAGAATGCCCTCAAGTCCCTTCATTATATGAACATAACACTTAGTGTTGTCAGGCATCAATTCACTCCTGGAGAAGGGCTGATTCGGGATAAGATGGTACAATGACTGTTGTCTGATATCGAGTTATCTTATCTTGGTATTCCCCCTGTTACTATTTATAACAAACCGGAAGTGTCCCCTGTAAAATGGACGTCCGAATCAAAATACAAGGTCTATTTTGTAAAAAAATGAATACTTGCGCTTGATTTACAGAACAAAAGACCTCGATACGTGTGTTTTACTTTTCCTAACTGTGTTTGGAGAAGAATTGCTGTTACTTTCCAACCTCAGTAAGGCTAGACAGAAGAAATTGTAGTCAAGCTGTTAACTCTTCTGATTTTTTTTTAGTATTTTTACATTACATTTTACATGCTATTTTGTTTTGGGCAGTTCTTGTACAATTTTTATTCAATGACTCCCATATTTTCAGGGTCTGACAAGGACATGTTGACGTAAATCTGTGAGAATTTTGAAAGAGATCGGTTTACAAGCAGCTGAGATACTTACATCAAACTTGTGGACATTTTTTTGAGACACCAGATGTCAGAATTAGGCTACAAAAACAAAGAATGATAAAAAAATCCAATTAAAAAAACTCCATTTCAAACCAAAAGCTCAAACTTCAATATGAAAGTAACATGTGAAATTCGATTTTTTTCCAATTCTATTGTAGATTGTTGACTGTATTTGGATTTTGTTCATAGATTAGGCCTAAAGGGATTGTAAAGAGGTTTTCTAATTTTTTTATGTGTATCGGGGACAGAAATGAGTACAGTATTTGTTTTTTTGTCCATGCTTTAAGAAATGAGTAGGCCTCGAGTTTAGCTACCGGTATATCAGGATGAATGAGCCTCCGTTCACGTTAAGAATCCATGTTGAGGGACAACAAGATATGGACTGGATGGTCCAACCAGAAGATGTCACTTTTCAACGAACATTGGTAAGAATGGGGTCGGACAAGAATTACAACTTCGGTTCCCAACCTTTTGTACTCTTCGTACTCTTATTTTTTTTTTAAAGCAATCTCCTAGTTCCCCTTTGCTCCGGTAGGGAACCGAGGAATAATAAGGTGACAACATTTAGTAACGTAACGAAAAAAAAGCAGGGAACCTAATTTACTAACCAAGATGTCTCTGATCTTCAAAACCAAGAATACAGTAATCCTTGTACATATCTTCACTTAGTGTGCATCAATTCAGATACAGACTCTTGACTCAGATCTAGTTTTGATTCAACTTTCTCACAATGGATCTTGCTTGTCAGTGTCAACTTTTTTCAATTAAAAATATGAATCTACTGGACTGCCTAGTATGAAACATAAATGGAATCTATTTTGAAGATAATGTAATTAAAGTGTCATAGAAAGACAAAATAACTTTAAATGGTGTGCATATTTTTGGTTAATATTTTCTCAATTATTACAATATTTCAACATTTCAGGAGGTTATTTCTCAGTTTTTGCCTCACTCTACTGTTACAGCTTTCGAATGTAAGTTATCTTTGATTATTACATTGCTTGTTTGTTAAATCGATACCCTCTTTTAAAATGAAAAAAAAAAAATAAGAGTATATATTCATCAACGGCGTCCAAAGTATTCAAACAGAATGACATATACCCATAAAATTTTCCATAAAATTACAGGTTATGATTGCAAAACATTTAAAGATTTGTAATCGTTTTTAAATAGTTATAATAGAATTATATTTAAACACAAAATCAGAAAAATAGAAATATTAATATTATAATTGATTAGATGAATAGAGTTTTACGTCCTGCTTTTCTGCACCTATATGGTCTAATTGAGGACGGGCAAACACCATGCAGTGTGCAATGAGGGACGGCGGCATTAGCCTGCTCTTATTTTCGATTTCCAACTGTTGAGGGATCTTTAACGTGCACAGCCAATAGTAAAAGGGACCTTGGTTTATTGTCCCATTCGAACGACTAGACACTTTTCCATGTCAGCCCCTTGTTGTATTATGACGTCACAGGAAACATGTGACTGGAAGAACTTCTCGGGCTAGGCATTATTGGTATGGCGGCAAGTAGTCAGCCTTGATATTATGTTATGTATATTTGTGTGCTAAATAAACTGCATTCGATTAACTTACGGTAGTCTTTATTAAAGGACATAATTAAACACCCCTAATATTAATATTATAATTAATTAGATGAAGATGAAGATAATGATAGAGTGACGGTTCGAGGCGATGATGAAATGAGAAATATGTTCGCTGACGTAAGTTTATGATGTCACTCATAATTCCAGTTCTGTATTCCAAGCTGTAAATGGCCAAGGATAATCCATGAAATCAATGCCAAGAGGTTTGGCCTACGAGTATCTATGAGAAAGAATCACTCTAGAAATCCATCTTTGTCTTTATCCTTTTAAAAAATAAAAAGATTCCTCTCTTGTTTTCAAATAGACTTGCAATGAATTAAATTTTATAATTTTTTGTTTTATGTATCTCCCTGTAATATTTTTGTGTTATTTTTAGTATTTTACAGAATTAAGTGAAGAAGATCGAGCTCGTGGATTGTTTCCACCTCTTATTATCTATCCTAAATGTATGTACAAAGTCAGATTGTAAAGACATTTACCTTAACCAATAACCCCTATCAATTTATTTTCAACTTTCAAACACAGATATATATCGGTACACATGGATTTAAAGGCTCCAATTTTCATGGCAAGCTGTGAAAAAAATTACTGAGGTCTTTCCAGAAAAAAATACATCACCCCATGGGACGGTAGATTTATCTACACCCCACCATGTCCAAAATCTTGTTTATGTTATCTTGTAAGAACAATAACCCATATAAATGAAACAATTGAAGTCCCAGGAGTGGGGGTGGGGTGGTGAGCAGATAAGCTTAAAAATTCTTGTGTTTGAGGCTAAGCTACTAATGATCAAATGATCAATGTGCCCTTTTAATTTTGTAAATTTTCTTTACAGTAGGAAAATCCTCTCAGGTACGAAATTTATTGGGATTGAAAATAAAAACATCTAAATCTGATTCTGGTAATGAACAGGAAATGTCTACAGCACCACCCCCGGATTCCAAGATTGACAGGTACGTTTAAGAAACTGGTGTTTTAGAAGGCAGCATTGCTTCCATTTTGGAGGGAGAGTGAGTTAGATGCTTGCTCGCTAACCTGAAGGTCCAGGGTTCAATCCTGGCATGGGTCTATGATACCTTTAGGTTTCCCCCAATCAGTGATGCAGGTTGGAGGGGCTGACATGGTAAAGCTTCTAGTCATTCGGATGGGATAATAAACCGACAGTTAGAAATCAAAAGTAAGAGCAGGCTAATGCAGCTGTCCTGGCAAAATTTCCCTCATTTTTTGCTCCCATATTAGAGTATAAATAAAAGGATAAATACCCTACTTAGTTAAGCTTTAAAGAGATTGTAAAGTGATTTTCTAAACTTTGTATACATGTATCGGGGACACTGATAGCATCAATTTGTGCCATTACAATTTCCATTCCGACGTCTGTGGTTCCACTAAAAGTAACACGTTTTATGACGTCACTGACAGTGATCTACCGATAGCTACTATTGATATCTATGCAGATCACTGTCACTTTTCTTAATGTCTAAAATCTGTGTATTACAGTAGTTCCAGTGACAATAAAAGTATACATCAGATTCTGGCTTGCGGTTCTATTAAAGAAGCTGATTTACAACACGTACAGATTTTAGGTTCTGGAAATGGTGGACAAGTTTATAAGTATGTTTCTAATTTCCTAATCTTTCATCGGTCACTTTTGTATACTATCTCCCTTAGTTTGTCCAAGGCATTGCTTGAGGATTGAGGAGTTCAGGTTTCGTCCATCCAAATTCTTGCTTCGATCTATGGTATTGAAAAACATGTGCCTATTGAAAATTTACCCTTTTATTTCCTTGTCTGCCAATTTGAATTTTGTTTACTCGTTCTATTTTTCTTTGCAATATTTTGTTAATCCAAATTTTCTTTATATGATTTTAGAACAATTCATAAACCTACCAAATCATTAATGGCTGTAAAGGTAAGTATAGAACTTATTGTTCTTCTCTTTTCTTCATAAGTCATTGCTGGTCTAGTTGAAGATGTTGATTGTATGTAGGCTTCAAAAAATCAAAAGAGAAAAATACATAGATCTAAATATATAGATATCAAGAGTAGTTTCCGGTAGATCACTGTCAGTGACGTCATAAAACGTGTTAGTTTTAGTGGAATTGCAAGAACCACAGACGTTGGAATGGAAATTGGAATGGTGCAAATTGATGCTATCAGTGTCCCTGATACACATACAAAGTTTATCCTTATTACTATCCTTAAAATTTGAATTTCTTCTTCAATTTATTTGCAGTTTATACAGCTAGATTTAACTCCCTTAGTCCAAAAACAGATTTTATCAGAAATGGAAATATTACACAAGGTGGGTTCATGGTTATCACTTCTTTCAAAAATTATGAAATTATTGAATTCTTCCCAGAAGCATAATTAGGGTGGTGTCAAGTTGCCTCCCATTATGCTACTGGCCTTTCATATAGATATCCCTTGACCGACGAAAATCGAAATATAAGTATTTTAATGCTAGTGTCCTGGCAAAATTTCCCTCAATGCATGGCATTTGAACATCTTTAATAGCCAAATAGGTTTTGAAAAAACCAACAAAACTTCATTTCATTGAATTTTTATTATGACATTGAGAAAGAAAAGAGTTGGATGTTAAAAATTAATTAAGTTTCTTTTCTGATATTTTTCAGTGCAATTCAGTGTCAATTATAGCTTTCTATGGTGCCTTTTTTAACGAAAATAAAATTTCTATTTGTACAGAATACATGGATGGTAGGTGTTTATTTATTTTGATGATCAAAACTGGAATTAATCCTTCAATGGCATATCAAAAGCTCAAGTTATAGATAAATAAGACAATGAAGTAATAAATATTCTAGAAGTATCTATTCATATAATTGTCTTATTTATCTATACTGGAATTGTAAGCACATTCATCAACCATTCGACCAATCGTGTTTTAGTCTGTGAAACATGATTTTTTTTAGCTAATCAGTAATAGTTTTTATGGCCTTCAAAGCCACATGTATCTATAATTACCCATAGTTGAAAGTTCAACATTTAAGTGAGACTTAGTAGTAAATTGAAAGGGTTATGCATTTTTCATATAGTTCTAATATTTCTGAAGTTCTTTAACATATGCGAGACCCAAATCAAGATCTAAATTGGTTTAAAAACAAATTCTTTCTAAAATATTGACTGTTTATCCGTTCCGTTATCCCTAGTACCAAAATCACCCCCCTCAAATATGACTTTCTATCAGAACCAGTGTAACAATGTGGTGTTTATTTCAGGAGGATCGTTAGATAGATATATTCCAGTTCCTGAAACAGTTCTAGGTGCCATGTCAGCTCATATAATTAATGGTTTAGTCTACATGTGGAATCTAAAAATACTTCATAGAGGTACTGACTCAGAATTTACTGATTTTATTCAATAGGGCACTGTCAGCAGTTAGGGCTTAGTAAAATAACAGAAATAGCAGCGCAAAAACATGAAACTTCAATTCATTCATGGAAAAGTTTTCTTGCATCAAAGTTTGTACCCCCTGAATATGATATAGTAAAGATGTGAAACCAAACTTGGAACTCTAAACAAAGCATCAATGGTTATCAAAATGACTCATTAAAATATGGTGGGGAAATGGAAAGTTTTTCCTGTCCTCATCAACCCATGTAGGTGCAAAAAAGTTCATTCATGAAAAGTTTTCTTACGTTAATAATTGTACCCCCTGATTGTAATATATTTTTTCAGATATTAAACCTTCGAATATTCTAGTGAATTCAACTGGTCAGGTCAAACTGTGTGATTTTGGTGTCAGTACACAGGTATGTCAATAAAATTCGTTTTTTTCGTCTCATTGTAATCTATCAAGGTTTATAAGGCGAGCATGTTGTGGTAAAGTCGATTTCAGCCAATCCGGGTGACTGAAGGGTGGCACATATAAATAGCTTATTTCATCACCAGAACACTCTTGCCTTACAAAAATTCCTTTGAAGTCTTCTTTAGAGTTTATATTCAAAAGTACAGTATATCCTGCAAATGCGCCCACCTTTATTAAGCCGTCACCTTAGTAAGCGACCACAATAAAATCCCCCCTACGACTATTCAACGTAATTATCAATTCATAAGCGATCAAGATTTGGTCATTTTACTCTGCCAGTTATTATTATTTAAAAGTAGGCCAAAAGCAGAGCAAGAATCGAATAAGAACACGTGTGTTTATATAAGGTGTGATTATTTATGTTTTGATATTTATTTCAGCTGGTAAAGTCAATAGCTACCTCGTTTGTTGGGACCAATGTTTATATGGCCGTAAGTTCACATTTCTACAATAAATTCAGGGTTTCATACTCCTTAAATTAAATTAAATATCAAAGTGATCAATAAAAAATAAATTGATTCATCTTTCGGTCAATCAGACTAATTTAAAAACCTGGGCCTTGGGCCCTTATTCTCAAAAACTCTCAGATTTTAAGAATTGTAGTAATCTAATTGGATAAAAAAAAAACAATTTTAAAATCAATTTTAGAGATTGTCCAATCAGATGACTGGAACACTAAAATCACGTCAAGTTAAGTTTTCAAGAATAAGGCCCCTGATTTTTTAAAGGAAAAGGTCTATTATACTATGACTTTTCAAAAAGAGTCTAAAACTCTTACAAATATGTAAAACTCTATTTAATTTTGATCTGTTTTCAGCCAGAGAGAATTCAGGGTGAGGAGTATAATATATTAGCAGAAGTCTGGAGTCTTGGGGTCACATTGTTTGAGGTTAGTTTATTTTCTGAAAACATGATATAGTTGAGGCAGAGATAGTTCCTCAAAAAAACATAAGCTTAACTTAGCTGACTGAGCTTTATTTCAGCTTTCTATGTTATTCTTCAGAATAAAATACATTAAAGAGATTGTAAAGAGGTTTTGTAAACTTTGTATGTATATCGGGGACACTGATAGCATCAATTTGCACCATTCCAATTTTCATTCTGACGTCTGTGGTTCTTGCAATTCCACTAAAACTAAAGCTTTTAATGACGCCGGAATAAAAATTTGAATGGCGCAAATTTATGCTATCAGTGTCCCTGATACACATACAAAGTTTACAAAACCATTTTACAATCCCTTTAAAGGAAAATGCCTATGAAACTACAATATATCAAAATGAATTTGTTTTTTAACATTTTGCAATCATAAACAACAATTTTTTATACATCTGCTTTTTTTTTTCAGATTTCCACTGGAAAGTTACCATTCTCATCAGTATGTATTATCATTAAAATTTTATCTCCCATTTCCGCCATGTGAGTGAGACAACATATTGAAGACCTATGTGCTACACACTATGCAATGCAAAGGTCTCTTGATATTTGGACAAGCAAAATTGCCTTCATTCAACACACTGTATTTGGTTTCCATCCTTCATTAGCTAAAACTTTCACAGAAAAGTAAGATGTAAAACTAACTTTTTTTTCTAAATAATTAATGTGGTGTTTTAATTTTTTTCAGTTAACAGCTAATATGACTGTAAGTTTCTAATTTTTATTTCATTTTCAATTGTGGAGATTAAACAATTTTGGTTTTATTAAAAGATGTTGAAATCAGAAGTCAGTAAATTCTGCAAAAAAGAAAGGTTGCTAATCTGGGGCCTGTTTCTCAAAAAGTTGTATGATTAAAAATTTGTAGAAATTATACATTGCAAAGTTTTTTGAAGGAACAGTGGCTAGACTTTTGCAATAAACCTTCCATGGAACACTTACCATTTAAAATTTAAGTATTGTAAGATTTTTCTTCAATAAAATTTTGGTAATGTACAGTTATTGTGTTATTATTTTTAATTTCAGCCATTTGAGTTGATGGAATGTATCATAATGCAGGTATGACAGATATTTTCGGGGGAAAATTTTGTGCTTAACCTACTATCTTATCTGTGAGATTACATATATGTTTGATTGGATCTAAAAGATTTATTCTTAGTTTGTAAGACATCCATCAACAAGCATAAACCTGGGTGGGTAATATCCATACAATGAACCATATTGAATAAATTTAAAAGTAAAGAAGTTGCATGCGGAACATGGGTACATGTGGACACGAAAGTCTAAGGGTTGCCCCTGAGTCTGAGTATCAAATGACCCCACTTGTTAGTCTGATGTGAAATTCCTAAATTGGAAATTGAATCCTGTTTTATTTCAGAATCCCCAAAGTTTACCAGCTGATAGTTTTTCACCAGATTTTGTCCATTTTGTTAGTTTATGGTAAGTAATACACAAATACAGTACTTTGTAATTTGTGGCATTGAATATATGTATTAATCCAAACAGCAGAAGAAAAGTAGGACACAAGACTCTCATTTAATTTTTTTGTGTGTTATCTGACATAGGATGGGCCTGTTGTAATATGTCTGATTATGGAGAGTGGCTTAGTTCTTAAATTTCATGTTTTTAACATATGCCGCTATTTATTTAAACTTTTTATTTATTTTTTCAGTCTTCAGAAGAATTTACGACAGAGAATTTCCGTGGATAGATTATTGGTAGGTTTTTATGCTTTTTCTAGAATAAACTATTTAATGATGCTTAATAAATGAAGTTTACACTCGCATATTTATAAGAAGTTCAGCTTGTGGCCCATTTGCTCGCTAATAATAGGGTGACATCATTTACTAATTATTCATTTGACATTTTACCAATGGATGACGTAGTTAGCGCTTAGTGCTATGACATTGGGATTCAAAACTATGTGTATTTAGAAGATATTAAAGGTTCCAAAATTTATGTTTTTCTATCTTTTTATTTTAGACTCATCCATTTGTAAAGAGAAATGAAGATGGTAATTCTCAGTTAGTGGCAGAATACGTTCGACAGACATTATCTCAACGCGGGGTCAAATCGTAGCACTGTCGACTTTGACCTCTGCTATCTAGACAGACATTATCAAATCGCAGTGAACTTGTACCATGTCGAAATTAACAAGCATGATGTCCTCCAACAAAGGGTTAATGTTATGGCGTGGATGGTGTTCCATAATCAAATGGATAGCCCAAGACCATAGAAATGTATAAGACTGGAAGTCTTAGTCTACTCATCGTCTACTGAACTTCTGTTTCAATTTATGGTTGACCTAGTTTCTCCTCTAGGACTAGTTGACTCTAAGTTATACTGTGGCAGAGAGACTGGATGTTCCGTTCGAATTAAATCGTTTATCATGGCTTTTAAAATAATATAACTTCTTGCAGAAACCGGAAGTTATTGGCATATCTTCAATTCAACGCATGCGTGCCAAACATAAATCTTGTGTTATTATTCCCTATCTACATTTCTATGCCCAAGACATATTGGAGAGTGAAATCATAGGGCTGTTAACTTTTAAGGGTTGGTTGCATGATGGAGTTTACCAGGAAAGATGGCCACCTATCATGACCAAGTCCTTATGTTAGTATGAAACCTTGACGAATGTTGAGCCGAATGTAAGCAAAATACTGAGTTCATGGTGCTTTTTGATCTAGTTTATTTGTGTCAAGACTGGATGTGTGTGTAAATATCATGATTGTTACATGCTGGATTTATATTGACTCTCTGGAAGAGTTGTTAAGAAAGTGAACTTTATGTTGATAAACTTACTTATAAACTTATCTGGTTGTCAAGTTGACATTAGCTATGTGGACTCTCTGAAAGGGATACAGAGTTGACAAATCCAGATACCTGATAAATATTATTGATTAACTATGTGGACTTTCTGAAAAGTTTGCTGAATGAAAAACTTAGTTTTAGGTCAAATGTTCTGCTGGTATAGAACTTTTATTTTATCTTTTAACTATATAAACATTAGATTTTACAGACCATTATTATATACAGCTGTTTTTATAGGTGACTATTATGCCATTTTGGAATTATTATAGGTTATATTTAAGCAATAAACTGTTACCCTATGGGGTCATATATCAGGACACAGGTTGGCTGCAAAATTAAATGAATGTGCTTTAGTGCAGGCCTTCTCTATTAATTTTTGTAAAGGGCCAAATACATTTTATAATAAAAAATATAAAGGCCATATAGAGCTTAGCTAGCATAGCGAGGGGATCGTTTTAATGGAAGATGTCAGTCTTGAGGGGCCATTCTCAAGGGTGTTGCAGGCCCCCATTTGAGAAGGCCTGTGTTAATTAATTTTGCAGCCAACCTTTGTCCTGATATACAACGATAGAAAAATTGTAAATAAATTTGTATTTATCTGAATGTTTTGTTTTGTTGTGGATAAGGGGGGGTCAATGGATGCTCTGTCAATAAAATTTTGAAGTCTGGAGAGCATCTTCCCCTTCAAAACGTTCATCTTTTCAAGTTTGTAAGCAGATTGCTCTGGCCCAGCCCCCAGGGATCCCAACCTAAAGGATGGTTGTGTGAAATTACTACTGGATTACAATGTTGGCAGAATCATATTTTGTCAGTTATAAATGTTGACACCAACAAACTGTGGATTATACAAAAAAATTGCAAAAGAGAATTTGTGTAGTTGCATTCAATTGAAAGCAAACTGGTTGCTGTAAATGAGTATGGATAATCCGGGAAAGATCAATGCCAAGAGGTTTGGCCAAGGACCAGCTGGGAGAAAGGATCCTCACGGAACCTAAGTTGTTATCCTTGTAAAAGATAAATGTTTCCTTCTTTCTTTCATCTATATAAACTGTATCAGCTGGTTCATTTGCTTCTTTAATGACAGGGAGAAATCATTGTTTAGTAAATAGCCGAAAAATTTATTACAAAATAAAAAACATTCATTTTATGTATGAAACAAAATTAAGACTTCAATAAAATCAAAAAATCAGAAGAATTTAATTGTGTCAAAAATATTTTTAAAATACATGTCGGAATTTCGAGATTTGGAAAAATAAAAAAAAAATTATAAGAATTGCTCCCTGTTTCATCGACCTTTGACCGACACGACTGAGCCAAAAAGGTAATCAGGATTTCACTCTCACTTTTTCAATGATCTGTGCATAAATTCTTCTTAAATGCGGTTGTGTTTTAGTGGAAAGGAACGGGCATATTGAGATCAACATTTGAGAAAATTGTTTAACAGATCGGAAATGAAATTTCCATTGACCGACCAAATTTACGATTCATTCTGCAGATTTTATGGACAACCATCTCCTACAATATATTACTCTTACAACTGAATTGAAGTTTGCCCATATCCCATGACTTCAATAATACTCAAAATTAAATATGGGGTGTGACTGTGAGCCCTTAGCGGCCTAGCCTGAAAATCTGATTAAAGCCTAGTAGGCCTATTAAAGAAAGGCGCAAGTTCACCATTCTTTTGAAGGATTATAGGCCTACTTTAGCCTCAGAACTAGCAAATTGTTAAGCAAATCAATAATATGTTCTTAACTCTTTAAAAAAGGCTTTCAAATCCCTGTTTAGCAATAATTATCAGTCTTAGAAAGTCAAAAATACACCTCGTTTAAACTATGACTTATATAGAAAACATACATATACAGAAAATGAAAGATAAACTGTTAAGGTACAGGTATAATTGAAGGGATTATGTGATTTTCATGCAGTTCCAGTACTTTTGAACACTATTGACATTTGACAAATGTTTATGACCCAAATCAACACATGAAAATTTGAATTGTTCCCCTTTAAATACTGGTACCCCCCACAGCTAACAGTTTAAAATATCTTCTGTCAGTTATGCATGGCTGCACAAGATAAATGTTATATTCATATGAAATTTTATGGTCACCCATGTACCGTATCTGATATGTTTACTTGATATTTGAGATTTTCAACTTCTGTATCCATTTTACAGTATGGCATGTTTAAAGATCCCTCGAAAAAAGAATATAGGCCTATCCCTCTGTCCTGGCAAAATTACCTCTTTGCACACTGCATTTGTTTATCCTCATTAGCCCATACAGTGGGACATATTAAAACTCAAATTTAATTTACAAAGTCATCTTGTGTGTAGAATAGGGTTTTGAACTATGCATCTTCTCCCCACAAACCATTTTGACGTCCTTTATCGAGGGTATAGTGTATAAAGGCAGAGGAAATGTGACATAGGCAACAGAGTGAGACAAATTTTATTTTAAACTAAAATATCCTGTTAAGAGTACACATGACCTGTTTTTTATTATATCATATTCAAATATCTTTGAATAAAGTTAACAAAATGTTCTACTTCTTAAAACACAAGTTGTATTTTTCAAAACTTGGGGGCTCAAATTTCGACATTGGGCAGTAAACATTATGTCTGATAAGTTTTTTTTAAAAATTCTAAACCATCAAACGGATGTTATGGTTAAGTTTATGACAATTTATGAATGGGCATGCATACATTTCCCCAAAAAACATAAATAGGGGCCTTTTTTCTCCACAAGTTTTAATTTTGAAAACTGATTTTTTTTTATTCATACTTTTCAGGGGAGAGTGAATCAGTAACCCCTGACGATGAAAAAGGAGAACATATTATATGGAGTAGCAGGGGCGACGGGGGCTGCCATAGCAACATGGCGGATGAAGTTTCCGTGGATTGGAGACGATTTGAAAATTATTCGCAGTGGAATGAAAATTTTCAAAAAACAGAATCCCGATATCGAACAGGGGCTGTTTCTTATTGATAAATTTGAAATGAGCGTGAACAGATCCCCAGAGAAAACTTGTTTAATTTACGAAGATTGTTTATATTCGTATCGATTGGTTGATGAATATGCAAATAAGGTAGCGAACCTGGCGAAATCCCTCGGTTTAAAATTCGGAGATACTGTTTCTTTATACTGTACCAATTCACCCGAATATATTTGGACGTTTTTAGGTGAGTTATTTTAAAAATATGTTTTTTGGAATTAAATTACAGTTCAGATCTCATGCATGAGCACAGGTTTCTAAACTTAAAATGGACGGGAGTGATTGTTATCTACTCATTGCGTTTCTGGGACACTGATAGTATCAATTTGCGCCATTCCCACGTCTGTGGTTCTTGTAATTTCACTAAAACTAACAAGTTTTATGACGTCATTGACAGTGATCTGCATAGGTAGCAATAGTTATTAGTAGCTTCCGGTAGATCACTGTCAGTGACGTCATAAAATGCTTTAGTAATAGTGGAATTGCAAGAACCACAGACGTCAGAATGGAAAAGGCAGTTAACTGAAATGTTAAATAACAGGACAGTAATATCATTTTTATTTTTTTCCTCTTTTTTGGGAGGAATTTGTGATATAATTGAATAATTCTCGTTATTACAGGATTACAGAAGTTGGGTATAACGGTAGCTATGATCAATACGAGTCTACATTCCAAATCTCTGTCACATTCTGTATTGTCCAGCGAGTCTTCTGCTATCATCGTCGGAGAGGGTACGTATATTTAGACATTTATCATTGAAGAAAATGGACACCAGTCATCCAAATTCTTTTCATAATTCATCACTTTAAAGCCTGTGTTTTCAACTTGGGGTACATTTTGACATATTACCCTGGACACAAACTGAGCTATAGGGCTAAAATAATTGTAATATTGTGTATTATCTGAGTGGATATATTGAGATATTTATCATTGGAGAAGAATACCAAATTAATAACATTTTCAAAATATCAAACTTAAAACAAAATACCATTATTTAAAAATGTAGGTGTTCCAAAAAACGTCCCCAAGTTTTTACAGTTAGTATCTGAGATGCTGATAAGCCGATCTCTTTCAAAATTCTCATAGATTTACTTCAACACGTCCTTGTCAGACCCTAAAAATATGAGAGTCATCGAATAAAAATTGTTCAAGAAACGCTCCGAACAAAATAGCATGTAAAAAAATTCAATATCAGAATAATAACATTTCAACCTGTGTTTATTGTGCTTTCACCACATCGACCACCAATATCAATTTTTAAGTGCGAATAACTATGGATAAACATGGATTTTAATTTAAGGCTTAAATTTTGACAGTGAGTTGTGAACATTATTTCTTATTAGCTAAGCTTAAAAATTCCTGTTTCCAAAACTAAAATGTGAGTGGTCGAACGGATGATCAACATAACCTTGTACATATATTACAATTTTTATTAATGCTGATTTAAAGTTTCTTGGATTTATAGGTGATACATTGTTGAAGAATGTGATAGAAGCCCAGCAAGATATGCCGAACGTGAAAGTTTACATACAGGGTCTACCTTCCACTCAACTTCCTTCAGATTTTATATCGTTTGATGATCTGATGTTGAGGGCGCTACCAGTACCAGTAGATCGTAGTGTACGACGTGATATCAAACCATTCGATACTTGCTGCTTTATTTATACGTCTGGTACCACAGGTATGTAGGCCTTTAGTTTTTATACGCCCACACATAAATGTGGGCGTATATTGTAGTCGCCCCTGTCTGTCTGTCTGTCTGTCTGTCTGTCTGTCTGTCTGTCTGTCTGTCCACAATTGTTGTGAACACGATAGAGAGCTGGTTTCTTGATGGATTTTGATAAAACTTGCTGTGAGTGTTTATAATCATCCAAGGAAGAAGCCTATTGAAAATCAGAAAAATCGAAAAATATTTGATGGGTTATTGCCCTTGTTTTTGAAAATACTTTGTGAACACGATGGAGAGCTGGTTTCTTGATGGATTTTGATGAAACTTGGTGTGAGTGTTTGTCATGACCTTGGGATTAACCCTATTGAAAATCAGAAACATCGATAAATATTTTATGAGTTATTGCCCTTGTTCCTTAAAACGTGTTAATTTTATAGCCCGTAGCACTCTCAAAGTTGTGAACACAATAGAGAGCTGGTTTCTTAATGGATTTTGATAAATCTTGCTGTGAGTGTTTATAATCATCCAAGGAAGAAGCCTATTGAAAATCAGAAAAATCGAAAAATATTTGATGGGTTATTGCCCTTGTTTTTGAAAATACTTTGTGAACACGATAGAGAGCTGGTTTCTTGATGGATTTTGATGAAACTTGGTGTGAGTGTTTGTCATGAACTTGGGATTAACCCTATTGAAAATCAGAAACATCGATGAATATTTTATGAGTTATTGCCCTTGTTCCTTAAAACGTGTTAGTTTTATAGCCCATAACACTCTCAAAGTTGTGAACACAATAGAGAGCTGGTTTCTCGATGGAATTTGATAAAAATTATTGTGAGTGTTTATAATCATCCAAGGAAGAAGCCTATTGAAAATCAGAAAAATCGAAAAATATTTGATGGGTTATTGCCCTTGTTTTTGAAAATACTTTGTGAACACGATGGAGAGCTGGTTTCTTGATGGATTTTGATGAAACTTGGTGTGAGTGTTTGTCATGACCTTGGGATTAACCCTATTGAAAATCAGAAACATCGATAAATATTTTATGAGTTATTGCCCTTGTTCCTTAAAACGTGTTAATTTTATAGCCCGTAACACTCTCAAAGTTGTGAACACAATAGAGAGCTGGTTTCTTAATGGATTTTGATAAATCTTGCTGTGAGTGTTTATAATCATCCAAGGAAGAAGCCTATTGAAAATCAGAAAAATCGAAAAATATTTGATGGGTTATTGCCCTTGTTTTTGAAAATACTTTGTGAACACGATAGAGAGCTGGTTTCTTGATGGATTTTGATGAAACTTGGTGTGAGTGTTTGTCATGAACTTGGGATTAACCCTATTGAAAATCAGAAACATCGATGAATATTTTATGAGTTATTGCCCTTGTTCCTTAAAACGTGTTAGTTTTATAGCCCATAACACTCTCAAAGTTGTGAACACAATAGAGAGCTGGTTTCTCGATGGAATTTGATAAAAATTATTGTGAGTGTTTATAATCATCCAAGGAAGAAGCCTATTGAAAATCAGAAAAATCGAAAAATATTTGATGGGTTATTGCCCTTGTTTTTGAAAATACTTTGTGAACACGATGGAGAGCTGGTTTCTTGATGGATTTTGATGAAACCTGGTTTGAGTGTTTATAATCACCCAAGGATGAACCCTATTGAAAATTAGAAGAATTGAAAAGTATTTCATGGGTTATTGCCCTTGTTAACTTGTAGTTGTAAACACTCAAAAATCGTTCAATTTTGTAAACATTCTTGATGGCACGGTTTTCGACATGTTTCATTTACTGATAGTTCTTGTCGACCTCCCGGACGACTTGGCTGCCATTACAAAAGTGGGCGTATTACGATGGGGCATCGCTATTTTTTAATTTTGTAATCATGCTGTTATCAAATTGCGTATGTGAAGGGAAGGGGGAGGGATCAGCAGGGCTATTCTCCCTAAAAATGTAACTGGCCTGGCTTTGGCTGATGTGATGTGAGACCCTTGACAATTTTGTTATCCCTTCTCAGCCCCTCCACCTAATAATTTCTAGAAAAGCTGCTAGTGAGACGAATTGCTTCAAAAGCTAGTGTGCTCTTTATCTGTTTGTCCCCAAGGAAAGGGTTTGTGTTTTTCAAATGTGTTAAAGAAATTATAAAGAGGTTATCCAAACTTTGTATGAGTATCGGGGACATTGATAGCATCAATTTGCGCCATTCAAATTTCAATTCCGACGTCTATAGTTCTTGCAATTCCACTTCCACCACTGACAGTGATCTACCCCAAGCTATTATTGATATCTATGCAGATCACTGTCAGTGACGTCATCAAACGCGTTAGTTTTAGTGGAATTGCAAGAATCACAGACGATGGAATGGAAATTGGAAAGGGGCATATTGATGCTATCAGTGTCCCTGATACACATACAAAGTTTAGAAATACGCTTTACAATCCCTTGAAGCTAAAAACTATTTATAAAATGCCTTTTAGACAAATGCTTTAAAAGCTAGTGTGCTGTTTATCTGTTTGTCCCCGAGGAATGAGTGTGTGTTTTTCAATTGTGTTAAAATTAGCTGACAAAAAATGATTTTGGTGATTTGTAGGTTTCCCTAAACCAGCTTATATGCAATACTTTAGGCTTCAGTCGGCTGTATGTATTTTATACGCCTTGTCTATAACCCCTGATGACGTTCTGTATGATGTACTACCTCTATTCCATGGTGCTGGGTTCCTCAGCCTGTGTAATGGGCTGAACGTAGGTAACTGACTCCAGACGAAAAGTACCAGCAGGTGCTTGCTGAATTCCTGGGGCTGGGGTGTTGATTGGAATACACTGGTTGAAGTTGTGACGATATATAAGTTCCATTATAATAACTCTTCTAAAGAACATTTGTTATGTACTATTTGTTCCATTTGGAGCTTTTATTACTCATGTATGTTTGATATAATTCCTCATGTAAAAAGTTCATAAGCTGTTACCTATGTTTCATCAAATGTCCTTTTGGATTTCGAGTTTCGTTTTGCGGTTCGGATCGTTAGTACTTGGTTGCTTTATTATATAACGCTAGCCCTTACCTGTGTCTGTGCTTTCGTAATTTCAATTATATATTGTTGTTACAACCACTCTCACCCAACCCTAACTGGAGAAAATATTATATGATAAGAGTTCCTGAGATCATTTATTATAATAATGTTTGTTCTATGAGGAATATTTATTATGAGGAACAAATATACAGTCACAAAGTCAGACGTATGGTTTCTAAATCAACACCTTATGCTCACATATATCGGGTGGGCCTAAAAAAGTGGCAACACACTTTAATATGATATTATGGAAAATGTATGGGGGCTATAATTTTGATATTACACACCCATCACAATATGGTAATTTGACATCTTCACTAGAAATTTCAGACCAAAAGACCAAATAGTGTTAATTTGCCAGCAATTTTAAAATAAGAGGTCAAAAAGAAAAATATCGAAGAATGTCAAATGTTATCTATCCGAACAATGACTATGTGTTTCAGCAGGATGGTGCAACTTCCCATACCAGCAATGCAACACAAAGTTACCCAAATGACGCGACCCCAAAGTTCATTAAAAAAGATGAGTGGCCCCCGCAGTCCCCTGATTGCAATCCCATGGACTTCACTGTGTGGGACTCTCTCTCAGAAAAAGTCTATGCGGATCGAACAAAGGTGTTCACGGAAAATGAACTAAAAGATCGAATTCGTGAAAAATGGAACGAAATCCCACAGGCAGAGATCAGAAAGTGTATTTCTTCATGGAAAAAACGATTGAGGGCTGTCTGCAATCAAGACGGTGGACACATTGATCACCTTTTCAAGTGAAACAAAGTTTAGATAACATTTGACATTCTTCGATATTTTTCTTTTTGACCTCTAATTTTAAAATTGCTGGCAAATTAACACTATTTGGTCTTTTGGTCTGAAATTTCTAGTGAAGATGTCAAATTACCATATTGTGATGGGTGTGTAATATCAAAATTATAGCTCCCATACATTTTTCATAATATCATATTAAAGTGTGTTGCCACTTTTTTAGGCCCACCCGATATATCATGCTTACTGCTTTCTCTGCTATCAGTCATCTGCTTCAAGCTTAATTTGCTCAGTTTTTCTCGAAATTTAACATGGCTTCCGACTAACATGAGGGGCATGGCAGCATAATGATATAAATTTATGATTATTAATCATATTTAGTGACCAAAGATTTTGAAAAATATTTTTCCAAATTGAAATCCAACATATTGGTCAGCAAACCCTGTCTGGTGTCACATCCATCAAATGGAGGTAATGTTGTATTGAATTCACAAAAAATTTGACAATAATTGTAGGTTTACCCAAGCCAGTTCATATCCAGCAAGTAAAAGCTCACGCTATCGGCAACACACATTTTGCTTTGGAATTAAATGAAAAAGACACGCTATATGTTGTATTGCCGTTGTTCCATTCCGCTGCGTGTATGAGTTTATGGAGTGGTTTAAATGCAGGTTGGTACAGGTCATGTTCATTTATTAGCATTTTGGGCCATTTTAAGAATGAGAGGTTTTCTAAACTTTGTATGTGTATGGGGACACTGATAGCATCAATTTGCATCATTACAATTTTCAGTCAGATATCTGTGGTTTCAGCAATTTTACTTAAACTAAGTGTTTGATAATGGTACATCCGTAAAATATTTTTGTGTCACAGAACACCATTGCGAATGTGATACATCAAACACTTAATGTTATTGGAATTGATGGTACTACAGACGTTTGATTGAAAATTGAAATTGTGCAAATTGATGCTATAATTGTCTCTGAAGATATCGGCAGATCATAGAATATTTTGATTTAGCTACAAAAAAAGCAAAACAAACATTCAGAATTGCATTGAAATAAGATTGAGGAACTGGATGATTAACAATTCGATCCCTTGAAGATGGTTCCCTGCATTTTCTTACTTAATTTGAAAAAATACTCAAAGTTGTCTCATACAGCATTCAGATCTACTAAAGAGATTCATTCAACTTCATAAGCCACAAATAACTGCTAATGCTCAGCCGCACATGAGATGTTCATCGTTAATCCCTTGCACTAGCTTGCATTTATATTCATCATATAATTTAATCATTTATATTATTCTTATTTATAACTTAATATTTCTTAACATACTTTAAACTCATTAATATTAATATTTAAAATTTTTCGTCTACCTTGGAAATTGATGTACAAAGTCAAAATTGAATTTCAAAGTCAAAATTGAATTTCAAAGTCAAAATTGAATTACAAAATCAAAATTGAATTACAAAGTAAAAAATTCAAAGATTAAAATCAAAAGTTCATTACAATTTCAAAATGAAATTGAAATACGTAATCAAAATTCATAATTGAATTACTAATTAAGTCAAATTTAATTCTAATGTTCTGTAGTCAGAATGAACAGTACCTAATCAAGTCTCATTGTTAATATTAATAGGTTGTACGATAGTTTTAAAGAAGAAGTTTTCCGTCCATGAATTCTGGGAAGATGTGGTACGTTATAACGTGACTGTGTTTCAGTATATCGGAGAATTATGTCGTTATTTATTATCCAGACCACCGGTAAGTATGTTTTGCAAAAACACCTGCTGGTACTTCTCTTTAGAGTAGTCCACTACTATATAACTATTACTCTTGATTTTGCCATTTTGGATGTGATTTTGTTTAACGGAATTGTTTTGCTTGTACGAACTTGAAACTAACAACACGACTTGTCCATGATAGTCTGCTAAATAGAAAGGAGCCGACAATTTGATAGAGATTGATTTTGATAGGCACACTTTTTAGTAGGCTTGTCTAGTTCTATAAAGTTGATGCCAGCGCTGTAGGCATAAGTAATGATGCACCTCATGATTTTGACCTTTATAGTAGTGACGGGGGTCGCAGGCAAAATGGTATGAGAAGTCCACTGCTATATAATTATTGCACCCGATTTGGTCATGTTCTGGACGAGATTTTTGATTAACCGAATTGTTTTACTTGTACGGATTTTTATTATTTGATTATTATACAGTCTCCTTACAAGTGAAGCAAGTACTTCTGGCATAAGAAAGAATATTCCATATTATATTCACACAAAAAAAAAAACCAATATAAATAACCTATGTTATCTTTCTGAGTTTTAACATGAATTTATTGTGATTTGAATATTTTAGAGTCCTCTAGACAGCCAACATAAAGTCCGAGCTATCATTGGAAATGGATTACGGAAAGACATCTGGACAAAGTTCCAAACCCGGTTTAAAATCCCACTGATACTAGAGTTTTTTGCTGCGACTGAGGGAAATACTCTTCTGTTTCAACTCTCGAATAAACCTGGCTCGTGTGGCAGATTGTCTCCCTTTATAGTAAGATACTTTAAGATACGGTAATGATTTATAGCATTCAACCATAGTAGTGTATTTGTATATCTGTGACGGTCATTGCTTAAGTCATCATCTGGAACAGAAAAAAACTTCTTCTATTTGTGTCGATGTCCAGTCATTAAGTCTTCAAGTAATAAATTATCCTGAAAGTAGGATATTAAACTACATTTCATTTCAAGAAATTCATATTTTTACAGCAAAAGATAGAGCCATTACCAAGACGACTGGTAAAATATGATTATGATACAGCTCAACCTCTTCGAGATAAAAATGGCCGCTGTATTCCTATCAAACCCGGTAAGATTTAATTTCGATTAATTTGAGCTCTGATGCCAGCTGTTAAATAAGACATTGGTTTAGTCATGTATAATGTAATGATAAAAGTTTCTTTAACGAACAATCTCGACTGTAAAACAAGTCTCAGAATCTGGCCATGCATTTGTAGTAGCTAATGAACTTTTCATTTCCATGTTATTTACAGGTGAAGTTGGTATATTGTTAAGTGGTGTCAACCCTTTAACTAAAGATCTACCGATATACAAGGCATCGAAGGCTGAGAATAATAAAAAGATAGTTCGAAACGTGTTTGTGGATGGTGATGAGTATTTTAACTATGGTGATTTATTGTATTTAGATAAAGATTATTTTCTCTATTTTAATGATAGAATAGGCGATACTTTCAGGTAATATATTTAACTATTGTTTTATATCAAACACTCCTGTCAGTGATTTAGTTTGGAGTGGCTGACATGGAAAAAGGGTCAAGTCTTTCTGATGGAACAATAAACCCTATTTGTATTTAATTCAAATCACTATCAATGATACAGGTCGGAGTAGCTGATATGGAAAAAGCATTTTGTCTTTGAGATGGAACAATAAACCAAGACGTCTGATCTACAGACTGTGTATGTTAAAGATCCCCCGTTCTTGTTGTATATCATATGGCTTGCCTATAGTCTTGGTTAAAAAGACAGGCAAATGTAATGGATTTTGTGTTGATTTAGTTTGATTATTTAACTATTTGCCCCTTCAGTCAAGAGTCATCTCTAATATCTCATTTATATCCAAAACCACATTATAAATTGAAACTAAACTTTACAAGCCTAGACCTAGAAACAGGATACCTGCAAAATATTTTGTACTCTTACTGTATATTTTCTAGATGGAAAGGAGAGAATGTATCAACAACAGAAGTAGCGAATATTTTAACAGATATAGAATTTATACATGATGCTAATGTTTATGGTGTTACTGTACCAGGTAGGATATTTCATGGCTTCTGCTCATTCAGGGGAGATAATCATGAAACAGAATATTTGTTTGACGTTCTAGGTACTCTTAAATGTCATGTGTTAGAAAATAAGCCCCAGAATATTCTGTCAGGTCAGTTTGAGTGTTGGATCTCCTGACCTTGCTTGGTTATGTCCAACAAGTGGTGTTCATGGGCTCTAATATTGGTTGTTGTGTAAAAATGATACCTTGAAGAATCTTTTTTAATAATTATTCCCATCAATCAAGCTTTAAGATTAAATAGAAAGCCAGAATCCAGAAAAGAACAATAGGTTAGGCCAAAGACAGACTGAGAGAAAGAATCCTTGTGAACCTAAGTTGTTATCCTTGTATAAAGTATCTATGTCTTGCTTTCCAGTTCAATTTTAACTTTGTTTGTTTTAGGACAAGATGGCAGGGCGGGAATGGCAGCAATAACTCTATACAACGATAAAGAATTAACGCCAAAACAACTCAAGGTTATTTACGAACATTGTGAAAAGGAGCTTCCACATTACGCTGTGCCGATATTTTTACGTGTTTTAAAAGAAGATGTTTTAACGGTGACTTACAAACAGAAGAAACGGGACATCGTGAAGGAGGGGTTTGATCCACTAGCTATCAGTGATGCGTTATATTTTCGAGATTCCCAACAAGCTACCTACGTTCCTCTTACTACCGATTTATATCCAGTGATTTTAAAATCTAAATTATAAAAATTGTCAGGGATATAGCCTATAGCCTTATTAATATATACTTTACAAGATGATTAAGATCAATTTCAACTGCATAATAGATAGATGAAATTGAGAATTTTCATGTAAATGAAATATCTAACCAATAACTTCAGTTTTAATAAATGTGTGAGAGTTTGAAAGGTTGTGAATGAAGTTTAATGGAGTTGTTTTTTTCAAATTAATTCTTTACAATTTTAAAGGGTGTTACATTGATTGTTATATTTCTTTTCAAACCACAGAAATCTCTATGTGTGAAGATTTTTCAGAAAGGTTGTGTGAAAGTGTTTTAATTTAAGTTTTAAACAAATTTTGTTTTTTTAACTGCAATGCCAAAAATATTCTAAATAGAAAATTCATATTTAGCAAAACTTAATCATATTTTGTACAGGCACAGATTATTTTTTTTTAATCAGGGTAAAAACTTTTTTTTTTAACAAAACCTTGTGGCAAAGATGTTCAATACCTAGCTATTATGAACTAAAATACTGGGTCCAGTTTTCCAAAAATATGAACAATTGATTTCAGAAATTACAAAAATGTCTGAGTACAAACCAGTCATGTGTATTTTTGAGAAACTGGTCCCAGGGGCCTTATTCCTGAAAATTTAACTTAAGATCATTTTAGTGTTCCAGTTATCTGATTGGTCAGTTACAAAAATTGATTTTAAATGTAGTTTTATTATCCAATCAGATAACTGTATTTCTTAAAATCTGCATTTTATGTAAGTTAAATTTTTGAGAATAATGTATAGATTTGGTATTAAGTATAATAAGTTAAAATAGGCCAGTAATCAAGCTTTCAAGGCAGCTTTTTAGAAAGATTTTGATAAATTGTACCTTGTGTCTTCCTGAAATAGGGCTGAAAATAATTATTGTTTTTATCAGAAAATTTTCTTAGCATTAAACTGTGTTGCTTCAATACTCAAAATAGCATCAGGGGTCTGTTTCTCAAAAAGTCTCCCGGTTAGATATTGTTTTGAGTGTGGAATGATTCACTGCAAGATTTCGAACTTACGACACAATTTATCTTAAGATTTTTTGAGAAACAGGGGACTGGTGTAGAATTATCAAATTCATCTGTAAACTATTAAAACTGTTATAAAAAAATTATACTTTAAGTATTCCAGCTTGTTTCCATGAATTAAAGCCAAAAAGCATAAGACATATTTAGCTTGATATTGTTGTTATTTTTAACACAAGTGAGATTATATGTTTTAATGCAGATTTTAATGCAGATTTTATGTTTGAAATATTATGTTTATAGATTGATGATTTTTATCGTTTTGTTTTGATTGCGTTTATGATGTTAGTTGTTTTGATACTTTTGAATATGAAATGTTCATGGACTGAGGCAATTGGAGCACAGACTCTTATCTTTAGAATGGTAAAATATCAGGTGGTGACATACTTGAAAAAAATCATATCATAGGCCTATAAATAAAATGATTTTTATACGCCCTCATCTCTCTATTAGGACTTACATTGTCTGCACCTATGTCCGTCCGTCAACATTTGCTCTTTACCGCTCTAAAAACTACAGTTTTTGATGGAATCAAATGAAATTTGTTACGTGTATACATATTCATAAAACGAAGATCATGATCGAATTTGAGCTATTTTCGATCATTAGAAGCAGAGTAATTGCCCTTGCCCCAAATCTTAAATATGCTATTACTCTCTTAGTTTTCAACCAATTCTGATGAAACTTAAAATGGATGTTATTGGACCTAAATGGAAAGGTTTGAGACAGTTTAGTTTACTCCTGATTAAAATTAAGGATTTTTCGTTGGGCGTATATGGCTGTGGTCCACTATCTTTTGTTTTTCAAGTATATCACAATGTTACCATCCTAAAGTCAAGCCCCTGTGAATTGGGGTACCCTCAGCAACCCTCACACCCTTCAAAATGTTTGGTAATTTCTGTGATTATTGAACTCTGGGTGTAAAAAATTTGCTGATTTTTCATGAGAATAAAATTGTACCATTGTTAAAATAGTTTTAATGTATTTAACAAAATAACATAAATTTTTATTATCGTATTTTAATTGCTGTTCAGGTTAATTTGTTAAAACTAAAATAATTTAATTATTTACTCATTTATAACTTGTTTAATCAGAATTATATAATGTTATATGATAAAAGTTTATAAATTTATGAGATTTTCTTATTATTTAATTAATACCAACATATACTAAGATACACCTGTTGGTACTTCTCGTATGGGAAGTCCACTACTATATAATTATTGCACCCGAATTTGTCATGCTCTGTACGAGATTTTTGATTAACGGAATTGTTTTGCTTGTACGGATTTTTGTTATTACCAACATATACTAAGGATCCAAACTATAAAATAAAAATAGAAACCAAAACTAGCAATTTATTGGTAGCAGTAATGATTATAGGCGTGTAATTATTGAAAGGAATAGAATGAGCAAGGCGTTTAAAGGAGCACATTCATTATCCATTTGACCAATTCTAGGCTACCTGAAAAGTCTGAAAAAATGGAGTTTTTTAAGCTAAGCTAATCAGTAAAAAGTGTTCGCAGCTCACAGTCGAAATTTGAGTCTTCAATTCTCCGGGGGGGCCCCCAACCCCCCTTGGATCCGCCCCTGGATTAGCCTTATCGCTGGCTCACAAATAGCTAATCTACCTAATCGAAACAGCCCACAAAAACGCCTCAATTGCAGTACCCCAGTTTCAGAAATAAATCAGAATTTTTAACAAAGCCAGTCAGTAACAATATTCACAGTTCAAAGTCAGAAGCAGAGTCTTCAATTCAATGTTTATCAATAAATATTACCGTTTTTAAAGTTGAAATAACGACTCGTATTTTACTTTAAAAACACTGATAATTGTTTGGGTCGATTTGACTGTCCGAAACGTCCGAAAATTAATATTGTATGCGCAGATTCTACTGGATAACTTCAGCCCTGAAGCGAATATTGAAAAGGTAGAAGGCTGGATAATCGAAAAATGAAGGAATTCTAAATATACGAGTCGTATTTTAACATTTCCAAACTCTGGTCACGCATATGCATTGGAAGGTAAGCTGGTAACACTAAATTTAGAGTAATGATACACTTATACACAAAAACATATCTAAACTATTCCCGTTTCTGTTTCTATGTTTTATTGTTCTATATCTCATAGGGTTGGATAATCAGCATTTGTGTCGATTTGACTGTTCGAATCGCTGACTAACTGGGAGGTAACTTCAGACCGGTTCATGACAGGTGCACTGTTTACAATTAATATTTCCTCATCTGTGATAATTTCAAAATTTCTTGTTAACATTTATTTTAAAACTTCATAGAAGTTTATAAAAATGGCCGTGAATTGGCCTAGAAGATGGAGTCATGTACAGAAAGTGACAGAAAGAACTGGACCATTCGCTCATCCAGATTTTGAGGCGAGTGAAGACACATTGAACTTTCTTCAAGACGTTTGTCAGGTTCTGATCATTGGTGCTGGTGGATTGGGGTGTGAATTGTTAAAAGATTTAGCTTTATTGGGAATCAGAAATATCGATGTTATTGATATGGACACAATCGACGTTTCAAATTTGAACAGACAATTTTTATTCCGGCCAAAAGATGTGGGGAAAACGAAAGCAGAAACCGCTGCTAATTTTATCAATGAGAGAATTCCTGGAGCTAATGTGAAGGCATATTTTGCCAAGATTCAGGACTATGATACTGAATTTTATAGAAAATATCATATTATAGTGTGTGGTTTGGATTCAATCGTTGCAAGAAGGTGGATCAATGGGATGTTGATTAGTTTATTGAAGTACGAAGATGGAGAATTAGATCAGTCCAGTTTAATTCCAATGGTAGATGGCGGAACGGAAGGATTTAAAGGAAACGCTCGAGTCATATTACCTGGTATTACAGCCTGTATCGATTGTACTTTAGACCTGTATCCACCTCAAGTTAACTTTCCTCTATGTACCATTGCTCACACGCCTAGATTGCCCGAACATTGTATAGAATACATCAGAATATTATTATGGCCGAAAGAGGAACCGTTCGGTGCGGGTGTGGTCATTGACGGAGATGACCCCAATCATGTGAACTGGATTTTAAACAAATCATTAGAAAGAGCAAAAGAATACAACATTAGTGGTATTACATACCGCTTGACGCAAGGCGTTGTTAAAAGAATCATCCCTGCCGTAGCTTCGACTAACGCAGTCATTGCAGCTACCTGCGCTACGGAAGTTTTCAAATTGGCTACAAGCTGCTGTCAACCATTAAATAACTACATGAATTTTACTGATATCGATGGTGTCTATACGTATACATTTGAAGCAGAAAAAAGGGACGACTGTCCAGCGTGTAGCCAAAAACCTCAAAGTATCAATTTCACGGACACTGACAAGTTACAAGACATTATCAACTATTTAATGGAAGATGTCACGTATCAAATGAAGTCCCCGAGTGTAACCACGGTGATCAATGGTAAAAATAAAACTCTGTACATGCAGACTGTAAAATCTATCGAAGAACAAACACGAGGAAACCTCAAGAAGGAGTTATCTGACCTTGGTTTAGTGAACGGTTGTGAACTTTATGTGGCAGATCCAACTACACCAACTTCATTGACATTTATATTACATTTAGCTTCCAAAATGGAATAAAGTCCACATTAACTGATTAAAGGGAACGTTCCCAACTAGTGCTAGGTATTGCCAATCATGTGATATATAGTGATGCAAGAGTTCCAATAAGATACACATGTCATCATGTAATGAGATCGAATTTAATGTACCAATATGTACTGAGTCATGAATTAATCTGATTGTATCCCATGATGTTGGCCTTTATAGTAGTGGCAAGTGAAGCAGACCACGCTTACTCTTTTCAAAACACCTGATTGTACTTCTTGTATGGGAAGTACACTGCTAAATAATTAATGTGCTCTGGACAAGATCTTTGATTAAAGGAATTGTTTTGCTAGACAAATTGTATTATCACAATGTAAGCTTTTTTAGCAGAAAATTATCAGTAACATACAAAAACAAAATGACAGTACTGGGGAGTGGGGAGCCAGTTACCCCTTGTCTGTTGTCAGGGTCAAAGGTGCCGACAAAGAAAAAGCATCTTGTTGTTTGGATAAGGCACTAAACTGAGACCAGTAAAACTAAAGTTGGAACAGAGTAGGCATAAGCGAGACAAGATTTTTGATTAATGGAATTGTTTTGCTTGTACGGATTTTTATTATTACTGCTATCCGTGGAAAATTTCCCTTGCCCACTGCCTATCTAAACTGGCCCAATTAGTACAGTCAAATCCATTCATTTCAATATTTTTTACATAAAACACCAAAAACAGCTTTCTTTTCATAGTATTATTTAAAACAAAGTAAAAAAGACTGTTCATAAACATACTTAAACAATACAAACAACTGACTCTAAAATGTTGCATGTATAGTTAATTGAAATATACATGTATTAAATGTATACTCCATTGATAAATGCATTTATCATTATTCATACACTTTGCTTCAAACAAAAACAAGAGTCTAAGCAGTGGTGTTTCTATGGGGGATGGGGGATGGGGGATGGGGGGGTGGGGCAGGGGGACCATGGCCCGGTCTTCATTCTTACCAACCTAACATAATTGATTTACATTTACCATATATTTGTGAGTATAGTACGCAGCTTTTTACCCTACGGTATATCAAATTAAATGCAACAAAAACTCATTCACTTCAACTCACAACACAATTTACAACTTTGATTTGGTTAAAACAGTTGTTAACACAGACTCATTAAGAGGTACATAAGTTTTTTGGGTGTCATCACGAATATATAACGGGTCTTTCTCAATGTTTAAATCATAACCTTCTTTGACTAGGTCAACCTTTCTCTGTTTAAACGTCGCGGTTAATACGGCCTCTTCTAATATTCGTAAAAATAAGGGTGTCGCATATCGGGGTAAATTATGTTCACAATGTTGGTAAAAAGATTTTAAATGTTCACTGTCGAGATTTTTTAATTCGTTTAAAGTTAATGCTGCCATTCCTGCCTTTCCATCGTGACCTGCAATAGAAACAGAAGACAGAATATATCCTGTTATTTCATGGCATTCCAGGGGCCTTTTTCTCGAAAACATAACTTTAGATGATTTCAGTGTTTGAGTTATATGATTTAGCAATTACTAAAAAAAGATAGATAAATTTAGTATAATTATCCAATCAGAATACTGTATTTCTTTAAATCGAGATTTAATCCCAGTAAGTTTTCGGGAATAAGGCCCCAGTAATTTGTCCCAAACAAATCCATGACCAAACCACTACCCATTTCCTTCAGTGTTCATTTTAAACCGCTGGACTCCACCATTGGAAATTTAAAAAGAATGGAGCTGTCCATGCAAAATTATAGCACACACCCTCCTGAACCTAAACAGTCATACTGAAACATAAAAATCTTTTTAATTCTAATGATTAATACTGACAATTCCATTTCAAATCATGTTTTATCTCCCCTGAATGAGCAGAAGCCATGAAATATCCTACCTGGTACAGTGACACCATAAACATTAGCATCATGTATAAATTCTATATCAGTTAAAATATTCGCTACTTCTGTTGTTGATACATTCTCTCCTTTCCATCTAGAAAATATACAGTGAGAGTATAAAATATACAGTGAGAATATGAAATATTTAACTGCAGGTATCCTGTTTCTAGGTCTAGGCTTGTAAAGTTTAGTTATCTATACAGTATTTAGTGTTGTAAATGAATAAGGTAATATACACGACTCGTGGCGAAGGTGTGTTTTAGTAGTCAAATGGAATCTATACAAAATATATTTCATCTGCTTCGCTTTTCTACGAAAACAATGGGAAAACGCAAAATCGACACATAAACATAAACGTACTATGCGTAGTTACGATTCTGTATGCTCTAAGAGTCTAAAGGCATACGTTACAAAGTGTTACTAACAAAGGTAACCTATCCATTTCCAGTTTTGAATCATGACACGCGTTGGGTTAAAATGTGAAACCTACCTGAAAGTATCTCCAAGTCGATCGTGAAAATAAATAAAATAATCTTGATCTAAATATACTGTATCACCATAATTAAAATAAATATCACCATCTTCGAACGCATTCCTGACTATTTTCTTGTCGTTTGCCTCAACGGAAGCTTTATAAAGTGGTTTGACTTGAGCTTCTGGTGGCATTCCAGATAGAATTAACCCGCTTTCTCCTGCAATTAAAGTAGAATAACTGATGTTTTAAACCTCAGAATCAGCCGAATATTTCGCTGCTATATCATTTCTTTATTGCTTTGTATTCACTTCATTGGATTGATTGATAAAGAATTACGATACAGGAATAGGTCATCTTTGGATTAAACCCCAGCGAAACACAAGTGTTCAGTTGATATTGGGCGATATTGGCTCATACGAATTAGCGGCACGTTAAGGTCTACAATATAATGCCGCATAGTCATACTTTTGAGAAATTTTATGGTGGGGAATTGTTAGAAAGAAACAAAGAAACAACTTAGGTTCCTTGCAGATCCTTTCTCCCATCTGGTCCTTGGCATTGCAGATCCTTTCTCCCATCTGGTCCCTGGCAAAACCTCTTGGCATTGCAGATCCTTGTTCTGGTAAAATTCCACTCACCTGCCTTGATGTCTAAACACCGTCCATTTTGATCTCTAATTGGTTGAGCTGTTTCATAATCACATTTTACAATTCTTGACTGCATGTTACCGGGTAGTCGTTTCTGAAACATAATCCAAGAATTAATTCCAAGAAGTTGACAAGTACAAGATGGTAGAAAGGTACCTCAAGAACCTAAAGTGTCATCCTAGTAAAATTATAACCAAGAGGTTTGTCTAAGGATCTGTTTGTACAAAGAATCCTTGTGAACCTTAGGATGTCATTATTCCAAAATATTTATGAATTTTATGATGTTTTGGCGAATTTCTGAACAAATTTAAGATGTCTCTTTCTATTATTGATTTGTTTGGTCGAACATTCATTGATCTGACAGACCATGCATCATTTCTTTGAAGGAGTCCCATAGATTCGACGAAAATCTTGCATTAGTATTCATCGACCATGATTGTGTACCTACCATAAGGGGTGAAAGACGACCGATAGCACCGGGTTTATTTGACAACTGACAGGTGAAACCTGTTCCTTCAGTCGCTCCAAAGAATTCAACTATCAATGGAATTCTAAATCGAGCCTGGAATTTCTCCCAGATATCTTTTCTTAAACCATTTCCATAAATAGTTTTTATCCTATGTTCAGTTTCTAAAGGATCCTGCAATTACAAACATACTAAATCATCGACCTTGCTGATTTGGATTGATTTATTCTGGCGATGTTGTGGATAATGAAATGGTTATGGACTGGGTTTCCTAGCTCCTTCCTTCGTAGCTACTGTTTTCTATGACAATAATGATGATGATCATGAATAAAACTGATGATACTAATGATTGTGTCGGTAATGATGATGTTGATGGGGATGCAAGGGATTCCAGGGTTGTGGGTCGCATCTTGATGAAATAAAAATCCGTAAAAAAACAACAACCCCATTAAGGAGATGATCACTGACTCGTTCTGCTGATAGTAGTTTCTGGACCAGAATCATTGCAATGTTTTCATAAAGAACATCAATAATAACCTTAGGCTGGGATAGTAGATATCGACATAGTTCACCAATATACTGAAACATCGTAACATTATACATATTGACATCTTTCCAAAAACTCCTTAATGAAAACTTCCTTTTTAACACTATAGTAGCACCTGGAAATCATAGACGTAAATAATTATTATCATGAAATGGCTACTGAAGGTAGAACATACATTTCGTCTGACCACACCTGTTATGTAGTCAAATACGTACAGATCAGGGTTGGATTAGTCCTGTGGTTCTGTCGTTAATTTGAAGATTTGACATTTACCTTTTAGAGAAACATCGACTGGCATTTGGGCAACGTGGAAAAAAACAGAATTCTGACATTCAAAATATGAAAAATGCAATGGGTTAATCAAATATTAGAGAACTGAATCCTTAAAAGTAGTCCATCTCTTTGTGTTATCAATTGCTGTTTTGTGATCGCCACCAACCCTCGTTGCAGTCAAACAAAACAACGTACCTAAATCTATAGCACCCAGCCAGCTCATCTGCCCCGAAGAATGATACAGAGGTAGAAATAAATATATGACATCTTCAGAAGTTCCACCAAAAAATGTTAGTAATTTACTGATTTTCACAACTTTATGTTGAAGGATGATGCACGGTTTCGGTAAACCTGAAACAGATCAAGATGACGATGAATTAAAAGATGATAGGCAATTTTTTAATGTTTTAATGACATTCAGGGGTAAAGATATCATTAATGATTATCGTACACAGCGTTTGGACAATTTACATCTTCACCAAAATTATGAAATAAAAATCCGTACAAGCAAAACAATTCCGTTAAAAACAATCTCGTCCAAAATCATGGCAAAATCGAGAGTAATATATAGTTATATAGTAGTGGACTACTCCAAAGAGAAGTACCACCAGGTGTTTCGAAAAGAGTAAGCATGGTCTGCTTCGCGCGCGACACCCGCCACTACTGATTGGCGGAAGGGTGGCACGTGCTATAAATAGCTTAGTTCGTCACCAGAACATGCTCGCCTTATAAACCTTGTTAGATTACAATTAGTCGAAAATAAAAAAATAACCGAAACGAAATGTAATCTTATTTTAATTAGATTGGACAGATGCCGGATTCACCAGCTGACAATTATCAAAATAGCTATCAGAGGCTTGGAGAGAGTCAGATAGTTTCAGAGACCAATTGATTTCAAGCTGCCAAAAACAGATTGATGAAATAACTGGTACCTGTAGTTCCCGATGTGTAGACGTAACAAAACGTAGACATAACTGTAACGTTAGAACGGACATGTTTATGTACAGGAGTTGGTAAGGAGTATAGCATCAAATCGTCGAATGAAACCAATCCATCTGGTAAAGAAGTTTGGGGAGTGCCCTGGATGAAAATCTGATAATGGTTTAACTCTGGTAAACTGTCTTGTATCATTTCCAGCAGGTCTGTTCCTGTAGCAAAAACATATAAAGGTATATGAACCCATGTGTTTCCTTTGTCAACTTATAGATCTTATTGACGAGGAATGTCATCTCCGACACCAGGACAAAATACAAATTTGATCGCCAAAATAAAATCTTAAACCGTAAAACTATTATTTCTTAAATAACTGGTGGGGTTCATACAGTAGCACAAATTGAATGGATCCCAATCTCTGCTTACAACTCTCCACGCATAGTTCATGACCATGACCATGAATCTGGTATGGTGGTTCTTTATGGACATGCAATATACAGTCACACGACATGGTTCATTATCATTCAGAATTTGAATACGTATGCAATTGAATTGGTTATGGGGTCAGAAAAGGGCATCATAGATTCTGGGAGGAATATCCATTTCAGCAAATTAAACCAGACTAAGACATGAGTAATGTGCAATGGGGGAAATTAAGGATAACTTACCGTCGCCGACTATTAGATGTTTGGATTCACTCAAATTAATAGAATGAACTAGAGCTTTACCATGTAAATTACAATTAATTAAAGCTGCTGTAACTCCGAGTTTAGCAACTCCTAGAATTATATAGGTGTACAGTTGTTTCACTAGCCGAAACTTGCTGACTCTATTACGAACCTTTGATAGTTATTTGGACAGACATTGCTGGTTGGGGCTGTCCAAATAACTACCAGAGGCTGGGAATAGGGTCAGCAAGTTCCGGACTATTGTTCACCTGTAGAGGCATGCGGCAAATCCCTGAAAGTTCACTTGAAGCAAACTTTGTTGATATCTGGATGAACTGGGGACACAGGGACACGATTGGACAATGTTCCAGACTCCTTTCACCTTCAAACTTTTCTGTATACATGTTGCGATCTCTCAACTCCGGATTCCCCAATTAGTGAAATTTGCTTTCATCGAACTTGAACTTGACCTTCTTATCTATACCATGTCGAACTCAAATGCCTGCGCCACTGAAATTTGCTTTGACCTCATTCCAAATCTTTTAAGAAGAGGAAATAGTGAGAATAAGCAGAACTTACCAAGCATTGTCCAGATGAATTCCGGAGAGTTGGCGAAAAGTAAAGCAACACAATCTCCCTCTGACAATCCCCACTGTCGGACAATCCGTGCAACTTTATTCGCCTGTTGGTCCACGAATTCGTAAGTAAAGACGTTTCCTTCGTAAATAACAAACGGTTTCTGAGGATGGATCTTGGCTTTGTGTTCAAATTTATCAATCGTTAGGTATCCATTTTCGATATCCTTTTCCGCTGCCCTTTTCACTGGACCTCCAGCCCTTAGGATCTTCAAATCTTCACCGAGCCACGGGAACATTGTTTTCCATGCCACCCATCCGGCTCCGGTCGCCCCTCCTAGGGCATACAGTAGATTCTCCCACATCGGTAACGTTTCTCTACTCTGAAGAAGACATTGATTACTATGATTCAACAGAAACTAAAAATATTATTCATATATAAGATCATTACATCTGATGACGACACATGTATATTGTGTTGAAATGTAATATGTGCCTAACATTATTAAAGAAGTGTGTTATATTCCATAATATTGTCTTGTGTTTTGTTACCCTATATGAAACGTTATGTGCCTAACCTTAAAGAAGTGTGTTATATTCCATAATATTGTCTTGTGTTTTGTTATATTGTTCATACACTCCAGTTAGATTGGAAAACATAGTGACATATTTTTAGGTAAATAAACATTGTGAATGACATATATACAACTTATAAAATTGTCAGCGAAGCATGTCAAGTGATACAGAAAATTTAATATTAGAGGTGGTATACATACAGGTATTATAGGCTATAGACCTACATACAGGTAGAAATATAGATCTACATAATGTTTATCTAATGATGTTATTTTGTTATATTCATCAACAGTGTCCAAAGTATAAAACCATAAACTATGTAAACTTCCATACAATAACAGGTTATAATTGATAAACACCTTAAATTTGATTGGTACTACTCCTATTGACCAAGTTTGAAAATTTAGATTTTTTGTTAAGAGGTGGTATTTCTTTAACTATCGGCCCAATAAGCTACCAGATTGAAACAAGAGAACGTTTGGTTTTGTTTTGATTTATAAAAATAGGGCCTATAGTATAAGAAAGTATATAGCTCAGTAGGTTAAATCAACAATGAATATACAATATATATTTTTATCAACCCCAAGTCGATAAACTCGCACACGGGGTCTCAGGGACATATACCCCTTATCTATGATAATAAAAAACGTTTTATTAAGAATACTACTCCAGTTTTAACTTGCTGTGTAATTATGTATGCCTACATTAGTGCACTGTGGCTCATCTGCAATAGACAATTGCATTTGGTTGCTTCAAGTTCATTGCCCAACCCCTCAGAATAAAACCAGTTTCAGTCAGATGGAGAAAGATAAAAGTTTTTATCAATGATAATAACATACGTTTTATTACAATACTACTCTATAGGCTACATCACTTTTGTTTAAAGGGGAATGTTCATCATTTTAGAGGATCGATTTGGGCCTTGAATTTATGTAAATAGCTTTCAGATTTACTGTAACAATCCCAAAATCACACAATCCCTTCAATTATACCCCTACCTAGACAATAATCTTTCATTTTCTGTATAGGTGTTCTCTATATAATGCATAGTATTACTAAACGACTGTTCCCCCATCCATTTCTGTATGAAATAAAATATTGTTTAAATCAAAACTCAGAAAAAAGCAAGTTCAGTTCGATAGTGAAAGATTAGGGGGTTATATCACTTTTATTTAGGCTGATAGAATGATATTAACACCTTATTATCACCCAATTAACAAGTTGAAAGAGTAGGAAAAATAACTATCCTCACTGCCTCCCTAATCATGTTTCTTCGATTGGTTTTGAAACATTTATAAGAGTTTACAAATTGAGGTTATGAAAATATTTCAGAAACGAAGACAAAACATTTATAAAACGTTAGTTAAAACGTTGAACTGTTTGCTTGGCACTGCAAGTTTCAATTTTTTTTCCCCACTTGAGGCTCTGCCCTTTTTCTAAATTCTTGTCGTCTCTGGAATTAATCCCCGCCGATAGCCAGTTTAAAAAAAATAGAAATTAATATAAAGTCATGAGCCCCAGCCTCTCCCCCCCCCCCCCCCCCACTGGAATCAACCCGCACGCTGATGAAGTTCCTCCAGGAGAATGAGTTTTGCACAATTTACCCCCCCCCCCCCCCATCTTATATGAAATTGCCCCACACGGGTCTGGCAATCTTATTAAAGTAAGCTAATTCTCTAAACAGGAGTGAAAAGTAATCACTCCAAATTAAGCTTGTGATTTATGGTTCACCTGAAGTAAACTCAGATTTTAAAAAAAGACATAAAAGCCCTACCTTTAATAATTTAAAAACCTTTTACGGTAAATTATAGAGACCATATATTATCAGGTATAACCGTGAGTTGTAATAACAGTAAGTGTTAAGAAGGGTCAGAGTCTACCGTATCTCTACCCTGATAACAAACTCTGTTCAATACAGTGTATGTGTTTAAAGGGATGCGGTGCTCTAATTTTGATGTGTGGGTCCCATGTTTACAAAATAGTATTGTATCGTATCGTATCGTATGAAACATACAATAGCTCCAAATCTAGGGCGGATCCAAGGGGGGACAGGGGGCTCCCCTGACTCGAGCCCCCTATTTTTGGTCGACTGAGGTCAGAACACCTTCGGCGCTCGCGGGACCGTTGAATTTGATGCATGTTATATTACAGAGCCACAACACCCCCATTTCTCTAAATCTTGGATCCGCCCCTGTAAATAGTTCTGAGAGTCTTAGAATGTCTTTTGAATGATGTAAATGTCATGTCATGTCAATAAATGGATTACTTTTGCAGAGTCCAATATGTATTTTTTTAAATATCATAAGTGATTACTGATTACCTGACAGACCAGTCAATCAAGTCACTTATGGCCAAATTATCGATCTCTCCGGGAAGCCAATGAAACGCGGGTAGGCAATAACCGCCATGGACCAATGATCAAATCACTGAATCGTTCTAATACATGTAGCAACCCATTTCATGGAAAATTTACTGTTTTCACACATAAGGAACCAACTTGTAAATTTTCCTATTGTTTGCGTCTAATTGTGCTCGTTTACACGTTTTAGTCACACCATTGTGAAATGTTGGTTGTCTGGAACCTATGTTGTTTTTACCTTCTTATTAAAGAGTTCCATTAACTCAATTTAAATCGAACTAAAATGTCAAATGCAACAAAATTTCAATATTTCTGTAAATATATCTGAAGTTTAGTGAATTTAGAAGGTGAATCACGTACAGCATCACCTCCTCTCTGAACAGATCCAGTTGAACAGAGTTGTTATTCACGCGATGGTGTGTAAATCGTTGTTGTTTACTGACTCTGATGAGAATTTGCCACTTCTGTTCAACTAGGCCCTATTGTCTGTGCAAGTAGAAAAGTTTTCTGCCATAATAAGCTCTTGTCTTCCTTGATAATAATGATAATATCTTTATTACAAAAGGGTAGAAAATTAGGCCAAACATTACTGATGACTTGTTGAGTTGTTCAGCTCTGCAATTCTTGTCTTGTGAACACTAAAACTATAGCACATATGCTTGTCTAATTATGAGAGTATGAGCTGTAGCTATTATACTCTCTGGCCACATTGCGGTCTGAATTGTATTTTTTCTCTCATGTCAGAAACATTCAAACTATGATTTTCAATTGCATGCTATGTGTGTTAGAACACCTTTTGGTCCATGAAAATACAAGAGAGTAGGCTATGTCTCTTCCTGTGATCTAGACTATATATATAGTATATACCAATTTCAAACTTGAATTGCAACAGTCATAAGCACATATTAAAAAAAAATTTAATTTTTAGAGTCTGCAGCAGAAGACAATGAATAAATATTTAAACCAGAAATCAGTCAGTAACCATGGTGATAGTTTCAATATGGCCAACAGTGATGATGATATAGAAATTATAAAAGTTGATAAACCAAAAAAGGTAGGGTAACAAAATTGGAGGCACAATGAAAGGATTAATTAATTTATAACTGAATAATATTCATAAACGGACACTTTGTTAAACCGATAAGAGTGTCAACCCATACGCAACACTTTTGCCTTTCTCGTCTCGGGTGTAGACTATATACTCCCTTCATTCTACACGCTTCTTGCTAACTTGATAATTGTACTCCTGGACAAGTCAACGTTTCTGATACATAGGTGATGGTTTTCCCCCCTTTGTAATAATTTGTGCAAGTATGTAAGGTCGGAGAGCAATAATAACCACAACGCCATTTTGTAAGAATATTTATTGCACGGTACTGTACATTACTATCTGTGAATGTTAAAAATACACCTCAAATATTTAGTGAAATTTCATAATAGAAAATGACATCTTTAGTTTGAGATATTTTTGAAGAGATTATCAAACTATTGTACCTTCTAGTCTAGTATTTATGAAAACTATAAACATATATTTGTGACCCAAATCAACGCATGGAAAAACTTTTCCCTTAAATTTCCAAAAGAAGGTTTAAGCGTCAAACATAAATTATTGTCAATAGATTAATCATTTATATTTGAATGATTTTGTCTTCTCTTTTCCAGACTTCTATGAAATGGGTGACGTCAACATTTGACGATTTTAGTTCAGACTTTATTTCTTCTCAACCCAAATCCCAGAAGTCTTTTACACCCAGTCAGAATAAAATGAAGGCTCCATCATCCAGTCTTAATGTTAGCAAGACTCAATCATCAAGTCACAATGTTAGCAAGACTCAAACATCCAGTCACATGAGTCAATCTAGTCTTTCGCAATCGGCAACCAGCAGAAAACGTCCAAGAGAAAGTAAAAACAGTCTGAAACAGATTTCTTCCGGTCGTCAGAGGTCGAAGGTCAAATCCACTATGGAATTATGGGCAGACCTTCATGAACCAAAAACAAAGGTAAATTTATATTTCTCGAATTTGCAAATTGAAATGTAAATGGAGTTTTATGTCCTAATTTTTGCACCTGTTTGGGCTAATGATGGCTTAGCACACTCATTAATAGTTGGACAATAAAATTTTAATTTTTTTAGGCAGATTTGGCTGTACATAAGAAGAAGATAGAAGAAGTTGAGAACTGGATAATTCAGTCTATTAGTAATAATAAGGTAAAGTTATCCAGTGTATCTCTAGTTCTAAAAAGCTGTACAGACACTTGTATCAACTTCGGCGCTAGACTAGCGGCTAGATAACCTCGTATACTATACAGTAGTTGCCATGTTGAATAAATTATAGTTCAACCAACCAATCACAATAATTCTTCAGAATGTATCATCATCTTTCAAAAAACCTTGAAACAAGAGCTGTCTTTTCCTACCCAAATACCGGGCAAGATGGCTGCCTATCATGGCCAAGTCATTATATAGTCTTAAACATAGTCTCGAAGAATGACGAAGGTTGAGCCAAATGGGGATAGTTGATTGAAAAAAACCTTTATCCTTCTTTTTCCATGGTAGCTTAAACAACCCATTTCTGGCCAATAAGCAAATGGATATAAAAAGTGAACTTTAGTGTTGATTCATTCTAAGTTTTTTTTAGAATTTTTGATATAATATTGTTTTTATTTTACAGCAGGGTAAAATGTTGTTATTAACTGGTCCAGCTGGGGCGGGTAAAACAGCCACGGTGAAAGTATTAAGTGAAGAGTTAAACCTGGAGTTAAAAGAATGGTCGAATCCTACCCAATATTCTAATCAACAATTTACACTCAGTTCTCAAGATTACTGGGGTTAGTACTTAGCAGAATGTCACCATCTTATCTTCTAGAGTCTGAAAGTTTTGACGATTTTCAACAGGTTTCATTTTCTTTCGACATTTGACAGAGATACTAATTTGCACCATCTTAATTTTCATTCAGATTTCTCTGGTTCTTGCAATCCTACTAAAACCAAGCATTTATGACGTCACTATTGGCCTATTATCGGCCTTACTAGAGGCATATTATTAGAAGCTATTGTAATATTGACATAAAAAAAAGAAAACTTTTTGGCATGCCATGACTCATCTGTTGAGATTGCATGTTTTATGATATTTCTCTATGTATTTCAGAACAGTCTCGTGTAGATATTATAAACACTGGATCACAACAATCACAATTTGAGAATTTCTTACTACGAGCCAATAAATATCAATCTCTACAGATACAGGAAGGTTCAGGGGGAGGACAAACTAACAGCCATACTGCAGGAAAACTTATTTTATTAGAGGTAATGCTTCTAGTGTATATTTCAATCATATGTTCATTAGCCCATTCTAATAAACTTCATTTTATTAGCACCACCATACATCTAAGAAATATTACTATTACATGGATTTAACCCTTTCAACCCGAGAGGCCGGTATACCAGCTCAATCATAACGTGATATATACCCGACAAACTGTAAACCGTCAAGTGACGTCATACAACGTTAACTTAATACACTTTAAGAAATATTGCTGGGAGCTCAGGGTATATGATGTTTTAGCCAAAATAACGTCAGGGTTCAAAGGGTTAAGAGCTATTGAGAACAAGTGCTGGCATATTGTCAATTTTATGTGATTTGAATATCTTGTGTGATATGTTATGAAATTCCATTGTTATTTTTTCAGGAATTCCCCAATATTTATTTACGTGATAATTTATTGTTTCACCAATTATTACGGTAAGATTTTTTTCTTATAACAACATATGAACTTTCACATTGTGATAAAAATTTTGGTGGGGGTCCTAAGTGAACAGGGTTTTCTTAATCTTGCATACACCTTATGGACACCTGATTGCTTTGGACATAGAGAATAAAGTCTATTATGTATTTAGGTGTGTCCCTTTCAGAGAGTCCACAAAGGTAATATTGTTTATGTGGAATGATTATTATGTTTAAACACAGTAAAGTAATATTCTTGAAAATGTAACTGAAGATAATTTGAGTGTGTTTTATTTTAGGCGTTACCATAAAGTAGGTCATTCTCCGTTGGTATTTATAGTCAGTGATTCTAGTCGCGGAGAATCTAAGGAGAGACAACTCTTCCCTCCTGATTTACAACAAGAACTACATATTCACAATATCAGGTTTGTTTTGACTCACTCTCAATGACAGAGCTATCATCTCTTCAACACTTTGGAAACTATTATTTATTTTTACCATATTACAGAATTAATAAATATTCAGGATGTCACATGATTTTCAAATCGACCAATGACATAGCAGAAAAGCGTCTAGTCATTCGAACGGATTAAGAAACTGATGCCCTGTGTGCTACAAGCTGTGCACGTTTAAGATCCCTCGACATTTGGAAATTGAAAATAAGAGTATGCTTATTCTGCTGTATTGGCAAAATTTCCGTAAATGCACGCTTCATAGCGTTTCCCATCTTCATTAGCCCAAACGGATGCTGAAAATACCAATTTAGCTAGCTAATAGATTGAACAAAAGCTTTATTCATTTCTATTTTCTCTTCTATTGTAGTTTTAATCCAGTAGCTCCAACAATGATGGTAAAAGTTTTAAATAAAATAGTTTCACAACAGACAGCACAGGTTGGTCTCTTTGCTTTTTTGTAGGAATGGAGTCTGCTCTTGATGAAAGAGATCCATTTCACAGATAGTTTCTTAGATTGACACCTTGGTTACATTATCAAATGGTGGTTTTGGTTCTAATCTTGGTTGACATTTTCAAGTCTATTGACCTTCAAGAAATCATCTTTCATCAGTATTCCATTTGACCACACTGTAAATGGGTACGGATAATCTAGGAAAGATCAATGCCAAGATGTTTGGCCAAGAACTAGCTAGGAAAAAGTATACCCATGAACCTTAGTAGTTGTTTTTTATTTCTTAAGGTGTCTGGTAATCCAAGTCTATCTATAATAGAGTCGATTGCGATGTCCAGTGCTGGTGATATAAGATCAGCTATTAATGCCTTACAGTTTGCTTGTAGAACAGGTAACATTATATTTTTACTGATGTATGCATAGTATTGTTATGTAGGATAGTAGTGGGTGCATCTCTTTCCAATCCTTTCATATTACATTCTGATAAATTTGGTAGAGATGATTTTCTGAAGTTCATGAAGTATACCCATATAAACTTGGTAGAGATTTTGAATATTTCTTTTGAATATGAACCCCACATTAATGTGGGAGTATATTGTAGTTACCTCCGTCCGTCCTTCTGTCCGACTACAATTGTTGTGAACACAATAGAGAGCTGGTTTTTTAATGGATTTTGATAACTTGTGAGTGTTTATAATCATCCAAGAAAGAAGCCTATTGAAAATCAGAAAAATTAGAAAATATTTGGGCGATTACAATGGTCATCACTATTTTTTCCAGATACTTTTGATTTGAATTCGACAATATCCCAGTCCAAACCTAAAAAATCAGGAAAAGCCTCAGGGTCCAGATTAAAATATGAATCCAGTAAAAAACAGGAAGGTGGTAAAAAAACAGCTGATGAGTTGGGTGGAATCGGAGCTCGAGATACGTCCTGTTTTTTATTTCACGCCATCGGAAAAATACTCTACAGTAAACGTAAGTATTGAATTTCTACCAATCAAATTTTGTAGATATAATTTTTATAAGACATATAGAAGAAGGAAGATTACATTAAAACACTAAGATATATGGACTACTGTTTCAAACTATGAATGTTATAAATGCAGAAGTAGTATATTTCGATAATTGACAACCTGAGTTGAGTTTCATGTATTATCCAATAAGACAACAGTACTGACCGCGGCGATCTTCCTACTCGCCAGGTGTAGGCTGCACTCTATAAAGTTTTACAATATTTATAAATTATAGGAGGAGATCCGTCCACCTATACCGAGTTACCACGGTTACCACCACATTTACATCATCAAGAACGAGATCCTTTATTACTGCAACCAGAGGTAAGGTGTTTTCACATATTTTTAAAATTTATATCTTCTTTCAGCAGTCATATTTGAGAAGCGGAAGTGTTACTACTGTTATGATCAGACAGGCATTCAATGATGTTGGCATCTCTTGCTGAGGCAGTTCTTAAGTAACATGATGCAACATCTTATTTTCTCTAATTTGGGTGGCTGTTCATTTGGGCATGACGTTTACCGTTGTAACTAGCATGAAATCTAAAGGCCTGACAGGTTTAAAAAAAAAAAAAAAAAATTATGTTCATTTGTGCACATATTTATATAATTTTTTGGCATCAAAAATACATTCTTTAGAGCACTGGAAAATAAAACTCAATTTCACTGTTTCACATCATTTATCATTATTAATTAATTTACTTTTAGGATGTAGTCGAAAAAAGTCAGGTATCCGGGGATTATTTCGCGTCGTTTTTACACCATAATTATGTAGATTTTTATACGAATATAGACGACGTAGTTAATGCCAGTGAATATTTTAGTTTAATTGACACGTTTTCTTCTCAATGGAGTGTAAGTTGATTTTTATATTTCTTATTTTTTAACAATGTATACAAGTCTTTTGATTTCGAAGAAGAGAGGGTTTGAATCTCCCGAATGTACAGGCCTAGGATGGAATAAATACTTTATTGAGAAATAGGGATTAATGGTCTGTATTCTGGCTTTTTTTCTGTTCTGATCTGAAATTAGAAAAAATAAGAACTCATCCGAGAGATGGATATAAATACAGTATCTCATTTGATTGTTAACCGTAGGTTTTCCATATTGTTCATATTTTTCTTTGTAGACGAAATCAGTATTAGAAAATTACGCTACTTCGTTAGCATCAAGGGGAGTAATCCATTGTAACACGTCGATAGCGAGGTTTAATTCACCACGGACAGGAGTTGGATGGAAACCATTACATAAATCACAATGGTTTAATGTACTCAAACAAGTAAGTTCAGTTGTTGTTTTTGCTATGACTGTTAGGATCTACATGTTTATTAGTCTGTAAACAGTACAGTTTTGTCTTTCTGGGCCTCATCAGTGCAGTGCTGATACTGGAGTTGAGGTTTGGCTATATAGCCACCTCAGATGATCCCACATGTGTGGTACCATCGTACCATGCCAGAGTGCTCAAACTAGCAAGCTAGTGGGCTACGCTTACTGCTAACGACACTTGTACACTCCAGATATAATGCTCAACAAGGTATGAGCCAAGGAGCGTATCTAACTGTTTAGACCTATGTAGACCTTGTGCGTTATTCCTTGTCCAAAAATGTCATTTCTTCCAGCAAAATTAAACTCATTGTTCACTTCATGGCATTGTGCTGAATGTCCATATAGATTAACCTGATCAGAAGCAGAAAGGTGGGATATTTAACTCTGTATTGTGTCATTTTCAAAATAAACTGATAAAAGGCTTTAGTGTCGGGTTTGTAAATTCCATAATAAAGTGATGAATTCTATAACTATTCTTTAGGAAAGTTTATTTTTTTGAATTTTTGGTTTTTAGTCGAAGAAGAATGCCAGTGTTGCTTGTAGTTTATTTAAAGGTAAATATTTTGCATTATAAGGATAACAATAAATAAATAACTTAATAAATTTAGATCATACAAACAGTGATTTGATTGAAGCTTATCACCAAATTATACAAAATTTATTGTTTATTATAGGCTACCATTGGGAACCTGAAGTTTTATGGACAGAAATTTTACCCTATTTAAACAGAATCAATGTGACTCTACGTAATCCGGGTAAAATGGATACTTTATTTAAATTTGGTATGAACGTTTACAATGAAAAGAGATTTTCTAAACTTTGTATGTGTATCGCATTTTATGACGTCACTACCATAGCTACTATTTATATCTATGTAGATGGCAGATCAATGTCAATGACGTCAAAAATGTGTTAGTTTTAGTGGAACTGCAAGAACCACAGACGTCGGAATGGAAATTGGAATGGTGCAAATTGATGCTATCAATGTCCCTGATATATATAAAAAGCTTTAAAAATCTCTACAATGAAGAGCAAAGGGAAATGTTTATAAGAGTATGTTTAAGGTGGTCTTATGATTAATATTGTCATTTTAACATTGTTTTTGATTGGTTAGCATTCTCAAAAAAAAAAATTCTGTTTTAGCCCAAATTAATTTTTTACAAGAAATGGGAAGATTTACTCAGAAAGCAACTTACAGCAAGTAAGTAAAAACAATTTGCCCTACAAGAGAATATATATGCCCGTCAAGTCGACCCCCACCCAACCCCTAATTCCTAAAACTTCTCGCCACCTGCCTGATCACATCATTTCAGAACGATTGTATTTTTTTAAATTTCCTTCATGAAAATCAATGAATCAATGGGGCGGGGGAGTTGGGGGCAATCGCACCCCCCTTCACCCTCAACCTGTACGCCTATGGTTTTCTGTATAGTGCCAGAGAGTGACATAGTCAAGATTGATTACCGAAAACAGTATTTGATAGACATTTAATAAATTATGTTATGACTATATTTTAAATGGAGGAAGTGTTTTTGGTGTCTCTAAAGTGTAAAATGTAAGACTGAATACATATATACTATGTTATTGGCTTGTTCTCTTTTAGAAATGAGAAACTAAATGAACATGAAGTGGTTGACATGGAAGATAGTGAAATGACATCACTTCCGGTATCTATAAATACTGACCAATCAGATGCCAAGAATACTGACCAATCAGGAAGTGATATGATATCTAACAGCCAATCAGAAGTGAAGAATACTCCAGTTGAAGATGTGGAGGAAGAGATTGAAATTGAAGAGTTCAATGATTCAGACTGAATTAAAATCAAACGTGGCGAGGTTCAGAGGCGTTTCAGAGTAATTAGGGCCACAGAATTGTCAAGGGTTGCACCATCCATTTAGAAGCTCAATGATAAAAGTTTTCAAACTTTAGGGAATTGTCAAGTGTTGCTGACAGCAAAATCTATTAAAGAACTTAACGATAAAAACTTTGTGGCAGAAGCCAGTCAGTTGTGTTTCCAGGAATTATTAGATTAAGGGCTGATTGTTGAACAAATGATACAAACGCATCCTTTTAATATGACGAGAGATTTTTTCAGATTTAATCAAGTTTCAAGGACATTTAAAACTTGGAGGCCAAGACAAGACCAATTAGTTTTTCTCAAAGTGCCAATTGTTGTTAATTCTGTGCCTAATTTCCTTGAAGATTGAAATCTCAATCATAAATTATACAATTATAATTATGTATGAATATTATGACTATTATTGATATACTACCACTTCTATATATGGTGTTTAAACAAAGTCGAATTTTTCAACCCAGTTACCCCCTGTTAGTGATGCAGGTTGGAGGGGCTGACATGGAAAAAGCGTCTAGTCGTTCAGATTGGACAATAAACCGAAGTCTCATGTGCTATTGGCTGTGCACGTTAAAGATCCCTTGACAGTTGGAAATAGAAAATAAGAGCAGACTAATGCTGCTGTCCTGGCAAAATTTCCCTCATTGCGCGCTGCATGGTGTTTGCCTGTCCTCAATTATCCCAAATAGGTGCAGAAAAGTAGGACGTAAAACTCCATTCATTTCATTCATTTTTAAACACAGTGGCCAGATCATATACTGTTTGAGAATGTGCCTTAGGTCTTGTGTACTCTCTTAAAGAGATTGTAAAGTGATTTTCTAAACTTTGTATGTGTATCGGGGACACTGATAGCATCAATTTACGCCATTCCAATTTCCATTCCGACGTCTGTGGTTCTAGCAAATCCACTAAAACTAACGCGTTTTATGACGTCACTAATAATGATTTACCGGAAGCTACTATTGATAACTATGACGTCACTATTAGTGACGTCATTAAACACTTTAGGAATGGAAATTGGAATGGTGCAAATTGATGCTATCAATGTCCCCGATACACATACAAAGTTTAGAAAACCACTTTACAATCCCTTTAAGATATAGAGCATCTGCTTTTGCTTTTGAGAAACCAAAGATAAGCATAAATATAATCTTGAATATAAACATAAGATACTATATAAGGTAAAAATTTGAAAAATTATTTGCTAGTTATATATTCTTGTTATATGATAAATGTCTGTATGATAGAGTCAAGATATTTATACACCCAGGGAGGATTCGAACCCTAAACAGGACAGTGCTAATTGTATATACAGTAATAAAAATATTGTTAGTTACTAAGAATTTTGTACTTTTATTATTGTTATATGGAAGCCATTTGGACACTTCAGCCCTGCCCCAAATAAAAACCAAGGTCAGAAAGAGGTAAAATTCATTTCAATTTACAAAATAGCTCTCTTATCGATTAATCAATTGATTGTCCTATGTTACCTAATGAACATTTTTTATCTGGTCTGAAAGATCATTGAGTTTCTGAATCTTTGTTTATGTGTCAGAACAAGTCTTGATATAAGAGCATTTTGAAAAATCAAGAAATATAGTTTGATATTGACTCATATCTGTTGAATTTTATTTCACAAAATATACAAATAAATTACTATTAACATATAATATATACAACATTTTTTAGCTTTCCTTTTGTCAGTGATGCTGATATGGAAAAAGTATCTAGTCGTTTGAATGAACCTATCTAGAGGAAATCCATCAATATCTTTAGTGGGTCCTGTAGATAGTGCAAAGAGTTGAGAAGTGTGGAATTATAAAATGGCCATAGATTACAGCACCATTTCTACGATGATAGTTCAACCATTGTTCTTGACCAGAAGATACTGATAGGATGATACAATTTTCAGCCTCGACTTTTGAGCAGATTCATTTCAAGATCATTGGTTCGTTTGTCTTTGATGACTTTAAGCACGTGATAAGATATTAATCCAATCAGAACTCCTCCTAAAAACACTCCAATTCCAATACCAGTTACTGTTTCTACAAAAATGAATAATTAAAGATATATATATATATATATATACAGTTAAGAATATACCGCTTTAAATCGAGAGGTAGTCAAGTAAAGGTTAATGGACGAAAGCAGTTCAATATTTTCAAAAATGACCGTAACAAAAGGACCGTTTTGAGCACCATTAACCTACTGAAAATACAGATTAAACAATCATTACTACTTACTCACGTTCAATATTATAGGTCATATGAAATCAGCTCACGTGCAGTTGCGTTTATAGTTTCTACGGACAAGCCCTTATCCCCACCCCTAAAAAAAACTAAGCTAGCCCGACTTCGGCAACCGCCACTTCACCCAGAATATTTGGAAGTTTGACAATTTTACCTGAAGAATAACCTGATTTGTTGTTATTATTATCTTCTATATATTTATCAGTCTGTTTTGATATTCCTACAATATAAAATACAGCTTCTTAACTAAACAACAGTTAAAGGGGGACAATCACAATTTTCGGGGGTAGATTAAGACATTAAACGTATGTAAACAGTCATCAGAAGTACTAAGCCTATAAACTCATAATATCCCTTCAATTATTATTATACATCAAAATACAATTTGGGAATATTAATGTCTTAAAAGGTGTTTAACCAGTTGATCCTTGGATCTGTTAGTCTAAGTTTGTGGTGGCTTGGCAAGAGCATGTAGCCTACCTGATGAAGATGTTGGTGTAGCTGATGTCGCTGGAGTGATAACATCTCTGTAGTGTTCTCCTGGAATGTAACCAAAATATATATTGCACCAATTAGATGGACGGTACAATTTGTTAGATAATAGATCAGACTGTGCATAAATACGGATGTCAACAATGGCAAGCTTGTTTATTTACAATAGAGAATGAATCTAGTAGTGGATATGCAAATCAGTTATTTTTAAACCGTTCTTAATGATTGGATTTACCGACATAAGGACGATGACAAAAGGCTACTAACTTGTGTACAAATTACAATCTGGTGATGCCACAACTTTAGCATTCACATCAGTTTTTGGGTGAACTGTGAGCAGACGACATTCGTTTGAGTATGGACAGATGACAAAACTTTTACACGTCACTTCCTCCTCCTCAACACATAACTGGGCGCACTGTGACGGCGTCACACCCATATGGAGTTCATATTTAATATTAGAAGTGAAGGATTTGTTGGAATTGAACTCGAAATCTGGTAAATAATTTCCTACAAAAGAAAGAAGAAAGAAACATTGAATTTTATAATGAAAACAGCTTAGGTTCCCATTAGATCATATTTCCCAGTTGGTCCTTATAATAATGATCTTTTCAGAAATATCCTTACCGATTTGCAGTTGGGTATAGACAGACAGAAGTAGTGCTTTGTTCACTTTTTTGCAATTTGTGAAACATACAGTCCCATATCCTTTCCGTATTCTTTTTGAAGAATATACCGTATATTTCCGAGTATAGTACGCAGATTATGAATTATTGTAGTTATTCACAGAACTTAAATCTAGTTTGAAATATTAAATTGTAATTGTAAATTGCTCTCTTTGTTATGATTAATTGTGATTCAAAAAACAAAACATTTTTGTAATTACCTATGCATTTGACTATATATTCTTTGTGGGAAATAAATGTTTTCTTTATGCCGTTAATCTGAATACTCTATTACTACTAAGAACATACAGTACCGTGCAATAAACATTTGCTCTACGACCTTACATACTACGACATCGCTTGGGAATTATTACAAAGGGGGAAAACCATCACCTATGTATCAGAAACATTGAACGTGTCCAGGAGTACAATAGCAAGTTTTAAAAACATGTAGAACGAAGGGAGTACATAGAAAACACCAGAGACGAGGAAGGAATGTGCGGATAGTTATTTCACGGTACTGTAACTATAGTCATGGTGCGTTTTCATCTATCAGAGGATTCAGGAATTAAAATGTGCTGGTAAACAGGGTTCCACTGTACAGTGAATCCTTCTCATACGACCACGTCTAGCAAGTAATCACTTTTATAAGGGACCACAATACATTCCCCTTACGACTTTTCAATATAATTCACGATTGATCAGCAACCACCTCGTTAGCTACCAGCAACAACATATTTACAGTGCAGTGAATTAAAAAGAAAGTCAATTAAGTTATATATAAACTTACTAGCATAATGACTACAAGAAGTGTCCATCTCACTGTCACTACTAGAATGCTCCTGGTCATGTGACTGCCATATCATACACTGCGCAGTATCGGGACAGTAGTCGAACGAGCGGCACGTAAAGTCTGTTAGTTCTGTACAGGACTTGGCACAGAGTTCAGCTGACGGTGAGTTGGGAATCTCTTTATCTGGTATTCCAGGGACGAAGGTACCAGGTAATTGGTCATATTCACTGCCATAATTTCCTGAAAAAAAGAATTGTGCAGTGACTAGAGAAATGATAAGTTCATTTTTTCGTAACCAAATACTGTATAATTACAAGTATAATGCGCACCCTTCTTACTCTCGAGTGAATCTTGGAAAAGTCATCTTAGACAATGTACACTGCACAGCCGAGAATAGCCGAATACACTGAACTGGTGTTTCTTGGTGGATGACAAGTTAACGTTTGCTACAGAGGTTTCTGGTATTGCAGACTAAAGGTTCACTCGTATCAACTTCGGCACTAGACTAGCGTACTAGATAACCTCGAATACTATAAGGAGATTTCCATATTGAATAATTTATATTTGATGAGAGCCCCGTGTCCTCAATGTCCCGACCCATCTTAAACAAAATGAAATGAACCTACTAGTATAAGCTTGACATTCAGGTTTGTTGACGAGAACCCCGGGGGTTATATCAGGATGATGTCTATTAAGACGGCACTCCCTAGTATCCGGACAGTATCCTAGACTCTCACACTGGAATCTGTTCTCGGTCAGACAGAAGTACATACAATCACCGGCCGTGTTAGCACTGGTAGTATCTTCTCCTACCACCAAACTATCTTCTTTATATAGTTTAAACTTAGATTGGGTCGCGTCTGAAAAGGAAAATGGTCAGAAATAACAATCAGATAACTTTAAATGACGGAACACAATTTTATGTTATACTTCTCTTTAGTTGCCATAACTACCTCTAGGCTCTAATTGTCGTAAAATCTTAAATTCATATTCAGATAAAAAAATCCGAAATCCAGAAAAGTCCTGCGGTGTTCGTTCATATAATTTTGATAAAACTTTTATCCAGTAAGTGTTTAAATGCCAACGATTAGATTATTAAATGTGCTCCCCTGATCTGACTTGCCTGAGTTGAAAGTAAGACCTACCCATTGTATTTGGTGTATTTTTGGTACAATCTACTGGTTGGGCACTGACCACTATAATATCCACTCCTTAAAACATAAACAGTCTTGATAAAAAATATCAGATAATCAATATCAGCTATGTGGATTCCCTTAAAATGATGCCGTATTGACAAATGAAAATTCAAAAGAAAATTGAACAGCAAGCAACCATCTTTGACAATTTATCATGTAAAATTGTATGAAGTGAGCATAATTAGTATCATGGATCATTCAATACTTGAATATTAAAGCTAAGTTTTTGCCAAAAAAGGTGAAGCTCTGATACAATTTGTTAAAGTGTTGAAATAGATTGTTTTTACCTGTAGTTGTTGATCCAGGGAGAGCAGTAGGTATAGTTAGAACACTTGAAGGAATCGAATGGCCACCATTGGTCTGAGGTTTCACAGAGCTGCCGATTCTATCTGAAAAATACCCAATGATTTACTGATGACTTCCCGTTGAATTTTTGAAACTATTGTAATTTCATCATTACCCATCATCTGCTGCTGTTTCGAAAAACCCAATTAACCGTCGAGAGCATTGCCCTTTAATGCGATCTCCCACCTTAGTACGGTTAGAGGTTTAGTTTTCATAATGTTCTAATAAGAGGTTATATCAACGCCATTTACGTTAGCTCTGGCCATTTTAAGAAAATGGCCTCTAAATCTCTGAAATAGAGATACATCCATTATCAAATTGGTGAACAACATACTAACATGTATAAAGAGTCGAGGTTGGATCTGATACAGTAGAAGGTGTGGAACTTCCAGAAAACCGACACAATCCATCCTGTGTTCTAGTAAACCGTCGACAGGAATGGAAACCCATCACTTTACAGGTTTCGGCACAATCTTCTGCTGTGACGTCAGACATCATGGAGCCTGTTTTATCAGTGATCTGGGTTCCAGTCGTCTGCACGAAGTAGAACAGTTTATCTGAAATGAAAAGAACACAAAGAATGATAATGGTGATGACGACGACGATGATGATTATGATTGAAGATGTGATAGTTTGTTGATGGATGATGTACCTGGTGTTGCTGGTAATGACAGGACTGTGGTTGATGACGTCTCTACTGGTGGTGCTATACTAGAGATGATGTTGATACATTCGACTGAACCTTCGACAATGTTCGAGATAGATTTTGATTGGCTGTTTGTAAAGCATGAAAAGACTCTTTGAAGATTTATTATGATTGACTGGTTATGATGATGTTACTATTTCTAATGGACCCCTTCTAAATACGCCACTGGCAGTGTGCAATGAGGAAAATTTTGTCAGGAAAGCTGCATCAGCATTCTCTTTTTCAATTTCCAAATGTTAAGGGTTCTTCGATTACTTACGTTTAGTAACAAAAGCTGTAAATTGATAGTGCTGAGTATTGGATCCATTAAAACCAACCAAATCCAGACTCAGAGCTTGGGAAATCCAGCATTCATGGCTTTGGGTATCAAAATAAAAGATATCACAGGAGTTCTCCTCCATTTTGTAACACTGTTTAGCACATTGTTCGGCTGTTGGTACACCGTCTATCTTGCTACCAGTGGCAGGGGATGGAAAGTATCCCGGTAGCTTGTTGAACCAGCTCAGATAATTTCCTACAATCAAATATGAAAAAAAACCAGTTGGTACATCAAGATTAATCTAGGAGTGGGGAATCGTTTCACTACAGCAAAACATTTGGAAGGGTTTGATTTTTTTCTCTCCAACGATTCATGCCATATCTATCAATAGATAACTGAATGTTAGAGAAAAATGTTTCTGAAAACGGATAGCTGAACGTGAACTGAACTGAGCTAAACTATATACTAGAACATGTTTTTGTGGGGTTTTGTTCAGGTACAAAGTAGAAGAGGGGGTGCACATGAGAGTAGAACATGTAAGATCCTCGAGCTAAACAGAGTGAGCAGTGTTCGAGAAAGGGGACACTAAAATGTTCTTACTGGTATATAATGTACATTTATCATCATCTGTATAAGAAGTAACATTGACGTCTGGATAGATTGAACCTACAGTACAGTGACCCACCAGACCAGTGGTGTAACAGATTGAAAAGACTGGACAAAGGGTAGTCGGATGATTGACACATTGGGTAGCACAATCTTGTAGAGAATACAGCCCTGGAGAGCTGGCGTCTACAAGTTTGGTGTTTGGTTGATACACCGTGAACTCCTGCAGATCGTAATCTGAAAATTAAAATTTTGGGATTTTGCAACAGCCGTTTTGTGTAAGTCAAACTTGGTCCAACGGTCACCTGTATTCAGCACCACCCTGTAATGTAAGGCCACCCATGCAATTTTCAACCAAATTTACCTCTATTCAACACCACCCTCTTGACGCGGCCAGCGGTCACCCTTTTCTTGAAAGTGAACATGTGCCACCCTGCAATATAATTTACCACTGATGGCAATACAGGTTCCAGGCTAAACTGGACCATACCAAGTTTCGTATATCACTTCTGGGAAACTCAGAGAGGATCAGAGAATCAGAATCGGGTGCCTGTGATTGCAGTCTAAGGCATAAACATGTTTGTCTGACTATATGTCATAGACCTTGGTAAACCATGAGAAACCTGGTAAATAATAATGACTAACCCTCGGTTACATTGATAGATCTTGTATCGTCTTCTTGTATAACAGTAGCTGTATACTGGTCGGTTGGCTGGAATATATTGAAACGGCTATGGCCAGGATTTGTGGATTGATACCCGATACTTTACCCTACAAATTATCTGACCACCAAATAGAAATGTCCTGACAGAGACCTCCAAACGGAGGTTTTCAACATACATGCATATGAAGTGAAGGTACCGTCGAAATGAATTGAAATGAAATACATGTTTTGTTTTTGTTTTCCAAGTGTCGAGGGATCTTTAACGCACATAGTCTGTAGCTCCTGGGGCCCTGCTTGGTTAATTGTCCCATCGGATAGACTTGAAACTTTTTCCATGTCAGCCCCTTGAACCTGCATCACTGATAGGGAAACTACCAGCGAGAGAAGAGGAAAATCGCGATAGACCATCTTACCTTGCCGTCTATTTCGAGTGAGACCTGTAGTGATCTAGAATTAACTAGAGATTTTAACCGAGAGAAGGTTGTTGACAGCGTGGGTTCTGTTATTCCTTTTATTACACTGCTTCCTGTAAATATACAATAGTTAACTTTTCTGCAATATTTGCCAGGTGTTACCAATCGGTACTTAAAAGAACATCCAAACGGGAAGTGTATTGTCATGATGTATTTCCCGATTCACTCATTATACATTATTGCGCATTATATTCAAAATTATACAGTATGCAAACTTAGTTAACAGCTACTCGGGGGCTATTCACAATCGTTCAAAAAATGACAAACCGAAAGGCCGGGGAATGAGGACTTTATTTTTAGTCACATTTACAGTAATTTTAACAGAAATTGGCAAAATCTTGTTTATTCGGTGAGCAATCCTTCAACAAATATAAATCCACAAAGTTTTGGAACAAAATAAAAATCATCAAGGAAGGAAAACTATAATGGATATACTACTCCTTTCTTTAAAAAAAATATCATCAAATGAAAAATGACATGATCAAATAACAGCAAAAACTTTGTGACTTACTTTGTTTATAAACACACGAAGCACCAGTAGCGGGATTTGATGGTGGTAGGTTCGAAACCTTCTCAAATAACGTACACTGTCTAGTAGAGCTACAGTAAGTCAGACCAGAACAATAGAAACCTCGTTCATCTTTATACATTCCACTGTCGTCAACCTGGGAGTTCTCACAAGCTTCAGCACATTCATTCACACTTACGTTCTCCAACAGATCTCTTTGTCTCATTGAAACTGAGGCATTTTTTATTTCTATAAATTTGTCTGAAAATGAAAATAAGGATTAAGTACATTTTGAGACAATTTTTTTCCTGCCCAAACTTGTAATATACAGTCCTATGCTCAAAACTAAGACAGTCCAAGAGAAATGATGATGTTCCTGAAGATGCTTATGATACTCTCGATGACGATGATGAAGCTCCCAATTATGATGATGAAGCTCCCGATGATGACAATGAAGCTCCCGATGATGATGATGATGATGATGATGAAGCTCCCGATGATGATGATGAAGCTCCCGATAATGATGATGAAGCTCCCGATGATGATGATGAAGCTCCCGATGATGACAATGATGTTCTCGATGATGAAGCTCCTGATTATGATGATGAAGATGTTAAAGCTCACGATGATACTCCTAATGGTGATGATGATAATGATGCTCTTGATGACGACGATGCTCCCTATTATGACGATGAAGCCCCTGATGATGAAGCTCCCGATTATGATGCTCTTGATGACGATGATGAAGCTCCCGATGATAAACCTCCAGATTATGATGATGAAGCTCCCGATGATGATGAAGATGCTCTTGATGACGATGATGAAGCTCCCGATGATAAACCTCCAGATTATGATGCTAAATCTCCCGATGATGATTATGATGCTCTTGATGACGATGATGAACCTCCAGATGATGATGATGACGACGAATCTCTCGATTATGATGGTTATGATGATAAGGCTCCCGATGATGATGATGATGATGATACTCCCAATGGTGGTGATGATGATGATGATGACGAGGATGCTTCCGATGATGATGATGATGACGACTAGGATGCTTCCGATGATGATGACGACGAGGATGCTTCCGATCATGATGATGACGAGGATGCTTCCGATGATGATGATGATGATGATGACGAGGATGCTTCCGATGATGATGATGATGATGACGAGGATGCTTCCGATGATGATGATGATAATGATGCTCCCGATGATGACTATGATGCTCCCGATGATGATGATGATAATGATGCTCCCTATGATGATGATAACGATGAAGCGCCCGATGATGATGATGATAATGATGCTCCCGATGATGACTATGATGCTTTCGCTGATGATAACGACGAAGCGCCCGATGATGCTGATGGCGGTGAAGATGGCGAACGATGTCGATTATAAAGCTGATGATGGTGAAGTTGACGCTCCTGAAGACGATGAGGATGGTGGGAAATATTTATATGTTATAATGAGATAACATGATACAAAAAAATACGTAAATATCAGAGAAAAAAATACTCGCTTATTGACTGGACTCGATCAAAAATATCCAAAACAGCGAAAACTCCTTTAGAAGAGTTGGTCGTGACGTTTGTCTGGTAATACGAGACGTCGTGAAATGTAGACTCGGATATCCTTAATGGAGAAATAAGGAGCTGATCAGAAAGATACCAGCGTAAAGTATGAGACAAATTGATCGAGTTGTATTTAGCTATAGAGCTGTCCATATCTGAAAAATATAGAAATATTCTTTTATTAGCGTAACCTTTACTGAACCAAGGAGCACAGTCGATTGGAGCATTGGCTTGTGTTAACAGTAGGTTAAAAGGATCTCAGTGATCTTAAGATAGTTATCCTTGTAAAATTTAGTTCTCTTTTACTTTGGTCAACCCGTACCCTTTTCAAAATTACTGATGTACAGGTATAAACGTACGAGCCAGGTACTATACAATAAACTGGTGGATCAACTAAATTAGCGGTGGGCCGAAAACTTGGGATACCTTCTACACCGCCCCCCCCCCCCCTTAAATTTTTATCTGAACTTAAATTTTTATGAGAAGAAAGGCAATGAATTAGGTTAGACAAATCCATATCGAAGATGAGCCACTGCCTCTAAAAAAGTTCAAAAATTCTAACCTGGAAACAGAATCTTGACCCTCAGCGTATCATCGTCTGTCCAACAAGATGAGAAATCTAGTTCTGATGATTTGAGATCGTCTGTCGAGAAACCAGTGATATAAAACTGTCTTGTACCGACCTGAAATAAATTAAACAGATTATTTATGCGGTTCGTTCTAATTTGAGTAAAATAGATGATAAACATATTAAAAGGGCTAGTAACTCTGGACATAGGCTACAATTAGAGAAATTTTTAAATAGGGAGCTATATAAATATGTGTAGCTATATAAATATGTGTAGGCCCATTGTATTGTAAATCGGTTTAAACATCCATTAAAACTAAAGAAAAGAGTGCGAATTTTGTTATTTTATTTCAAGAAAAGCAGAACCCTTCTGAAGAAGATATTCAGTGGCGTTTCTAGGAATCGTTTAGGTTGAGAGGCCGAGTTGGGGCCAAATAATTGTCAGGGGGGCTACTAGCAACAGGTATCCGTATGTAACATTATACGAAATTTCAAAATGGGGGGTAGGGGGTTCGTAGAAACGCCATTGAAGATATCACTGACCCAACCTATGCACCGGAATCTTAAAATGTTCCACCGTTAAGGACTATTATAGGTAATGTAACAATGTACTAGGAAATGATACAATGTACTAGGAAATGATACAATGTACTAGGTAATGTAACAATGTACTAGGAAATGATACAATGTACTAATGGTACAATGTACTAGGAAATGATACAATGTACTAGTAAATGATACAATGTACTAGGTAATGATACAATGTACTAGGAAATGATACAATGTACTAGGTAATGATACAATGTACTAGGTAATGTAACAATGTACTAGGAAATGATAAGAAATGATTTTATGTACTAGGAAATGATACAATGTACTTGGTAATGATATAATGTATTAGGTAATGATACAATGTATTAGGTAATGATACAATGTACTAGGTAATGATACAATGTACTAGGTAATGATACAATGATACTAGTATATGATACAATAACTTACATATTTGGTATTAATCAACAACAAATAAGGTATAGACTTGTACTCTCCTCCCAGGTTCTCATATAATTTCTATAAATAATAAAATACCATACAGTGGTTATCGTCAATTTATATTCAGAATTTCTGTTGCTTTTAGAAAAAGGCTATTTAAATAAGATCTAACTGTTTGGCTCTATACAGGAGCCGGTGGAGCCCCGATTGGATCCGTCGCTGTCACTAGCGTCGCCGACATGGCAGAATGAAGAAAAACTGAACATACCGGAGTATAATACATAGTTAATAATGATTTCATTCCAGGATAAATAATTCCACTGTTAGTTTGATATACATCCATTTGGATAGCATCCATATATCTCTAGAATTAAAATAAAAAATACATTTAGGTCATTGGTCAATACAGATAAATTCAAAAACTGAATTCAGGGTGGACTAATCAAATAACTGGAACACTGAAGTTGTCCAAAGAAACACTTGTATGTATGGGACTAGCCCTTGTACTTTTGATCTGTTCATCCTAGTACAAACACAAGGGAAGTGGAGTTTCTACGGTTTTGATCTGTCATTTTGAAATTCCTTATCATTGTGTTCTTAATATGATATAAACCTGTTTACCTGTCCAACATATACAAAATCTTCACTAAGGTGTAAAAGTTGTTCAGGGGACGGGAATGGGTAGCTACCGTTTTCGTCTGGTCCATTCGTCATGGCCATATAGTCGCCCATTGGCATAACAGTACAATTTCCTCTAGCTTGGTTGACAGCATATACTACCCCTGGAATATTACATTAGTTTAGATTTCAGGGGCTGTCTTGTCCCTTCAGACCCCTCCGTTAGCCACGTCAAACTATATTTGTTTTCTACCTACATCATATTATTACAATGTATAAATTTTCCTATTCGATTATACCAAAGGGGAGTAATCATATCGTAACAACATATCAAAACCCCAAAATAGATCTTTGAATGTACCATAATCATCTGGTCCACCCCATTGCCGCGTCACCCTCCTCACCAAAAACTCAGGACCAAGTTCATATCCCCTGAGTGCTACAGCTTCGTGCATTTTCATGGTGTAAAATATTTGGATGTAATATTCGTAAATATCATGCAAGCACATTTAAACGGTAAGGTTTACTGAAAATGACCCAAAACTGCCGAATGATATTGAAGAGTGGCCTACCAGAAGCGTAGTCCTGTATCTCAGCTATAGGATCGGTCACCCAGTACGGAGCCTCACTAAAATCACCAAATCGATCAACTCTTATCATATATTCATCTTTATCATACCAAACCTAGTTAAATAATAAATAGAAAAGTAAAATATGAGAAAAAAGATACATGACAGTTCTTATCAGCGTATGCTAACAGTAATCCCATTGCACACCGCGTGGTTTTGCCCCTTTCCCTTGCACTTATTCATATGAACAAATTGTTCTCTGCTAAGGTTCATTGAAACAGTCCGGAAGCCTGCAAAACCGTTACTGGACCAGGATTGACGTCTTTCTAAATAGACTAGGTAGGTACTACGGTACCCGGTCTGGGGTTCTGGATACAGAAGAAAGTAGCAGAAGCGAATACATGGAATACGGGTCCGGACACGTTCGTTTTTCCATTTCCTTCTGTATTGAAAATTCCCGACTGGACACCGGACCCGACACAGTGCCTCGTTTATTTGCGGCTTAATGAATCCACGGCGAGGTCTCCAAAACCGTAACTGGATCAGACTGACGCCTGAAGATCAAAGTGTCCTCTTTTCAGAGGATAAGGGGAATACAAGTCCGACCTACCTCAGAAGTATCGACAACATCGTCTGATGGTACAACCAACTTGGAAGTAAAATGATAGGTTGGGGGTAGTGGTGGAAGGGATTTAGTTATCTTTCTACCAGGACAGAACACTTCCACTGGGGTCTGAAAACAAACAAAGTCTTGAAATATTGTACCGGAATTCGGTCTTAAAATTTAAAAAAAAAACTACAGCTTCTGATGGTGCCTTATGCGTCACTTAGATTGTTTTATCAGCCTTCCCATTTCAAGTCACTGCATTGCTCCTTCCACACGTACTTGTCAAGTTAACGACTGTTTCCAATAGAGCCTTGGTATTACCTGGCTCCCACTCTAGGGAGTTTTCACCCTCTGGGGTGTGGGACTCATGGGGTGAAAACAACTGTTGCCATAGAGCCATTATATTCCTAGAGTACGGGCACCTTCCACTAGAGTTTAGCAACTACACGAAACTTGTGAATGATAAGGGCAAGGGCATGGACAGCCTCTTACGAAAATCTTCATTTTGTTCTGTTAAAATCCACTTCTATATACGAAGCTAATTGTTCCATCCTTCTACACATACTTATCAAAACGGTTCCGTGAAAGTTACGTTAGCGCTCTGCAACAGATTATGGTCTTCGGAAACAGCCGAGGATTTCCGATTGATGCTTTTCATCCAGGACATGTATAATGCATATAAATAGATACCACACTATAAATGCCACCCCCTCTACCCCAACCATGCCCCGCGCTGACTGAAGTTCAAACCTGAACCCACCTGGAAGTAGTCCTGATCCTCTGGTATTTCTGGATTATATTCATAATAATCAATCTCTATAATATCAACTCCTTTCTGAATGAGGACAGCTCGAACTGGTATTGCTGGGAATTCGCTTGCTGTTGACCAATTCACATCTAAAACATCATAATATATCATAATACATGTATACTATAATCACAAATCAATGGCCGTTTGGGACTCATTGAGTCATGGGCAAAAGAATCGTCATAGCCGTAGGAGACAGGGGGGCAGGGGGGGGGGGGGGGCAGAGGGTCTAGGTTCTCACTTAGAATCCGTGATTTGGGGTGGGAGGGAGGCGTAGGCTAGTCAACCAGGTGAAGTCCACTTGCCATGCAAATAAACATTTCGGATGGCAACTGCGTCGGATGGATGTCTATATAAGAGTTTGGGACCTCTGTCGTCTACGGATATGAGGCTGATAGTTTTCGACTTTGGCCGTTAATATATGTTCGGGATCTATCTTAGTAATATGAGAAATTAAACTAACTTGTAAAATAGATCTGGATATTAACATCTGAGTCTGCTGTATCTACTGCTGACCAATAATCACAGTTGATACCTCGAATAGATTTACTTTCCTTGTATTTCTAATAGGATAAAATTATTTACAATATTACTATTCTCAAAAACAGAATCACAGCCTTAAGAAATACGCAGTTAAGGCTGTAATTTTAAATCACAACCAAAGCATTCGAGAGTTGATCTGGTGCCACCTGGAAATAGGAATTTTAAGGCAATATTCAGCGCAGTGGAGAAGTGAGAAACCCACCCCCAACCACCTCTACCACCATCACTCCTACCCCTAAATACGGGCATAGTAAGATTGTGGTAAAATTGAATGCAACTAATCCAGATACACCTATAGCTAATCCTTCCGATTCTTTACCATCTAAAAGAAGTTAATGGGGGGATACTCACCATGTTAAGTAGTTTGGCCCAGTTGAAAATTTGATAAAAGAAAATCTTGGATCCTACTGATCTCTCTAAATTACCATCTGTTGTTTTAACTGTACATATTTTATCTGGGAAGGTACCTGTAGAATAGAATAGGTCGATCCTTTAAATACCATTCCGCTATGTTATGGAATTGTGTCCCTTACGAACTTAAAATATCACCATCATTACAAACTTTCAAATCCCGATTAAAGACTCATCTATTTCAACGCTACCATTAGACTTGTTGTGAAACTCATAATTATTGTACATAGTTATCCTAAGCGCCCTGTGTGATGTGGATTTAGGCGCTCTACAAATGTTTATTTATTATTATTATATTATTATAGAATGAATATTCATCTGCTTCGAATGGTACAAAAATTTGGAGGTAAGGTGCTTAACTATTTGGTAAATTTAGTACCAAACTATGTGGTTTATTTGATGTTAAACTATGAGGTCGATTTGGTGCTAAACTATGTGGTCGATTTGGTGCCAAACTATGTGGTCGATTTGATGCAAAACTAAGTGATCAGTTTGGTGCTAAACTATGTGATTGATTTGGTGCTTAACTATGTGGTTGATTTGGTGCTAAACTATGTGGTTGATTTGGTACTAAATTATGTGGTTGATTTGGTGTAAAACTATGTTGTTGATTTGATGCCAAACTATGTTGTTGATTTGATGCCAAACTATTTGGTAAATTTAGTGCCAAACCATGAGTTTGGTTTGGTGCTAAAATATGTAGTTGATTTTGGTGCTAAACTATGTGATTGATTTGGTGCTAAACTATGTGGTTGATTTGGTACTAAAGTATGTGGTTGATTTGATGCTAAACTATGTGGTTAATTTGATGCTAAACTATGAGGTTGATTTGGTGGTTAACTATGTGGTTGATTTGGTACTAAACTATGTGGTTGATTTGGTGCTAAACTATGTGATTGATTTGGTGCTAAACTATGTGGTTGATTTGGTACTAAACTATGTGGTTGATTTGGTGCTAAACTATGTGGTTGATTTGGTGCTAAACTATGTGATTGATTTGGTGCTAAACTATGTGGTTGATTTGATGCTAAACTATGTGGTTAATTTGATGCTAAACTATGTGGTTGATTTGGTACTAAATTATGTGGTTGATTTGGTACTAAACTATGTGGTTGATTTGATGCTAAACTATGTGGTTGATTTGGTCCTAAACTATGTGGTTGATTTGGTGTTAAACTATGTGATTGATTTGGTACTAAACTATGTGGTTGATTTGGTGCTAACCTATGTGGTTGATTTGGTGCTAAAATATGTGGATGATTTGATGCTAAACTATGTGGTTGATTTGATGCTTAACTATGAGGTTGATTTGGTGCTTAACTATGTGGTTGATTTGGTGCTAAACTATGAGGTTGATTTGATGCTAAACTATGTGGTTGATTTGGTGCTTAACTATGTGGTTGATTTGGTGTTAAACTATGTGATTGATTTGGTACTAAACTATGTGGTTGATTTGGTACTAAACTATGTGGTTGATTTGGTGCTTAACTATGTGGTTGACTTGGTGCTAAACTATGTGGTTGATTTGGTGCTAAAATATGTGATCAGTTTGGTGCTAAACTATGAAGTTGATTTGGTGCTAAACTATGAGGTTGATTTGATGCTAAACTATGTGGTTAATTTGGTGTTGAACTATGTGGTTGATTTGGTGCTAAACTATGTGATTGGTTTGGTACTAAACTATGTGGTTGATTTGGTGCTAAACTATGTGGTTGATTTGGTTCTAAACTATGTGGTTGATTTGGTTCTAAACTATGTGATTGATTTGATGCTAAACTATGTGGTTGATTTGGTGCTAAACTAAGTGGTTGATTTGATGCTAAACTATGTGGTTGATTTGATGCTAAACTATGTGGTTCATTTGGTGCTAAACTATGTGGTTGATTTGGTGCTAAACTATGAGTTGATTTGATGCTAAACTATCTGGTTGATTTGGTGCTTAACTATGTGGTTGATTTGGTGTTAAACTATGTGATTGATTTGGTACTAAACTATGTGGTTGATTTGGTACTAAACTATGTGGTTGATTTGGTGCTTAACTATGTGGTTGATTTGGTGCTTAACTATGTGGTTGATTTGGTGCTAAACTATGTGGTTGACTTGGTGCTAAACTATGTGGTTGATTTGGTGCTAAAATATGTGATCAGTTTGGTGCTAAACTATGATGTTGATTTGGTGCTAAACTATGAGGTTGATTTGATGCTAAACTATGTGGTTAATTTGGTGTTGAACTATGTGGTTGATTTGGTGCTAAACTATGTGATTGATTTGGTACTAAATTATGTGGTTGATTTGGTGCTAAACTATGTGGTTGATTTGGTGCTAAACTATGTGGTTGATTTGGTTCTAAACTATGTGGTTGATTTGATGCTAAACTAAGTGGTTGATTTGATGCTAAACTATGTGGTTGATTTGGTGCTAAACTAAGTGGTTGATTTGATGCTAAACTATGTGGTTGATTTGATGCTAAACTATGTGGTTCATTTGGTGCTAAACTATGTGGTTGATTTGGTGCTAAACTATGAGGTTGATTTGATGCTAAACTATGTGGTTAATTTGCTGCTAAACTATGGGGTTGGTTTTATGCTAAACTATGTGGTTAATTTGGTGTTAAACTATGTGGTTGATTTGGTGCTAAACTATGTGGTTGATTTGGTGCTAAATATGTGATTGATTTGGTGCTAAACTATGAGGTTGATTTGGTGCTAAACTATGAGGTTGATTTGGTGCTAAACTATGTGGTTGATTTGGTGCTTAACTATGAGGTTGATTTGGTGCAAAACTATGTGGTTGATTTAGTGCTAAACTATCTGGTTTATTTGGTGCTAAACTGTGGGTAAATTTTGTGCTACACTATATTGGTTGAATTGATGCTAAACTATGTGGTTGATTTGGTGCTAATATATGTGGTTGATTTGGTGTTAAACTATGAGATTGATTTGGTGCTAAAATATGTGGTTGATTTGGTGCTAAACTATCTGGCTGATTTGGTGCTAAAGTATGTGGTTTTCTTGTGCTAAACTATCTGATCGATTCGATGCTAAACTATGTGGTGTGGTCAAAAGGATACTAAACTATGGGTAAATTTGATAATTTGAAAATATGCTAAACTATTTAATAAATTTGGTGCTAAACTATGAGTTTGATTTGATGTTAATCTATTTGTTCGATTAGGTTTATCTATGCCGAAAATGAGACTTGGTATCAGGAAATTTATTTGTTTGGAAATGTGTGTAGGAGTTGGGATACAGGCTATAATGGGAGTCGCAGGAGTTATTGACTTACCTGTGATTTTAAACAGCTGTGACGTAGAATTGTCGAATATAGTATGTATTACATTGCCACCACTGGTAGATATAAGTTCATATTGACCAGTTGATATACTCACCCTTTCTATTAAACTTATAGAGTAGGAATGGTTGATATAGTTCACTTCAGATCTCACACTGTATTCTACAGAATTAAATGGATATGTTCACTAACTTTTCGACCCAAAAAAATTTAGTCTCAGAATCTGGAATTTTTTAGCTTATTTAATTTGTAATATTGCTCACAGCTCTCCGACCAAATTTAAGCATTCAAACCCACGTGTACCCATAAATATCGGCGTTTGAAAACCACAATTACGACTCGCCGTTTAGTTAGACTATGCATTATATAGAAAACCCATATACAGAAAATGAAGAACAAATGTTAAAGTAGGGATGTAATTGAAGGAATAACAGGAATAACATTATTTTCGTGCATTTTTAGTACTTCTAGAGGATATTTTTGTATATTAAGTCAAGAATCGACCATTGGAAATACTGAACATTCCCCTTTAAAGGGATTGTAAAGAGGTTTTCTTAACTTCGTATGTGTATCGGGGACACTGAGAGCATCAATTTGCGCCATTCCAATTTCCATTCCGACGTCTGTAGTTCTTGCAAAACGTGTTAGTTTTAGTTGAATTGCGAGAACCACAGACTTCAGAATGGAAATTTGAATGGTGCAAATTGATGCTATCAGTGTCCCCGATACACATACAAAGAAAAGAAAGATATATTATGAACAACCGAAATTTCACATAATTTTTAACTAAAAGACAGCGAACTGGGGCTTCAATCGTAACGTTATATTCCGCTCAGAAAATATTAAGACTCCATGAATTACCCTTCCTAAGTAGCCTTTATACCTCAATGGAAAATCCTCAAATCAACTACGAAGATGTAGGGCCTATCATTTTATAGGATTTAATTATTTTACCTGAAGGGAGAGGAAGATCTTTAACTAGGTGTCCTGGGTCCCCTGTCGTCTGGTAAATTAACCCCAGAATCAGACACAATAATAGGTCCACCTAAAAATTGAAATAACCATTACATTACGTGACGGTGAAATCTGACGACACATTGAGGTTGCTGTGGCAAATGGGGATGTGGTTTGGTGGTGTTTGTTTCTGGTAGTCAGTAGAGAATTTAAACTGGATAAAAAGCATCGGCAGCCACGCGAAAGTCGAATATTGACGACTTAAGAGCCTGTGGTCAAAAGATATGGAAAGACATCTTTCGGCCCCTTAGTTGACATTAGGGTAGTTCAGTGTTTTTTTTATGATTATGTGTTCTAACCCTTGTGAGGTTCTATAGCACAGTGGTTAGCGCATCGTTCTTTACAAACATAACGTCATTTGCTCGGAAATGAGGAAATGGTGGTCGTTATGTTTGAGAGTTTGGTTCACGATCCGGGTGTGAAAGTCCGATGACCTTGAATAAGTCATCTTCACTCATAATTCCAGTCCACCAGCTGTAAATGGGTACAGATAATCCGGGAAAGATCAATGCCAAGAGGTTTGGCCAAGGACCAGCTGGGAGACAGGATCCTCACGGAACCTAAGTTGTTATCCTTGTAAAATATAGATGTTTATTTCTTTCTTCCTTATTTGAGCACAATAAATCCAAATCTATATATTCTATAAAAAGCGCCTACTAACCTTCATTTTTAATTCATTGAGTCTATGCCCTTGTCATCTTTCGGAATTCCAAGTGATTCTATTTATTTGTATTTTTTAACAAATCAGATCAGTTGAACTAAGAGAAAGACAATCAGAGAAACAGACGAGATACAGACAATTGATAACTTATCATCCCGACCTGGTTTTAAAATTAGATATTTCAAATTATTTTTCTTATCTTCATTTTTATTATGATTATGTTGATAAACTCAAAAACATAAATTATTACAACGTCCGAATGTTTTCTATATATCCACAATGGGACAAGACCTGCATAGCCTACCAAACTATCATGTCTAACTAGCTAGTAGATTGCTTGGTACAATGACAGTTTACTGTGATCAGAATGAGACTAGAGCATACCAAACTATCATGTCTAACTAGCTAGCAGATTGCTTGGTATACAATGACAGTTTTCTGTGGTCAGAATGAGACTAGAGCATACCAAACTATCATGTCTAACTAGCTAGCAGATTGCTTGGTATACAATGACAGTTTTCTGTGGTCAGAATGGGACTAGAGCATACCAAACTATCATGTCTAACTAGCTAGCAGATTGTTTGGTACAATGACAGTTTTCTGTGGTCAGAATGGGACTAGAGCATACCAAACTATCATGTCTAACTAGCTAGCAGATTGTTTGGTACAATAACAGTTTTCTGTGGTCAGAATGGGACTAGAGCATACCAAACTATCATGTCTAACTAGCTAGCAGATTGTTTGGTACAATAACAGTTTTCTGTGGTCAGAATGGGACTAGAGCATACCAAACTATCATGTCTAACTAGCTAGCAGATTGCTTGGTACATTGACAGTTTTCTGTGGTCAGAATGAGACTAGAGCATACCAAACTATCGTGTCTAACTAGCTAGCAGATTGCTTAGTACAATGACAGTATTCTGTGGTCAGAATGAGACTAGAACATACCAAACTATCATGTCCAACTAACTAGCAGATTGCTTGGTACAATGACAGTTTTCTGTGGTCAGAATGAGACTAGAGTATACCAAACTATCGTGTCTAACTAGCTAGCAGATTGCTTGGTACAATGACAGTTTTCTGTGGTCAGAATGAGACTAGAGTATACCAAACTATCGTGTCTAACTAGCTAGTAGATTGCTTGGTACAATGACAGTTTTCTGTGGTCAGAATGAGACTATAAGAGCATACCAAACTATCATGTCTAACTAGCTAGCAGATTGCTTGGTACAATGACAGTTTTCTGTGATCAGAATGAGACTAGAACATACCAAACTATCATGTCCAACTACCTAGCAGATTTCTTGCTACAATGACAGTTTTCTGTGGTCAGAATGAGACTAGAGCATATGAAACTATCTTGTCTAACTAGCAGGCCCGTAGGAAGCAATTTCATATTGGGGGGGGCAAAATGTGCAAAAACTCATTCTCAAGGGGGTTGTGCAGAATTTAAAGCTGTTACTGCCTATATAAAGCAATTTTTATTTTACTGGCCCTAAAAACATACCAGTAATTTCTTGTTTTATCTTAAGAAAATAAAATTGTATTGCTTTAGTCATTAATGTCAAAATTATTGGGGGGGCGGAGATCAGAACGAGACTAGAACATACCAAACTATCGTGTCCAACTAGCTAGCAGATTGTTTAGTACAATGACAGTATTCTGTGGTCAGAATGGGACTAGAACATACCAAACTATCATGTCTAACGAGCTAGTAGATTGCTTGGTACAATGACAGTTTACTGTGATCAGAATGAAACTAGAGTATACCAAACTATCATGTCTAACTAGCTAGTAGATTGTTTGGTACAATGACAGTTTTCTGTGGTCAGAATGAGACTAGAGTATACCAAACTATCATGTCTAACTAGTTAGCAGATTGTTTGGTACAATGACAGTTTTCTGTGGTCAGAATGAGACTAGAGTATACCAAACTATCATGTCTAACTAGTTAGCAGATTGCTTGGTACAATGACAGTTTTCTGTGGTCAGAATGAGACTAGAACATACCAAACTATCATGTCTAACTAGTTAGCAGATTGCTTGGTACAATGACAGTTTTCTGTGGTCAGAATGAGACTAGAGCATACCAAACTATCATGTCTAACTAGCTAGTAGATTGTTTGGTACAATGACAGTTTTCTGTGGTCAGAATGAGACTAGAGCATACCAAACTATCATGTTCAACTAGCTAGCAGATTGCTTGGTACAATGACAGTTTTCTGTGGTCAGAATGAGACTAGAACATACCAAACTATCCTGTCTAACTAGCTAACAGATTGCTTCGTACAATGACAGTTTTCTGTGGTCAGAATGGGGCTAGAGTATACCAAACTATCGTGTTCAACTAGCTAGCAGATTGTTTGGTACAATGCCAGTTTTCTGTGGTCAGAATGAGACTAGAACATACCAAACTATCGTGTCTAACTAGCTAAGAGATTGCTTGGTACAATGACAGTTTTCTGTGGTCAGAATGGGGCTAGAGTATACCAAATTATCATGTCTAACTAGCTAGCAGATTGCTTAGTACAATGACAGTTTTCTGTAGTCAGAAAGAGACTAGAACATACCAAACTATCATGTCTAACTAGCTAGCAGATTGCTTAGTACAATGACAATTCGTAGACTGGAACAAGAGCATTGTTTAGTACAAGGATAATTTTATGTCGACAATTTGGTACAATGACAGTCTTCTGTAACATTGAAGCAGAGCCTATCATTCGGTTGAATTACTATGTTACAAACAACAGTTAAAATTAACACATTCTTAAATAGTTACCTCCCTTTGACCATGTTTGATTAACTACCTTCAGATGAATTAACATTTTTGCAATTCAAAATTCAATATGCTGCCTAGCTGCACTCTGCAATACATTTTTGGGAGATATTCTGGATCCATCAGATATTATTTTTATTTTTGGCAGACACTCTGCATTTCAAAATGTTTCCTGTACCATGACAATTTGAATCTGTTTTAAAGGGACAAATTTTATGTTCACATAAGAAAAAGGGAACAGATTTTGATTAATTTGGCATTATAGCTTTAATCAAAATTTTAAAGAAAATGTCAGGGAAATATTGCTTTTGATTTAGGTCTGTATTTTTATTTATTGTACTAATTTTTTTTTCAAACCTCAGCCCTTAATCAGACAATTCTTTCCTCCCTCCCTGTAGAAAACAAGACTTTTTCAAACTTTAATCATTTAATAACAGTATATAACATTGTAACAATAAAATAATTTAGTTTAATAAAAAATTAACATGGGGTTCATTTTATACTATTTTCTAAGACTTGTGAACATGACTTCTCTATGAAAGTTGTTTTTTGTTGCCTCTCCTCCCATTTTTATAATATTTATATACTTTTATTTCTTAATAACGAAATGATAACAACTAAATATGTAAAACTAAATATAACTAATATTGCTGATGACCCATATCACACAAACAATGGATTAATAGTTTGACTGGAATTATTTTTAAATAAGAATCATAACCATATTGTATGGGACAAAGTTTATAAATGAAAATTAAAAATATAACACAGTTTAAAATAATATATTGCCTCTTATTATATGACTATAACTTATTCACCAGAATCGAATTGCGTTAAAAATTTCAGTTTAAACAACAAGACAGAACAAATAATCTTTTGATATAAGACACTTTATATAATGCTAAAGCTAAGATTCCATATACGCATCATGCAGACATAAATACCCCTCCCTCCCTTTGGCAAGATGGAATATCTTAAGAAAGAAACGCAACCTTAAACTATTAAAAAGTCAACAAATGGAAGCCAAATGAATATAAAAGAGTTTTCCTGATATTTTTACGAGCGCAAATGTTGACGGACGGATGGACAGGGGTGCCGACAATATACGTCCTCATAGAGAGATGAGGGCGTATAAAAATGATATGTATCCTCATGCGCCATGACCCCCTGACAAGCCCCCCATGGCTCCAGTTGGGAACCACTGTTCTAGACTATGATACAAATATCTAAAATATGAAATGTACTCTAACTTAAACCCAACATGTTCATTCAAACTTAACGCAACAAATTTAGTGAACGCGAAAATCTGTAACAAAACAATCGTTTGTAAAAACTTGACAAGTGAAGATTAAAAGGATTTTAAAAAATGTTTCTGATCTTTAAGTATGAGCAAGAGCAGGGCACTTATGGTTCTGTTTCAGATCATTTCTTCATGCTTAACTATGGACCTTGTAAAATGAGAAATCAGCCAAGGCAAATGCATACTAAAACCCAATTAAAAACAAACTATGTGAACTCTAAAAAGTGAAACACATTCACAGAATACAATAAGGTGTTCTGGAATAAAAATAAAAACTAAAATACTGAATTTTGATTGTGAGTTATAGTGGAGAATATTTTGATTATTATATCTGGGGCGGGTCCTGATCAGTGAGTATGTATTTAGATTTATCTAGAGTCCTGAGTTGTAATATAGGGATTTCCAAAACAGCTCTTTTATATGTCTTTAATAGACATCAAAATAAATCCCTTGAACTTCCAGTCCAACAAGAAGATAAAGGTTTGCCCCTGGTCAACAAAATTACTCTCTCAATTTCTGGTCAAACATTGCAAAATCAAGATGATTCTTTGGTCAAATTTTACCACAAAATAGAAATTTCAGTGGAGACATCTGAAGTCTCCCCTCTTTTCACTCTATAATTAGTATTCTCACTCACTCTACTGGGTTCAAACATCTCACTCACAACCATCACAACCACCATTCTAACACTCTTAAACTTATCACGACTTGCTGCTAGTTCCTTTCTCTTTCTCTTTCTCTTTATCATCTTTAAAAAACAACAAGGGAAACATCCCAATAACACAGCCTAAACCTACACCAAATGCCTTAGCCTGAAATAAAACATTATTATTATTATATCTAATGTTTAACAAAAGAACATTTGGCTCAACCTTCGTCATTGTTTGAGACTTTATAACCTTGGTTCTCAAATAGAGGTATCAGCGAACAACACAAGCAGTATATGAGAAGCCTCTCAAACAAATTTTTAAGTATGGAATGGATTAAATATCAAATTTCAACCACTGACAAATATCCTTTTATTTTCATGTTGGCTCTTAAAGGGGGCCAGTCTTCATTTTTATTGGTTGATTTGGGTCTTGAATATACTTAAGTATCCTTCAGAAGCACTAGAAATGTACGAAAATCGCATATTTCCTTCAAATATATCTTAAATTAGACATTTCTCCTTCTATTTCTATAGATAACTTTTCTATATATTGCATAGTATCAATAATGTGTAGTAGGGCATTATAACTTTCAAATGCTAATAATTATGGATGCACATGGATTTGAAGACTCAAATTTCAATGGTGAGTTGTGATAACCAGTACTAAATTGCTGAACTAAAAAAGTCCCCGTTTCTGAGACTTGGAAAAATCGACCCACGAAAATGAAGCCTGTGCCACTTTAATGTTTATATTGTGCTTTGTTATACGGTACTCTATAAGTCAAATCAGTAAAAATGTAGGCAAAAAGAAATCAGGATTGTGATAAAGGATGAAACACTCTAGACATTTAAAACAAAGTAACTTACTAAATTTCCAACCCATCTTGTTGAACGCATGTCAATTTGACTAGGGGTTAATTCTGGAACGGGAAGACCACATCTTAAGGCCAATCTTTCAACATAAGAAGCTAATCTGTATAACATAATAGAAATAATAAAATTAAAATCGTAAAGTAGCAGTAAACTACACAGTATATATAAATCGACACTTTGCTTAACACCTCTTTTTCATTTAAAACATATACTTTTTTTAAAAACAACTCAAATTAACTGTCATCCATACATGCAAAAGAAACAGAGAGACACTCTACACATAGAAAATAGAAAGAAGCTTCTAATTAGCATGCATGACATCCAGGTTTTCCCAGAAAAAGTATTGTTTTTGTGTAAACGCATGGTTAGAATAAGGCGATGACGAATTTGTCAGATTTCACGAGGGCTTAGTACTGTACTTTGTCGAAAGCACAGCAATTTTGATGTTCACTAACAAATAAATTTACTAGGTCGTCAGGCTAGCGGGCCACGGGACTTCACTAGCCCGACAAAAAACTTACTAGTCTCGGGCTACAGGGCTAGCGTTAGTGTCGAACCCTGGATGTAGTTGGTAAGTGAAGTACTATGTACATGCGTATACGCAGTGGGCAGTGGCGTAGCCAGATTTTCGAAACTGGGGGTGCAATGGTAAACTTAAACCGACAGAATATTGTGTGCGAATAACAGGTGGGGTCCAGAGGGCAACCGTACCGTACCTTTGAGAGGGTCCAGGGGGACAAAGCACCCCCGAAGCTCTGGGGTTTTAGCTATTTGACACACTGAAGGAAGGCTATTTGAAGGTATATTTTTGGACTTTTTTTATGTTTATGCCTGCGGTCGATCAGCTTAACTTTAACGACGGCACTTTTTCAACCGACGGATATCAATAATGTAGGGGCATTGCCCCCCCCCTCTAGCTACAACAATGTGTATACGCCTACACATAGTGAACAATCTTGCCTAGGTTTGAACCTGTTATATCAATAATATCTTACCCTATTGCACACACATCTGATACCATATTACCCAGACCAGCAGCTGTAAAAAAAACAGTATTATTTGGCTTAATTATTAAAGTAATATTAAATAAAGGGTAACAAATAGTTAATGAGGTTTGATTAAAGGGATTGTAAAGAGGTTTTCTAAACTTTGTATCTATGTCTATAGGGGACACTGATAGCATCAATTTGTGCCATTCCAATTTCAATTCTGATGTCTGTGGTTATGTGGACAAGCTGGAAGAAAGGATCCTGATAGAAACCAATTTGTTATCCTTGTCAAATATACTCGAGTTGTTTGTTTCTTGAAATTCTATCGATATATAAAGATAGTGGACCACGGCCATATACGCCTAACGAAAAATTTAATCGGGATAAAATTAAACTTTCTCAAACCTTTCGATTTAGGTCCAATAACATCCATTTTAAGTTTCATCAAAATCGGTTGAAAACTAAGAGAGTAATAGCATATTCAAGATTTGGGGCAAGGGCAATAACTTTGCTTCTTACGATTGAAAATAGCTCAATTTCGAACTTGATCTTCGTTTTATGAATATGTATACACATATCAAATTTCATTTGATTCTGTCAAAAACTCTAGTTTTTAGAGCGTTTACAAGCAAATGTTGACTGACAGACCGACAGATTTGTGGCAAGGGCAATAACTCTGTTTCTAACGATCGAAAATAGCTCAAATTTGAACTTGATCTTCGTTTTATGAATATGTATACACATATCAAATTTCATTTAATTCCGTCAAAAACTCTAGATTTTAGAGCGTTTACGAGCAAATGTTGACGGACGGACGGACCGACCGACAGGGGTGACGACAATATACGTCCTCATAGAGAGATGAGGGCGTATAAAAATGTGAATAAACTGACCTGCCATGGTTGAAAAGCCAAATATTACTCCAAACGTACTATCTATATAGTCACCCTGAAATATTTCATATCAAACTATTACATAATTTAATGGACAGACTCAAATCAAAGGGATATGTTCACCAACTGTTCGACCAATAAAATTTTAGTCTCAGAACTAGGATTTTTTTTTTAGCTAATCTTACTAGTAATAGTGTTCACAACTCTTCCTCGAAATTTCAGCCTCCAAATCTACGTGTACCGGTATGTATAATTATCAGCGTTTGATATTTAACTGTCATGTCTGACTAGAGCTCTAGACTGTATTTACCAGTCATGTCTGACTAGAGCTCTAGACTGTATTTGCCAGTTATGTCTGACTAGAGTTCTAGACTGGTAAACCAGTCATGTCTGACTAGAGCTCTAGACTGTATTTACCAGTCATGTCTGACTAGAGCTCTAGATTGTTGATTTGACTGTATTTACCAGTCATGTCAGACTAGAGCTCTAGACTGTATTTACCAGTCATGTCTGACTAGAGCTCTAGACTGTATTTACCAGTCATGTCTGACTAGAGCTCTAGACTGTATTTACCAGTCATGTCTGACTAGAGCTCTAGACTGTATTTACCAGCCATGTCTGACTAGAGCTCTAGACTGTATTTACCAGCCATGTCCGACTAGAGCTCTAGACTGTATTTACCAGTCATGTCTGACTAGAGCTCTAGACTGTATTTACCAGTCATGTCTGACTAGAGCTCTAGATTGTTGATTTGACTGTATTTACCAGTCATGTCCGACTAGAGCTCTAGACTGTATTTACCAGTCATGTCTGACTAGAGCTCTAGATTGTTGATTTGACTGTATTTACCAGTCATGTCCGACTAGAGCTCTAGACTGTATTTACCAGTCCTGTCTGACTAGAGCTCTAGACTGTATTTACCAGCCAGGTCTGACTAGAGCTCTAGACTCTGGTTTACCAGTCCTGTCTGACTAGAGCTCTAGACTGTATTTACCAGTCCTGTCTGACTATAACTCTAGACTGTATTTACCAGCCATGTCTGACTAGAGCTCTAGACTGTATTTACCAGTCATGTCTGACTAGAGCTCTAGACTGTATTTACCAGTCCTGTCTGACTAGAACTCTAGACTGTATTTACCAGTCATGTCTGACTAGAGCTCTAGACTGTATTTACCAGTCCTGTCTGACTAGAGCTCTAGACTGTATTTACCAGCCATGTCCGACTAGAGCTCTAGACTGTATTTACCAGCCATGTCCGACTAGAGCTCTAGACTGTATTTACCAGTCCTGTCTGACTAGAGCTCTAGACTGTATTTACCAGTCCTGTCTGACTAGAACTCTAGACTGTATTTACCAGTCATGTCTGACTAGAGCTCTAGACTGTATTTACCAGCCATGTCCGACTAGAGCTCTAGACTGTATTTACCAGCCATGTCCGACTAGAGCTCTAGACTGTATTTACCAGCCATGTCCGACTAGAGCTCTAGACTGTATTTACCAGTCATGTCTGACTAGAGCTCTAGATTGTATTTACCAGTCCTGTCTGACTAGAGCTCTAGACTGTATTTACCAGTCCTGTCTGACTAGAACTCTAGACTGTATTTACCAGCCATGTCCGACTAGAGCTCTAGACTGTATTTAACAGCCATGTCCGACTAGAGCTCTAGACTGTATTTACCAGCCATGTCCGACTAGAGCTCTAGACTGTATTTACCAGTCATGTCTGACTAGAACTCTAGACTGTATTTACCAGCCATGTCCGACTAGAGCTCTAGACTGTTGAATTTACTATACATAGGTTGTATTTTATTTTTATTACAATTTGCAAATTTGATATCATCTTAAAACAAACAGTTACGAGATACAGAGATAAATCATTGATACTTACTGCCATAATCATAATAAGATTGTCTAAAAATCCAAAACCAATAAATGGTAACATATTGTGGATTGCCACTGAAATAACAAAAATATTGATGTTAGAATTTAGTTAACTGTTATATAACTTCATGTGTATGATTTGATAAAACTACAGACAGAGCAGGGCGGAGTGGAGCAGTTCACATTGCAAGCCAAAGACTCAGCACAGTGGAGAGTACAGCAAAGCGATAAGCTGTTCTACACGTCACAGCTCTGCTCTGTTTGTAGTGTGATATCTGTATGCCAAGCCCCTCATGCAATTTCGCAATCAGAATGTAAAGAAAGCATCTCTGTCATGCACAACTGCATATCATTTTTATATTGAAATAACACACACACTGTAAACCATTTTGTTCATTTGAGTGTGTTATTTCCATATAAGAACCATATTCAGCTTTGTCTGGTTCCTTTGTAACACTAAGAACTCGAGAGAAACTCTATTCCAGGGGGAATGCAGGTAGGAGGGGCTGACATGGAAAAAGCGTCTAGTCGTTTGGATGGGACAATTAACTGAGGTCCTATTGGTGTGCACGTTAAAGTTCCCTTGACAGTTGGAAATCAAACCTAAGAGCAGGCTAATGCCCCTGTCTTGGCAAAATTTCCCTCATTGCACGCTGCATGGTGTTTGCCAGTGCTCAATTAGCCCATATAGGTGCAGAAAAGTAGGACGTAAAACTCCATTCATTTCATTTCATTTATTCCCGGGTGATGTGGGTACGACAACAATGTAGAGTTTGAAAAAAATATCGTGAGTAATGAAATGACAAGAGAAATGATAAAAATCAATGAAAATGTTGGTGAGTTTGAAATTTACTCCCGGCTATAAGAAGTGTATTGGGTAATGATTAGTTCATTACATGACTAGAAATAAGATTACAATGTCTATTTTATCTTATATTCCAGTCTTATTCCGGTACCTATTTCATTTGTCATTTGTACAAGGCAAAGATATTTTTTGTTCGCATTAGTACAATTCAAACATTTACAGTCGTCGTTTGATGGGTTTTGTTTTAAATCTAAGAGGAGTGAAAGAGATATACAATCTCCATCCCCATTGCATTTTTCAGACTTTTCTTTTTAATAAAATCTATGAAATTCTGAATTAATTTTTAATAAGTTTAACTGTTAAGTTATATTTTCAGGGTATCCTGACTATTCTAGACACCTGATACCACTTTTCATTTTGAAAAATTTTCCCTCAGCCAATTTTTTTACAAGGATTCAAGATTTATTATATGGTTTGGATGATAAAAATCTGTACAAGTTAAACAATTCTGTCAATCAAAAATCTCGTCCAGAGCATGACAAAATCGGGTGCAACAATCATATAGCAGTGAACCTCCCATACGAGAAGCACCATCAGGTGCTTTGAAAAGAGCTTCTCGTGCGACACCCGCCACTACTATAAAGATCAAATTCATGAGGTGCAACAAGATCAATCCATGCCTGACAAAATGATTCGTGCTTTGGTTTTATTACCGGTATTCATATTGACTTTTTTGTATCTGGTTCTATTAAAATGAAAGAAGAAACAAATGATACCTAGCCAGGAATCATGTTCCTTTAGCAATGGCTATCATTTCATTTCATTACATTAATCCGTTGCTATCATGATAAGATATTCTCGTCATTAATTTTGATTGGTTGAACGATTATTGTTCGACCAGTTCTATTCCTTTAACAAATTATTGCGGGAAAACTTTCGAATGACCAGACGTCAGATTTTTTGTAGCAAATTTACCTTGTTATAATCGAGTCTCAACAGTCGAAAATTGAATGTGATGTCGTGTTTTTAAAACGAGGTTATTAGTTGATAATGACGAGAAAACCCTGTCAATCCAGCAATGGTAGATAATGCCAATGTCTAACGTTGCTGAAGGAACATGGCCTGGTATCAGTTTAGATTGAAATCAAGGATCCTGTATTCATTCAATCAATGTAAATGTCTTCAGCATAACACCCACTCCTGTCTCAATCTTATTCTCAATCTTACGTGATCAACTGAACATGTCTGTGTATCAACGTGACTCGTGTAATAATACAAATTCAACTACAAATTTCTTGAATAAACAAACAGTCAATCTCATTAACTTCTACTGGTATAATTAAAACAATTGTATGGCTAGAATATTTATTACTTCAACGTTTCAATGTGTTTCTCACACTGTCATCGGGAATATAATTCTACTGGTATGTTGGTTTTATGCTGTGATATCTTAACTGCAAACCTTGTGAAATCATTTTAATCTTGATTTTCTCAATCACAATTTTCAAAAAAATAAAATCACCTACAATCTTATTTTGAAATATAATGGAAGTTTTACAAACAAGATTTCCTACATTATAGCTATTCTAATCAAAAATAATGTTCACAACTCTCTCTCTCTCTCTCTCTCTCTTGAATTATAAGCCTTCAAATCCCTGATACAGATACAGATACAAAGTTCAAAAAACCTCTTTACAATCCCTTTAATTTTACATAAGCTTACATTTGTATATTCTGGATTTCAGTTTTTATTTTGGGGTAAAGATCGTTTAAATTTGTTTAAAATTAAGAATTAACTATTGAATAAATACTTACAGATTCTAAGTTGTGTCATAGAAGGTGGTACAACTGGACCTTGTCCTGAAATAAAGACAAATAATAAGGGTTCATATTCTTATATTTAAGTGAAAGATGCCAGGGCTTTTCTGTATTCCGGGGGCGGATCAGTCCCAGAAACTTGTGAGATTACTAAAGAAGCATTTTTACTAATTGAGATCATTCTGGAGGTCATATGGTTTCATTTATGGAGGTGAATTTATTATTTTGATCAAGTTGTTGTTTATTTATCTATATTTATTTATAATTTAAGCCCAGCTTTTAAGAGGGCTGTATATTTGGGCACAAGGTTTACTGTTGTAACTAGAAAGTAATCTAAAGCCCTGAAAGAGCAATGTTTGCCTGACTGAAATAATTCTGTGACAAGGGAGGTATCCCGCGACACAAAAACTATCACATCTATTTGTATCATCCTACAAGCAAGTATTGTGATACCAGTACATGTATTGTTATAAGTCTTGCGTAACGTGATAAAAAACATGCGAAAACTCAATGATTACAGAAGTAATATCGATTCTTAGACAATTTTCCTGTTACTGTCAATCATGTTACTTTCTATGACAATTTTAAAATTAGTCTACTTCAAACAAAGCCGGATCAATACAAAATTAAAGACATGCACGATAGAGAATATTCTGGGGGTCATTAAAGGGATTATTTTTTTTTAAACTTTATGTGTATTGGCGACAATGATAGCATCAATTGCGCCATACCAATTTTCATTACGACGTCTATGCTTCTTGCAATTCCACTAAAACTAACATGTTTTATGACATCACTGACAGCGATCTGCATAGATATCAGTAGTAGCTTCCGGTAGATCACTGTCAGTGACGTCACAAAACGCGTTAGTTTTAGTGGAATTGCAAGAACCACAGATTTCGGAATGGAAATTGATATGGCGCAAATTGATGCCATCAGTGTCCTCGATACACATACGATACACATTGTAGAAAACCTCTTTACAATCCCTTTAACTGTTTCTAACATTTTTTTACACTAATCACCTCATTTTGTTTCTGACTTCATGAAGTACGCCAGTGCTTTTTTTGAGAATACCTTTCTCATATCACTCCAACACTGATAAGATGAACTTTAATGAAGCTGCCTAACACAAAATAATATGTTACTTTTATATTATATTTCTCAGTTCACCTGGGGCCCGTTTCTCAAAAAGTCTTACGATTAAAAATTGTTGTAAGTGTGGAATTGATCATTGTAAAATGCTGAACTTACGACAAAATTTATCGTAAGATTTTTTGAGAAACTGGCCCCTGTAACTCTAAGCTGTCATTTTTCAAGAGAAAATTCAAAATCATCTGTAGGATATAAATGTCTTTGAAAGTGACAGATTTGTCAGATTTTTAAAAATTGATTAACTGTCAAGTCCACATCTCCAGGGAACTGTTAGAACAAAACCAAATGATAAGAACACAGCTGTCAGATGACAGTATAAGACAAGTAGCCATACATTCAGCTGTCATGTTAAGTCATTCTAGAACCAAAGTCTTTTGTTTACTAATCAATAATCTAACTACGGTACCAGTATTGGAAACAAGTTTACTCTATTTCTCTTACAATTACTCGTGACTTGATTCAATTTTTATCATCATCAGCTATTCTAGATTGACTTTTACTTCTTATAACAGCATTTTCATTATCAAATTTTACATTTTTCTTATGACCAAGTGAAAATTGGACAGACATTTCCATGGATGTAGAAAGTGCAGAACCTCGTTTAGGGAAATTGTCACCAAATCATGATGTTCTGGAACTCCCTTAGCACTGCTAAAGATATTACTAGCCGGAAAAATTGTTTCCTCAATTTATTGTTTCCAGGAAACTTTACATTTTATCCGCCAGAGGACATTGTCCTACTTGCTATTACCATTGCATTGCCTGGAAATAACCTTTTTGAGAGAAATAAAAACCTAATCAAAACACTTAGTGTTTTTGACGACTGTTTGCATTATTTTCATAAAATGGCCTCATAAAGAACTTTAATCAAGAAAAATCATCAAGTTAATGTTTGAATGTATCATTAACTGATATTAAATTCTACTATCCCTCTACATGTGGTAGATTTGAATAACCCAACTATGTTTGAGTTGACATTTTAAAATGTTTGAATGTGATAGTGATTTACACTGATTGCTTTAATTATAACATGTATTTAATCTGTGTATTTAATGATTTTTAGACATTTATATTTAGACATATGACTTTTAAATTATTCATGCAATGCTATAAAACTTTGATGGTCACTATTTACTGACGACAATATACGACATGAACTTTTTATTAAATTTCAAACCAGATTTATGTTAAGTTTTTAAATATTACACAGACACAAAATGCTTACAGATAAATCAAGTCCAAAAATGAACTGAGTAAGCTTTGAATTTTAAGCATTGCATTTGTGTTTCTTCATAATTAGTAACTGTATAGTAGATCTAATCTGATATTAGAGATTTTTAACTTATAAAGATTTACATATATAAATTTTGATTAAGTAAGAATGAATTTACTAAACATATAAATAAGCTTTTACTCTTGGGTTACAAGTTACAGTGACCTTAACAGTCACTAGTAACAAAAAAGTTACATACAGAATATTTTGATTTCCCAAATGCATATCTTCTATTCCTGACCTTAAAATGGGATATCTTGTAGTGTGTCATCTAGATAAGCTTATATTAGGAGCAGATCAAAGATTTAGAGAAAGTGGGGGGGGCTCTGAAATATAACATGCTTCAAATTCAATGCCAAATTTTTAGAGGGTTGGGTCAAATTGGGCACCAGGATATAAGCTTAAATCAGGGTTCATACAGATCATCTGATCAAATTTTCCCTCATATTTCCATGACTTTCCAGATAACATTTCATAACTTTCCATGACCAATTTTACCCTGGATCCTGGATGAAACAGGTACCGGTATCTAAGACTATTCTTGATCATAGTTTTCTTATTTACCATAAAAAAAAAAGATGAATAAAATAAGACGACCACTCCGACTACTTAGACAGTATGGTACAGTACCAACAATTTGGTAACTTTTTCTTCTAAGACAAACATGTTTCCCTCTCAGATAATTTCACATAAACCAATCTTAAAGTGAAGTTATGACATTGTCTCAAGGTCGCACGTGTATGAATCTTGATTGACAAAAGAAGTCGATAAATTTAGAGGATCGATAAAGTTTGAGTTTTTCAAAAGCAAAGGTAGGCCTACTGTTATAATCAAAATGGATCTGTCATCAATTGCAAAATGTCGTCTGCTAATTTCCCCTGTCAGCACTTTGATTCTATTTATTAAAGTAAATTATACTTATAGTAACAATCAACCTTTATTGCCTCCTTTGTTTCTGAACAGTCTGAACTGAATCTAAGTCGTAAGACCTCTTAAAAAAATTAATCAAAGGTGTGACAAATTAGCGGCATAACTCCATCACATTGACGTCATTGTTTAATGGAATTCTTACACAGTTAGCACTGTAGTTGACAGTACTTACCTAGTTAGAGTCCTAGGCTAGAGAACTAGATTTATAACCAAGATAAGACTCCAATAGCCTACTAACTAAGCTAAGGTTTCTAAATTATGAAATAGATTTTCATTTAGGCCTAAGCTTTTAAAATTCTTTTTTTAATTTTAGATTAGGCTAGGCCTACAGGAAACTAATTTCATTCTGGTCACTCTCTCTGATGGTTCTGGTTCATAATAAGTATAGAAAAACTCAAACAAAATATTTACAAACCTTCAGATTCTTCACGTTTCTTCTCAAACTTTTGCATTTCAGTAAAAAGTAAACTTCTTTCCATAGGTTCTAAGCTGTAAATTAAATCTTTGGCGGCACACTCATCTTCTATGGATTTGTTTACATTTTTGAGCATTGAACTCATATTTCGAGTTTGAACATTGTGATAGGTAGTCAGTTGAGAAGGTGAAATGGTAAATTTGTCTATTTTTGCTAAACCTATTTGTCGAAAATTCGGTATCAAAGTCACTTTGTTAACACTGTTCAGGCACCGCAAACAGAATGAACCGCTAGCACTAGCAGACGCCATCGTTTGTCACGGTTATAAGCTTACTGTTACGTGAGTAGTCTTCAACACGCTGTCAGTTAAATCAGAACATCAAACGGTGAATTGCAATCAATAATCAAACCACAACAAATTTTTGCGTTTCGTAGTTTAACGTCTGCAGTTACCTTCCCTCGATACAGCGTAGTCTTGATTTTCCTAGACTTAACTTTCATTTATTTTTACTCTTCGAAATTCGGTCTGGTTAATCAAAGACAAATTATGACGTCATTGGTTCTTTTCTCCAAACGGTTTCTTGTTTAGGGAAAAGTTATTGTTTGTGTTGATTAAAAGCATCCAGAGTAGCACAATATTTTGGACACTTACGAAAATTATGCAAATTTGTAATCTTTATAAAATAGATATGAATAAATCTTGATTCTTCTTCAAAATCATAATGTTATGAAATCTTATTTCACTTTTAAAAAAATCCAAAAAACTATGAAATGATTTCTCATTGTTTTGATCACATGATAAAAAAAATGGAGATCATCAACATGAAGACGATTGTGCTGTTTTTTGTTTGTTATTTCATCAAATATTCCAAACAACAAGCTATACTCCCAGTTGTCATTTGGCATGGAATGGGTGAGTGTCCTTCATATTTTGTCTCTTACTCGCTGACTCTAGTTTTGACCCTTAGTTATTAGATTTAAAAAAAAAATAGCTTATTATTGATAAAGTCTTAAGTATTTTACATGGCATTTATCATTGTAACAATGATTGTTATGTATGAAAGTTTGATGACGAATGAAGGTGTTGTGATGATTGAATCAATCTATCTAATTACAGGGGATAGCTGTTGTAATCCATTAAGTATGGGTTCCATTAAAACATTGATAGAAAAACAGGTTCCTGGTATCTATGTGCGATCTCTGGAGATTGGTAACAATATTGCAGAGGTACGTTTAATGGAATATAAAAAACTCCACCCATGAAACATATCTCAAAATCCATGTAAAACATTGTCAATACTTAAACAAGCACATTGGCAATACATTGGTTGGTAGCAGCTGATAAACTTTTCATTTGAGGAAGTATATTATTCAACAAATGAGAAATCCAAACAATTCCAAATTGACAATTTAACTTTTTAGCGTTTTATGACGTCATTGACAGTGATCTGCATAGATATCAAACCTCTGGACTGGTAGATCAGTTCTCTGATACACATAACGTTTAGAAAATCTCTTTAAAATCCCTTTAATTTTTCAATATTTTTCACATACAGGACATGGAGAATGGATTTCTAATGAATGTTAATAAACAGATTACAATGGCGTGTAAAATTATACAGAATGATACGAAATTACAGAATGGCTATAATTCTATTGGTTTCTCTCAAGGAGGACAGTTTCTGTAAGTTAGTTTATTTCATTGTTTTTAAAGGAATGGAGGAGGAGGAATGGGGGTGGGTTGGTTAAAATTTCTGGAGAAAAAGCCTCAAAAACAGGAAAATCAGTGCTTAAATGTCAAGTAATGGGGTTCCAGAAAAAACTCTCCAAAAAACTCCAAATTAATTCTACATATACATCTGATTTTCTGTTGTAAAGTGATGTTTGACACCTTGAAAATGTTTATTTATTTGTAGGAGAGCTGTGGCCCAGAGATGTCCTACCCCAGGCATGAATAATTTAGTCTCAATAGGAGGACAACATCAAGGTAACATCAAATTTCTTCTGTACAAATTTCAATATGTATATATATGTATTTCTTTTAGGGATTCCCTTTTTTGGGGGAGAGCATAATAATATTGGATTTTTCTAACTTTCAAGACACAAGACCAATTCACCATTAAATTTAAAGTCAATATGTGGTGTTTGCAATTCTACTTAAACTGAGCCATAATCATTTGTATTTTATTAAAGCGATACAACCTCTTAGAATAAATAAAAAAAATAAGGCTATATATATTGTATATAAACATAATTTTCTGGATTTATCAGATTATTTAGGTAATCTGTTGTATAGTTATGCCACCAGGTAAGTCCCCAGATGAATAAATACTCTTATTGACCAAGTTTGAAAATGTAGATTTTTTGTTCATTTTAAGAGGTGGTATCAAGAGCTGATAGATTTAAGTTTATCCTCAATCATATGAAGATATGAAAAATATCAAACTAAATGTTTTTTTATTACCAATAGGTGTGTATGGTTTCCCACGATGTCCAGGTGATAATTCTACACTTTGTGATTACGTCAGAAAACTTCTTAATATCGGAGCGTATGTCAGGTTAGTCCTAGTTCATTTAAATTTGGTCTTTGTTCCTCTCAAAAAAATTATTATGCATAATAAAACAATATTGTCCGATGATGGTTGGCAAGTGAAGTCAATTTGTAGAAAGAACTCAGAACAAAATATTGTGTATTTATTTATATATATTAAGTCAGACCTTGTGCTTGATTACCAGTTATCAAATAATATATTTAGTCAAATTCTTATTTTCCAGCTTTGTCCAGGATCAGTAAGTTTAGACTTTTTTTCTTCTGTTGCTCAATCAGTAATTAAAAAAATAAGCCTTTTCTACTTTCCTCTTCCAAGTCTTTCCAAATATATCGAAGTTTTGTGGATTCGAGTTCAATAAATACGTTTGAAACCCCCCGCACCTGCGGAGGTGCTGAAAATTGCAAGTTTTTGGAGCCTAGTTTTTCTGACTCTCTCCCAGCCATATCCGTCCAAATAGCTATCAGAGGCTGGGGAAAGAATCAGCAAGTTTTAGACAAACTTAGTCTTTTTCAATTGTTTGCTTAGGACTCATACCTGTTTCTTGGTGGGGCAGAGGCATATTTTGGGCATCTGAATATGGAGGAGGTACAAGGTTTTTTAATGTACTTGAAATGTTCATCAACAATGAAGTTTTGAATCAATTTTAGCCTTGTTCAAGCTGAATACTGGCAAGATCCTTTAAATCTGGCTGAATATAGAAATAAAAGTGTTTTTCTGGCTGACATTAACCAAGAGAGGGTGAGTATTTAATATATTTATCTGTAGATAAACATTCTAATTGTTCAGTTGGCGTCAGATTATCAGTTGAATGATCTCTTGTCCAAGAAGTTTGGTCAAAGACCAGCTGGGAGAACAGATCCTCACAAAACCTAAGTTGTTAACCTTGTAAAATAGATCTTTCTTTCTTGTCCAACCAGTATTTACAGAAATATACCCCAGTAACTATACTCATACAGCTTTCAGTTCTAAAATGTCCAGCAGAAGCAGGTCACATCAGACAAAATTTTGGGAAAAACTTTTTTTAGAAAAATAATTTCTACACAGTTATGTTATATCAATTTGGGGGAATCTTTCCAGGGCCTTATTCTCGAAAACTTAACTGATGATCTTTGTGTTCTAGTTATTTGATTGATCAGTTACTAAAATCGATTTTAAATATAACTTTATTATCCAGGGGCCTTATTCTTGAAAACTTAACTTAAGATGATTTTAGTGTTCCAGTCATCTAATTGGTCAATCACTAAAATTGATTTTAAATATAGCTTTATTATCCAATCAGATTACTGGATTCCTTAAAATCTTGATTTTATCTAAGTTAAGTTTTCGAGAATAAAGCCCCTGATAACTGTTTTTCTTAAAATCTTGATTTTATCTAAGTTTAGATTTCGAGAATAAGGCCTTAGTAATACATGTAGTTAAATTGTTGATAACAAATTATCTATAGGTGAAGAATCCTGTTTACAAAGAGAACTTATTAAAACTAAAGAATCTAGTACTGGTCAAGTTTCTACAAGATACCATGGTGGATCCTAAAGAGAGTGAGGTGAGATGTTCTCCAATACATAAATTCATGTCTCCATGAAATTTTGGCCTTGGTGGCTCATTTAAGGTCCAGAGCCTGTTTCTCAAAAAGTGTACGAGTAAAAATTGTCGCAAGTGTGGAATTTTTCATTGTAAAATGCCGAACTTACGACAAAATTTATTGTAAGATTTTTTGAGAAACAGGCCCCAGGTTTTAAACTGAATCACACTCGTACAAACTTTAGAACTAGACTAGCGTTCTAGATCATAACTATACTATAATAAGGTGGTTGCCATATTGAATAAATCATAGTTCAAAAATCATTCTTCAGTCACAGTTGTCTTTAAAATCAATCACCAAACAAGAATTGTCTTCCCTTGCTCATTTACTAGGCAAGATGGCAACCTATCATTGTCGAGTCATAATGTTGACAAATGACTGAATCAATGATATATAATATTATATTTCAGTGGTTTGGATTTTATAAAGAAGGTCAAGGTAAAGAAATTCTGACAATGAATCAAACTCAACTCTATAAAGAGGTAAATTAATTCTTACTCATCGTGTTTATTTTACTCAAACTCTTAAGATATATCACAATCGTATCAACTTTGGCACTAGACTAGAGTGATAGATAACCTTGTATACTACACAGTGATTTTCATATTGAATAAATCATAGTTCACTGTATCAACTTTGGAACTAGACTAGCGTACTAGATAACCTGGTATACTATATAGAGATCAATCACTCGTATCAACTTCAGAACTAGACTATCGTGATAGATAACCTTGTATACTATACAGAGATCAATCACTCGTATCAACTTCCGAACTAGAGTAGCGTGATAGATAACCTTGTATACTATACAGAGACCAATCACTCGTATCAACTTTGGAACTAGACTAGCGTACTAGATAACCTCGTATACTATACAGAGATCAATCACTCATATCAACTTCCGAACTAGAGTAGCGTGATAGATAACCTTGTATACTATACAGAGATCAATCACTCGTATCAAATTCGGCACTAGACTAGCGTGCTTGATAACCTTGTATACTATACAGATATCAATCACTCATATCAACTTCTGAACTAGACTAGTGGCTAGATAACCTTGTATACTATACAGAGACCAATCACTCGTATCAACTACAGAACTAGACTAGCGTACTAGATAACCTGGTATACTATACAGAGATCAATCACTCGTATCAACTTCGGAACTAGACTAGAGTGATAGATAACCTTGTATACTACACAGTGATTTTCATATTGAATAAATCATAGTTCACTGTATCAACTTTGGAACTAGACTAGCGTACTAGATAACCTGGTATACTACACAGAGATGGCCTTATTGAATACATTATAGTTCAGTCAATCACAATCATTCTTCAGAGATTGTTTCTTTTTTCACAGTAATAACAGTCAATCAAAATCAATCTCTTACCCATTTACCAGGCAAGATGGCCACTTATCATGGCCAAATCTCTAACAATGAGGTCTCCATTTCTCTTATTTCAGGACTGGCTTGGTTTGAAGAAATTAAATGAGACTGGACGTCTACATCTACTCAGTTCCGATTCTGATCATCTCAGAATTACTGACGAATGGTTCATCTCCAAAATCATTCCATTTTTTAAATAAAAACCTAGAAAACTACTTCGACACTGTGATAGAAGAAATGACATCAAAATTTTGTGTTCACTTGATAATGCTCATGTATACTGAACAGATAAAGAAAATTTTGAGCAAAGTCTTGCATGATCAAAAATGTTTTTTTTCTATACATATTATTTTTAGACTTTTAAACATCCAGTGTATGAAATTCCACTGATAATTCTGTTGTTTTTTTGACTAATTAAACTGTGTTTTGGGACGTTTCTATATCTGTTCAGTATATTAATTTGGGATTAATTAGAAATATTTAAACAAGACCTGAAACATGTTGGTAAAAGTTTCTCGCTTTGCAATTGGTGGTAATCAAAAATTGTTATTGTATTCTAATAATAATTATGTGAAAATATTTTTGTATTCTATTTAAAAAAGGAATGTTATTTCATTTGATGGATTAAAATTATGAAGATAAACTGTCAAAATATGGTCAGTTCCAATACATTATAAAGTTTGCTTAAAAGAAATAGTAGTATTGCCCTTAATAATATGTATGTATGTTACTTACAAAGTGCTTTTATATAGTAATGCATTAAGAAATTATTCAGACTGGACCATTTTTTTTTTTTTTGCACAATGTTTGATAATAAATTAGTAAAGTAATAGTAAATTTAACAGTTTTGCCTGATGTACATATTTATACTGTAATTATGAGAACACTACAATTAAATTTATATATTTTGTATCAATACGTTTTGTTTTCATTGGATTTATTGGTGTTAAAAAACACAAGAAGCCAGTGGGTTAAAGAAACATATCAATGTATCATCTTAATTGATTTACTGAAGAGACAGACATTTGCTATGGGGTTCAAAGCAGCCCAACAAAAGGATAAAAAGGTATGATGATTTGCTAGGCACAACTTGACCAAACATGTTTATGCAAAACACATTCATGTAACATGTTTAGCAAAGAATTTTAGGAAGACTTGCTGATACTATCAGTAGTAATTTTTTTTCGGTAATATCACAATTAAAGGCGACTCTCACAAGCAATGGCTGAGAAATTTGATTTACTCACTAGCTAATCGAAACAATTCCTGCTTCTGAGACTAAGTCTGATTGAGGGAATGTTCAGTGAGTGTGCAATTAAAGATTCAAAAGAAATAAAAACAGAAGTCAGTAAATTTTAAACAATATTTATCAGATGACAGTCAAAGATGGATGAATAAATAACAATGAAAATTTCACATGGAATCTTAATGTCATTAATGTAATAAGGTTTAGTAATCTTCTAACAGGCTGAAAATAACTCGACAGTCAACAAAAACACTTCTGATCAGAAAATATGGAACTCAAAGGGATACACTCAGCTAAAATTAAATTTGAAATATCAGCTAGAAAAAATAATATTTAACAGACTATACAGATAGCTGAAATGAGTTTTTCCAGCAGGTAAAGCAATAAATTTTGTGTAGTTTAAATCAAGCCTAACCAGCTGTTAAAGCAAAGACTGAGACAACAATACAGAGAGCTGAAACTGAGCTCCTTGTAAACTGATTTGGCAATTGTATAACTGTTGTATCCCTTTATTTAAGTTTAAGCATAGTGTTTGACCATTAGTTTATTTTCAGCTTTGCGTATATTGATGGATGATAACATATAATGAATGTTTGACAGTCTATTTTATTCATATCCGTGAATTAAATGAGCTATCTCCCAATTTGTTTCTGGAACAATTGGTCCGTGAATCTTGGCTCCATCTTTTGTGACGATGGCGTATTGGTATTTGTTGAGTGATCTGGCATCTCTGTAGTACATCAGCTTCATGCATCTCTGGATCAGTTTAGTGGCTTCATCTTCATTCATATTCGGGTTCTTTTCCATTTCATCTCTTAAAATAGGTAAAGCAATATGAGCTCCAAATCCAGATGAGATAGACGGCGATTCGTAAGCGATGCCAAGTTTATCAATGTAACCAAGGAATGGTTGTTCATTTTGAAACCCAGCAACTATGTAGATATTCCATAATGGGTTGAATTTTGATCGTCTGTTGTATAAAACTCTTGTCAACCATGAAAACATACTGTTTGGAGTGAATCCAAACCCGTCATCCAGGCATTCTTCATCGATGACTCTCTGCTCGATGACATCTTTCAAGAATTGGTAATCGGCATAATCACCTCCACATCCAATTACAGTAGAATCATTAATTCTATTCAATCTAGAAATGTTTCTGAATCTGGCCAAAGAACCATACGAACCAAGCATATCTGCAGCGATAATAACACCGCCATTAAACTTAAGTCCCAGGACAGATGTCCCTGTGACAATCGGCATAGCAGATCTCTGGGATTCTGAGGTGTTTCGTGAAGTCGTTGAACTATTTGGAAAGTTGTATAAACCTCCTGGTTGAGGTCCATTTCTCCAAAACGGAGCAGGGCTTGCTAAAACTGAACCAAAAGACTCCATGTTTAATGTCATTCTACCACAATGCATCGCTTTTCCTGTTAAAACCGGAAGTTAATTATGGACACAGACAACAACTTTTAAGAAATTAGCAGGCAGCTTTTGAATACAAACAACAAATAACTAGCGATTCAAACAAGAAAATGTTTCAATCCAAAGAGAAGAAACTCTATATATTTCAATCCAGAATGAATAATATATAAAAATAATGCAATAAAAAAGAGTGGACTTGTTGCTTTGATTTGCCATCAACCACTAACAAATGTCTCAAATTTCTAAGGGTGATGTCTTGTTCAGAGTACAAAAATGTACTTGTGATTCGATACAAGTTGGACTTTCTATTGTTGGTAAAAGATAACTCCTCATTGTTGGACATAAGAATAACTACCGTTGTTGGGCATGAGGATAACTCCTCATTGTTATTGTTGGGCATAAGGATAACTTGCTGAAAGAGGAGAACTTTCCATTGCTGTGGATATATTTCCATTGTTGGAATGAACTTTTACATTTCTTGACCAGGATGATTTTACCTTGTTGGGCATGAGGAGAATTTTCCATTGCTGAGGTTAACTGTCCATTGATGGGCATGAGGATAACTTTCCATTGTTGGGCATGAGGAAACTTTCCATTGTTGGGAGTGAGGATAATTTTCACATTGTTGGGCATGATAACTTTCCATTGATGGACATGAAGATAACTTTCCATTGTTTGGAATGAGGATAATTTTCACATTGTTGGGCATGATAACTTTCCATTGATGGACATGAAGATGACTTTCCATTGTTGGGCATGAGAATCTTTCTATTGTTGGGCATGAGGGTAACTTTCTATTTTTGGACATGTGGATAACTTTCTATTGTTGGGCATGAGGATAACTTTCCAATGTTGGGCATGAGGATAACTTTCTATTGTTGGGGCATGAGGATAACTTTTCATTGTTGGGCATGAGGATAACTTTCTATTGTTGGACATGTGGATAACTTTCTATTGTTGGGCATGAGGATAACTTTCCAATGTTGGGCATGAGGATAACTTTCCATTGTTGGACATGACGATAACTTTCTATTGTTGGGCATGACGATGAGTTTCCATAGTTGGACATGAGGAGAATTTTCCATTGCAGTTTGGGGTACCGTTAGTTTAAAAGAAAAGTCAAATTTTTTTTTATCAAATTTTTGTATTTTTTTTTTATATAACAATAGAAATATTACAATAATTTGATAAATAACAAAGGTCAAAGGTCAAAGGTTAAACCTCACTGAAAACATGGCTGTGCATTAATAGGATTAGTTTCATGCTTAATGCCTTTAAACTGACATGTTTGGATTGAGAAGCGGATTTCAGGTTTTATACAGAATTATATTCAAGATTAACCCTACATCACTCCTTTGACACCCTCTTAAAGGGATTGTAAAGAGGTTTTCTAAACTTTGTATGTGTGTCAGGGACACTGATAGCATCACTGGAATGGCGCAAATTGATGCTATCAGTGTCCCTGATACACATACAGAGTTTAAAAAATCAATTTACAATCTCTTTAATTCTCTAAGGAGTTGTGCTGATACAATTATGAAGGGAGTCTTATTTTATGAAGTTAAATGTCCTGATTGCCCCATAAACACCCTACCCACCCCTTCATGTTCACGTCTATAACAAAATCTTAATACACGAAATTCAAACAATATTTACATTCTTGTTCTGTTAATATACAAAAAATTTCTTACATATTTTGATAAATTATAACACAAGCAATTTATTTGGTTGGTTGGTAAAATGAAAAGAAATGAATGGAGTTTTACGTCCTACTTTTCTGCACCTATATGGGCTAATTGAGGACGGACAAACGCCATGCAGTGTGCAATGAGGGAAATTTTGTTGGTAAACGACGTCATCGTTAACAAATATAATTCCTTTTAAATATGAATAAATTTAATTGTATTAGCACTATGATGATGTTGATTTAACCAATCTGGGGCCTTATACCCTCGAAAACTTAACTAACAATGATTTTAGTATTCCAATAATCTGATTGGATAATCACTAAAATCGATTTTAAATTTAGCTTTACTATCCAATCAGATAACTGTATTTCATAAAATCTAGGTTTTATCTTTAAGTTTTCTAGAATAAGGTCCCTGTTTCAATGAGCAAGGTTCAATTTGGTGATTGTTACTGTTTTCATGTTAGGTTGTGAAAATACCAAACACAAAACCTTATCTCATTAAACATACTGGATACTGGGAAAGGAAAATTTATTATCAAATTGAGCTTTGATTCGTTAGTATAAATAAATCATAAATCCGGATTCGAAATGAAGTCGTAATGTCCCGAGGTTGTAGTTCTGTGCTCCATTGAAAGGCCTCAAAGCACCATCACATCCAAGCTTTCCACTTCCACTCCTGTTTGTCAAGATTTAAAAATGGACTCGATTTACAATCCTCTATAACAACCAGACTTCATCCAGAATCGGCAGTCAATTTCTCAAAAACTGAACTAAGATAAATTCAAGATTCAAAAATACAGTAATCTGATTAGTTAGTGAAACTAAATTCAATAACAATTTCAATAATTAACCAATCAGATTACTTGATCCAAGAATAAATCAAGATTTCAACAAATACAGTAATCTGATTGGTTCATACCACTAAATTCAAAATCAAACAGAATTCTCACATTTTTCTTAATTCAGTTTTCAAGAAATTGACCAAACTTTCCTAGTGAAATTAAATTATTCTAAGTTATGTCCCTTTGTTCACTTTTTAACGTGGAATTTTTTAGACGGATCGTTGACGTGATCCAGTAATAACTGACAAGGTGTAAACTGGTTTCCGTAAATTTCTTCGTAACGTTTCATTTTATCCACTAAGTTAACAGCTCCGTGTAAATCTATGTATCTAAATGGACCTGAAAAAAAAAATAATTTTACAATAATTTTAATGGGATCATTACAATTCAAAATATATCTCAGAGAGTTCCAGCCCCTTTACTACAAGGGGGATGGGGATCCTGGGGCATGCCCCTTTATAAATGGTTGCCCACCTGAAATAATTCTGTCGGCCATCTACCTCATTGACAAAATCACTCCTCTGGATATGTTACTTGTCCCCCTGAACAAACAGTCCTGGTTACGTCGGGCCCATGCATGAAACATTAGGCCAAAAAAAAAAAATGTCTTGGTTCTCAGGCAATGGAATTCTGAAAATTGGTGCGGGCGGGAGGTTTTTTTTTATTTTGGTGTCAGTGAAAATAAAATGGACACGACATTTAATAAAAAGGAATAAGTTCGTGAGGCTTTTTTTTTTTCAATGCACATAATATTATAGGTGTTCGGTCAACTCGGAGACAATATTTTGTCGGTTAACTCGGAGACAAAATCCAACTTGGAGACAATAACAGCAGAGTCGACTCGGAGACAATTTTGGTTATCTCAGAGACAATATACAACTTGATCGTCGGTAGCAATATTTTCTGTTATGAAATTTGATACTGGTACCAATGGCTAGATCGATGTATAAAATCATGCCGTCAGCAATATTTGTTCATGCAATGTCAGAACAATAAATATGCAAACTTGACCCAGTTTTATTGAAATTTAGTCTATGACTATGTTGTAAAGAAATTGAAAGTACTTTATAATTTGGTTATGAAAGGACTAAACAACTGGTATCAAGTTGATGTAAGCGGTAAAATTTTGGATAAAATTTGAAGTGACCTATACTTCGTCGGAAGACGGTAAAGATGTTTTTATCGGTTTTTTTTTTAGTTGGCAATACATAAAATTTTCATTCTAAAAAATGGAACTTATTATTATTAATTATGAGGTTGAGTGACTATAAACAATGAGATCCCGTTAATTTGTCACACCTTAGATTGAGGAGGGCTTAGAATCTGTACAGAAACAAAGGAGGCAATAAAGGTTGATTGTTACTATAAATAGAATCAAATTGCTGACACGGGAAATTAGCAGATTTATTATCTGAATTCATTGCAATGGTTCATTATTTATACATTTTTGAAGGACGATCAAAATCAAATTGATGACAGATTTAAATAGATTCATTTTGGGTATGACAGTACCTTGGCTTTTGAAAGACTCAAAATTTATCGGTCCATTAAATTTATCGACTAGTTTTGCCTTTTGTCAATCGCGAGATTCATACGCGTGCGACCTTGAGTCAATGTTATAACGGGAAGATTGGTTTATTAAATTGTTTAAATAAAGTTTCGATCGTTTTGATCGGTATAAAATCTCAATTTAAAATATCTACCAAATATGTCCACTATTCTACTGATAATAGTTGTGTCCGTGACATTTATTATTTGGAACGCGGTAGATTCTCGAGATATATCTCTATGTCCTAATACTGTAAGGGACATAACTCTATGTCTAATTATAGGAAGTAAGACTACAATGATAGTTCAAAATGCGGGCGCGATAATTTTTATTATTTTGAAATACAAATAAAATCCTTCGGGCGGTGACGATTTCGTCCATGCGGCGGTGCCTGAGAACCAAGACTTTTTTTTTTTTCGGCCTTACACAAACAAAAAAAATACTTACCACCTAAAAATGGAGGGAATCCAAGACCAAAGACAGCTCCTATATCTCCATCAAGCTGTAATTATAATATTTAGAAAGTTAGTAAATACTGTATTAAAGGGGCCCATTCAGCATTTTTCAAGGGTTGATTTGAGTCTTGAATATTGTATATGTAAATACCATTCAAAAGTAACAGAACTGCACAGAAATTGCATAATCAAATCTTTAAATATATTTCTTAACATATTTTTCAATTTCTGTACATGTGTTGTCATATTTTTGACTCTCGAACGCAGATATAGTCAAACAGAGATATTTCGGCTCAAAACATATACAAAACCAGTCCATTATATTTTCAAGGGTATAAAAGCATCTTATTTAGAGAGTTGTTTGTTTGGCAAGTTACAGCAACACCCTTGAAAATAAAATGGACTGGTTTTGTATATGTTTTGATGTTACCCGGATGAGCCAAAATATCTCTGTTTGACTATACACATGGATTTTGAGAGAGAGTTGGGAACAATAGTTTCCATCTAATAAAGATAAGGGGGGATACAATCTAATTAAAATTAGATCACATTTTGTTTCAGTTATTTTAATTAGATTGGGGGGGGGGGGGGATATAGGGACTGTAGGTAGCACTCACTGGCCATCAGAATTTTTTCTGTGCACCTACTCGTATTTGATAATAGAATGATTTTTATTGAACCAAGACTGAGCCAGGTATAATTAATCTAGAAATAAACTAATAAACTTACAGGATTAGAGAGTATACCGTCCTGTAGACACATGATAGCCTCGTTTACAAATCGTGAAAATAATCGATACTGTATATCAGAATCGGAATTCCTACAAAATAAAACATAGATTAGTATCATATACTGTAAGGCTAGAAATTAATGCGTCAACAAATTAATGCGACATGGGGTATACAGACTAAAATGCGAGTACAAATTAATGCGATCCGCGATAGGTGTCGCATTTTTTTATATCATAAAAAAGAAAATGGAAGTATGACGGCTAGAGCTGTACTCACCTCTAATCTTATCAATCAAGGGTTCTTTTCATTAAAACTCAAGCCATGATAAACGAGTTTGATTACTAATCAGCTTCAAATTTAGAGATTACCTAATTACTTAATCCAGCCCGGTCTCAATTTAAACACTTGACCTATATTACCTTTCGTCCATATAATTCACTTGGAAATATGTATTTTAAAATGCGGATACAAATTAATGCGATAGCGGATAGGTCGCATTTAACGCATTAATTTCTATCTCGCAATAATTTATAGCCTTACAGTAAATGAAAGGGAATATAGCTTTATGTCCTATTTTTCTGCACCTGTATGGACTAATGTCAACTGGCAAAGTCAATGCAGTGTTCTATGAAAGAAATTTCACCAGGGGCCTTATTCTCGAAAACTTAATTTAAGATGATATTAGTATTCTTGGTTAATCACTAAAAAATGATTTTAAATTCAACTATATTATCCAATCAGATTACTGTATTTCTTAAAATTCTGATTTTATCTAAGTTCAGTTTTCGAGAATTGGGCCCCAGGAAAGTAATATTAATCCATTTTTTTACGGTTTTAAATTGCCAAGACATTTGAAGAGTACAGTCTGTAGACTTGGTTAATTTTTCAACTAAATGATTGTTGCTACTGAACATAGCCTAGTCGAGAACCAATGAGTTTTTCGTAAACCATAAAAGTGAAATAGACGTTAACAAGCCTACAGAAAGGGGAGGTTATTTACTGAAAATGCTTGCCGTAAACAGCTTATAATAAATAAAATATACACAACTTACGCAGATTGTTCAGGTAATCTATATTTCTCTAATATTTCTAAACCTTCCTTATTTTCATTTTTAGTTTTGGAACCAGGAGTGTGGATATACATTCCTTTACCAGACTTGCGACCTGTCAAAGTCAAATTCAAAATATATACTTTGAATAAGATAATTATCTTAACCATGGGGTTTACCAATGTGCAATCAAGGAAATTTTGCCAAGACACCAGCATCAGATATATTGGATGGCCGATATTTACACAAATTGAAAGTAGATGTGTGATGTTTTGACTGTCAAGTTACAAATCAAAACACATTTATTTTTTCAAATAAACAAAGTCAATTTCTTTTTTTTTTAAATGTTAAAGTGATTGTAAAGAGGTTTTCTAATCTTTGTATGTGTATCGAGACACTGATAGCATCAATTTGCACCATTCCAATTTCCATTCTGATGTCTGTGGTTCTTGCAATTCCACTAAAACTAGTGGGGGTGTCGTCATAAAATGCGTCGGAATGGAAATTGTGTCTTGATACACATACAAAGTGTATCAAAACCTTTTACAATCCCTTTAAGATAAGATATGGAGATATCTGGAAATATTAGAACAAGCATTTTCTCGATATTTTGATATCTATTTCCATTCAATCCTACTGAATCTTAATTTTTCTCGTCTTTTACTCGTTCTATGTTATTTTTAATATACCTACCCAAAAATCCCATTGCTACCATTTCTTTTAATACTTCTACATTGCCACCACCAAATCTGTCACCAAAGGCTTTTCCTAGATCTTCTGCCACGTGGGCAGCAACATCAATACCCACTTCATCAGCTAGCGTGGCTAGACCCACTGGGAACCCGAATTTCTTGGTTAGAGAATCTAATTTACTCGGGGGTACACCTTCCTACAATCATTAAATAATATTTGTATTTATAAAGTCCTGAAATCCACTCTACATTCTACATAGAGAGTGCTCAAAGGACGTCTTTTATAACAACTATAACACTCTATATTCTCAGTTAGATTAATCCAGGCCTTATCAATTAATTTTTGTAAAGGGCCAAATAGAACTTAGCTAGCATAGCAAGCAGAGCGTTCTAGTGGAAGGGGTCACTCTTTAGGAGCCATTCTCAAGGGTGTTGAGGGCTAGACTTGGCTCTCGGGCCGCCATTTGAGAAGGCCTGATCTAATCGCAACCATCATAGAATCTCTGTATTTAACAACCCAGTTTCTCAGTCTCTGTGATGCAGTTTCGAGAGGTTCAGCTCCTGTTAGAAAGCTTTTCATGTCAGTTGATTGTCTGATTTGAACAAAGGAGAAGACAACTCTGTCTGAAGAATTAGCTATTTGGATTTCAATAATGTGATATTCCTGTAACAAATAGGTTTCCTAGCGCGCAAGTCTAGCCCGAAGTTAAAACAAGGTTACCCAACACGCTAATTTAGTCCCAAGTTATTGAGTGAAATCATACCTGTAATAGTCTGACAGCTTCAGCTAACATTGGAGCTAGAATTCTAGTTGTATAAAAACCAGGACCATCTTTTACAGTGATTACAACTTTACCTTGTCTTAAACCAACATCTACTGCTGAGGCTGCAAAAATAATTTAATAACATCCTAATGTAATTCAAGGACAGAGGTGATATTTGTGCACTTCCTAATTCAACAATCATGAACAATTCAGGGTCAAGTTTCACAAAATCTTAACTCGAGATGATTTGTGTTGCAGTAATCTAATTGGTCAAACATTAAAATTGATTGCGAGTTTAGTTCTATTATCCAATCAGATAACTGCATTTCTTAAAATCTTCATTTTATCTTAGTTAAAACAGGGCCCAGGTTATTGCAGAGAAAATTGAGAACTTTTTGAGTAATTATTTGTCTAAACCTACTCTACTAAAAAAATACACAGAGAATTGGATGCGCTATAATAAGCTTAAATGTTTTATTATGATTGCTTCAAGGCAATATTTGTGAGGAATGCTATCAGAAAAGCCAAGAAAATCATTGATTTGCCATGAAAAATAATATTGCACGGCGCTTTTATTTTGCAACACTAAAATTTCACATACATAGGAGTTTTCAAGAACTTCTTCTCTCTAATATTGTTTTGGAAATATGGCATTTTCACTGGTACAAGACTTACCTGTGGTATCTTTAGATGTTTTATCAGTGGTAATAATTTCTAACAACTGCATCTTGTCCACCGGAGAGAAATAATGCATGCCGATAACTTTCTCTGGTCTGGCACTGGCTGTCGCTATCTGGGATATTGGTAACGCGGAGGTATTCGACGCAAACACACAATTCTCTGGTATATGCTGAAAAAAGAAAGTGATATAGAAAAGCTGTGAATGTTTCTGGGGTCTTATTCTCGAAAACTTAACTAACAATGATTTTAGTGTTCCAATCATCTGATTGGTCAATCACTAAAATTGATTTTAAATATAGCTTTATTATCCAATCAGATTACTGTATTTCTTAAAATCTGGATTTATTCTTTGTTAAGTTTTCGGGAATAAGGCCCCTGATCATTAGCATCTTTATGATCAAAATAAGGTGAAATTGCAAATTTTCTTGATCTTGAACAAAATGGAGTCCTTCTTTTCTGCATCTGTATGGGCTAATGCGGACGGACAAACGTCATGCAACCAGGATAGAGGTATTAGCCTACTCTTATTTACATTTTAAAGTGTCGACGGATCTATAACGTGTACAGCCTGTAGCACACAGAGCTTTTTTTTTACTGTCGCATCCAAACAACTAAATGCAGTGTGCAACAAGGACATTTTTTTTCTTCACGATAACCGTATTAGCCTACTCTTATTTACATTTTAAAGTGTTGGCAGATTTTTAACGTGTACAGCCTGTAGCACACAGGGTCTCGGTTGATTGTCCCACCCTAACAGCTAGATGCATTTTTCATGTCATCCTCTTGTAAAGATGGAGAAGACTTACTTTTTCAACCTCCTTAATTACTTTATGTTTAATATTAATATCTTCAAATACTGCCTCTATCACCATATCACAGGACTTAAAATTATCATAGTCTAATGTTGGCTCTAAGTTACTCATTATTATATCTCTCTCTGCTCTGGAATCAAAAATAACATCCAATTATACAGTATGCTTTTTTACACTTTCCTTATTGAACACTCACATGGAGTGTACCATTGTCATTAAAGGGATTGTAAAGAGTATTTCTAAACTTTGTATGTGCATCGAAGACAATTTGCACCATTCCAATTTCCATTCTGACGTCTGTGGCTTTGCAATTCCACTAAAACTAACTGTCAGTGACGATATAAAATGCGTTAGTTTTAGTGGAATTGCAAGAACCACAGACGTCAAAATGGAAATTGGAATGGCGTAAATGGATGCCAACATTGACACACAAAATGAAAAGAATTGTATAAAGAACAAAATGACGAATCTAAAGAATTGTAGCCTGTAGAGTGAGCATGAATCAAATGTGAACAGACAGAGGGACCAACAGGGCAATTATAATATACACCCATCTTAAGTGTGGGCATATAAAAACTCAACCTCCTTGGTGGTGAGTTTGTAGAAGAGTATCTATGCTTGTTAAACCAAACTGAGGTGCACAATAAACTTACGTAGTTATTTTTCTTCGTTTAACCTGTTTATCAAACCCTTTCTGTACCTGATCTTCTCCCCTAGCTAGCCCCTTTAACGACATGTCCTTCATAATAACCCTCATACCTTTATCTATCGACACCTGGGCAATACCTGCCCCCATTAACCCTGCCCCTAGGATAGACAGAGTCCTGAAAATACACACAAAGATAATAACATAGCTTGCCAGACACAGAAAAATCAGCCCACTCGTTTTGGTCAGAATCTTATTTTAACTACAAATTGGTTCAAATCAAAGAACGCCTTAATGCATTTGCTCTGCAAATTCAAACTCACTCGAGATCGAATATCCATTGCAATGATCACACTAAGTTTTGTCATAATCGAATGAAAATGGCTTCTACTTTTTTTCACCTGTTTGGGCTAATGAAATGAAAGGTGTTTATTACTTATTTGCACCTCTGGTCTAATGTAGACACCCTGCAGTGTGCAATGATGGGAAATTTTGCCAGGACAGCAAGATGAGCCTCTTTATTTATTTTTCCAACTATTGAGGGATCTTTTAACATATACAACCTGCAGCACACAGGGCCTCAGTTTATTGTCTCATCCGAAGGACAAGATGATTTTTCCACGTCAACCCCTCCAACCTCATCAGTGACAAAAGGTAGGAACAGAAGTTGATAAAATAAACCTGAAAGGGGATACTTACTCTACCTTTTTCTTGGGGGCACCAAAAGGGTTTTTCTTACAGGCATTCTGACCGTGGAATAAACCAATTAAAGCTTTTGAATGAAGAGTCATTCCTAATTCAGCAAAATTCTACAAAATGTCAACAAAAAAAAACTTAATAAATATCAAAGTTTTACATCCTACATTTTTGAACCTTATTGGAAAAGTAAAGACATGTGTGTTTGAGCAACATTTTACAAAGACAGTGATCAGTCTATATTTGTTGAGGGACCTTTACAGTACACAGTCTGTAGCACCAGTGCCTAATGTCTGCTTCAAATAACAGTGAATACTTCAATTCAGAATGACAATGAAGACTTACGTTCGCCTCCACCTCACTGATACCATCTTGATTGAATGATTTAGGTTTTAACTCTTCTTTTACAGTCTGAAATATAGTTTAATATGGTTATAGGTGAGAGATGAAATATCTATTATCAACAGCAACAAATTCAGTTGAAAACTAAAGATGTTTTAACTGATTTTTGCAAAATAGACAAGCAATAAAATTGTACAACATTTAGGCTGATTTTGGGCTAAGTCAGGTAAAGTCTAGTTATATGTGATATTTAACTCAATATTTTGGTGTATGCATTATGCCAACTTTGATTTTTCTTTCCAGACACGATGGATATATGGTTTAATCTTAACAACATATGGAAGCAATGGGTAGATATCAGAAACACAAGATAAATATAATGAAACAATACACATATTGTGATTAAATGTATCAAAGAAGTGTATATTATTCCATAAGACTGTCTTTGTGGTGCATTAAATTTTAAATTATATGATAGTCACATAATAATATTATGATAAATACGTGAGCCCTACCTCTATAATTTTGAGGGGAGCAGGGTAATGACCCCCACTCTGTTTTATAACTTGTTGTTTTAGTTTATCAAATACTTTTGTCTTGGCAAACTCTATACCCAGTACATAATCTAATATTTCTACAAAATAACAATAACATGACATTAGCAACACATTTTTAACCTAACTCGCCAGTCAAGGTAATATACGCCCACTGGTAAATTTGATTTTAAACAAAAATATTTGACAGTTACAGGAAAAAATATTCTGTGAAGGACAAGGACAAGCTGAACGATAGCATTGTTGACAAGTTAAATCATTGTCAAGGGGTTTGATCAAGGGCAAGCTGTGGGGATCCTCGTGGACCTAAGTTGTTATCCTTGAAAAATAGTCTAACAGTATTTTTGATTTAAAATTTAAAGTAAAACTTACTCTGTTGTAAAGAAACTTTTTTAAGTCTGTCTGCTTTGATATCTTTTACTTTTAATGTTCTGAAATATAACATCATTCATATAAAGTGATGGTAAAGAGGTATAGGCTAATTGAGAAAGGGCAAATGCCATGCAGTGTGCAATGAGGGAAATGTTGCCAGGACAGCGGCATTAGCTTATTCTTATTTTCTTATTTATAACTGTTGAGTGATCTTTAACCTGCACAGCCCCATCCGAACAACTAGACGCTTTTTCTATGTCAGCCCCTTTGACCTGCATCAATGAGGGGGGAAACTGGGTTGAAAAATCCGAAGGTATCATCTCGACCCATGCCAGGATTGAACCCTGAACCTTCAGGTTAGCGAAGAAGGGGTTGGGCAAGGAAAGACAACCTACTTGGCTTTCTGGATGGCAATATTCTCTAGATATTTCATAGTATTAGTGTCTCCGTCAACTTGGCCTGGTCCTATTTCATCTACCAGCAGGTCAACTAATCCCATCTTTTTCATCTTATTTCCTTTTATCATTTTACCAGTCAACATCATCTCCATGGCATTCGGGAAAAACGTCTAAAATACAAAAAAAATAAGATTTGAACGACATATAGAAGCGAGGAGCACATATAACAAAACACAAGACAATATTATGGCATATAACACACTTCTTTAATACAGTTAGGCACATAACGTTTCAACACAAAATACACGTGTCGTCATCAGATGTAATAGATTTTGTACATGTACATGACCATAAAATGTACTGTTTAAGGATGTTTGATTAAAAGTTATTCAATATTTTAGATAATAAATATGTATTAGTTATATACACATGTATTAAATACATAGAAAAATGATTTTGTACATGTATATGACCAAAAGATGTACTGTTTACTGAGGTCTGATTAAAAGTTATTCAATATTTTGCATAATAAATATGCAATATATGTATGTAATGGACAGATAATGTTGATGTGATTGAAGTTTTAAGTCCTACTTTTCTGCACCTTGGGCTAACAAAGGGCGAGCAAACGCCATGCAGTGTGCAATGAGGGAAATTTTGTCAGTACAGCAGTTTTACACTACGCTTATTTTAGATTTCAAACTGTCAGGGGTTTCTTGTCCAAACTGAGAGACCAGACAGCCTCTTACATGACCCCCCAGCCACCTAGGGGTGAAATACTTACCAGTTTGGGTAATCTGTAGGTTCCCCCTGCCCCTGGTAGTAACCCCAACATAACTTCAGGTAACCCAACACTAGTCTTTTTATTGTTGACAGCTATTCTATAATGACAGGCCATGGCCAGCTGAAATATTACACAAAATAATGGAGCATGCTCATATTAAAACCCTCTAAAACAGCAGTCCAATTAAAAATTCAAGTTTAAAGAGACACATTCATATCTGGGGCCTATTTCTCAAATATTCTTACATTTTACAATGAATAATTCCACACTTACAACAATTTTTTATCGTTAGATCTTTTGAGAAACAGGCCCCTGATTTCTAAGTCTAAAGAATAGGAATTATCTTTAACTAAGCTAAACAGTAACAATGCTCACTGTTCATTATCAATTTTTCCTTCAAATCCATGTGTAACCATTATCATTTGCATTTGAAAAATAATTTTTCATAACTAAACAAAATTCTAGGCTTATATATTCATAAAGGGAGACTACTCTTACTCTTATCATTTTCTCAGACCACAATATGACAATATGGAAAATTGGGTAACTCTGGAACTCAATTCCAGTGAAATCTTCACCAATCGCAGGAAATCTCACTTTCTGATACCCCATTGCAACCATTGCTTGCCAGAAAGTTGATTCCTAAATTTATTGGTCCCAGTAATACGTACCTCGAACCCTCCACCAAGACAAGCTCCCATAATGGCTGCTACTACTGGTTTTTCTGATTGTTCTAATTCATTGAATATTTTCTGTCCTCCAACAGATATATCATACATCTCTTTCTCTGTAGTACAGGCTTCTAACATTCTGGTAATAAATAGATTAGATTGGAAGGACTGAAAACATTACTAAACATCATTACATCTAAGTAAGAACAACTATTATGGATATACTACTCCTTTACTTTAATTTTAGCAACGTTTCAATTCACATACAGGAATCTTTATCAAGCACAAACAAAATAATAATGAAAATACAGAACAACAAAATATATATATATATAGTAAATACTGACATCTATAACTCCTTAGGATTAGTGATAAATAAACAACAATAACAATAGATAAAAGGATAACATACTCAGCACAAATAGCATATAAAGGATGAAGCACTACAAGGTAATTAACAATTAAAAGAATAGGTTGGGAGATTAGGAAGAACAGTTCAGGTAATAATTAGTAGTAAATAGAGGGGGGGGGGGGGGGGGTAAAAGTTAAAGAATTAATTCATCCCACAAATTTGGTAGATAGTGTCCTTTATCTCTATTCAGTTTAGGCTTATACTTCTTAATTTCTATAGCTTCCCTTATGACACGGTCTTTCCAGTTAGGTACATTACGGGCTAGAATACTCGGTTCCCATTTGATTTTATGGTTTGGATGATTCTGAAGATGTTCGGCTATGGCTGATTTTTCTATTTCTAATTTATTACAAGCTGATTTGTGTTCCTTTAGCCGGACTGATATAGGTCTGCATGTTTCACCAATATATGTTTGCTTACAACTGCATTCATTACATCTGATGACGACACGTGTATATTATGTTGAAACGTTATGTGCATAACTTTATTAAAGAAGATTGTTATATTCCATAATATTGTCTTGTGTTTTGTTTTAAATTCAAACAGTTCTAGTTTTTATTTGATAAGGTTCGACACGTGTATATTGTATTGAAGTGGTATGTGCCTAACTATATTAAAGAAGTGTGTTATTTTCTATAATATTGTCTTGTGTTGAAACGTTATGTGCCTAACTTTATTAAAGAAGTGTTATATTCCATAATATTGTCTTGTGTTTTGTTTTAAATTCAAACAGTTATAGTTTTTATTTGATAAATTTTCACATATGTATATTGTATTGAAGTGTTATGTGCCTAACTTTTTTAAAGAAATGTGTTATATTCCATTATATTGTCTTGTGTTTTGTAATATGTGCTCCTCGCTTATGTATAATCTTACATTGTAAAGATTACTGTATACCTGTAAACAGTTTGTAACTAAGAAAACCTACCCAATATCAGCTCCAGCTATAAAAGACGAGGGTTTAGCCGATATTAAAACTATTTTCTCTATGTCACTTCTCTGTTTCACTTCATTAAAAACACTCACAAAATCTTCCTGCATCTTTCTTGACAGGGAGTTTTGCTGAAATAACAACAAACAAAATTTTATCCTAAAATAAAGTTTGCAAAAGATAATTGTCAAAGAAAGAAATTCTATATCATAAGCTTACATCATAAAAGTGCAAAATCCGATAAAGTACCACATTTGTACTTTTGCCAATCATGTCTGATTAAAGCTCTTAGAAATGACTCAAAGCAAATTTGATCTAAACTAACAGGCAAAAGAAACTTATCACCGACTTCATTTGACCACACGTCAAAGGCAAAGGCATATGTGAGATATATGATGACTGATTTATAAACAGAAATCAATTTCGAAAAATTAAAATGAAAATGCATTGTAATGCCGACATTCAATTCTCCACAATACACAAAGGAAGGGTCAAGGGGTCAAAATAAAAAATTACACGAAACTGAGTTATTTGCAAAAGTGCTTAAAAGGTTCATTCCATGACACAGTAGTCGGGCAAAACGTCATCAATAATGAGTGTGGCCATCCTGAGCACACATGCACGCAGACACACGCCTCCTCATTAACGTCGTTAGGCGGCAGATAATGTCAATATGAATCCTGTTCCGTAAGTTCTATAGAATCTGTTCAAGGTCCTGTCGGTTCACTGGAGGTCGTACACGCCTTTTCAGCTGAAGATTAAGGTGATCCTGGAGATAGGGAACCGACTTCCATCTGTAAAGAATACTCTGACCATGTCACGTCGCTCCGACCGACGTACAGGTCGTTCCCATTGTACGACGTAGACGGATCGACGTCATTCCAAAGGAGGGTCGGTATGCTCGGTGTATCAACTGATCAACTTCTTTGAAGAACTGTTCGTCTGCTGATGACATGAACGAGTGTTGTTACTGCCGTCGGTCCCGCCGTCACCCATCTGTTTCGAAGATGAATCCGCCGGATGTAGCGGTCATCGGCCGGTGTTGTCACCCTCCGTTTTCCTGATTTTGGTCGGTCTTGGGTCTGTCCTGTCTGTTGGAACCGAATTATCAAATTGCTGATGGTGATCTGGGAGCAGTTGAAGGTTCTGACTAACTGTCATTGAGAAGCTCCCATATTGGCCATAACGATCGCTGTTCTCGTTGCGTCTGCGTACCTCTTGGCATATTTTTGGTGGTTTTTTACTTACAGAATACCTGTTCTGTCCAAATTCGGCATTTATGCCAAAATCGTGCACGTGCATTTGAACCGATGTCGCAAAAACGCATTTTGCACATTTTTATGCATGCACTATTTGGAAAGCTACGTTTGATAATCTGCGTTGTGGTTATAATTACGTTGCATTTAGGTAAATATTTGCTGCTGGGGTTCAAACCTGTACCAGCTTTTTTGTGTTTGATACAACGATTTTTAAAGTGATAAGTTTCTTTTGCCTGTCAGTTTATATGACATTTTTCTATGAAGTGATAAATTTTCTGCATTTTTCACAAATTCTTAAAGAACAATAAGAAATTCTAAAACAAGTTTTTTTTTTTTATCCCCAACTTACCTTGTTATTAGGATCATTGAATCGTACCACAGCAACATTATCAACCTTCTCATACTGGACAAATGAATTGGCTGAAAAAATAAAACAAATTTCTCTATCTTATGTAAGCTTTTTCAAATACCCCCTTAATGAAACAATTTTGATGAAATGAAGCTCTGTCTAAAATTCTGATATGGCTCAATTTGTTATCCATATCACTTTAATATAACTTCTAATAATGAAAGTCTGCAACATGTTTGAAGACAAGCGACTGAATTCACAATACAAGTATTAATCTGACATTAATTTGGTATTTAGTTGTTGCCTATGATATATAGCCATAATGTTTTAAGGCTGCAAGTTTATGAAATGATGTGAAAGATGAACTTACAGAAGAGAGGACGAGAGGTTGAAATACAGCGTAGAATACCATGATCTGAAATAACAATGCCAATGGTTATCTGAGTTAATAGTTGTATAGGATTAACAAGGAATGATTTATCGCAAGGGCCAGTTGGTAAAATGATCCTTGAAGGTACAAATAATTTTTAGACAAAATTCAACAATTCCAGTTGACTCTAAAAGGATCTTCAACTTGTGCCTGAGAGTTTGGATGATAATAAATTTGTTCAAACTTTTAAGTTTAAAAAATGTTCAAAGTAATAAGTAAACAGAACTTGTTATGTTTTTCATTTTCTAAAGTTTGAAAAATTCAGTATTTTTTTTAGATAAATGTTTTTTTAGGATTTAAGTCTAATCAAATCAAAAACCATAGGAGCATATCTTTCACTTTTTATGACCTTGGCCTATATGTAACAGGTATAACAAGTGAAATACACATATCACTAATTACAGACAGGTGAATGTTAGGGTCAAAGTCTACTTGAAAGTTAAACCTAGCTTACTAGACTTAGACAGTCGCTGGATTTCATAACCTCACTCATTAGTGACAACATTCATGATCAGTCTCTTACATCATTTTTATTTAAGGCACTGAACTGAGTTTGAACTACCCAAATTCTGATTCTGGAAACTTCATTTTAGTAAAGTGACAGATCCATTTTTGTCATTGATTGACCATTTTCATTTGAATTTAAAATGAATTTCATACTGCTTTTGAAGTAGGCTAGATTGGTGACATTGATTATAATCTGATAGGAAAAACATGCAATCTTTCATTTATGAAATGCTTGACAATTTGTGTACTAAAACTTAGAGAAGCAAAAGTTGAGTTGTCCAAATCTGATGAAATGGCCATAAAAAATTCGTCTGCAAAATCTAAACTTTTTCAAACTGACCACTTCTTTGCATCAGAATAGCTATGAAAGTACACATAATTCGGCAATGAAATTTTGTGAAAGTGAAGAAAAATATTAAATAAATCGAATGCAACAGTATGAAATATTCACCTTGAAACAGAGGACTACCAGCCCGTAGAAATTGTCTGGTGGACGCCACGAGTCTCATGCTGGCCATTTTGTCTTCAGCCGGCTAACCTTTGATATCTCGTATAGTAACGTGAAGTCTCGTTAACTCTCGTCAGGTAATTGTTCGTTTCTGAGTTTCACTAAGATTTTTTAATTCTGTTCAACCCTGAGATCGGTTCAACTTTTCACCCCTGACAATTTTTCATTCATCATCTTGGTCAAATTTTTGGAATTCAGCCAAATCAGTGAGTTGACAAGTCAAGTCACGTGACAGTCAAAGTCCAAAGTTTCCAGCATGGCGTCCATGGTGCACAGAATTTCTCAGCTCAGCAAAACTTCTGCTGCAAGTTGTAAGTAAATCAAACATGCATTTTTAAGCATTCGAATGTGTTCATTAACATAATTTCTAGAGGTCCAGGTTGATTTTTACACTGATTTCATTGGAAAATTTCATTAATTTTGAGATTTCAATGTTTCATAACAAACGACAGGAAAACTGGTCGTAAAAGAGGGGTCGAACTTGTCTATTCAGACCATGAAGATGACTTTTTAACTTCTGTCTATGTTTTAGAATTGACCTTATTGTTGTATTTGACACTACAGACATGGTTCAAAACTGCCAACCATTGTCCAAATACCAGCCAAGGTATCGTGTAGTGTTGGCACGATATAGGCTAGCTTATAATCGTCGTGATCATATTGATGTATCGCGATATGACGCGTCACGATCATGATACTTGTATCGTATCGCTGGATTGTGTATCGATACTTGATGATGCTTTAATTACATTAAAAGAGGGGATACACAACCACCATTTGATTTGAATTGCATCTGTTTAGGTAACCATGCACATCTCATTGTACTAATCGTAGTAAGCTAGAACTAACTCGTTTTATGACATCACTGACAGTGATCTGTATAGATATCAATAGTAGCTTTTCGTAGATCACTATTAGTGACGTCATAAAACATGTTAGTTTAAGTGGAATTGCACGAACCACAGACGTCGGAATGGAAATTTGAATGGCACAAATTGATGCTATCAGTGTCTCAGATACATATATTATAAAGTTTTGAAAACTACAACCACTTGTTAATTGTAATTCAATGATATTATTTCAGTTGGTGTAAGAAGTTTAAGTTTATCATCAGTCCAACATGCAGCTGAGGGTAGGTTTTAGTTTTATTATTTAAATTTTATAGGATATCAAGTAATGCTTACTCTTTTATAAACACTTGATGGTACTTCTCTTTGGATGAGTCCACTACTCTACAACTATTACTTTCAATTTAATAAATTTTTTGAACAAGATTTTGATGAAGAAGATTGCTATCATAATTTTTTTTTTTTTTTTTAAATATGTCGGCTTCCATTGTTGATTTTTTTTAATGTCAGTTTTTGAATTTTTGTAGGTAAGAAGAAGTCACTGGGGAAGTCTGGGGTACGAAATGTTGTATTGGTTGAAGGAGTGAGGACGCCATTTTTAAAGTCTGGTACCCAATATAAAAACTTGATGCCCCATGACTTGGCTAGAACAGCCTTGATGTAAGTTTTCTTTTTCAAAGTCACTCAACTTTTGATTGTTAACTTTTAGATACAACCTTTTAGAATGAGCATAAATGTTGTTAAACTTGGTCAACAAGAGTATATTATGTTCATCAGTTATGCCGTTATGCATACAAACATAAACCAATAACTATGTAATGATAAGTTATTATTGAAAAACGCCTAAAATCATCTTTCATGTTTTTCAGAGGTTTACAGAGAAGAACTGATATTCCTAAAGGTACTGGATTTTTTTCATCCTCACAGTCTGCTTTTGCCTTGGCTTGTACAATAATGCCTAATTTTTATTTTTGATTGATTGTAAATTGGAATTGTCGCATGAAAAGGAGTTCAATTTTTTTTTAGCCTATCCCTAGAGCCAAAAGGGGTCGTAGAATGCCCTTCGAACTTTGCCTCTTTTTTCAACTAATGTAACAATTTCAAAATGAAAACTTTGTGATTTGAATGAGCAACTGATTCATCATCCAAAAGAAAAATTGTAAAAGGTACAAACATTAAAATAAAAACTTTATTTATTTGTAGAGAGTGTGGACTATATAGTTTATGGTACCGTAATACAGGAAGTGAAAACCAGTAATATCGCTAGGGAGGCTGCCCTAGGGGCAGGGTTTTCAGATAAAATCCCCTCCCACACTGTAACACAGGCCTGTATATCATCTAACCAGGCTATAACTACTGGTAGGTGACTATTAATATTTTACTGGGGTTAGGTTTCTTTTGATTGAATTAGGTGGTGTGGGGACGAGGCCAACCCAGGTCTCTTTGTCAGTTATATGATGAGGTTCATAGGATTGAACTCCATTGAAAAATCAAGAAAAAAACATCAAGGAGTTAGTGCTCTTGTTCTTCTAATTGAGTTCAATTTTTGGTTGTAATCAAAATAGAAAGCACAATTCTTCATGACAGTGATCTACCGGAAGCAGATCACTGTCAGTGAAGTCATAAAACGCATTTCTTGGAATTGCAAGAACCACAGACGTCAGAATGGAAATTGGAATGGCGCACATTGATGCTATAAGTGTACTTGATGCATATATAAAATTTAGAAAACCTCTTTACATTCTCTTAAACATGAGTTATTGTCCTTATTCTCAAAATATTTTAGAATTTTTAGCTTTGTAAAGACCTTAGAAGGCAAAATTCTGGAGGGACATTGATCATTTGTGAGAGCTGCTAGTGAACGTATGTTACCTTGCTTAGTAAATATTGTTATTCAAAATTTAGGTGTAGGTATGATAGCGGCAGGACAGTGTGATACAGTGATAGCTGGAGGGGTAGAGTTTATGTCCGATGTCCCGATCAGACACAGTCGTAAAATGAGAAGTATCATGTTAAGTCTGAATAAAGCTAAAACAGCGTCTGCTAAAATTGGCCTGGCTTCACAAATGTTGAGTATGAAAGTCTGGACACCTGAGGTATGTTGGAAATGTTCTGAATTAGGTTTAATCTTTATCAAGAGGGAAGGGAGCCGCTGTGGCTCAGTGGGTTGGCTTGGTAACCTGAAAGTCAAGGGTTCAATCCTTGCATATCTGACAGGACTTCAGATTACATACTAGTTACAGCAGTAAACGTCGTGCTCAAATAACAGTGAACCCAAATTTGAGAAAATAAGATGCTGCATCATGCTATTTTGGCACTGCAGAGCAAGAGATGCATCTTTTTGGGGCGACTTTTTAGCCATACCCTAATTTCAGCGCTACACTGATGATGCCTTGAAGGCTGAACAGTACTGTCTGCAGTCATTTACAGTGGAGTCTTGGGACTAATAATTAACTAACAATTTAGAGTTTTAAAAATTGTCCTTGCAACATAATTGACAAGACCAATATTTTCTGTTTTTAGTTGCCAGCTGTAGCGGAGTTCTCTACAGGTGAAACAATGGGTCACTCAGCTGATAGATTATGTACAGCTTTCGGTGTTACTAGACAAGAACAGGACGAATTCGCTCTACGTTCCCATAATCTCGCTGCCGAGGCCACGAAAAAAGGTTTATTAACAGATAGACTTGATTATAAAGTACCAGGTAAGATTTTAGTCTTGAACAACCAGTGAACTTTCTGCAAGAAAAAATTAAATGTGAGCATTCAATACACTCGTATCAACTTCAGCACTAGACTAGCGTACTAGATAACCTCCTAAAGTATACAGTAGTTGCCATATTGAATACATTATAGTTCAGCCAATCAAAGTCTTCGGAAAGCGTTATATAAGCTTACTTTCGCACTAAAAACAGCCAGTCAAAATCAATATCCAAAAAAGAATTGTCTTCCCTTGCCCATTACAGGCCAAGATGGCTGTATTATCATGGCCGAGTCATTATTTAGTCTTGAACAAAGCCAAATGGGGAACTGTATTTCTTCAATTCTGGTGCCTCAAACTCGTAGCGTAGTGTTAGCGTTAGTGTACGAATTCCAAGTTGGTCAATTCCTTGTTAAATTATTCTCTTGAATATTGTTTAAACGTGATGAATGTTTGTTTTCTCTATCTCTAGGAGTCAATGACACTGTAACAACAGATAATGGAATTCAATCTTCCTCTATGGAAAAAATGTCATCGTTTAAACCTGCCTTCATCAAACCATACGGAACCATCACTGCTGCTAATGCTTCATTTTTGGTGAGTTTCTTTAATATTTCTTTTCATTTATTTCATATCATGTGATTGAATATGGAGACTCGACACTTTAAATTTTTCATAAAAAGGTTCCTTTGAATGTTCATGGCAATTTGGTCACAAGAATTAGTGGCCAGAAAAAAAAAAAACATTTTTTTTTTTTTATATTATCATCAGAACACTGTTATCACCAATTTGCACTGTTCTAGTTTTCAATCAGACGTCTGTGGTTCCAGTTATTTCACTTAAACAAAGTTATTGACACCACATAGTTTGCATACTTCGTGATTTGTTACTTCTTCAAACACCTAGTTTAAATTGGAATTTCCAAGTCTGTATCAAGAATTTTTCCAGTGTTTGTGTTAGTATCACGAAGTTTAACTCTCAAGATAATAACTAAAAGTTTAATTTGTGTATTTCTAGACTGATGGTGCGTCTGCTTGTTTGATTATGTCTGAAGAGAAGGCTCTAGCTATGGGATATAAACCTAAAGCCTATCTTCGAGATTTCCTTTACGTTTCTCAAGATCCTAAAGATCAACTTTTATTAGGGTGAGTATTTTTTTTGTTTTCCAATAAGTTTTGCACACCAATCAACAACTAACTACCACCACTACCAACAACTACCTAGTTTGCGATATCAGCTGCTGCTGGAAGGGAACGTTAACATGTCATCTACCAACCAAGTTTTGCACATCTCTAATAGGCCTAGTGACGACAGAAATCTTAACCATTTTGGAATATTGTGTCTTTAATTTTGAAATATTCTTTTAACATATTAGTGTTGTCACATCATTTTCATTGATACTTACAAATCAATTTAAACTTTAACCCTCAATGATTCAAGCATATTTTACGATCCGTGACATCATAAGTCATTTTTGTAAGGGAAAATAGAGTACCCACCCCTCCCCATCTAATAATACCATTGATGTTGATAATCTATGTTAAAAAATTATTATTTCAGACCTGCGTATGCTACCCCGAAGATTCTAGACAGGGCTGGTTTAAAACTTAGTGATATAGACGTGTTTGAATACCACGAAGCTTTCGCTGTAAGTTATAAACTTATTATTTTGGGATTTGTTGAACTAGGGAGGGGGCTTGAGAATGACGTGGGTCGAGATAATACCTTGGAGTTTTTCAATCCCTGTTTCCCCCCTTGTTAGAAGGGCGGACATGGAAAAGGCACATCAAGTTATCCTGAAGTTACAATAAGTCAACATGAAATATCCTTCGATTCTTGTAAATTACGTGTTATCCAGTGCCGCTGTCCTGAAAAATTCCCAACATTGCACAATGCATAGCATTTGCCTGTCCTCATTAGCCCTATAGGTGCAGAAAAGTAGGATGTAAAACTCCATTTAATCTGAAAGTTGTAATTTAGAATGATAAATCAAAAATGATTTATTTAATATTTCTAGGGTCAGATTGTAGCCAATATGAAAGCTTTAGATTCTGATAGTTTCTGTTCAAAACAAATGGGTCGATCAGGAAAGGTAACTCTAACTTTTATATTTCTTTTCTATGGTCTTATTCTCAATAACTTGAAGATGGGTTTCCTTATTTTCATTTACAAAATGAAAAATGTGAATACTTATACGAATAGAAAGTAGGAAGTTCTAATGACTTGGAAAAATATCAGTTTGTCCATAATTAACTCTTAGTTAGCTAAATTAGAAGAGAAAAAAACGAGTGATCGATCAAGAATCACTTAATTTTTCAAAAATATATTTTCTACCTTACAGTTCGGAGCTCCACCTATGAATAAATTAAATCTATGGGGAGGATCATTATCATTGGGTCATCCATTTGGAGCGACTGGTGTTCGATTGGTCACTACAGCAGCCAATAGATTGAAGAATGAAAATGGACAGTTTGGATTAGTGGCGGCTTGTGCTGCTGGTGGAATTGTAAGTACAAGTTTGTTTATCATAGTTGAAAAAGATAAGCCCAATCCCAAAAGGGAAAATTATGAGCAAAATTTTGACCAAAGCTGATGAACTGAATTCCAGTGAGGGTGAATGTTTGATGGTGTGATACCTGAGTTAAAGTGCAATGGCTGTAGTTGCAGATGTTGATAGGTGCAAATTGATGGTATCAGTGTTCCTCTTTACAATACATTTTCCTCTAATAACAGATATTTAAAAAAATGAAGACTTTTTAGATGTCAGTAGAAAGCCTTTTGAGTATAAATTTGGGGTTTTATAATATTTTATATTTTAGGGACATGCAATGTTAGTGGAAAGATACCCTGGTTATTGAAGATTTAAGGATTTGAATAAAAAACTGGATCAATGCAACGGAACTAACAGTGAACGTTCAATAGAAAATCCGCAGAAAATATTATTTATTATCAAAAAAACTGTGCTTATTTTATATGGGATCAAAGAGATATCAATACAGATCAAAACCAAAATGTGGTGTAGCAAGTTGGATTGACTTTATTTTCATGATCTTAACCAAGAGAAACATGTGGACTTTTAGGAAATATAGCAATAACATTGTAAAATAAAACTGAACTTAAGATGGACTTAAATGATACAATTAAAATGAAGTTTATGAGGATAAGGCCCTGTTTTATATTTCCAGCTTTCATAAAGATGAATGTACAAATCTTTTTTTTTCTTACATATTTCATACATTAACATCACCAGTTTGAAAGGCAATGATTATATTAAACTGTCAATTTGTTATATTTTGTGTACTGTTGAATATTTTGTTTCTATGACGACAGGTTGTTTATAAGATGTAATTATAAATTATAACTCTAAAATCTGATTTTTTTCTCAGCAGCCATTTTACATATTTTTTAATCCCATGGCAGTGTACTAGACATTTAAAGATGTGACGTGGGAAGGTCATTGCCATAGGCGTACGGGGTGTAAGTTGAGCGGGGGGGGGCAAAACCAATTTGCCCGACAACTAATGCTAATTTGCCCGACAACGAAATATAAATGCCCGACAAGTCGACCCCCACCCAACCCCTAATTCCAAAAACTTCTCGCCATCTGCCTGATCACATCATTTCCGAACGATTTTATTTTTTAAAATTTCCTTCATGAAAATCACTGGGGGGGGGCAATTGCCCCCCTTGCCCCCCCGGCTCGTACGCCTATGGTCATTGCATGGTTATATTCTATGAATGGTGGTTTTTGACTCTGAGCTTAGTCATTCCCTGTGGCTCTCCTAGAAATCTACCTATTACACCCACTGTATTCCTAAGAATACAAATTCATGTGTCCTAAAATATGTGTGCAACAAATTACATTTTTCAAGAGGAAAGTGGGTATGAAAGTCACTCATAATTCCAGTTCACCCAGCTGTAAATGGGTACGAATAATCTGGGAAAGGTTTGGCCAAGGACCAGCTGGGAGAAAGGATCCTCACGGAATCTAGGTTGTTATCCTTATTTCTTTCTTTTTCTTTGCGTCTTTTCCTCTGCCTTATTTAAAATTTCAACCCTTACTTTTGTCCCCCATTAACCAGTCTGCCCTCAGCTTCAAATCTTCTAATTATTCCAGTCTACCCCTTTATGGAAAATATCAATAACACTTTGATAAAAAGTTAATATTAATAATTTTATTGCAACAAATAACATTTACAACGTGGATACAAAACATTTAAAAAAGTGTAGGTCGGTAGGGCCTTAAGAATGCAGTTATTGTGATGTATGTTAAATTCTGATTGTTCATTGTGACAATGGCAACATTTCAAAAAGAATCCAAGTCCCTATAATAAAACTTTCATATATAACACTACAGACATCTTCAACTGAATTAAATATGTAATTGATCATTAAAAAAATCTACATATTATGGTTCATATAACACATTTGAATGTGAATACTTAAATTAAAATCTTGTGTTTATCTATTATAAGACCCAATTATAATAAATACTGAAATGTAATAGGTTGCAAATAATCAATTAAAAAAGATTTTAGTGATTGAACTGATTTAGTTGTCTTTCAGCTTTGATCAATTATAAAGTGCGTCAATGCTGTTTTCTGCAGAATTTTATTTTACTTTTGTCACAAAGGGGTGAACTTCAGATAATTGAGCTCTATCTTCTGACTAAGAAAATATTTTGATGATACTCCAATTTTTGATGAACATTTCCCTGGATTTTCTCCATTAAAACACTATCACAGTCAAATAGTAATTTAAAATCTAAAATAACATTCTTTCTATAATACAGTACATTGTATAATTATATTAGCATTAAAACACATTTAGTAGCAATAACTAGTATTCTTGATCTTCCAGTTTATCCTTGGGGCAGTCTAATTAAAATCGGACCCTAATTTTGCTCGGTTTTTTAAATCCGGTTTTGTAACCACTACATTAGGGTCTGAGAACCACGTGCGATAGAAAGTATCTACGTGCACTCTGACCTTACCTTGATAGAAATGACCTGATAAACTAGTCTACAGCACTGAGGAATCCTAGAATGCACCTATTGTTCGCAAACAAAATCCCAGCGCAGGAGAGGGCAAAGATCTGATTGGTTAAAACCAAAGTTAACGTAGACACTTTTTATCGCACGTGGTTCTCAGACCCTAATGTAGTGTTGAAAGAAACCGGATTCAAAAAACCGAACGAAACGAAAATAGGGTCTGATTTTTGGGGTAGTGTAGGATCCTCATGACCTTAAGTTGTTATACTTATCCTTTAAATGGATTTTCTAAACTTGAATAGCATCAATTTGTGCCATTCCAATTTTCTTTCTGAAGTCTGTGGTTCTTGTAATTCCACTAAAACTAACGTGTTTTATGACGTCACTAATAGTGATCTGCATAGATATCAATAGTAGCTTCGGTAAGATCACTCACTATTAGTGATCCTAATCCCTTTAAAGTTCATACACTTGAGGTCAAGGACCTGCTGCAAGAATGGTTCCTCTCTGTATAAACTTTGTTAAATCATTGTCAAGAGGTTTGTCCAAGACACACCCTTAAGATCCTTATAAAATTATTTTCTTGTAAAATATAGATGTTTTATCACTCAGTGCACCATAAACAACCAGTTTTTATAAAAATTGAGCATTAAAATAAATGTGTTACCATAGTAACTGATTAACTTGGTGGTAACATTCTGTACATTAAAATAGATAATACTAACTCAATTAGCTGAAAAAGAAAAAATGTTTTTTTGAAAAATTGTCAAATTTTCTTTCTATAATGTGTGAGGATCATCTTTTTCAAAACATTTTCAGTAAATTGTCAACAAATATTCAAGCTGAATTCAGATTTAAGAATTGTTAAGTCTATTCATCAACTTCCAAAAACTTTTTAGTGACTGAACATCAAAAACTGTAAATGTGAGAGGCTTGCAAGTTTTGTAACATTATGAATGACCTGGAGCCACTGTAGGAAATTGGGAATAAAGGGAAAACATAACATTTAGTACACATTTTAATCTGATATTGGGTACAAAAAACTACTTACTAATAAAACGCCAACAGTTATAGCTATAGTACCGATCAATATACCAGTTTTCTCTAAATACGGGTCAAGTTTATCATAGCATCCCTAGAAATATCATACAGAAACATATAATACACGCCCCCAGAAGCCTAGGCTAATGGTTATTGGATATTGAAGTGGACATCTGGGCTGTCTAGTTCAGGCCTTCTCAAATGGCAGCTCGCAGACCAAATCCAGCCAGTGACGCCCTTGAGAATGGCCCGTCAAGAGTGACACCTTCTACTAAAACGTTCTGCTCATTTAATAGTTAGAGATTTGAGATTATCTTACTAATTCTTGCATAGACTCAAGTCGAATTAGGGTTTTTAAGAACAAAATTGATCTTAAGCACAAGGCTAGAAACTGGGCCCAGATATTTTTTGGACAATTTTGTTAAAACCCTTTACAAGCAAGAATATGTCTAACTATTTTAGCATATGTTTCTTTATGAAATGTAAAAATTCAAGACAGTAGCCTACTTACATGTGTATAGAGTGTAAAATTAGCATTAGTAGGATATTGTACAGTAGGATCAGCTAGTAAATAGGTACTGTTAGTTAAATATCTACATTCGTTTTCATTCCCTCTCTCACAACAACTAGCAGGTACATACGTATCATCTACAACACAAATAAAATGAAATGAAATGAATGGAGTTTTACGTCCTACTTTTCTGCACCTATATGGGCTAATTGAGGACGGACAAACGCCACGCAGTGTGCAATGAGGGAAATTTTGCCAGGACAGCATCATTATCCTGCTCTTATTTTCGATTTCCAACTATCGAGGGATCTTTAACGTGCACAGCCAATAGCACATGGTGCGTCGGTTTATTGTTCCATCCAAACAACTAGACGCTTTTTCCATGTCAGCGTCAGGGTTCTAGGGGTAGGGGTAGCCCCTTTGCTGGTTACTCCACTGAGTGGCAGCACATTAAGTGAAACAATGTTATAAGCTAATTCTACACACTTTCACTGCATATGTTTGCAACTAATTTTATTGACGCATGAATTTAGTTTTCCAGCAAACCTTTGTCTGTATTATAGACCTTATATTACATGATAAGGTAACAGTTTATTTGAATGAATACTCACTAGAATATGATTTAAGGAACCATTTTGATCTCTGTTTATAAATAGCCCAGGAATTAGTTTCATTTACATCACCATACACCCCACAACATTCAAACTGAAATTATATTATTGTTGTCTAAAAATTAAAAAATAATTAATCATTCTCAGGGGCGGATTTAGAGGACTTAGAGAAAGGGGGGCTCTAAAATATAACATGCATGCATCATCATGCGAGCGCCAAAAGCACAGGAGGCAAATGTTTAGAGGGTTCTGACATCAGTTGGCCAAAAATATTGGGGGCTCGAGCCGGGGGTACTGAGTACTTGAATGCCTAATGTCCAAATACAAAGTCCTGGTATGGTCTTTTACATGGTTTCAATCTTTTCAAATGCAAATTTTATGCTAATATAATGCAAAAATTTACACTTACATTTTTCTGTATCTCATCCCAAGCCTCTGTTATTTCGAGATTTTCTTCGTTTTTATCAATATCTATCCCATAATGATTGACCAATGTGTCGTCCATCTTACTTCGTACTTTATCTTCCAGCTGTAAAGATTGGAAAAAATCACTGTCACTATTGACTTCTGATTGAAGGGTGACAGCATCAGGAGGGGGGTGTTGAATAGAGGTAAATTTGGTCAAAAATGCATGGGAGGAACTTTTGGTGGCTGTTCATTACTGAATACAAGGGACAAGGGACTGAAAATGGCTTCTGTGTCAATAGAGGACAATAAGAATTACCCAATGACATATTATTATTGTTAAAAGAAACTTACGTCGCTGATTAGAACATATCCCAGAATTCCTGCTACAAACAACATGACTGACGTAAATGCTAGTAGACTCAAATGCTGAAATCATAATTAAAATATTTGACTTAGGGTAGGTTTTTTCTCAATGTAAAATAATTGCACACTTGTAATAAAATTGTATTGAATTTTTTTGTGAAATAGGCAGAATTGTACAAATCAAAGATAAAGGTTACACAATAGTTTTGTGGCGGAGGGAGAAATATTTTCTTGTATATTTAAGATAGAAATCACAGGTGTAACAAATTTTTTAAAAAACCATAAAGAGAATAGGCCAAAATAGGGGTGCAATATAAAATTTCTAACTTCAGTTAAAAAATTGGAGAGTTATAAAACAAAATTGCAAAAACTTTAAACTTACCAATCCCATAAGACATCTGTATTGAGCAACCAATCCACAGATACCTAGCATAGTGACGAATATAATGGCGGAACCAACCCCGATTAAAATATACGAATCAACCTGATACAGATTGACTCCGATCAACTTAGATAAAACTTTACTGCCATATTCCGCTTCGTAGGTATAAATTCCTACACCCAATATAACCAACGCTCCAAACTGAAATATAAAAAATGGAGTTTTATATCCTTCTTTTCTGCGCTTGTTTGGGCTAATTAGAAAGTTTGAAAAAAACTTAACAGCACTGATGTACTGATATACAGAACAAATAGCCTAATGAATTTGTAGAAATACAAAAAAATATTCCATATTTGATTTTGTAATAAAAAATTCTTCAAAACTAGCAACCCAAACAAGATCAGAGCAGCTCACATTTCAATTTTCAATAATTCCACAAAACCCTTTTTAAATGTATCCACTATTTTTACTATTTTTTGCATAAAAATTCAACAGATTTAAATACTTACTAATCCAACAACTAGAAAAACCACAAATAAATATTTTATCCATAAGCCAATGCCTTTACTCTGATCATAACCACAGCGACGGAATTCCAGGAGATCATTGTTTAGTTCCTCAGAATCCAGAGAATAAGAATTGCCCGTCATTTTCTCGGCGCCAACACTAGACTAGACTCGACTAGATGTACAGTTACTATTAATAGCCTTTTCTTCTTAACTCATATCATAATCTAGAAATATAAAACAACATTGATAGAAAATTTGAACAACATAAAGAAACGAGGAGCACATATAACAAATACAAAACACAAGACAATATGGACAGTATGGAATATAACATACTTCTTTAATACAGTTAGGCACATAACGTTATCGAATATAACATACTTCTTTAATACAGTTAGGCACATAACGTTATGTAATATAACATACTTCTTTAATACAGTTAGGCACATAACGTTATGGAATATAACATACTTCTTTAATACAGTTAGGCACATAACGTTATGGAATATAACATACTTCTTTAATACAGTTAGGCACATAACGTTATGGAATATAACATACTTCTTTAATACAGTTAGGCACATAACGTTATGGAATATAACATACTTCTTTAATACAGTTAGGCACATAACGTTATGGAATATAACATACTTCTTTAATACAGTTAGGCACATAACGTTATGGAATATAACATACTTCTTTAATACATTTAGGCACATAACGTTATGGAATATAACATACTTCTTTAATACAGTTAGGCACATAACGTTATGGAATATAACATACTTCTTTAATACAGTTAGGCACATAACGTTATGGAATATAACATACTTCTTTAATACAGTTAGGCACATAACGTTATGGAATATAACATACTTCTTTAATACAGTTAGGCACATAACGTTATGGAATATAACATACTTCTTTAATACAGTTAGGCACATAACGTTATGGAATATAACATACTTCTTTAATACAGTTAGGCACATAACGTTATGGAATATAACATACTTCTTTAATACAGTTAGGCACATAACGTTATGGAATATAACATACTTCTTTAATACAGTTAGGCACATAACGTTATGGAATATAACATACTTCTTTAATACAGTTAGGCACATAACGTTATGGAATATAACATACTTCTTTAATACAGTTAGGCACATAACGTTATGGAATATAACATACTTCTTTAATACAGTTAGGCACATAACGTTATGGAATATAACATACTTCTTTAATACAGTTAGGCACATAACATTTTAACACAATATACAAGTCGTCATCAGATCACACGTGAATCTGTGTTGAAACATTATGTGCCTAACTGTATTAAAGAAGTGTGTTATATTCCATAATATTGTCTTGTGTTTTGTTATATGTGCTCTTCGCTTCTATATGTTTTATTTTCAAGCTAAGGGCTCACAGTCATTTCTCTGTGTCTAACTGTAGTGTAGTGTGTTATATTCCATAATAATGTCTTATGTTTTGCAACATTAAGTTGTTTGATAATTTGTGAGCCATTTATTTCACTATCACATCATTTTAATCTCCTCCAAAATTAGCTTCATTGTAAAAGTGATTTTCTAAACTTTGTCTGTGTATCCGGGACACTGATAGCATCCGATATCTGTAGTCGCGTTTTATGATGTCACTGAGAGTGATCTTCATAGATATCAAAAGTAGCTTCTGGTAGATCACTGTCAGTGACATCATAAAACGTGTTAGTTTTTTGCAAGAATCAATCAGAATGGATATTGTGCAAATTGATGCTATCAGTGTCCCCGATACACATATAAAGTTTAGAAAACCTTTTAACAAATCCCTTTAATGAAAAAGATTCCCTTCATTGCACACTGCTTGACATTGTCATCCAGGGACAGAAAAATAAGGTTGAAAAAAGTCAATGTCCTTGTAATTTCCATTGATGATTCAAACCATTTGACTTACATGATTATCATATCTTGAAAACCTCAGAATATCTAAAATCTTCAGGATGGGGAAAACCACCAAAATTCCAGGTAAGCTGCCAAATCTTGTCCAAAATCATCCAAAGCTAATGATCAGGAGGTGAAACTAATGACGCTTCTGTTTACATGTCGGTCTTTCCTTTGATGTGTCTCCCTCTAGTGGTCAGGTAAATGACAGGTAGAAATGTCTCACCTGTTAAATAGAGTTATCTCCCTTTTACCACAATTAATTTCTCCATGAAGGTGTCTCCCTCTAGTGGTCAGGTAAATGACAGGTAAAAATGTCTCACCTGTTAAATAGAGTTATCTCCCTTTTAACACAATTAATTTCTCAGATAAATTCTCACTAACCCATAACAAAAACTGTTGTTAATTTCTTCTACCTAGCTATTTGTTAAATAAAATTAAAAAAATAAAATCACTACTGAATGATTTTTAAAAGCCTTAAATTTGTTTATTCTTGAAAGTTTGGCCTTGTTTTTGGTGATTTCAATCCAATATTTCACCCTGATAAAATTGTTGAAATCTAACAGCCTCACATTATAGGCCAACCTCTCTCACTGACATTAAAATAACTGCTGATAAAATCCCTTAAGAAACCACCAATTAGTGCAAGTAGCCTACCACATTTGGGCAACTCAAAAAATTAAATGCAGTGGAATCAATGGATTGGCCCAGCAGATGACAATCCAACTTACTAATTTACTCTTTGATCTACATGAAATGGTAGATGAATATGTGAGAAACTCATAGAGGTACTGTGACCCCTTTTTATCATATATGGGAAAAAAAACATATATAAAGTTTATTTTTTAATCAGTTTTGCAAAAACACTACAAAGATAATAAATTGAATTTTGAAACGAACTGTTATAAATGCATACTAATTTATAAGTCTTAAATCTTAAAGTGAATATTGGGATATACACTTTGAAATGATGATACCATTAAAGAATGGATCTCGAAATTTCATTTGAGTTTTCTAATCGATGATCTCATAAGGTCATAATGGACCAAGAGAACATTTCTTTAATTTACATTAAATTCAACTCCATGCATAAATAAATTACAATGTATACCACAAAAAAAAACATATCACATATAAATTTAGAAATGTGATATACAGTACATCAAAAATTGCCTTTTTCTGAAGTTTATTTCCAAGAAACTATGGTGGGAAATGGGACAAAAAATAAAAATATAAGAGGTATGATATCTTGGCCTCCTAATCTCAAAAATATAACTTAAAGGGATATGTTCACTGTCTCAGAGACTTGAAATTTTTAGCTAAGCTAATCAGTAATAGTGTTCACAACTCTACCTTAATATTTCAGCCCTTCAAATCCTGGTGAAGCCATAATTATCAGCATTTGAAAGCCAAAACTATGACTTGTATAGAATACACATTTAAGGAAATTGAAAGTTTAGGTAGAGATATAATTGAAAGAATTATGCAATTTTCATGCAGTTCTAGCACTTATGGTGGATATTCACATATATTCAAGGACCAAATCAATCTTCAAAAATATTGAACATTATCCTTTAAGAAATTTTCAGTGCTCCAGTCATCTGAATGGTTAAGCACTACAATATATTCAAATTTATAATCCAATTAGGTTACGATATTTCTTAAAATCTGGATTTGAATTAAATGACAGAAATGGACAATTTGTTCCAGATTATGTAAGGGATTAGAATGAACCACAAATATATTTTTGCAAATTTATCAGGTGCCACAAAATTTTTTTCAAAATTTAGAGAGGTAATATTACAGCTGTTGGTAAACCGATCTCTTTCAAAAAGAGTTGCTACCGTCAAAGCTTTGAGACTATTTTCGACACACGTTATATGCAAAATGCAAAGAGATGGTTTTAGTAAGGTTTTCAAGAATATGGCCCCTGGTTTTGAATCCCTGAAGTGGAATGTATCACAATTGGTATATAAATATTATGTTGGTCGCTGATTATTTTTCGGGAGCCAGACTCCAATGGATATATCACAACCAGCAGACGCTAACACACCATTCATATAACTGATCTAAAAACAGAAATGTTATAGTTAATAAAAGACTTGTATCTTACTGAAAAGCTTTCCATTATAAATGCTCCTAAGCACACGTATTTGAACAAACGTTCCGAACTTGTCTCGAAGTGTAGACACGAGAATAAATTCTACTTGTCTAACTTCAGTAGGGACGCAGGATGAAATAAATCAGTTGTCTGAAGATCGCACAGCGTGAAACTCTGAGTAACAACATGTTTCAGGTTCTATTTTAATATTTTTAATAGTTAATAAAAGATATAAAAGATATGAAGAGGAGTTATATCGGCATTAACCTGTTCTCCAATCCATTTTCTGAACGAAATAAAATATTGTTTACAAAATATATATATGCACAGCAGTTGACAAATCCAAGGAACAATTTTCAGCCTATTAGAAAAATTTATCAATTTAAAAACTTCATCTCAGAGATACAGGTTTGTGTCTTCATTGTCTCCATGGCATTGATTGGAGGATTTTTAAGAAAAACAACTCAAATGACCACTAGTCTAGTCTCTACAATTAAGTCGGCAGTTGCATATGAGGCTGCAATGATTTACCGATACATCGATGCATTGCGAATAATTTCCAAATTTACGCTTTTATTGCGATTCTGTATTGTGACCCTGTGTATCGTTGCAGGTCTAGTTGCGTACTTTAGTTATATACTTTTTGTTAGTGCAGCGATAACTGAACACAACAGCAGTCTAGTTCACCCAAACTCGTTGCTTGTGTAATCTAAATCAAGGGCAATAACTCAATACATACCCCAGTTACGTCATCCCAATGTTGTTTCAGTGTAGTTATTGCCGTGGGATTTAATGTGGGTTGTAGAACTTTGATCGTGTTATCGCTACTTGAAGTAAAAATAGCTCCAGGAGTTCTTTGTACACCAGTCAGCTTACCGGTATGGCCGACATCATACGTCTAAAATAACGATAAATTTATAAACGTTAAAGGTATTGTAAACTGTATTTCTAAACTTTGTATATGTATCATACAATTCCACTAAAACTAACACGTTGCATGATGTCACTGACAGTGATCTAAGCTACTATTGATATCTATGCAGATCACTGTCATAAAACGCGTTAGTTTTAGTGGAATTGCAAGAACCACAGACGTTGGAATGAAAATTAGAATGGCGCAAATTGATGCTATCAGTGTCTCCGATACACATACAAAGTTTAGAAAATCACTTTACAATTCCTTTAAAATCAACATGCTATGTGCAATGAGTGAAAATATTGCCAGGAGAGCAGCAGGGGAAACTCTATCAAACTAAATTAAAATAATAATAATAATAATAACTTTATTCACAATCTCTCAAGGAGACATAAGATATTATAAACGTATGAACTTAATCAAGTGAAACAATATGATTATCTTACATATGTACAAATACAATTTTCACAATTCGTTAAAATATATCATTATTATATAAGCTTTATTCTCACAATAAATAAGTAAGTCATTTTGGAAATTCTTTTAGGATTATATTTACAAATTTACATAGATTGGTTAGTTTTATACCTGTACAGTTAAATAGTTCATTCATTTTGGTTGTAGAAGGATGTCGATAATAAAAAATAGGGATGTATTTCTCTCTATGTTTAGCTAACTTGGAACAAATGAAAACGTAATGGAATTCATCCCCAAGTTCACATGAGTTACAAAGATTGCATGTTCTTAGATTTCTGGGCGTATTTTGCAATATGAAAACTTACAGCCACCATGTTAAATTCACCATGTGTCGTATCCATCAGATGTAATTTCCCAGTTTTATCCCCAAACCAGAGTTGATTATCACCATAATTAAAATCTAACGGGTAGCAGTTCTCTAGCTGAAAATATAATACACAGTTTCAAAAGGTCGAAGAAAATAAAGAGAAAGATGGAAAAAAGACATTATACAACATTGCAAGATGAAAATTTAATTTCCTTTATTCAATGGCTTCACTCTTTTGGCGCTCACTTTATTTTGTGACCCCCTTAATTCATTGTCATCATCGTTTGCTTGGATACGAGGAAATGAAGGTCGTTATGTTTGAGAGTTTGGTTCTCGAACGGGCGTGAAAGTCCGATGACCTTAAATAAGTCATCTTCACTTATAATTCCAGTCAACCCAGCTGTAAATGGGTACAGATAATCTGGGAAAGATCAATGTCAAGAGGTTTGGCCAAGGACCAGTTGGGAGAAATGATCTTCACTGAACCTTAGTTGTTATCCTTGTAAAATATAGATGTTTCTTTCTTACCTCTATAGTTTTATAAACTGATCCCGCCCTACGATCAAATATTTTAATCGTCTTATCTTCACTTCCTGTTATCACATATTTATCGTCCCCGGCAACACATAAAACAGGTTGACGATGTATAGACTTAAAGACGACTTTTTTGTCTCGCGGGTCGATCAAATTTAAACGTTTATCGTAACTACCAGCTGCTATAAAATTTGGTTCCATATAAAGGGAGAGAACTGCAGATTTGCATCTGTAAAGTAAGAGAACATGCTTACTCTTTTTGAAACACCTGATGGTACTTCTCTTTAAAGAAATCCACTACTAGCCTTCAAATCCATGTGTATCTATACAGTGTAGTTTGCTAGGTTAAAATTGGATGACACACCTTAACACATGTAGGAAGTGAAAGGTTTGTGTGATTTTCTGTATTTTCTTGTCCTTCTGAAAAATATTTATATTCAGTGGCGAAGAGAAAAAATTTTCCAGGGGAAATTTTCAATTTTGTGTTTTCAAAGGGAAACTTGAGAAAGAATTTTGGTCTGAGGGGAAGCACTATGGCCTTCTCCCTCTAAAACTAAATTGTGACTTACTTGAACTTTGTTATCGGCTCACAACCAGCGTCTACATCCCATAATTTAATAAATGTATCCCAAGATCCTGTAGCTAGTTGATTATCTACGGATGCTAGAGACCAGATCCAACCCTGATGTTCTTTCCTGTCACTATACACTAGCATGTCTTTCATACTATCTACAGGCCGGTCTGAGTCGTACCGATCTAAGTTTAAAACAGTCAGATATCTGTCTCTAGAACCAGCTGCTAGTATCGAACCATTCTAAAAATAAAAGAATCAAAATGGCTGATGAAATGAAAAATTAGCTGCCCACGTACAAACCACTACCGGAAGTTACTATTGATATCTATGCAGATCACTGTCAGTGACGTCACAAAACACGTTAGTTTTAGTGGAATTGCAAAAACCACTGTCGTCGGAATGGAAATTGGAATGGAGCAAATTGATGCTATCAGTGTCCCTGATACACATACAAAGTTTAGAAAACCTCTTTACAATCCCTTTAAATTGTTCTTAACATTCACATATATTCACGACCCAAATCAACCCTAAAATGTTGTTTCCCTTTCAGATTCTTTTTCAATGTTAGAGCTTCAAAATGGTTTACCTTCATTAAATGTACAGTATCTACCGCAGCGAATAAACCAGCATTGTATGATATATGATGATAGTATTCTTCAGGATTCAGCCATTTTCTATTGTAATCTTCTCGTGCTATACAACCTTCCTTCCAGTCAAAATCATCAACTACACAAAATACAGAAATAGATAACCATTGTAAAAATACAACATGACAGGCCAAGTAAATACAAGGATAGGTTGTCAGGCAAGATAACATAAGCCCAACCAGCAGTTTTGTTTGAAACAAGGTATTTGTTAGAACTGTAAAACATCATCAGCCTAAGACTTCAATCACAGCATGGGTTAGAATAATACCTTCAACCCTGGTTTTCCCCTTTAATTTATGCAGACTAGACAGAGGGAGTCTGACACAGAAGAGGCATCTGTTGTTCGGAAGGAAAATAACCTATGTTATTTGTGCTACTGGCTGAGTACATTAAAGATACTATGATAGTTGAAATTGGAAAAGTTTAAGGTCATGCCACTGCTCATTTTGGTTTTATACCAAGTCCTAGATAAAATTTCAGAAATCAAACCTTTAACAGCAGGGTATTGTTCTGGCCATCTTTTATAAATTCTTAACTTCCAATAAACGTCGCCGGAAAATATCTGCTGAAACGCTTGACAAACTTTACATAAACTTTTAATCACTGTCTTCGCGTCGACAAAATCACAGATATACATGAGAATCTCAGTTGGTAGCAGATCTAATCTCAGAGTATTGTCAGGTGTCTCTTCTTCGGATTCATTAATAATTTTCACATTTTCTTCATCTGATTTGGTCCCAGGTTCCATTGTTGATTAAGTTGTTAATTAACAAATTAACCTGAAATAGATTATTAATATACAGTGACATCTCGTTATATCGACAACATTAAAGAGATTGTAAAGTTGTTTTTCTAAACTTTGTATGTGTATCGGGGACACTGATTACTGATAGCATCAATTTGCGCCATTCCAATTTCAATTTCAACGTCCGTAGTTCTTGCAATTCCACTAAAACTAATGCGTTTTATGACGTCACTGACAGTGATCTACCAAAAGCTACTATTAATATCTATGCAGATCACTTTCAGTGACGTCATAAAACGTGTTAGTGTTAGTGGAATCGCAAGACCAACAGGAATGGTAATTGGAATAGCGCAAATTGATGCTATTAAAGTCCAATTCCTGTCACACTGTCTTGTAGCGGCAATACCAGTTTGTTCAATTTATTCGTCTTGCATTTCAATCGAGCTTAGAAAAAGTTATGATGCCAAAGTCAGTTCTTTCAAAATGCCAGAACTTACTCCAATCATCTAATCTTTATTTAAAAAATACCTCCAGGTGTATTATCTAATAGTTTAATTGAAATCTGCGTCAAGTCTATTTTTAATCAAATGATTGTTTAATGATTCACACAAAATGATGTGGATATGTCCAAAAATAAAATTGGTTCCTTGTCAATATTTGACATTTGCAACAAATTCTAGATCAGATTAAAATGAAATCTATGACAATTGAAGGGGGAACATTTGCTGCACTGAAATACCCACCTAGCCTTAAACGATCGTATCAAAATTTCAAGAAATAGGACGGAATTTTAATGCGTTTCAAATTTAAACACCATTTTGCTAAAAATGAAAGTAGAATGTAAATAAAGGAAAGATAACTCACTAGAATATTTTATCCAATGAAAAATTATGTAACAAAATAAAACCATTTCCTTGGATTAAAGAAAAATTTAGTATCCTTTCATTTTGTAAACACGATTTTTTGGTTGAATCTGGAGTTTTTGAAAAATATCTTCAGTTGTCAACAAAACTTTAATGATTCTTGAAAATCGATTTTATTGATTGACAGTTTTATTATCCAGTCGTTTCCTTTCCTATGCCTTTTCATTAAAAAATTCAGTCTGGATAATCAAAGTGTCATCTTTCCGGTCGTTTCCGGCGAATTTCGTCACAAATTTCGGAATTTATTCAGAAGAAGCCAAAATGGCGTGGCAGCCAGAAGAGTCGGGGCTTCAACAGATTTTACAACTTTTAAAGGAGTCCCAGTCCCCCGATACGGCAACTCAGAGAGCCGTTCAACAAGTATCCTTTTGATCGGGGAAAATATCCCATGGGAAGCGCCATCAGTCGCGTAGATTCGTCGGCATTCGAGTTTGAAAACACAACCACGTGCATAATCTTGTGATTTGCGAAATCGGCATGGCGGAATTTTTTTTTCCTGATTTATGATTTCGACCTAGATAAGATCACTGAATTATGGAAACTAATTGATTATTTTGTATTTTTCCTTATCTATTATTTTAGAAATTAGAAGAATTGAATGGATACCCAGATTTCAATAACTATCTCATTTTCGTTCTCACAAAATTGAAAACTGAAGGTATGAAAATGAAAATAAAACTGGCTAGTCATGGAAATAGGAATGTCTATTTCCTTGTTTCTAGGAACTAGAATTTATGTCAGCAATGAACAAAATATTTTCCAATGATGACATTTCCCTTAGTTAAATCTGGTTTGAACTTTGAATCAAAGAATGTTGTGGATTATTTCCATTCAACAAAAAATATCCATTCCAAAACCTTCAATCCAATGTTAAAATTTCTTTTTAATTCCCCAATATGGATACAAAGGTTGAACCATTCCACAGCACATACGCAGGCTGGATAACTGACTAGTTATTTGGTACTAAAATTGTGCTGAGATAAAAATAGAATCCGTCGCAGCGTTTGAAGTTTTTTTATCATCAAAATATCTTCATTATCGCACTGGTTCTGACATATATTTGCAAAAAAAAATTGTTAAGTTGTGCTGGGACTAGGGAATGCAAATAGGGGTCTTACTGATTAATTGGGGGACAGTTGTCTGAGCTTTGATTATAGTTGTGGAAAAGCCAAAATGAGCAAGCCTACCATAGAGGGTTTGAGGGGTTTTCCTTGTAGCAAAAATCTAAATAAAATTGATTTGATGCTAAGCTTTGTAACATATTTGGGGCAAATGAATGTATGAAATTCTTATTTTATTAATGTCTTAGAAATCAAGTACCTGTAAGAGCAACATCCTCCACTGGGGGTGCCACTGATCTGTGCATTACCCATAATCCAGTTGGTTTCAATTTCATTTATTGATTTATAACAATTTTATCTTCCAGATGATCCTACCAGATCTTTGAGTGGTTTAATTTTAAAAAATAACGTTCGAGCTCATTTTGAGAAGTTTCCAGCAGAAGTGACAACGTTTATTAAACAAGAATGTTTGAACAGTATTGGCGACCAGTCACCGTTGATTCGGGCTACGATTGGTATCTTAGTAACCACTATCGTAGCGAAGGGTGAACTACGAAACTGGACCGAATTGTTACCCACACTTTGTCAGTGTCTGGAGTCGGAAGATTACAATATCTGTGAGGTGAGGGCAAGAATGGGTTCAATTTGACAGGCAGCAAAATGTAGTTGGAGGGCAAGAATGGGTTCAATTTGACTGGGAACAAAATGTAGTTGGAGGGCAAGAATGGGTTCAATTTGACTGGGAACAAAATGTAGTTGGAGGGCAAGAATGGGTTCAATTTGACTGGGAACAAAATGTAGTTGGAGGGCAAGAATGGGTTCAATTTGACAGGCAGCAAAATGTAGTTGGAGGGCAAGAATGGGTTCAATTTGACTGGGAACAAAATGTAGTTGGAGGGCAAGAATGGGTTCAATTTGACTGGGAACAAAATGTAGTTGGAGGGCAAGAATGGGTTCAATTTGACTGGGAACAAAATGTAGTTGGAGGGCAAGAATGGGATTAACTTTACAACCATTTAAAATCACCCTCCACCCATTTTAAAACATCAGCCATACATACCAGTACCCGGTATATATAGTTTCATTTTGATGGGATGTAAATCGGTTTGGAAGTTCAAAAAAAGCTTTATGTGTACCGGTATCGAAAAGATAATTGGCACATCATTTCTAGCCTTGTGTTAGGGCTAAAAAAAAAATTTAACAGCAAAGAGTAAAATATAAAATTGCAAGACTGTTAAAAGAAAATTGAACAATTACTTAAAGGGGTTGGCATGCAGACGACATGACATGAAGAAAACCTTTAAATTGTGAACTTGGTCAGTGGCTTCCACAAGCTAAATGTACAAGCTAAAAAAATTCTTAATTATCTTAATTTCAGGGAGCTTTTGGAGCCCTACAGAAGATTTGTGAAGATTCTGCTGAATGTTTAGACAATGATTCTGTTAATAGACCATTAAATATTCTTATTCCTAAATTTCTACAGTTCTTCAGACATCAAAGTCCTAAAATCAGGTTAGTTCATAGGAAATGGAGTTTTACATCCCACTTACACTGGAATTAAGGGATTGGAAAGATTTTTTTTGTGAACAATTCAGGGCTATTTATGTGCTTTTGTTTGCTTTGTTTTAACTTTCACTTTGGTGTCTTGTGGTTCTTGTTAATCATTAGGACTCGACTGTCAATATTACAGATATTTAGATATACATTGCTTTTACAATTTTGACGTAAAGATCCACAAATGTCTTCCTGAAAATTGGAACAATGCAAATAGGTAAATAAATGTCATTAGTGTTAAGTGTATTTGGAATGCTAAACATTTGAAAACCGCACATACGCAGGCTGAATAACTGACTAGTTATTTGGTACTAAAATTGTGCTGAGATAAAAATAGAATCCGTCGCAGCGTTTGAAGTTTTTTATCATCAAAATATCTTCATTATCGCACTGGTTCTGACAGTTAAATGAAGTGATGTAAAATTACTAGTTTAGTGTTGAAATTCTACAAAATATATTTGAGTTATATGTTCAGGGGCCTTATTCTCGCAACCTTAACTTGAGATGATTTTAGTGGTCCAGTAATCTGATTGGTCAGTTTCTTAAATCGGCTTTAAATTAGGTATTATTATCCAATCAGATTGTTGTATTTTTTAAAATCTTAATTTTATCTAAGTTGAGTTATCGTGAATAAGGCCAAAGAACTTTCATATAAGTCGTTTTTCACTCATAATGAACTCTACCTTAGGATAGAAAATTGATGGCGTCTGTTTTGACTACTTTTTAGGGGCTTGTTTTATGATATTACTTCTAAAACAGTAAGGAACAATCTATTAAAACTATTCTGTGTATTTCAGGTCCCATGCTATAGCGTGTGTTAACCAGTTTATTATCAGTCGTACCCAGGCTTTGATGGTTCATATTGATACTTTTATAGAGGTGAGGATTTATTATGTAAAATTGATATCGAAAATATTTTCCAACTCTATGGATATGTTGTTATAGCCACAGGGGCTCATAGTTATATTTAAAAAAATATATATAACTACGAGCCCCTGTGGTTATAGCCCCATAACCTTGCAATCTTGGTAATGAGGTTTTCTAAGCTTTGTATGTGTATCGGGGACACTGATAGCATCAATTTGCACCATTCCAAGTTCCATTCCGACGTCTGTGTTTCTTACAATTCGAGTTTTATGACGTCACTGACAATGATTTGCATAGATATCAATAGAAAACCTCTTTACAATCCCTTTAAGATACAATATCCTGAGAATAAAACTGAATTTTAATTCTAAAAAATTTATGATTGATGAATGCGGTGTCTGGAAATCGTACTTGTATGCTGCTGTCCCGATAAAATTAGCCCTTATTGAATATGCCTGTCTTAATAAGATTTTAAGATAGGTTAACTTTATAAAATATATTTTTGCAATGTCAATAATTCAAAATTTCTATATTTTTCAGAATTTATTTTTCCTGGCTAGTGATGAGGATACAGAAGTTCGTAAGAATGTTTGTCGAGCCCTGGTGATGTTGGTGGAAGTCAGAATGGATAGATTGATGCCACATATCAACAATATTATAGAGGTAAGTCTGTGTCATGAGAAACTGTAAAAGGGGTGTAGAGTGCCTTGTGGTATTATAAACTGAATAACTTGATTACATCAGAGGTCAAATTCTCTTGTCATGGTTTCTAGTCTTCTGGGGCCTTATTCTCGAAAACTTAACTTACAATGATTTTAGTGTTCCAGTCGTCTGATTGGACAATCACTAAAATTTATTCTAAATATAGCTTTATTATCCAATCAGATTACAGTATTTCTTAAAATCTGAATTTTATCTTAGTTAAGTTTTCGAGAATAAGGCCCCAGGACTAGTTAAAAACTGAAAAAAGGGGTGTAAAGCTCATGGGATTATCAAATAAAATGAACTGAATACCAATGGCACATATTATGATTAATGTGGCTCTCTGAGTGTAATTCCCCTAGGGTGGGTTCTCCAGAAATATGAAGAGAATGATGATTAAAAAGCTAGATACCATTTATTTTATAAATGACAACCTCCGGCTGACTGACTCTTTATTTTTTATACTCAATCTTTAACCCCTGAAGCCCCCCTCCCCCAAAGCATGTTCAACAAACTGCACGTTAATAGTTGCTATGTAATAGGAATTGAAAGATTAAGAAGAAAGAGAATGATGATTAAAAAGCTAGATACCATTTATTTTATAAATGACAACCTCCGGCTGACTGACTCTTTATTTTTTATACTCAATCTTTAACCCCTGAAGCCCCCCTCCCCCAAAGCATGTTCAACAAACTGCACGTTAATAGTTGCTATGTAATAGGAATTGAAAGATTAAGAAGAAAGAGAATGATGATTAAAAAGCTAGATACCATTTATTTTATAAATGACAACCTCCGGCTGACTGACTCTTTATTTTTTATACTCAATCTTTAACCCCTGAAGCCCCCCTCCCCCAAAGCATGTTCAACAAACTGCACGTTAATAGTTGCTATGTAATAGGAATTGAAAGATTAAGAAGAAAGAGAATGATGATTAAAAAGCTAGATACCATTTATTTTATAAATGACAACCTCCGGCTGACTGACTCTTCATTCAAATTTCAATTCAATTTCCCCCATTGCACAGTTCATGAATTTATTAAGGACGATATAAAGTATAGTCTAATCTATTAAGTTGACCAAGAGAAATGATGACAAACTATCAGCATCCTAAACTTGATTTTAAGATGAAAACACCCTTCCTACTGTCTGATCTCACAATTTACCTCATTGCACATTGCACTCGGGTTGACTCTAGAACATGGTTTTGAATATGGCCAATAGGAACATGTAAATGTCGTCTAAGAAATTGACCAAGAGAAATGATGACAAACTATCAGCATCCTAAACTTGATTTTAAGATGAAAACACCCTTCCTACTGTCTGATCTCACAATTTACCTCATTGCACATTGCACTCGGGTTGACTCGAGAACATGGTTTTGAATATGGCCAATAGGAACATGTAAATGTCGTCTAAGAAATTGACCAAGAGAAATGATGACAAACTATCAGCATCCTAAACTTGATTTTAAGATGAAAACACCCTTCCTACTGTCTGATCTCACAATTTACCTCATTGCACATTGCACTCGGGTTGACTCGAGAACATGGTTTTGAATATGGCCAATAGGAACATGTAAATGTCGTCTAAGAAATTGACCAAGAGAAATGATGACAAACTATCAGCATCCTAAACTTGATTTTAAGATGAAAACACCCTTCCTACTGTCTGATCTCACAATTTACCTCATTGCACATTGCACTCGGGTTGACTCTAGAACATGGTTTTGAATATGGCCAATAGGAACATGTAAATGTCGTCTAAGAAATTGACCAAGAGAAATGATGACAAACTATCAGCATCCTAAACTTGATTTTAAGATGAAAACACCCTTCCTACTGTCTGATCTCACAATTTACCTCATTGCACATTGCACTCGGGTTGACTCGAGAACATGGTTTTGAATATGGCCAATAGGAACATGTAAATGTCGTCTAAGAAATTGACCAAGAGAAATGATGACAAACTAACAGCATCCTAAACTTGATTTTAAGATGAAAACAACCTTCCTACTGTCTGATCTCTCAATTTACCTCATTGTATACTGCATGGCTTTAAATTTAGAATGGCTAAGAATAAAAAAGTGTAAATTCTGAATGTGACCTACGGTTCTGGGGCCTGTTTCTCAAATAATTGTCTTAAGTGGAATTATTCATTGTAAAAATGACAAAATTATGACAAAATTTAGCGCCAGATATTTTTAGAAACGGTCCCTTGGACAATTGATTTCCAAATTGGAGTAGATGAAACTAATTAAGAAATTACCAATTGAGCATCTTTTCTAGTGTATAAATTATAAATTTAAATTTGTATGATATATTTCAGTATATGTTGCTAAGGACACAAGACAATGATGATGGAGTGGCGCTGGAAGCGTGTGAATTCTGGCTATCTCTGGCAGAACAGGCTGTATGTAAAGAAGTATTGTCAAGTCATATTGCCAGATTGGTTCCCATACTTGTTAAAGGGATGAAATATTCAGAGATTGATATCATATTGCTCAAGGTAAATTTTATGAAATCTTTACAAGAAAATCATCAAGACGTCAAAAAAAAAAATGGGACCGAGAGCCCCCTTTCTCAAAAAATCTAATAATCAATTTGTGAGTGGTATTTCTCGATGTAAAATACATATGACAATACTTTTTGTGAAACGTGGCCCAGGTCATGAAAGTAACTTTCTGAACCCTTGTTTGGATTGCAGCCAATCTTCTTATTCTGTAAATATAATGATAGGATTACAAGTCATTTGTTGATAAATAGAGGACTCGTCACGAGTGTTTTTGAATACGTGAAATATCAACTGAGTCTAAGATAATCAGTATTTTTCGAGCCTTTGGAGAGAAAAATACCGATTATCTTAGACGAGGTTGATATTTCACGTATTCAAAAACACGAGTGGGGAATTCTATTTATCATATAACCCCACTGTATCCCCAATTAAGGTACTTTTGACCGTATTATAATGTAAGAAAACGCTGACATATGAAACTTGACTGTGTATGAATACATAATCTGTAAAATGTGCCTTGCCGATTAGTGTTATTGCGCGACCGAAATAGTTCACAAAGTAAAACATGTGATATTAAAATCCTGTTAAAAAATAAAGACAAAATACATTGAACACTGTTTAATACAATTATTAAAACAAATACGAACAGTAAACAAGGTTCAAAACTTTAGTTGGAGTTTGTTTATTGAAAAAAAGTAGTCCGGCTGTCGGGTACCTAATTTGCATATTGACCTAATTTACCTAATTTGCATAGTTATGTAATGCCGAGTTGATACGTGTTTATATGTAATGGGCTTATCACAGGGATATTTGTCCTATTTATATGATAAATGATATTCTCAAGCTGTGTCTAATTTACGGTTACCGCTCTTGTCCTTGTCAAATTGATGTCCTGCACAAATTAGATTATACCTTGTCTTGTCGATGGCAATATTTAACGGGAGGTATTCTTGTGCATACAGAAACACTTACTACACTTGGTTGGTAGATAACCGTTAACGTTCGCTTCCAACCAAATCTGGTATCTCAAAATTACTACACCAAAATCAATACCATTTATAAAGCTTCAAAACTTTCTTTAGGGTTTTTCCTAATATTGTGTTCGTGTGTTTGTTTCCAGGGAGACGTGGAAGAAGATGAAATGATTCCTGACAATGAATCAGACATTAAACCACGATTCCATAAATCTAAAACACACAATCAGAAACGAGCAGAAGATAATGCTGAAGAGGTAAAGAAAGTTTCTATTTAGACATAAAATCGGAGGCACCATCTTGGTTTTATTTTAACTGATGCAGATTTCTTTCAGTTGTAAAGCTTATGGTATTGAGAGGCAAAACTTAGATTATTATATTCCAAAAAGAAACTATTTGAATATAGATTGGAAATCAACCAAGAGCACAAGTGTATGCTTTTTTTACTGCGCAAGATGGCTGGCAATCATGGCTGTGTCAAATTGTTATTCTCGAAGGTTTAAAGGCTGAGACAACTGATGGAAGTCTTTGACGTATAAACGATATAGTAAAGATAGTAAAACTATTAAATATATTTCAGGATGGAGAATCAGAAGAAGGGTATGATGATGACGAAAGTTTATCAGACTGGAATCTCAGTAAGTTGATTCTTCATTTATCATTAGAAAGTTCTAAAATCCACATTTTTTTACAATATTATTAAAGACCTGCCAGGCTTATAGCAAACAGTAATTCAATCGGGACACAGGTTGGCTGCAAAATTAATCATAAATGTGCTAATGCGTATTCATTCAATTTTGCAGCCAACCTGTGTCCTGATACATGACCATACACGCCATAGGGTAACAGTTTATTGCTTGAAACTTTAAAAATTTATGGATTAAACTGTTCAAATGTTATAATTTCATTTCTTGCAATTTATGATCTCATTCTGTGTTATTTTTAAATTCATTCCTATTTTTTCATAGGAAAGTGTTCAGCTGCAGCGTTAGATGTTCTAGCTAATGTGTTCCATGAAGACATTTTACCTATTCTACTTCCAATCTTGAAAGAGACGTTATTTAGTAATGACTGGGAAATACGAGAGTCTGGTATTCTGGTGCTCGGGGCGATTGCCGAGGGCTGTATGACCGGGATGATGCCCCACCTACCCGAACTGGTACCCTATCTTATCAACTGGTTGTCTGATAAAAAGGCGTTGGTTCGTTCCATCACCTGTTGGACCCTGAGTCGTTACGCTCACTGGGTCGTAGGTCAACCTCACGAGAGATATTTAAAACCATTGATGACTGAGGTAAGATGATTTCTTTTTTTATCAAATTTTATTATTGTAATGGGATATGGAAATACGCCCATTTCACAAAATCTCAAAAACAGTCTTCATGTAGCAGTGGAAATAAACTAGGTCTGGTCCTGGATTGTTAATAAATTTGAAAATAAGTGACACTGTTCTTATTCTATTTCCTATAGAAACAATGTTCATTGTCTATTTTTCTTGATAGATTTTCTGCGGAAAAATTGAAGAGTATGATGATTAAAAAGCTAGATACCATTTATTTTATAAATGACAACCTCCGGCTGACTGACTCTTCATTTTTATACGCCCTCATCTCTCTATGGACGTATATTGTCGGCACCCCCTGTCCGTCCGTCAACATTTGCTAGAGTTTTTGATGGAATCAAATGAAATTTGATGTATACATATTCATAAAACGAAGATCAAGTTCAAATTTGAGCTATTTTCGATCATTAGAAGTAGAGTTATTGCCCTTGCCCCAAATCTTAAATATACTATTACTCTCTTAGTTTTCAACCAATTTTGTTGAAACTTAAAATGGATGTTATTGGACCTAAATCGAAAGGTTTGAGAAAGTTTAGTTTACTCCTGATTAAATTTAAGGCTTTTGCGTTAGGCAAACCCCCCTGCTGGTGTAAAAAGTTCCTTTTTTACAACAAGAATATTAAATTGACCTAGAATGAAGAGAATGATGATTAAAAAGCTAGATACCATTTATTTTATAAATGACAACCTCCGGCTGACTGACTCTTTATTTTTATACGCCCTCATCTCTCTATGTGGATGTATATCGGCACCCCCCTGTCCTTTCGTCAGCCCTACAGTTGAAATTTGATTTAGAATGTAGAGTATGATGATTAAAAAGCTAGATACCATTTATTTTATAAATGACAACCTCCGGCTGACTGACTCTTTATTCTTTTGCTAAAACTCTGGAGAAATTCCTGTGAATACTCAGTAACTATTAGCCTAGCCTTGTGTTGTGTCGGAGGCTTAATTATTATACTGGAAATATGATAATCTTTAAATGACATTTAGAAGTAGGTAGAACATTAATTAAGAACAACCATTATGGATATACTACTCCTTTCTTCAATTTTAGTTACAGTTACTTCCCTGGGTCAATTTGGTCTATTGTAAAAACAGTTTGGGACTTAATTTTGCATTAAATACCTTTTTAGTTCTTGCTAAAAAAAAAACTGATATAATAAAAATCTGTACAAGCAAAACAATTTAGATAATCTAAAATCTTATTAAAAAAATGCCAAATTCAAGAGTAATAGTTGTATAGTAGTGGACTACTTCAAAGAGAAGTACCATCAGGTGTTTTGAAAAGAGTAAGCATGTTCTGGTTTATCTGTGAAACAGTTCAATGGTGATCTATGGACTGCATACAAAGGTTATTCATTCTTTTTGACAAGGAAATAAATTGCAGTATTAAATTTTTTTTGTTATTTCAGTTATTGAAGAGAGTGCTAGACAGTAATAAAAGAGTTCAGGAGGCAGCATGCTCCGCCTTCGCTACCTTGGAGGAAGAAGCCTGTACTGAACTAGTACCATATCTATCTTTTATTTTAGAGACCTTGGTCTATGCTTTCGGAAAATATCAGGTAAGTCATTGTTAGGGGTGGGCGGTATTTCGGTATTACCGAAAATACTGGTTCTAAAAAAATACCGGTAGTAATACCGTGACTGATTTAAAAACCGGTATACCGTGAATACCGCGAATTCTCAATAAAAATACCATGATACTGATTATTCACATTCACTGTCAAGATATTGTTAAAAATATGTGTTCTTTATGCTTATCTTAAAATCAGCTGGTCTTATTTTGATTTTTATCTTGCCTATCTGCCACACAATACATTGTAATGTGATAATCCTGTTAATTTAGTGCCTTCTTGGATAGTCTTTAACATACCAGAATATAAAAAAAAATATAGGCCTACTGTTGACAGCTGTTTCATTCAATTGAAAAAATAAATAAATCACCACCAGTCATCTCTTAAATAATATTTTAAAATATTGCCACATGAAGATAAGAAACATAAACTGTCAGCCAACTCTATAGAGAATTGATATTTCAGTGGAAATGAGACTTTTTTCACACAAAATCACCCCTTACCCCTTCTTTTGATAATAGAATATTCCGACATGCACAAATAAAGAGGTACCAGAACTATTTTGGCAAAATGCAAATGTTCCAAAAGTACCGTGACTATACCAAGTATTATATAAAATACTGCGGTATTTGAAATTGGCAATACCGCCCAACCCTAGTCATTGTATGTTTGATTAACTCTTGATCCAAACGGCACCGGATCGTTTATAAGCTGACAAAGAGAAATGATGACAAACTATCAGCATCCTAAACTTGATTTTAAGATGAAAACAACCTTCCTACTGTCTGATCTCACAATTTACCTCATTGCACAAGGCTCTTTGCTTGAATATTATATTTACTGGTAATATCTCTGACTTTGTGACTAAACTAGCCCAGGCCTTCTCAAATGGTGGCTCACAACACCCTTCAGAATGGCCCCTCAAGAGTGACCACTTCCGCTAAAATGCTATGCCATTTTTATCATAAAATGTATTTACAAAAATAAATTAAAGCCCAATTAACTGCCCAAGAGAAAAGCTAACTGGACAAGGTATCATTCTTTATTGAGACCATGAAAAAGGGCATGCAAATCTCAAAAGTACAAGTAGTCTGTATTAATTTCTTAATATATTTTCAGCATAAGAATCTGTTGATATTGTATGATGCTATTGGAACTTTAGCTGATTCTGTTGGACACCATTTAAATAAAGAGGTAAGTTATTTCATTATATCAAAGAAGATTTGTACCCGCAGTGCATCCTCTTTTGTTTCAACTTTGGAACTTGACTATATAACCTTGTATACTATACAGAGATTGACATATTGAATCAATTATAGTTCAGCCAATCAAAATCATTCTTTAGTCAGAGTTGTCTTCTTTTATGGTAAAAACAACCAATCAAAATCAATCTCAGAACAAAAGTTGTCTTCCAACTGATTTTGTTTTGCAAATCTTTCCTAAATTAGAACTGCACTAATTAAGCCGGCTGATTGACTTTATAGTTTCCCAGTGGTAGAACGGTGCACAGAATAAAAAGTGTTCGTCTACTTGAAGATATTCTTTGAGGTCTCTTCTTATAGACGGGTTCTTACATAATGTCCTAAAATAAAGAGACACTTTCCCAAAAATTCTTCACAAATAAATATTAATTTTTACATGATAAAATAGTAATAAAATTTATTGTAAGATTTCTTAAAACGTGCATTAATTTATGTGTGTAATATTGTTCACCCAAAAAATATCAGTTACACTTAAGTTGAGTTGTGTGCCCCTGTTGTCATGTGACTGGATAAGGTAAGATTGCTGTGAAAATCTTTGTGGAACAAGTTCAAAATTTCAACAATCAAAATCACAATATTTCTGTGGTTAATGTTTTCAGTCTAATTAAAATCAGACCCTAATTTCGTTTCGTTCGTTTTTTTTTAAATCCGTTTTTTTAACCACTACATTAGGGTCTGAGAACGAGACGCTGTAACAGCCGTTCACGTTAACTTTGACCTAACCTTAATGACCTTTGTTTTAACCAATGAGATCTTTGCCCTCTCCTGCGCTGGGATTTTGTTCTCGAACAATAGGTGCATTCTAGGATTCCTAAGTGCTGTAGACTAGTTTATTAGGTCATTTTTATCAAGGTTAGGTCAAAGTTAACGTGAACGGCTATTAATTTAATAATCCCATTCAAGGCAATCCAACTTACTGTCACATGAGAATAAGGGCAAGCACCTCTACTTGACTAGAGGTAAATCTTGTTAAGAAGGAACTAATCCAGACCACAATACATTACATTATTATTCAAGAAACTTCTTGTGAAGAATAATTTGTCAATAATAAAGGTCTGTTTCTATGATGATTTACAACAATCCAACTCTGATATTATTATCTGAAAGACAAACAGAATCTGAGAAACATACCTTTATTAAGATTTTCCTAGCTTTTCCTTGATTATGTCAAACACAATAATGGCCTCTCGTATTGCCAATCCAGTCAGGATAAAACATTTATCACAATTTTAGAGCTACCATTCACTGACTGTGCCATCACTTCATGCCAAGAGGTTAGGTCAAATCAGTTTTTAAAAGCATTAACTAGATGTGAAGTCATGGCTTACCTGGAAGAAATTCTTATTTTGCCGGTAATATTTGTGGTCTGTTTCCATGATGATTTACAACAATCCAACTCTGATATTATTATTATCTGAAAGACAAACACAATCTGAGAAATAGACCTTTAATAACCCTCTTAAAACTGAATAATTAAACCTTAGAAATCGTGTCCCAGTGTCTTCTATTAAAGCTAACATTGTATGATGTAGGTCCCAGAACTGTTGGGTTTATCATTGGACAATTTGAAACTAACAGCACATACGCAGGCTGGATAACTAAGTAGTTATTTGGTACAAAAATTGTGCTGAGATAAAAATAGAATCCGTCGCAGCGTTTGAAGTTTTTTATCATCAAAATATCTTCATTATCGCACTGGTTCTGACATGAAACAAAATTCCATATTTTACACAAAAAAACTTCTCATGAAGATTTGCATTGATTTTACTCAGATTCTCTGAAGAAGATAAGGATAAGGTGACTTATTTAATCGAAACAACCTTCCACGTGTTGATAAGGATGAGATTCAATCAAAATTAGCTAATGACTTATCAAGGACAATATTAAGGAAGATTTTCTTTCAATTTTGTTCTTTGTGCTTGACTTTGCCAAATCTGATGCAGAAAATTAAATTCTCCAATCTGTATTTTCAGGAATATGTAAAGATGTTGATGCCTCCGTTGATCAATAAATGGAATATGTTGAAAGATGAAGATAAAGATCTGTTTCCCCTGCTAGAGGTTTGTCACATTTTCATGTCTAGAATTTATTTTTAATTTATGCATTGGACTCGACTTAAATGTTACAAATTTTGTTGGACACTACTTTGTAGAGGATATGCTGACCCAAGGTAGTCAAAATTGTTCCCCACATTTCATGTTAAAAGTATATTTATTCTGCAGATTTCAATAACTGTTTGATGCAAGTCCATAAATATTCAATTTATTTAAATCTACAGCTACTTTTAAACTTGTCGGTTTGGAATTCAACTTTTCCATTCAGCTAATATTCATTTACACACTCGACTTCTTAAAGGAAGAGCACATACGCAGGCTGGATAACTAACTAGTTATTTGGTACTAAAATTGTGCTGAGATAAAAATAGAATCCGTCGCAGCGTTTGAAGTTTTTTATCATCAAAATATCTTCATTATCGCACTGGTTCTGACAGATTTTTTATGACAAATAGTCTTGAAAATCTCGAACAATTAATTTCATAGATCGATGGAAACTGTGGACGATTTTATCTTGTGGATCACTGAGCTCTTATTCTTTAAAATTGCACACTGCATGGCGTTTGCCTGTCTTCATTAGCCCAGAAGAAAGATAGAACAAAACACCAATTCAATTTCATGTCATTTCCCATTCCTTAAAGCGATACTATGTCTTAAAATGAACAAAAAAGTTATCAAACTGGTCAATAAGAGTATATATTCATCAACGGTGTCCAAAGTATACATACAAAATCAAATATTTCTAATCAAATAAAACTGGGGCAAAGTTGAGCTTGTGAGGAGGTGATAGTGGTCAATAATAACTATTACGATTATTATTTTCAGTGTCTATCAAGTGTAGCCACAGCTCTCCAGTCTGGATTCCTCCCGTATTGTGAACCTGTTTACAGACGCTGCGTTTCATTGGTTGAACAGACATTAAACCAAAATTACGTAAGTACAGGGTCATTCACGGCCCAAAAAATCTTACTTTCATGTAACAATCTATGATGCCAGTTGTGCCAAGATTAGAAGTGAGATTAATATAAGAGAAATGATGACAAACTATCAGCATCCTAAACTTGATTTTAAGATGAAACTAACCTTCCTACTGTCTGATCTCAATTTACCTCATTGCAGACTGCTCACTGCTTAGATATATTTAATTCCTTTGACTTTGTGACTAAACATAAACTAGTCCAATAAACTGACCAAGAGAAATGATGACAAACTAACAGCATCCTAAACTTGATATTAGAATGAAAACAACCTTCCTACTGTCTGATCTCTTAATTTACCTCATTGTATACTGCATAGTATTATTTGTAAGCATTAAAAATAAATAAATAAAGATTCTGCAAATCTCTTAAATATTTATTTGTTGGTGAATCTTCTAAAAGACGTTACATAACTTAAGAAAAAATATTTTTATTTTAGCAGTCTGCTTGTGTACTTCTAAAATAAAAGTATTTGAGCAAAATATTCAAGACTTCGACTTTGGAATTCATTTATGATAAACAAAAAATAATTTTAGACTCTTCTCCATTCTTTTTTAGGCTAACCTCCAGCAGCCTGACCAGTACGACCCCCCAGATAAAGATTTTATGATTGTAGCGTTGGATTTATTGAGTGGACTAGCCGAGGGGTTGGAAGGGAATATTGAAGGTCTGGTAGCTAATAGTGCTATACTCAAGTTACTCTTTCAATGTATGCAGGTGGGTGAATTTATTTAGAATTTTTGAGCCAGCTTTTCAAGGGCCGTGTTAAATGTTTGTTCAGCCAATAATGCTTTAGTCTCAGAAACTGTAATTTTTTTTGCAAAGATAATAGTAATGGTGTTGACCAATCCCTGTCAAATTTTTAGCCTTCAAATCCATTTGTATCCATAATTAACTGCATTCGTTAGTAATAATTAAGGTAAAAGCAATGGAAAACCCTTTAAAAAATAATTAAATTAAAAAATGAAAGAGCATATACGCAGGCTGGATAACTGACTAGTTATTTGGTACTAAAATTGTGCTGAGATAAAAATAGAATCCGTCGCAGCGTTTGAAGTTTTTTATCATCAAAATATCTTCATTATCGCACTGGTTCTGATAAATTAGGTCTGTCCTGTTCATTTTATGCTTCGATGTATTTACCTATATATTTAATTTTTGTCCCCATGGGCTGAGTGTGAGACAGGATCGTTACCACTCGTGGTATTGGGCATAATTCTGACCCATGTAAATTAAAGAGTTTATTATTATTATTATTAAGGTAGTGTTGGAAATTAAAACTGATTAAAAAAAGTAATAATATTCAAACCTTTATCAACAGGACAAGTATATATTATAATTGTTTTCCTCTTGCGTGGCATTTTGTGACTAATTTATTTCTTTACAGGATATGATGCCTGAAGTTCGTCAGAGTTCGTTTGCTCTACTGGGAGATCTAACTAAAGCCTGTTTTCAACACGTCAAGGCTTGTATAGGTAAGTTTATGTTTTGTACAGTTGTTATACCCTTCCAAATGGGAGCCGCGGTGGCTCAGTGAGTTAGACGCTTGCTCGCTAACCCGGAGGTCCACGGTTCAAACCTGGCATGGGTCGAGATGATACCTTTGGATTTTTCAACCCGGTTTCCCCTTGTCAGTGATGCAGGTCGGAGGGGCTGACATGGAAAAAGCGTCTTGTCGTTCGGATGGGACAATAAACCGAGGCCCTGTGTGCTATTGGCTGTGTACGTTAAAGATCCCCCGACACTTGGAAATCAAAAATAAGAGCAGGCTAATGCCGCTGTCCTGGCAAAATTTCCCTAATTGCACACTGCGTGGCTGCAAAAATATATACTTTGGCACAACTGCCCAAACAAAAAACCTCTCACTTTGCATGGTGCTGACAGTTTTCATTTGTCCAAAACTGGTGCAAAGAAGTTAAGCACAAGACATTTCATTCATTAGCCAATACTAGATCTGAAGAAGTAGGACAAAAACATTCATTTCATGCCAGGAAATTAAAGAATTTCTCATTTTACTGAACTAATTATTCCTTTTGTTGCCAAATTTAAAATATTTGTTGTATTGTAGCTTGGAAAGTAAAGTAATTCTGTTATGTATTCTTTATTATGAATTAGACAGGAAGTTGACTATGATTCTACTACACACACAACAATTATGTATACATAATATAAGCAATGACTAAGGGAACAATTAGTACGTTGATATAAGAATATTGTTGTTTGATTACAGGTGATTTTATGCCGATCTTGGGAGCAAATTTAAACCCAGAGTTTATTTCTGTGTGTAATAACGCCACCTGGGCTATTGGAGAAATATCTCTTAAAATGGGTGAGTTAGGTTATCAGATACAGTTTTGTAAATAAGATAAAATATTAAATGTAGTAAAAGTGTTTCCAGCATGGTTACACCTCCATTTCGGCTCTGCAATGCTGGAGATCTGTGAACAACTTTATAAAGAGCTGATCATAACAGCAGTCCATCTCCAAAAATTACCTTATATGGGCCTGTTTCTCCAATATTCTTACGATACATTTTGTCGTAAGTTCAGCATTTTACAATGAATAATTCCACACTTCTTTACAATTTTTAATTGTAAGATTTTTTTAGAACAGGCCCCAGTTCTAAATTAGTGAAAAGGCTTCTGTAGCCTTCCTAGGCCTACATTATTTGTTCGTACTCTGGAAGGACTCAATGTTTACACCCCTACCCATGAATGTTAATTATTGCTGTCCCTAATGTAAGTTAGCTGCTTAGAGGGAATGTTTGGGGTTTGAGACATGTTGAGTGTTGACATAACGATTATTATTTTTAGGAGCTGAGATGGAGCCGTATGTAAAATTAGTGATCAACCCTTTAATAGATATCATAAACAGACCCAATACACCTAAAACACTTCTCGAAAATACAGGTACTGTTTACCTTCTACCGGATATTTTAATCTTTTTACACATTTACAACAAGACAAATCTTCTAATTGATAATTTGTTATTTGTATTCAATGGTTGCATGTATTATTTGGGGACTACATGGTTAATTTCAATGGATTGTTTGTTACTATTATCTGTGGGGTTGAATATTTTCTTGTTGTAAACATGAAAATGATGCAATTTCAGATTCTGTACACAATGCTGGATGATTTGTTACTTTATGCTTTCATTTCTGAGAGGTTTTTAATTTCTAAATTATTTCTGATTGACATGAAAATGCAACAAACTCAATTGTAGAACTCAATTGATAGATAATAGCTAGAAATTTTGATCGATACAATGGATGATTTAAGCAACCAATCATAACTGGCTATCAACATATTTTACAATAATCTCGATGAGATTTATTCCTCAATGAAACCTGTCATATAGATTGTTTGTGTGATAACAAGCCGAAACTGAACGAGATAAATGCATTATCTGTTTATATGTTGTAATGCTATCTTGGTGTACTATTTATCCATTTACGTTTTCTATTTTTGTCATGTCAAGAATTGACAAGGGTGATTTCTGGATTTCTAAATATATTTTTTTTTTTACCATAATAGTGCTGATAATTTTTTTATTTTTATAACCATTTCTAACATATTTTGTTAGGGGAGCCATAGTATGGAAAATAAACCTTTTAACAGGACTTGTTTTCCCTATCACATGTATCAAAATTTTTATTTTTTTTGTAGCGGATTACTTATTTTACAACTTCTTGCTACAAATTCTTTATTTTGTATTTTATGAATTAATTGTTTGTTACTTTGTTGATTTTTTTGTCTTTTCTTATTTCTTCCTTTCGGTAACGTTCCATTTTGGTGTTGTCATGGCGATGGGTGAATAGCCATTACGATTGGACGGATTGGTTTAGTATGTCCCGCGGAGGTGGCTCCTTTGTTACAACAGTTCATACGTCTATGGTCCGTACTACTTCATTTATTTTTTTTATTTTTCAATTTATTAATTTGGTACGGGTACATGTTAAGCTTTGATATGTGTGTGCGTGTAAACTCTATCTAAAGGCGTTATGTTTTCTATTAGGGTTTTACACAGGCAGAGCAGGGCGGCGTGGAGCAGAGCAGTTAGTAGCAGCAATAATATACAGATGGTTTTGAATGTACAGACGATTGGCTGTTACCATCGCAAGTGGAACGACTCGGCACGGAGGAGAGCATAACAATACAGTTCTGGAGCGACGCATAACGATACACTGTTCTGCGCTTCAACGCTCTGCCCTGCTCTGCCTGCAGTGTGATTAAACCCTTACAGTGCCATGTATTTTGTAGTATAACTGTTAGATTTTGTAGACAAATCTTATTGTGCCTGAATGTTATCAAATATCGTCAGAAGGTTTACAACTAATAGTCACAGATAAACTGAGCAGAACTTTACCCAATGCCTTCTTAATTTTGTATGTGTATCGGGGACACTTATAAGCATCAATGCACCATTCCATTTTAAAATCATAACTCTGTGGTTTCAGTAACTCCATCTTAATAAATGTTTTATGGCGTTACGCCTTCTGAATTGGCTTGTCACAGGAGACCTCTCAGCTGTGATGTCTTCAAACACAAAGTTTCAAATGGTATTGCTGAAACTACAGATTGAAAATTGTTAGTGCAAATTGATGCTATAAATGTCTTGATACATTTACAAATCCCTCAAGCCATCAGTTATACATTTGCTGCAAGATATCCTAATTGTTTCAAAGAGAAATGATGACAAACTAACAGCATCCTAAACTTGATTTTAAGATGAAAACAACCTTCCTACTGTCTGATCTCACAATTTACCTCATTGCACATAGCTTGGCATTACCACATGACTGAATATAGGATAAACATAAAAGCATCTCTATATTGTTGCATTTGGTTTATTTACTGCATCCCTTTTTGAGAGTCCACATATTAAGGTGTATTTCCTATTTAGTTTTGTCAACACGGCTCTTGCATAAAATTATTATCCTGACAAATCTGGCCCTGACCAAGTTCCTGATTAATATTTGGGTGAGATGCCAGAACTGTTTAGGGTCAGACATATTTTGTGTTAAAAATTCTGATATTAAATTTCAGGTGTACGTCTCTACGTAATATCCGTGACAACGAGGAGAAAGACTCAGCATTCCGTGGAGTTTGTTTGATGATTAGTGCTAATCCGGGTGGCGTCGTTCAGGATTTTATATTCTTCTGCGATGCCGTAGCTTCCTGGGTTCATCCTAAACAAGATCTTCGCGACATGTTCTACAAGGTAAGCCTGACTGGTTAGATAGTTCGTAGATGACGAGTCAAAGGGAATGTAAAGATGTTTTCTTAACTTTGTATGTTTATCAGGGATACTGATAGCATCATTTTGTGCCAATCCAATTTCCATTCCGACGTCTGTGGTTCTTGCAATTCCACTAAAACTTACTAAGCTATGATCAGTATAGATATCAATAGTAGCTTTTGGTAGAAGTATTCTTTTAGTGAAGAAAAGTGTAAGGGTATATCTTAAGATAAGAATTGATCGACATGTCAGTTCAGTCGAGCCTAATAAGTTGATGAAGAGAAATGATGACAAACTATCAGCATCCTAAACTTGATTTTAAGATGAAAACAACCTTCCTACTGTCTGATCTCTTAATTTACCTCATTGTCCACTGCATAGTGTTGTCTGAATTCCAAGTTTGCCTATACATGTAGTGTTGGAAAACCTCTTGACAATCCTTTTGTTTTCTGTCCTTAAAAAGAAGTCGCAATCTACTTTTAAATACAACACTTGTGGTCATTTATGACCATGCTTACTCTCTTTGAAACACCTGATGGTACTACTTGTATGGGATGTCCACTACTATATAATTATTGCACCTGATTTTGTCATGCTCTGGATGAGATTTTTAATTCACGGAATTGTTTTGCTTGTACAAATTTTTATTTTCCATTAATTTCTTTCAGATTCTGCATGGTTTCAAGAATCAAGTAGGAGATGAAAACTGGGGTAAATTCTCGGATCAATTCCCTCAGGCTCTACGAGAACGTCTCGCAGTCAATTACCAAGTCTGAATTTCCACATCCACAGTAAGTTTCATTGGTCAGAAACTCCCTATAAGAACCCACCAGAAGAACTTAACACGTGAGACAAAACAAAAAAGAATGTCCCCTATAACCTGGAAATAGAGTTCCCAAGGAGAGAGACCTACCAGGATTTTTTTCTGGTGCATGCCTAAAGTTATAAATCATGCTTGCGCTTATAAATGAGACTACAGATTTCTTAATTTCAGTTTTGTTGATGAATTGTGGTTCTGATTAAATTTTATTTTCATTTCAGATCGGGGAAATAAATCGGGAAGGTGCTCTATCGCGTTGAGTATCTTAGGGTCTCGCGTACGGGTTGGCGAGGGAGGGCCGACTCCACAAGGGGTCCACACAGAGCCTGGTCGAAAACCAACACCACAAACTAGAAGACCAGTAGACCTGCGGCATGGGAACCGGGGCATTCTTAGTTCGGGTGGGTCGCGAATGGGTAGGGATAATCGTCGCGTTGTCGCGTGTTTTATCGTTGAATCTGTGACACGAATACAGATTGGTAGAAACCAACATTGCATGTCCTATTTTAGAACTTTCGAGTATTTTTAAATATCGTTGTCTGTATTTAATAACACCTATTGTAGAATTCCTACATTTTTATTGGAGAATAACATTCTGTACGATGCGATGTCATACATGTAACTATAGCTACTAGATATCAGACATCTCCATGGTTACATTGAATACAGGATGTAATGTCATAGATGTTACTATAACAACTAGATATCATACATCTCCATGGTATCATTGAATGATGTCATTGATGTTACTATAGCAACCAGACATCGCCATGGTAACGTGTTAGATGTTGCTATAGGAACTAGATAGTGAACGTTTCCATGGTAATGTTGGATGTCATGTCATATGTTTCTATAGCAACTAGACATCTCCATGGTAACGATATTGATATCAGATGTTTCTATAGCAACTAGACATCACCATGGTTACGTTAGTATCATACATGTTACTATAGCTTGTCAATGTATTGGTTAGTGATGTGAGAGATGTGTCCATTTAATTAGCATGATTCCTTTTCAACAATCGTTGATTTTTTTTGTCTATCTCTAAAAACCAAGTGGTTTTATTTTTATAACTTTTGATTTGTGAGTAACTTCTATATCAATCAGCTTAGGAGAATAGTAATATATCTACACCAATATCTTATTGTCATTAAATTGCGTAGCTTTTCCCACTCGTCATTTGCTGTAATATTATTGGATAGTTCGAATTTTGAATGTTTTTCATTGGATGGATACAAACCCTGTATTTATTTGATTTACACTTAGCTTTAAGTCTTGTCATTTAAATTGCACAGATCGTTTTATCATACATAGATTTCTTACCATAAGACACTTACATATCTGTGTAGATTTCCACTTGAAGTGCTGATGTCTGTCAATTCTTGAAAGTGAGATGAGATTTAGTCTTGGATCAGTTAATTTCAGATTTAACATTTTTTTCCTGGGGCCTGTTTCGCAATAAACCTTAGTATTAAAGATTGTTGTAAGTGTGGAATTATTCATTGCAAAATGCTTAACTTATGACAAAATTTATTGTAAGATTTTTTGAGAAACTGTGTCCTGGTATTTTAGCTGGCCTCTCTCAATAAACAATATTGCAATATTGAAAAATGTAATGCCAACCAAATTTATCAAGTTTCTGGAAGAAAAATATTTTGTGAAATACTCCTTTGTTACTGAAAGAAAAACTGAAAATTTTGCTATTTTATTATCTTTTGAAATAAAATTTGCTTCCATGGCAAAGATAGAATAATGACCTTGACCTTCAATCTTGGCCTCTCTCGGGTGATATTCGCGGGTTTTTCTGCAGTTGTTCGCGTGTGATATTTGTATATTTTTTCTCAATTTTATTTTTTTATGAAATGAATTTCGCGTTTGCGTGAAGGCACGGCATGTATATAAAACAATGTAAATGCGTTCGACTCGTGTATATAAGTTATTTAGGAATTGAGTTGCGTTTGGGATAACAGATCTGATCTGATTGGTTTGCGTTATTGTGACTAAGTGATAGTTTCGGAGGATTGCTAAATATAGATTTTACTCGCGTGACTTTTTATCGCGTAAATCGGATTGTTATTGTTATAAATTTTATCGCTCTTGTTATTTTTTTTTTCGACGCCAGGTTTCGCGATTTGTGACATAGCTCTATTTTTTTTGATAGATATTTTTATTTTTTTTAATCAGATTTCGCATCAAGGTTTTGGGTCAAGGTCATTATCCTATTGTCTGTGTTCGAATTTTTTTTTTCAACATACTGTTCTGCTCAAAATGTATTACTTAGAATAACTTGTAAGTGCTATTAAAAGAATGTACCCAATAGATTTTACTTCTAAATTTAGTCCACACCCTTTGACCGCTAGCTAGTAAAAAGCGAGCAATTATTTGGATAACATAGCGTGCGACTAAAAATGGACATGTAAATGCCATTTCAGAAACTCATAGTATTGAAAGTATCTGCCTACCATGCCTGGCTAGTTACTACCTGCACATGGAACTAGCGATGCTGGCTTCATATGACTTAAATCTTGTCTAGGAAGCATGTTCGAGACAAATGATTTATTTTTAAGCAGAAATCATTTTCACAAATACAAGAGTTACATCCCTTTCATTGCCATTGGTCTGATTCAAGTAGAGTGCTGTACTATCTGAATAAAATGCTAATTTGATGTTTCTTGCTTTCTCTGTTGATGACCGCACTTGCTAACCATGATCTGGCAAAATAGTTATTTTTCTTGCATTCTGGATCATATATATTCAACCAATCAAATTCTCTATTTTATCAGATCATGGGTGACAAATGCAGTTAGAAAAACACAAAATACCCGTTCTGCATTTTAAATGAGTGTTAAGAGTCTGTGATTTTCGAATTTTGGCGATGTGTAAGCTTTCACTTCTTGTACCATTAAAAAGCAGTAGAAATTTTTGATGCACATGTTTTTCTTAAATGTGAATTTGTTATTCTTAGAACATGGAATCTTCTTACACTGTTTGCCACCATTCTGTTCTGCTCTATAAATGTTTTATTTGTCTTTCAACAGTAATTGTAACTTATTGTTTCATCTGAAACCTTGTAGACTGCTTTATTCTACCCCTGTCATATTAAACTAGTTAAATAATGTATTTCTGTTTTATTTTTAACTGGAATGGGTGAGGCACTTCAAGTAGAGATTTTTAGTGCTATATTTCCAAAATCTGACATGGCTAGTCGTTAGGGGAACTTTATTCTATCAGCTATCAGTAACTGGAATTGCTCTATTTCACCTCTAATTGGCTTTAATATATATATCTAGAGCTCTATCACTCTACAATAAACTTAGCTTAATTTCAGCTATTTTTAACTGATCTATCTCGGTTATATATAACTGCTATAGCTCATTCTCTGCTATATAAGAGCTCTATCTCGGTTATATATAACTGCTATAACTCAATCTCTTCTATATAACAGCTCTATCTCGGTTATATATAACTGCTATAGCTCAATCTCTGCTATATAAGAGCTCTATCTCGGTTATATATAACTGCTATAACTCAATCTCTGCTATATAAGAGCTCTATCTCGGTTATATTTAACTGTTATAACTCAATCTCTGCTATATAAGAGCTCTATCTCGGTTATATATAACTGCTATAGCCCAATCTCTGCTATATAAGAGCTCTATCTCGGTTATATATAACTGCTATAACTCAATCTCTGCTATATAACAGCTCTATCTCGGTTATATATAACTGTTATAGCTCAATCTCTGCTATATAAGAGCTCTATCTCGGTTATATTTAACTGCTATAGCTCAATCTCTGCTATATAAGAGCTCTATCTCGGTTATATATAACTGCTATAGCTCAATTGCTGCTATATAAGAGCTCTATCTCGGTTATATATAACTGCTATAACTCAATCTCTGCTATATAACAGCTCTATCTCGGTTATATTTAACTGCTATAGCTCAATTGCTGCTATATAAGAGCTCTATCTCGGTTATATATAACTGCTATAACTCAATCTCTGCTATATAACAGCTCTATCTCGGTTATATTTAACTGCTATAGCTCAATTGCTGCTATATAAGAGCTCTATCTCGGTTATATATAACTGCTATAACTCAATCTCTGCTATATAAGAGCTCTATCTCGGTTATATATAACTGCTATAACTCAATATCTGCTATATAAGAGCTCTGTCTCGGTTATATATTACTGCTATAACTCAATCTCTGCTTTATAAGAGCTCTATCTCGGTTATATATAACTGCTATAACTCAATCTCTGCTATATAAGAGCACTATTTCGGTTATATATAACTGCTAGAGATCAATCTCTGCTATATAAGAGCTCTATCTCGGCTATATATAACTGCTATAGCTCAATCTCTGCTATATAAGAGCTCTATCTCGGTTATATATAACTGCTAGAGATCAATCTCTGCTATATAAGAGCTCTATCTCGGTTATATATAACTGCTAGAGATCAATCTCTGCTATATAAGAGCTCTATCTCGGTTATATATAACTGCTATAGCTCAATCTCTGCTATATAAGAGCTCTATCTCGGTTATATATAACTGCTAGAGCTCAATCTCTGCTATATAAGAGCTCTATCTCGGTTATATATAACTGCTAGAGTTCAATCTCTGCTATATAAGAGCTCTATCTCGGTTATATATAACTGCTATAGCTCAATCTCTGCTATATGAGAGCTCAATCTCGGCTATGTATAACTGCTATAGTTCAATTTCGGCTATATATAAAACCCAAAGCTCAATATCGGCTATATATAACAGCTAGAGCTCAATCTCGGCTATATATAACAGCTAAAGCTCAATCTTGACTATATAAGAGCTCAATCTCTGCTATATAAAAGCTAAATCTCGTCTACATGTATATATAACAGCTAGAACTCGATCTCGGCTATATTTAACAGCTCGAGCTCAATCTCGGCTACATATAACAGCTAGAGCTCAATCTCAGCTATATATAACAGCTAGAACTCAATATCGGCTATATATAACGGCTAGAGCTCAATCTGTGCTATCTAAGTGCTATATATAACTGCTAGAGCTCAATCTGTGCTATCTAAGTGCTATATATAACTGCTAGAGCTCAATCTCAGCTATCTATGAACTCAATGTCAAGTTTTCTTTCTCTGTGTAACACTCAATTTGGACTTATTATAACTCATAGAGCTCAATTCAGCTATATATGAGCTCGATTTCAGTATTTGTAAAAGATAGAGGTCAATTTCAGCTATTCAGGCTGATAAAGCGTAATTTCAGCTTTTTAAAAGTAAGGGAACTATATACATGTTTGCCAGCAATGCCAATTTAATGTGATTAGGAAGGTATCAATTTGCTCCATTCCAATTTCAGCTATCAGTGTTCCTCATACAAATACACATACAAAGTTTAGAAAACCTCTTTACAATCCCTTGAAGCTTTCCCAGCTATGAAATGAAATAATAAAAAAGAAAAGAAAATGCAGACTAAGGATTTATAAGAATTTTATTCTTGTAACATGGTTTTAACAGATTGTCTACAGACTAGGGTGTAATAAATTGGTATAACAGACAGTTTTATAGAATGGCAACATCCAGAATCTTAACAGCCACCTCAAAATAGGCCTTTATTTTATATGGTATTTCTTAAAGTTTGTCAGTATCATCACTGCTTATCTGATTCACCAATAAGGAGCCTTGTTCTCGAAAACTTAACTTCGGATGATTTTAGTATTCTAAGTCTTCTGATTGGTTAATCACTAAAATCAATTTCAAATTTAGTGTTATTATCCAATCAGATTGCCATATTTCTTAAAATTCTGATTTTATCTGGGTTAAGTTTTCGAGAATAAGACTCAAGGTTAAGGACAATGGTTTTCACATTGGCCACTGTCAGATATGTTGGCTCTTTGCAGCAATGGTTTTGACATAGTACATATTGGCTTCAAGAAGCTATGGTTCAACATAGCCTGTTTCACAGACCTTTTCTTCTATCCTGGGCTCTAATGCATAAAATTTAACCCTCAAAAACCTGGTTAACTTATCTAAGAGTTATTTTTAATGCATACAGGCCCTGGTATGAAAAAAAGCGAAAGTAAAACAGGCTTGTTTGTTGCCAGAAAACTTTCAGAACTGATATTATTTAAAGAGCACCTAATATACAAATTTTCTTTTTTTCTAGAAATTTGTATTTTTGCAATGTTCATGGTTACTAAATTAGAAATTAAAGAAAAAAAGGCTTTAGTAATAGACTAGACTAATTAAAGTTTCAAAAAAAGGAATTCGTAATCAGTTTTTAAGGGAACACTATTTGAATTATGTCGCTATGTTAGATCCAATATTCTGTTCCGGAAAAAACAAGAAAAAAAATTTCTTGTATTTTGAAAAGTTAAGGCTGGATTACCTAGCAACACAGTTCATCATAGTGTCTCTTTGATAAAACATTTTGTGAAATTTTTACCCTGTCAATAGAGATCAAACTTCAAAATGTCGATATGTTCTTATTCCATTTTGGCAGAAACTTGTCTGTATAACCCTAGGGCTGTCAATTGTTTTTTTCCAAAACTATCAAATTTTCACGAAAAGAAATAAGAAAATAAATTATCATGGATTTTAAGTCAATTTCAAACATTTAAGTTTGTAAAGCAGTTTAATTGTGACCATTTTCATATAAATTGGGCAAAGTCTTTTAAACTGCATGTGCATAAATTTGTGTGACCTACTTTTAATAAAATTACTATAAATAGACAGCCCTAGTTAAAGCCCTAACTTGAGTATTTTTTAGTCGGAAATCAAGTTTTTGTTTACAATATCACAGTCAGTATGAAAGTAAGTTAAAAGGAGGCAGGGTGAGGAGAAAAGGGAGATAATTCAGAGAATGAGGGCAGGGGGAGGGGAATTAAACCATTAACATTCCTGTCAGAAACTAAGACATCAAAAAAATGACTGTCGTTTCAAAAATTTTGACCAAAATACCAGATCTATGTTATACACTTATTCAATGTAATTATGAAGTCAATTTTCTCCATATTTAGTTATAATTAGTAAATTTGAGAGGATTTTTCAATCGTGAACAGCAAGTGACATCCCTGCCAATGACTTAGTTAAATATTTTTATTTCCTTAAATTTTCTTGTCCAGTGTTATGGCAAAATCATCATCAATGTTCCACAAATTTTTATTTTCTGAGAATGTTTTCAAAGACCTGCCAACTTGCCCAGAGTTATTCCAAAAACATCGTAACTTTCATTATTTTCAGATAAAATTCTCAAAGATCTGATAATTTGATAAAAATTTCTAAAACGACAGATTTTTTTCTGACAAATTAAATACAAACATGGATTAAATTCAAAACTTGAACAAATATTTTTCGTTATTAATAATGATAAATTTTCATCAGATGATGAATTAATAAATAAATTAACAAAAAACAAAACGAGATGCTAAATCTTTCATACGTTCATCCTCTCGATTAAGTATTTTTCATGCATGCACGCACATAATTTTACACATACATTCGCTCAACAATTAATAATGGAATGACACAGCACAAATGTAAAATTTTCTTTTCAAAGTTAGAATTAAAATGATTTCTAAGTAAACACAATATCAAATTAAACTGAAAAAAAAAATTCCGTTTTCTGTAAATATTTGGAGTTAATTAACGTCAAAACTACCTCAGTCACTAATTAAAAAAAACTCGTTAACAATTTAATTAATTAATTAAAATTTCAACTAACTGATGAACACAATATCACAGTTAAGTTGAAAAAAAGAAACAATGTACCACAGTTAATTCAAATTAAGCTGAAACAATACGATTGGTCAGTGATAATTCAAACTAACCAATGAAATCAGCTCTTGTCATTCCAAATCTCTCCTTTAAAGGTCCTTCCATTCAGGGAGCACAGCACAGAGTTTCATAATGATCACATTGTTATCCCATAATGCATTTGAATGGATACAGGAAGTAGGTACTCGTTGCTAGGATACAAGGAACACAAAAGTCAAGAGTTACCTAGTTTGCCATCACTGTTTTGGCTGTGAAAATCGTTTGTAAATTATATCATAATAACTTCCTGAGATCCCACAATTCACATCGCCATTTTCTTTTTCCCAGCATCCTCTGGTGTCCGATGACAATTGTTAACGTGGCGATATGATGACATGATACATCTCTTGTTGCTAAGAGAGAATAACACGAGTCCTTCACCCATCTCATTTCTTATCTAAATGCCGATTGTCTTTTGAACCTTTCGATTCTTGTCCCGACTTTTGACTGTCCGTTACACGAATCACAAGACTGTCACTAGAGTCACCCTCTTTTTCATCTTCCATCGGAAACTGAAATTTCGTTTCTTCCTCCTTATCCTCGCCCATCTCGCCGCTACTCCGACAAAAACTTGACGACGGACTAACGGGGATCATACTTTGATACCAATCACGATTGTCTTCGAGTGTGTCGAGTATATCTTGAGCGTCTGGATAAACTAAATCAGCCCACGTTTCCCATAATGGATGAACAATATAGTCTATAAAACCAACCTGGAAAAAACAAAAAACCAAAATGTTATTTTATGACACTTTTGAGGATATATTAAATGCAATTCTTAACTCAAATAGATAAAAAATTGAATATGATAGAGAAATAGCTTAAAGAACTGCAGCATTTGAACATAAAATAGATGGAACTTCTTTATTCAAATACCAAATTTTTGACACAAAAAGAAACTCTATTGTCTTTTAAACCAAGATCCTTATCAACAAAAAGAATGGGAATGCCATTAAATAGATCACTTTTGAGTCTTGAACCAGTTCCCAAAGAAATTCTTGTCATATTTGACCAATGAAATCATTGTAAATAAGTTGATGCATACCTGAGATTTTTCAATTGTAGCAGTTTGTCTGTCGCACATGGGACTAATGTCTAACCCACGACTTCGTTCAGCATCACCCTGTTCAAAAAACTCGTTCATAATCCTGTCCACCCAGATTTTATATAATTCTAGAGGTTTTGTGGGATTACTTAAATCGGAACAATGTACCATATTTTGTAAAACCTGAAAGAAAAAAAATACAGATTATAAACATGTGGCTAGAAAAACTCTAGGAAAATTGCAAAAAAAAATGGTTACCAGTGAAGAAACCCTATTATCATTTTCATCGTATTTTCCAGAAAATAAAAATGTAGAAGATCCAGCCAATCACTAATTTCAATGTAACCAATGGAATTCCAAATTCAATTTATAACAAATGAAAAAGCAACCATTGAACATCAGCTGATTAATCCACTGTTGCAAAGGATTAAGTTAGCCTCTAAATATCAACCAATGAAAAGCAAGACGTAGTGACCTACCTGTATTCTGTCTGTATAATTATCTAACAATAAAACTCCTGAACCAGCAACTTTCTTCGTTTCCACCATAGTTTTTAAATCGGCCAGTAACGTCATGTGTTTTGACATGTCTGTTGCTAACACCATATCGATGACCATCTTTCGTAAAGTCTGTCGCTGTTTTTTACCCAAATTTGCAAAAATATCACAATTTTCTTCTTGTAAAAGTTTAAATGCCACGGCTAAATGATGATTTTCTAACACGGATTCGTCGTTATACATTAACGCTAATTCTGAACCTGAAAATTGAAAAGTATAAAATTTAAAATCAAGCAATTTGGACATAATAAAATTCAACTACAGTACTTAAGATTCGAACCCAAAAACAATCTCAAAATTCATAACATATAAGATTCATCAATGAACATTCAGACAACAAAAAGGCAGCAGTAGAATTTTAAATGCCTTTGTTAACTCCAGAACATCTAACCTCCAGTATCTGTCAAGTTTATCAATATCAGAAGAGACGTTTCTTATGCCTTTCGGTATATTTCACACAAAATAGAACATTGGTTATCTCCCCTTGTATAATGAAATCACGTTAAAAACGTACCTGAAGCTACGAGATACTGATTGGTTAATCCAGGATGATCAACGTCGTGAATAGCAGACGCAAAAATTGCCGCCAAAATTTCTAAATCTGTAAAAACATTCTGAAATAAAGAGATGACTTCGATTAAAATCTGAACATTTCAAAGAAAATTTAAAAAAAAATGTTAACGAAATTTTCATTTCCCTTTCAGTGTCTTTAAGAGAATTTGAAAAAAAATTGACCGAGTCTTAATTTAAGACTGAATCAGAAAAATATTCATAAATTCTTAATCTAAATCTTATCCATTTCTCCTTCACCACATCTAATTAAGCGTCTCTAAGAAATATCTAAACTACAATGAATTGACCAGCTAAAACAAGCAAAGCCTCGTGTTCAAGCTATGATTTGAAAAAAAGCCTTAAAGCATCATGCTAGCCCTGTCCTAAGCCAAGAAATTTAGAAAATACAAAATCCCGATTTATTTCTCCATAGAATTAATTATTCACAAAAATATAATTTTTTCAATAAACTGTTAAATCTGTTAACGAGACATCTATGTAGACTTTAAGATTGAATATTTTTAATGTTACAATAAATGTATGTATCAGATATAAATTCGTCATCAGGACAGCAAGTTTTTTAGCTTAACTCTCAAAAAAAAAAACTTCAGATAAAGTACTCAATGGAAAGGACTTGGTCGTTAAATTTTAAGCATTTTCAGACTTTTTAAGACGCTTGTACTTCTCATTTTTGAAGATTTTAGTACAAAATTCTAATCTTCTCTCTGATGAAAAAAATAAAAACTTACGTCTAAAGCCGGTACGGAGAGTAGGACATGTGTTGATTGGGTGACGTCTGCTGCATGGATAGAATTGTGATAGGGTACGTCGTGATGATAGTGTTCCTCCAGATGCATCATGTACGTTATCAGAGTTGGAGCGGGGATTTTAAAGGTCTTTAACAAATCACGATCCTAAAAATAAAATGGAAAATTTTAGAAACTTTAAAAAGATATGTCATACAGATTCTTTTATGTGAAATAGTATATTAGGGTATTATTAAGATAGTGACGTCATAAAATGCTTTGTTTGAGACGAATTGCAAGAACCACAGACGTTGGAATGTAAATTAGAATAGAACAAATTGATGCTATCAGTGACCCTGATACACATACAAAGTTTATAAAAATTCTTTACAATCCCTTGATTTTCAATTCTTTCAGCAAGTCTTTTTTTTCTTAATACATGGGGTTAAAACTCATTTGACTCAACTTGAGAAAAATACCAGTATAATTATGGGATAGAAAATAACCAAGGCGCTGTCTTACCTGAAATATGGTGTAGACTATGGCTGTAAGAGGTTTATTGTTGGAGTAGTTGGCTATTTTAAACATATCAACACCCCATTTATCTATGTCTCCCAAATACTGAAAATATAAACATTGAATACTTTAAATAACTTAAAAACAATAGTATCTTCATGGGGATAAACAGGCCGGGAGGGACCAGGTTGGGGCTCACATCGTCAATATGCTCAACTTTTATTACATTAAATAACTTTCATAAACAACAAAGGGTGGGGGATAGGTTCACACGCCTTCATCACCCCTTCCCGCAAACACATTTAATATTGCGCGTAAAATAAATAATAGTAACAAATTTAAAGGGGTGGCAGTTGACAAACCTAAATACCAATAAACATTCTGCAGTCTGAGAATTTTTAAACTAGTTGTACAATTTTAATTGGCAAAAAATTCCAGATTTAAATCAAAAATAACTTCAGAATGATATTCTTATTGTTTTAATCACTGATTATGGCTCAAAAAAACCTCAAAAACAGATTTTATTCCCCTGGCACTAACCCTCCTCCCTAGATACAGCTTTATCTTCTATTTACAAACTAAAATCCCACTAGAAGAAAAATAAAATAGGATTTGTCATCATAATGAAATAGTTGTATTTATTTCCGACAAATGACATTAGCCTGATTTTTAAAATTAAATCCCTTGCCCACTATCTTTTAGAATTGAAGGACAAAAAAACTGAGCTCTTTCTAATTTTAAATTTACTATTATTACTAAAACAATTGTGTTAAAAATTTCATCATAACCAATAAAGCTACTATTTTAAAATTTTTATACAAAAAAGTATTACATTGAAAAAAAAAACACTATTTGAATTAAAGGATGAAAAATCTTAATTTGTACTAATTTTAAATCATTAAAAACAAAAGGCTAACTATTTTAAAAAATTATATACAAAAAGTATTAGATTAAAATCAAAAAGAGTATTTTAATCCCTTTAAGATGGAGTTAGGTCATCGTTAAGAAGATTTAATCAATTATAAAATTATAAAAATATTCTAAAAAACAATGAATTGTACAATTTGAACAATGCAGAAATTTTATTTTAATTTTTTAAAAAGATAATCCCCTTAAGATGTACGAAATGAAATAGTTCAGTTTGTTTCTAACGATTTGATAAACAATGAAACACAATAAACGGCAAACTAAGGAGATTACCGAAGACAAATTTGCCAAGTTTGTTTACAAAAATTAGAAAAAAATGACGTCAAAGAAATTTAGTGAGTTTCGGAAGGCGTGAGGGCGGGTGTCACGGCACGTCACCAATAGTTACTATTCAGCTAGTTTTGGTAGATTACGACTGGTTTTTCACCGTTCTGTCAACACCTTTACAACCTTCGGAATGCAAGAGTCAATATTTGTACGGGAAAAAGAGTGTGGTGGACACCAAAATCAAAAGAAAACCACTAACGACTTACTTCGTTAAAAATCAAATATTACGACCTATTCTGTGACTTGCACAGTAACGAGCCAAACTTTCGTGACTTTTCTGCAAAAATTTCTTTCCTTTTACCTACATTGCCAAATTTTTGTCAACAAAGAGAACGATAAGGTCTTGTGTACTACACACCAGTTATTTTTTTCATTTTTGGTTTCCTTATTGGAATGGTGCAAATTGATGCTATCAGTGTCTCCGATACACATACAAAGTGTAGAAAATCATTTTATTATCCCTTTAAGAGTACGCTTTACAAGGTATTTATATTTGGGTCCACATATGAAAAATGTTAGCTTTACAAGGTTCTAATCACTTTGTTCTATGCTTTTTTGTTTGTCATGCAGGAATTAACTTTGTATTCAATCAATTTTTTTCAATATTTTTGTTGGTATGCTTACATTTAAAAAATGTGAAAAAAACCTTTAATTTAAATCTTCATAGAAATCAAGAATTTCAAAAATGCAAAATTCACAATGTTTCAGATTGCAAATGGTTCGAAAAACAAATAATATCAAAAGGTTTATGCAAACAATAGAACTGAAGGAATTATTTGTAATGGCTTCCGATGACACAATAAAGCTCGTCAATTTTTATAACTGAATTATTTGAGTGCGTTCCTTTCAAAGAAACCGCATAAAACTAAAATTTTGTCAAAACTTAATCAAATGCAAACATATCAACACCACAAAAACGTAAAAATCAAAGTTTTGTCAAAGAACGAACTTGGTACAATAAAAAGTATTGCGATACGCCTGTTTGAAAAACAGATTCCCAGTTTATAAAATATTTAACGTTGCCAAGTTGACTCGGTGCGCAAAAAATTATTTGGAAATACGCAAGATTTAGAGTCTTCAAACAATTCGTGTTTTTTAATTTCCATTGATCTGGTATTTACAGAAACTTGATTTTTATCAAAAATTTAAATAATACGAACGTACACCAAATATTAGCCCAGCTGATGTTTATTGCCATTGGATTTTTCTTGTAAAGGATTTTGATTCAGGCATATTTATCAGTCATGTCCAGCTTTGTTCTTTTAAATGCATTAAGTTAATATAACTTGATTTTCATTATTAAAGGGTTTTTGAATTATTTTTATTTTTTTTTAGTAATATTTGATTTTGATAAACTTTGTGTAATATATTCAATATTTAGGTCTGTCAGCCTTCAGAGAGTCCACATAGTTAATAATGTTTATTTGATATTTATATTTTGGTCCACATGTTTGCTTGTTTTTTCATTAATATCCATATTTATAATTTTTGATACAAAAACAAGGAAATTGGGGGTAAACTTGGTTTGTTATTTCTTGGTGTATGTCAACTGATGATGAAAATCGTTCAATATGAACAACGACTTAGTTTAAATCTTGAACAGCCCAGTCTCTCATTGATGTTGTTTACCCCAGATTACGGACAACCCACGTTAAACGTGCATTCTTTGACCTCGCCTGCATTCCACGACCTTTAACTGACCTCAGTGACGTCTTAAGGAAGGACTGTGACAGCTTCATTCAACAATGTTGTACTTTTTGTCCCACTTGTGTCCAAATTGTTCTACATTTCGCAAGGAAAGATTAACAAGGCCAAATGACCAGATGATAACAAATTCTTGAAGCTTATAAATGTTTTTCATACACCCATACAAGACAAACAGGCTATCATCACATGTTTTGGATATGAAACCCCTCATCAGTGCAATAGATTGGGATTGGATTTGACTTAAACTCTTGACTTTCAGGTTAGATGAAGCTCCAACTCCAAAAAGAGGGCCACATTTAAAAAGGAGAGCAAAGTGTTCACTCATTCAACAGGAGCTCAGTAAATAAAAATTAAGATAATTACCTTAGCCAGTTCGTTAGGGTGTGGGGTCTCCACTCCGTATCTGGGGACGATACCAGTGAAACTGTTAGCGTGTTTTAGTTTTCGGACGCCAGTAATCTGGGACATTGGTCGATTAGATTCTACTGGATCTGGCAACGCTTTCACTTGATCAACTTTTAATGTTGGTATATCTAATTCTTGTTGTTTGTCTGAAAAATATAAAAAATACAAAAATTAAGTTTCTTGTTTTGACATAATATTGCTAAAATTTCGTATATTTTGCACTATTTTTGTGCCAATCATTGTAGCTACAACGCACATGTTAGTTAAATAAAAGCCTTATGCTTAAAATAATAAAGATTTTCTAAATGAAAAATTATGTCATAAAACATTCCAGAAGTCAATTATCAAAGTTTCTTCATCTTAAAATAAATATTTTTCAACGACTTTTAATTTCTTAATCTCTACATCAATATTGGTTGGAGTGAGAGAAAGTACAAGAGAACTGGAGGAATAAAAGATAAATAAACAAATCAGAAAATAAACTTCGCGGAGTACCAACAAACAGATTATCGAAGTTTGACGTCAAGGAGTGTAATCGTCATGGTATTTGTTCGTCAACGTGTTGGCGTAAGATTCAATAGTCGTTTATTTATCTGTCCCTAGGTTCAATTCAGTACGTGTAAATTTCTCTTTACGATAATCGATACTAATCCTTGATTTACAATGTGTAAGAAGATTACTCAGAGAGTTATAGGCTTGAAGGCTGGATCAGTTGAAATACTGGAAGACAAGTGCTGAGGGTTCTAATCTCCATCAGCGTTAGAAATGAACCATAGTCAGATCCCTTGGCATAATTATACAATAGACTATGGTGGCTAGGGTGTTTTTGTTGAATCAATTGAGCTTAAAATAAAAGGGTTCTATTCTCAATCAGTGTTAGAAAATGAACCATAGTTGTGACCCTGACATTATTATACAATGGACTTTAGTTTCATTAGAATCAATTGTCCATAATATCAAATCACAAATTCTTCCACCCTTACAAAATCTGAACATATCACATAAGGCATGAAATAATTCTTTGAGTGACATTTTTCAGTTAATCCTTAACCACCCACCCCCTTTTTTTCTTCAAGACAAAATTTATATTTAATATAAATCTCAAAATAACACATAATAGTATTAGGCCTACACGAGATGTCAAAAGTCGCAATTTCTACCGTCACTGTCTCAGATTAATTACAGAAATACAGTTTCTATTTGTTCCATTCCATCAACTTGAATTGAAATTAAAAAAAAATCTTTAGAATTAACCGAATTGGGATCAAATTACACAGAAATCAGTCAGATACCTATAAATAATTGATGAAAACAACAAAAACCATGGTATGAATTATATCCACGTTTACAAACATGACTTCGAAAATTCTGACACGATTTTGTAATTCATTACCCTATGCAAATAAACATTTCCCTAAAGTCTAAAAATAACTTAATTCAATTTTGGCTAATCTAAAAATAGCCCTAGTTAATTCATTAGATTCATTTTAATTGGTCAACGAAGTCCAGAAGCGTAAACAAAACACAAAGATTTTCGCATAAATTAACCAAGATAACTCCGTGTGACCAACATTTTAACAGATTATCCGCAGATTAAAAACTAAATCTACTTTGACGAGAGCGAATTAATGTATTTTTATCTATCAGTAATTGTCAGAGATTTAAAGTGTTTTGTTATTGTCAGGGAAAACTGCGTACTAATGGATGATTCGAACGAGATATAAACCAGTCAATAACATAAACTGAACTGATACAAAACATTTCAATAAACCCATACAATGTTGTACAATGTTATACATAGTTGTATTAGATCATTTCTGACTCAATCATAGAAATATCGAAAAACTCGGTCGTAACTCGGTCACTGACATGCACACTTTACAAACAGACAAACAACATTTTCCACGGAACTCCAGAATTCTAATAAAAAGAATTCGTTCAATTTAGAAAATTGAAACAGTGCACCATAGAAAAAAATATGAATTTTATGTAAATTTTTGTAATTGTAAAGCAGCAGCAAATTAGACAAGTCGCAGAATTTCAAAGAAAATCATTTTTTTTATGTAAATTTCAATAAACAAGATTAAAGCCATAGAAAATTTATAAAAAGGCGGCAAATTACAACACAATAGAAACAGCTTTTATGTAGATTTGATAAAAGGAATTAATTTCAAATCTAATTTTTATAAGAAGTTAAAATATCGGTCAATGCATTCTAGAATTTAAATTGGATCAAACAAATAAACTAACCATAACAACATCATTAGCTATTCAGGCTTGCAGGAAAAGACACACATAAGAAGTTTTATGTCCTACTTTTCTGCACCCCTTTTGAATAATGAGTATGGGCAATTGCCATGCAGTGTGCAATGAGGGAAATTCTTCACTTGAGAACAGAAGCAATATCCTCCTTTTTTATGATTTTCAACTATGGAAAGAACCTTATCTTGTACAGCCTGTTGCACACAAATTGAAAAATTAAAGGCACCATGACCCATGCATGCATTGAACTGCAGTTAGCAATCAAATTTTTTAATTCCATTATTTCAGCCAATTCATGAATGAAAATTTAATTACAACGAAAATTAATCAACCTTAACCTTGAATCTATTAACAACAATGTAGTAATTTGTTGTACAATGTTTAACATGTTTTATATTTTACTAGACAACAACAACAACTGAATTATATCAAAACTTCAAACGAACACGTCATTCCCATCGATCTCGCGATTTGATCAACATTGATTACATGACGAGTAATTTTCTATCATTAAATATTGTCGTCACAATTTCAAATCAGAGGGCGACGGAAATGTTTCAGAGTACAGATCATGTTCGGTAGATGTAAACACTCTCCCACACGCCAACGAACACAGGAAGTTCATTAGCTGTCTTATCAAAACAAATCATTAACATTTCATCCAATCAGATCACAGATAAATTCAAACCCACCAATCAAATAACTAGAAATAATCTCAATCTGACCGCTGGCCAATCTGTTATTCGTATCAGGAAATGTCACAGAAAGAAAAACACTATTAGTCAACAAACTGATTTCAACAACAAGGAAATGACAAAATCTGTTGCTGGGTAAATTATTAAATTATCACTGAAATTTCCAGAAATTGTAAACAACATAAATTCAACAGATATCAAAAACAAAGAGTTTATTATTGACATTTTTTCAAAAAATGAGGTCCAATATCAGAAACTAATGCTTTCAGGTTTATGAACACATTTGCTCAGGCACAAAAAAGTAATCACTTTTGTCCCAAGGAATGTCGGAAGAATTGAAAAATATCAAAGACAAAGCCATCAAATGCTCACAGGAAAATTACTATTTCATAGTGACGAAATCCTGAGAAATGATGATGAACTATGACGATAGTCGAATCGGAAAATTTTCAATGAACACGATAATGAAATCTCAATTAGAAATTTCCACGAAATTGATCGAGATTGTCAATCATTTTATGTCTGAGCTCATATGTCAATGTCCAAAAATAGGAATTGATCATTTTATAATAATAATAATAATAATAATAATAATTAATTTTTGTATAGCGCATTACACAAAAAAGGTTTCAATGCGCTGTACAGCGTGTCACATATAAAAATCCCCATCCAAAACTAGCTGTCCTGCTAAGGATTGTGTATCTGAAACTTGAGTCACAAGCATAAGATAACCTCCAAAATATGAAGAACCATTAGAAAGTTAAATCCAAAACTAGCTGTCGTAATGAGGATAGTGAATCCCATGTCAGTTACAAGCATGAAATTACATCCAAAATATCTAGAACTAGATTGTGTATCTGAAACATGACACCCCCATAAGATAACCTTCAAATATTAAAGAACTTCTAGAAAGTTACATCCAAAACTATTTCCTGACTAGTATGAGATAGCCTCTAAACTAGAACTTACTTGAAAGACTTACTCATATGAAATGAATTTTGACCGCAGCGTTTGTCAATTATATACCAACAGACCAACCTTGATTTCGTTTTACGATTGAAAAAACACACGGAATGAATCCACGTCAATTGTCAACCATATCTACTACAAACTAATGACATAGTTAGAAAATACATCGCTTCGAGCGACCAAACTTTCTTCAATTGAAGGAATTCTATCGTTAGCAACCAACTCAGACGCTAGTATATACGTCATGTCGTGTTGCCGAAGGGCAATACACTTTCAATAGCGTAATATTACACTTGTAATGACATCATTATAATCACCAATGAAAGAATATTGATTTTTTAATATCTTCGTATTTATTCAACTCGAAGAAATGTCGATCAATTTTACGGTAAAAGTATCGAATTTATATATTTATGACATCATCGTCCAGTTCTTCAATAATCACGTTCAAAATGACGTCAGAAGTTTCTCAAATTGAAATCTTTTTTTCTTACTTTTAATTCAATAGAGTATGCTCACAAAGGATTATTTCTAATCTGACATGCTTTTTTTTAAAACCTTAAACCATCAAGATTAAAATTAAAAAAATGCAACTTAATGTCCTACATTGATCGGTGGGTGTAAAATTCAGAATTCCCGAATTCTCCGAATTGTCCGAATTGGGTCAGAAAAGACTAAAAAATCGAAACTAAATTTGCGCCAAAGGTCGTGCACAAATTCAAGATTTAAACATTTTACACCAAAAAACGAATATTTTTAAAGAATATTTCTTTGGTCAAATCACTTTTTTTAATTTTTCGTCTACTTCAACATTAGTGAACTTATTCATAATAATTGTCTTTTGATTAGGATTTTATTTTTAAAGTATACAATCGCTGTTAGTCAATAAACACTTTTTGTTGTCTGTAACCGAATGAGTCAATGCAACTCGGACCAAAACAATCTCGGGCCACTGTTTATAACACACTCCAACCACTTTTCATGAAAAACTCGTGAACACATTATTTTTGTCGTCCGGTCCACAATTAGCTTGAGTAAATAGCTATCTGAGCAAGTTTCGGATTAGATAGAGGCCAAAGATTTTATCCTATGTTCATGAAATTTTATGTGTAGTGTTATATTTTTAAGTTAGAATTTGGTTTTATTCGACGACGGATCACAAAGTTTTAACCCTTGATACACAGAAATTACGTTAAATCTGGCTTATGGAATCTTTTAAAACTTGGTGTGTAGGTTAATATCCATAAGATTTTATACAAGATATCGGACAAGTTCAAATTTGGGATTGAATTTCCGATCTGAATGAAATTATATGTGAAGGTTTTTATACATACGATTTTAAACAAGTTCCACAAAGGATTACAGATGTGGCCTGTGAATGCAATACGAGCCATATTTTTTTTGAATTTTTTTTCATATAAAAAACAATTTGGGAATATTTCAATAAATGATTGCGCAATTTCAATTCTTGATACGAATTTTGACGACAATATAAATACTGATAATAGATTGTTTTCTATAAACACGGAAAAAAAAGTGAAGAAAAGATGGCATTGTTTGTGATCATCAAAGCAATTGATCAAAGTTTAAAATTTTAAGTTAAAACTTTGCCCGAGTTTGTCAAGTGATCGTGTGTGTTATGGTCCGAGTTGTCTTGTATTTATTGGAAGACACAGCCGGGCCCAGTTCCTAGCCTTATGCTTAAGATCAATTCTGTGCTTAAAAGACCTAAGTCGACTTGAGTCTATGCAAGAATTAGTAGGAAAATCTCAAGTCGAATATCGGACTTGGACTTACTTAAATGCTAGGAACCGGACCCTGTATTCATTGGAAGACACACCCGGTCACAAACAAACAACAATGTTTATTGACTAATAGCGAATCATAGTCGATAGACAGAATTATTATGAATTAGCTTATGAATTTTACACTAAAAAAAAAAAGAAATTTTGATTTGACCAAAGAAAGCTTTAAAATATTCGTTTTTTAATGTAAAATTGTTCTGATCCCAAATTTGTGCACGACTTTTGGCGCAAATTTAGTTTCGATGTTTTAGTCTCTTCTGACCCAATTCGGACAATTCGGAGAATTCGGGAATTCGGAATTTTACACCCACCGTACATTGATCATGAACTGTGAAAGACTAAAAGTAATTAAAAATTTTGCCACAAAGATACTCAAATGTATAATTCAGTCAAAACACAAGATTAGGATTCAATCTGAAAGCTGAACATTTCAAGTCCAAATTCAAAACAGGCATAACCAAATTAAAAAACTAGCATTTTTCAAAAATTTTGGCATCCATAAAAACAAAATATCAAAAGCTTGTTTAAATATTTTGAGCATCATTTGAATCAAATGATTTGTTCAAAACTTTTAATAGAACAATAAGTCAATTTTTTCACAAGTTTGACTTAAGCATTCAACCACAAACAATTTCAAATTCAAGTTGAAAATTTAAGCACCATTTACAAAAATAATTAAATTTTAAAATAAAATAAATGAATGTCACTTACCAGAAAAGTTAAGAGAAATATTTTGTGCGACCATTTTAACAGAATAATTCAATCTAACTGACTGACTGACTGACGGAACTAGAAGTTAACGCGAGACGACTATAGAGGCCAATACATCAATATCATAACAACCAGTTAGATATACTCATACAATGTATGACATAGTACAACTATCATTGGAACTAGGTCAACATTGACGTCATACACTAGCAGGAATTACCAGGAATTACCGTCATTAACAAAGCTAGACCATTCTTATGTCATTATTGTGTCTTTGATTGTCTTTAATGACTCATTAAAATCAGGAAGCATACGGTAATCGCATTGATTATCCAATTTTAATTTTTCAATATTTTTTACAAGTCAGTAATTCTTATTGATTATCAGATTTGAAAAATTTTAGAAATTGATTCTCTTAGCATCTGTTATGATTCATTTAAACATCTGACCGATCAGGTCAACTATAAAGTTATATTTTATAACTTTTAGAAATTAGTCTTTAATAAAGTCAGGGAATATTTGGATTTTTAAAAAATGATAAGTCAATCATGAATATGGAAAATTATAAAATTCAGATCAAATTAACCGAGTTTTTCAATTCATCTGAGGAGTGGCATAACATAGTTCTTTCTTCAGAACGAATCCTTAAAATATCTAATTTCTGTAAAAAATAAGATTTTTCGTGTAGTTTTGGAAGCCATATACAAAGACGACTCTCCTGCCTACGAGGTAGGTTCAGTTGTCGTCTAATAACACCACCAGGGATGATACCATATAAGGTATGTCGACAATATCAGACTAGAAAATTCATGTGGAATCCAGTTGAACGATATTTTTATCATCAGTCAAATGGTTTTTATCTTATCTTTTTTTACTGATATTGTAAAACATTTATCAAAATAGTTGAAAGATATCCATCATCACTTTACTCAGATAGTTTTATATCTTTACTGTTTAGATTTACTGCAATCTTTACTGTTTAGATTTACTGCAATGTGCCGAATATCAGAATTTCATGGTTTATAAGTTCAGTTGATGTATTTTTGTGAAGAAATGATGATATACAAATTCAATTGCCCTGATTAAAATATTACCAGTAGCCCAGACAAAGTTATTATATGTCTTACAGAAAGCATTAAGCTAACTACAAGGATGTAGAGTACTTCTATAAAAAGGTAAGCCAACACAGAAAGTGGAAAACAGGTGTCCTAAATCTTTTTCAATCCATCCTTATCCAAAAGGATGCAAAATGTTACATTATATTTCAAATTCTTAGAACTATCATAACCATTATAGATTTAAATCTTAAATTAATACAAAATCTTACCAGCAATTTTCAAAACCATAGTAAATATTTACAACACGAATCTCTCTTTAAGTATGTTTTAATCCTACTGTTAAGAGGTTGGTCAACACATTAAAAACTGAACGCAGAATTCCCTGATATATGAACCAATCCTTAAGGATAGAATGATAAAATTCCAATATTCTAGATATCTAAACGGAGAAACACATATTATAAGAATGTTGGTGATGGAAATTCAATACTATGAAGATAAGATTGGTCGTATCGGATCTCATAATTAACGAAGTATCGTATACTTTTACATGTTGGTCACTAGGATTCTCCATCAACCAATCAAAGACATGGTAACACTCATATCAACCAATCATATTGCAGATAGCATAATACTCCACTAATCAAAAGGCTTATAACAAAGAGCAGGCAGTATATTTCTCGATGCTACAATCTCATTTGGTCTATATATTGGTCACTAGAATTCAAACTACTCGACCAATCAAATTAAAGGTTAAAAAGAAGTCGACTAATGAACCAATCAAAACAGTTTTAACAAACCAGATCATTTTGTTTGATATCAAACAGGAACTGACAGAATAGCCAATCAGAAGCCTTGTAACAAATGGAATACTATTTTGATCTCAGTTATCAGGTCACATGTCAGTTTGTATTTTGACGATCGTTAATAACCCAATTGCTGGCGAGAATATTCAGGTCAGAGTTAATAGGAATCGACGGAAGATGAATCGTAAATGTCAAGACAATCTGGGTTAAGAGTCCAGTATTTGACAGCCAATCAGAAAAGTGCCGATAAAGCGTTGACCAATGATGATTAATTGGGGATGAGAATGTATCACTTGTATGAACAATACACGGGAGATAATTGGCTTCCGTTTAACGACTAATAAAATCAATTTGTTATCCCATAACTTACAAATCTTTACTACGATAAACAATGTAAGAAAGAAACAAACACCTATATTTTATGGATAAGAACTAATGCAGCTTCTTTCTAACAGCTGGTCATTGACATTGATCTTACAAACACCTGATGGTATTTCTCTTTAGAGTAGTTCAGTACTATACAACTATTACTCTCTATTTTGAAACACCTGATGGTACTTCTCTTTGGGGTAGTCCACTACTATACAACTATTACTCTCGATTTTGCCAGGTTTTTGGACGTGACTTTGATTAATGGAATTGTTTTGCTTGTACAGATTTTCATTACATTGATAACAATTTGGGTTCTCAAGGATCCTTTTACCATCATTAGAGAATTGTCCTTATAAGGATTGATTATCCAAAACATGCAACCTAAAAGCTCTCTTCAATTGAATTCAAATTTTTTAATTACGATCAGAATTTACGGAGTCAAATATAGTTCAACCCATGTGGGAAATGTTGCAATTAAATTAACAAATGGAAATATTCCCTATACATCATGACAAGTCTATTTTCCAATCCGTCAATTTGACAGCGTGTGGAATCGGGTACAAATTGGATGTCAAATGTCAAATGTCGGCTAGATATTAAGATATCGAATTCATATTTAGGTCAATGGAGTGTCCGATTTTCTATGATAAATGAGATGGTTCTTACTGCTACGCTCTATTTCCCTTCCAGATGAGACAAAGCATTTCCTTATTTCCAGGTCATAGGATAAGATTCTATGATTGAGTTTTTTTAATCCACATAGCTTGTGTGTAATGTTTATTAGGCATAAGGAGAGTCTCTATTCTAATGCTTGCTGGGTTTGCCAACTCAGCTTTCAGAGAGTCCACATAGGTTATAATGTCTAATTTGTGCCTTGGTGCCTCATTCAGAGAGTCCACATAGCTTATGACTTCTGGGTTTATCAATTCGACATCCCTTTCAGAGAGTTCACATAGCTAATAATGTTTATTTAGTATTTAGGTTTGTCAACTCAGCATCCCTTTTAGAGAGTCCACATTTCCATTAAAACCACAAAGAATCCAATATGCATCAAGAAAACATAAATAATAGATTGACCTTGAGTTATGTTATGAAACACTCACGATATGCAAAAATATTTTTGACCGACTTCAACAGCCTAACAGTCTAGACTACAGTCCCTCAACAATTCATAATCCTTCTTTATGATAGATTGTTGTCTTCAAAATTTTAGGAAATTGTCAAAAAATAAAATTGATGGATAAACCAGGAAAAAAATATAAAAACATGATCTCCTTGACAACTCAATAGTGGCAGAAGACATCTTGTTTAAACTCTGTCTAATTGTTGTCACGACGATATACAAGGAGGTAATGGCATGGCATTTGAGGCATCCTGGATCAAAACTAACCATTGTTATTTCTTAGTTATGTTCATATGGGGCCAGTTTATAGAAAACTTAAAGGGATTGTAAAGCGATTTTCTAAACTTTGTATGTGTATCGAAGACACTGATAGCATCAATTTGTGCTATTCCAATTTCCATTCCGACGTCTGTGGTTCTTGCAATTCCACTCATTTTATGACATCACTGACAGTTATCTGCATAGATATCAATAGTAGCTTCTGTAGATCACTGTCAGTGACTTAATAAAACTTAAAATGGCATTAGCAGTGATGAACAAATTTAATTTGTTTTTGCATTAGCATCTGTGTTTTGTTCAACGCATTTGCAAGACATTTGATGTAGGATCAAGTTCACATGTAGGCCTATTAATTTTAATCTTTCAATTCATGATCATTTCTCACGATAACTTTAAATTAATCCTTCATCAATACAGAATTCAATTTCAAAATTTGGATTCAAAATTGAAAAACAAAAGGTTGAAGGAAAACGTGACATTTTGGCTGGTAAATGTTGTCTGTTATACTTGAGAACCGAGGCCTAGTTCACGTTACCTCCAATCAAGTTAAAAACGAGAAATTCTGCATTAAAACTCAATTTTGATTTATTTTCTGTCATTTTGAAACAAATTTGAATAATTTCCAGACTGGGTTTTTTAAACATTTAAAATTTCATAAAACAAGTGGGTGCTTGCAAACCGAATGCTGACTCGTATTTTTGTTGACAAAACAAGTCTCTGTTTTGATGAGTCAATTCGTTACTCAGGTAACTTTAGTGACACATATTTCATTGATCGTTGCCATGGTTTGTCATCAAAATACTATAATGATTCAGAATAGATTCTTCTGAGATAAGCTCCAAAGGTGAAAATATGAAATGGAGTTTTACTTTCTACTGTTCTATATCTTATTGGGCTAACGTTTTGTAACTAATGAAATGAAATGGAGTTTTATATTCTAGTGTTCTGTGTCTTATTGGACTAATGAAATGAAATGGAGTTTTACATCCTACTGTTCTGTATCTTATTGGGCAAATGAAATGGAACTTTATGTCCTTATGCTACCTTATTGAAATATATGCCACTTTTGTTGCACTGATTTAGGAAAAGAATTTTAAACTAATTCAATAGTCAATCATTTTTAAGGAAATTTCAACTTGGACTTCACAGTAGTTGACAACCTTTCATAAAACATGTTCAATTTACGTCATATTATGGAGTACACCAGGACATGTCGTCCAGTCAGCCATTAATCACAGGAAATACAACTCATCTAGGACGTCTGCAGAAAAACCTGATCCAGACCACTAATATTTCCTTACATAATTACAGCTTTGTGAGTGGTCAATTTCACGATACATGTTTAAGTGTTTTAATTGGCTCATGAAACTGAATTCAAACACAATCCATACCAATATTCCCTTACATAATTACAGCATTTTCATTGGTCTATTTCCAGATACTTTTCTGATTTGCTAGAAAATCTTGTCAAAATAATCAGACCACTAATATTTCCTGACTTAAAATACAGTGATTTGATTGGTCAAGATAAATTTTTTACGTAATCTTTGATTGGCTCATGAATCCAGGCCACTTATATTTCCTAACATAATATGCAAATTAAGTGCTCTGATTCGAAAAATCGGATATATTTATAAGTTTAGCCTTGATTTTTGAGTTAAATTATTTTTGTGACCGTTGATATCAAGGTCTGAAAATATCAATTCAGCTTTTTTTGATTGGCTAGAAAAACCTGTCAAAACAATTTAGACAGTAAATAGGCTTACTGTGTTTTGAGTTATTCGAGTTTTCAGCCGGACATTATCCTATCATGTTTTATTCATCGTGTAAAAAACGACCAGGGGCCAAGGAAACGAAAAAATGTTTCTTGAGATTCTATGAATCAAATCTGACAATGACATTAACAAAGTTGTGTTGAGGGCATGCTGGGTAGGAAATATCAGTTTAATCGTCAAGTTCGACGACGGGGAAATGTCAAGAAAAACAGGATGGGTGACATCATTCAAACGTTACTTAACAAATCATTAGGCCAAGGTTACTTGGAAAGGAAAATCGAAGGACATTTTTTGAGACTGTTAAAGATGTATCAGACTCTTTAACAAGACTGACCGATTTTAAACAAGGCATTTTTCATGAAATTGCTAAATTTCTTGATATGTTCAATCAAGGAAAGAAATTGGAATCATCATGCTGATAATGCAGCCAAGGATTTAAATAAGCCAGACATGACTGGCAAATACAATGATCTCAACAACCCTGATTATTTCTGTAATTGAATAGGTCTTGAAATAATCATGCAAATTAATATTAAACAAGTTATAAATTTATGCATGTCAGACTTTACCGGCAAGGACAGTCATAGTTAAAAAATCATCGCTGAAGAATTTGTATGTCATTAATAGAGGATTAAAACATATGCAAATTCAAATTTCTTTCAGACTTAACGAATAACGAGTAACTATAACGACCATAAACGCCAGACGGGCGTGCGCCACATCATTGACACAGGACAACCACCTAAATCACACGAAACAGTGACCTATATTTAAATACCACAGCCACCTCGCACAACTTCTAAATCTGGTTTTCACTTCTGACTTCATTCTTAAAAACTTGTCGAGTGACATTTACATCTCCAAAATAAGAAACTTTCTAACAAACTGTTTTAATTAAATACTAAAACTTGATATCTTTTAAAAATAAGACAATTTCAAACAAATTGCTTGTAATTAAGACTTTAAACTTGTCCGATTTTTAATTTGTTTGCATGGAGCATTGCCCGACATCAAATCTAAACATTATACATAAACTATGTGGACTCTCTGTTCACAAGTACAAAAATGTGGAATCTGCAAATGAGTCAAGTAGCTGTTTAAAAGCAAGAGGATGTGGGCTCTCCAAAATCTTAGTGCAGGAGAAGCAGAGAATGCAATGTTAGCAAGATTAAGCAGTGGAAAGGTTTACAATGTGCTTGTCAAAAATGTGCAAACTCTTCAAAACTGTTGCTTATATGAAAAATTTAGACATAGAATAAAGAGATCCATGAATAATATCAGCTATGTGAACTCTCTTAAGGCAAATTTCTTAAAATGACAACAAAATAATATCAGCATTGACCAAATCCTTTTAAAATAACTTAAACACTGATATCTATAAATTAAACCTAGGCCAGTGCTTCTATAGGAGAGTACGTATCTCCTATAACACCTATAACTAAATTCTGTGATATCATGTATTAAATTGAGCCATATGAACTTAACAATAATAAAATAATCGGCATTGATATAAATAAGCATTGATTAATATTATAAATACAACTCACGCTTTTAATATAAAGCTCTGTCCATTTTGTCAATAACAAGATAAAAATACCTTTTCGTACCTGACTGATAAATCGTTAAAACTTTCTTATTTTAGAAATCATCAAAATATTTATTGGATAATCTTTTCATTAATTAATTGTTAATTAATTGTGTCCATAATTAGCCGATGTTTGGGGTAATAATATTTTTGGACACGCCTTGTTCCGGGATGGATTACTTTACAAAAATACGTTCGTAAAGATATAGATGGTGTTTTTATGTCGATAATGGACAAAATTACAGGCTTAATTAGATACTGACGCCTACACTCAGAAGTGAAAATAATTAAACTCAAACTGCCCACACGTTTTGGACATAAATGCTCATCAGGACATCCAGTTTTAGAAATAGTAAGAAATGGTCATTTTCATGGAAAAATGAAATGAATGGAGTTTTACGACTTGCTTTTCTGCACCTATATGGGCTAATTGAGGAAGGGCAAACGCCATGCAGTGTGTAATGAGGGAAATTTTGTCAGGAAAATCCAAAGGAATCATCTTGACCCATGCCAGGATTGAACCCTGGACCTTCAGGTTATCGAGCAAGCGTCTAGGCCTAACTCACTGAGTCACTGCAGCTCCTATCATTTTCATGGAAAAATTCTTTTTTTTTTTCAAGTACACAATCTCATCTCAAGTGGTTAACATGTTTCAGAAGTAGGATGACTAACTGCTATCTTGACTGCATCCTTTACATTGTCTAGTTTGGCTTATTAGTATCTTTACTATATAGCCCTTTACATACTCTTGGCTGGCTCTCTACTTTTCTTTTAACTCCTTTGGTTGACTTACTTTCTTAATTCAATTAATGCATACACATAAGTTTACCCCTTATACCTTCTAGGTTGGCTTACTTTTCACATTCCAGTTATGTCACTATAGCAATTTTTAACCTTTCCATCCGATATTTTGACTTACATTTCTTACTTATTTTATTCTTAAACCCATTCTCTCTACTACTATCTTGAACATTGAAAACAATCTATTTTTCCTACTTATTCATAAATATATCATATCTTGCTATTTTCACCCGATATTTTGACTTACATTTCTTATTTTATGAATAAATATATAAATTGTTGAATGAATTCCATCCTAACCTACTGACACATTGCCAAAATATCTGATAATCAACGCACTCAGCTGGGGTTTAAATCTCTCTGACGTCAGGACCGTTATCAAGATAACAGACATAGTAAGGTCACGATGGCTGACTCAATTTCCCCGTAAAATTACTCGCTAATCAAATTAACATCATTGAACAGCAGCCAAAATATTTATTTTCAGCTTTTAAAACAGAATTCTTTCATCTTTTAGAAATTTCAGTAAAAATTTAGAAGATTTTTAAGGGAAAACTTAAAAATTGGATAAATTTTAGAATTGATTATAAAGTCTAATATTTCTCACTTATTCAGAAGACAAATTTTTTTTATTTCAGCTAAAATATTTTTGAAAAAATTAACATTTTTGATGCATTCAAAGTGTATAAATTTCATAAAACTTGCAATGACATTTCAATTTTGAAATAAAAATCAAATTTATTCATTTAATCAATAACATGTCTGCCATTCCAAAATATTTACTGAATTTTTAATCAAATTATACATGTATATTTTCAAATGTTACTCAATCTTTCAAAAACTAAAATATCAAAGATCAAATGTCTACATTTTTTATAAAAAAAATCTAAATTTTTTACGTCTATTTCTTTGATTTTTGACGTCATCTTTATCAAATATTTTTTTCGTTGGCTCAGTTATTGACTTGTATTTCACTATGTTTATTATTGATAGCCTAACGTAACTTGTGACGTCAACATTTTGCCGGAGAAAGGAGGGTCAGGAAGTTAACAGTGCACATTTATTTTATTATCTACTGTTTAATTTAAACAGGATGGGAAAACTTGATAATTTAACTGACTGATTAAAACAATTAAGAAGTGTACTTTTAAATTTTTTGTCAAATGCAAATTTGTTTGTTTATACATTCATTCATTCATGTTTTTCAATAATTCATTCATTTTTTTCAGTGATATATTCATATTTTTTATTTGTTTGTTCACTCCTTCATTCATTCATTTTTTCATTTATTTATTCATTCATTCCTTTATTAATTCTATCATTCATTCATTAATTCTTTTCTTCATTCATTTATTTAATCATTTGTTCATTCATTCTTATTCCCAAATAAGCCTACATCCTTAAACTTATCAAGAGATAATTCAAAGAAATGATATCAAAAATAGAATGCAAACTTTCATTTAATTCATAGTAAATTTCTCAATAACTTCCCCCTACTTCACAAAATTTTACATCCGTAAGTGGCTCAATTATTGTTCATTACAATTAACAATTCTTTTTCTTGGTAAATTATGAATTAAATTTCAAGACTAGTTCATATTACATTCATTCATGCATTGAAAGATAAAACTTTTATCAATTCATTTATTCACTCGATCAATTCAGAAGCACAAGAAAGCAAATAACGTGTTTTTCTTCCCCGATTCAAATTCTAAATTTATTCATTTATTTACATAAGTTTAACGCAAGACCAAAATAGACTTAAAATCTGGTAAAGTTCTCAGAGCTGTATTTATCTCTTTATAAAAAATGTTTTAAAAATCATGTAAATATTAAGGCAGGTGTTTTTTCGATCTTTTCATCAAATTTTTATTTTAATTTAAAATATTTATAAATTTCTTAATCTTTCTCTAAAAACATCAGTTTTAATGAATATACTGATAAATAATAGATAATATTGAAAGGTAAAATAAGTTTTATAAAAATGATTAATTTGAGGCAGTCCATGCTTACTCTTTTTGAAACACCTGATGTTACTTCTCTTTGGAGTTCACAACTATACAACTATTACTTTTGATTTTGCTATTTGGACAAGATTTACAGAATTGTATTACATGTACGAGGTTTTTATTAAAGAAAACTTTAAACTGTCATCTACCTAGCCATCCAAGTATAAGTACAAGTATCTTATAGTCTATGACATAAGTTAAAGGTAGCAAATGTTTAGTTTTCATTTACCAACAACTACCTAGTCTATGATACAATCAGTTTGCTGCAAGTGATTATTAACTTGTCATCAACCAACTATAAGTTAAACCTGGCTACTTATGTAAAAGTGTTTTTATAACGTACTAAGTGAAAAAACATGACGGTGGGTTGAGAACTGATTATGACACAACCCCCCCTTACCCTGGATTAGATTTTTTACTATAATCAGGATTAATAAGGTTTAAGTGTAATAGCCCATTTAATGACTGCTGTATGTGCTGTTAAATAATCAGAAAAGAGCCACTGCTGTACTTTATCCTGTTTTATAACGTTAGACTTATGTAAAGGCATTGACAGTTATGTTACAAACAGTTTTCAAAAACTGACAACATTAAATTTTGCTTCATTCTAAAACAGGTAACATAAATGTGCTATCTAATAAATTTTCATTTTGCTTACACTCCTTAAAATTTGGAAAGCACCCAAAAAACTCATAAAAAGTTTGCTTTGCTTGAATTATAACTTCAAAAAATGACTACCAATGGTACCCATAATAATCTTTGCCATAAAATCTATTTGGGCCACCCAAACAATCTAAATATCCTTCTCCTAAACTAAACTCAATGTTCAGAATGAAAAGTGGTATCAGGTCTGGTAAAATTGAAAAATATCTTTCAGCCTTAAAAATATTTGACAGTACTTACAGTCATAGCAGGAGCCGGTGAGACGCAGGAGAAGTGCCTCCTGTTTCATGGTAACTATGACGCTATCGAGACATTGTTGATGGCGATGCTGTTCCACTATCGTTGTCATTGTGGTGCATAAAACCGGCATCGCGATTTTAACTTTGTAAATTTTGTTGTGTTCTCATAGATAAAAAATCCTCACAAGTTTTTAAAACTATTTCACTCTTCTTTCGATTTTAAATAATTCACTAAAAATCCTTTGAGATTAAATAAAAATCCTTGTATTAAATTCACTAATGATTCTGGATTCTAAAATATATTGTCACTTAAAATCCAGTTTGAAATATTCACGTAAAATTGTAAAATATTCCTAAATGTTATTAAATTTTTTAACAAGTCGGAAAGTTTGTGATGAAGTGAGGTTTACAGATAAAAATGAACTATAGTGTTTCATATCAGCCCCACTGTGTTATATACCCAGTCCAATATACTAGACTTTAGTACTCTACTCTCATTGGTTAACATCATCTCATACTATCATTTCATTGGTCACTTCTGTTACTCCTTTGGTTTTTCCCTCTCATATGCCTCATATTGTGTAGACTAGATTATCAACTATACACAGTGTGTTACATGTAGACTAGTATATCCAGAAACATGTGAGAAAGGAAAGTAAACTTACTCACGCACTCTTAAAGTAAATAAACACTCATAATAATGACTTTACAACAACAGTAAATAATCCTTAAACGGCCTTTAGGAGTAGTGATCCTAGTAGACAATACAACTGTAATCTATAGAAACATTGTATACAATAAAACCCAGGAGTAGTATACAATAAACTGATGATAATGTAAATTGTAGAAACGTTGTGTACAATAAAACTCAGGAGTGATTTACTATATAAACTGATGATGACAATGTAAATTGTTGAAACGTTGTGTGTAATAAAACCCAGGAGTAGTATCCTATAAACTGATGATAATCTAAATTGTAGCAACGTTGTGTACAATAAAACCCAGGAGTAGTATACAATATAAACTGATGATGATAATGTAAATTGTTGAAACGTTGTGTACAATAAAACCTAGGAGTAGTATACCATATAAACTGATGATGACAATGTAAATTGTTGAAACGTTGTATACAATAAAACCTAGGAGTAGTATACCATATAAACTGATAATGTAAATTGTAGAAACATTTGTACAATAAACTCAGGAGTGATTTGCTACATGAACTGACAATAGGAGTAATCTATTAAAATTGGGGTATACAATAAAACTCAGGAATAGTATACAACAACCTTATTTATAAACTGATGATGACAATGTAATTTGTTGAAACGTTGTGTACAATAAAACCCAGGAGTAGTATACCATATAAACTGATGATGATAATGTAATTTGTTGAAACGTTGTGTACAAAAAAACCCAGGAGTAGTATACCATATAAACTGATGATGATAATGTAAATTGTTGAAACGTTGTGTACAATAAAACCCAGGAGTAGTATACCATATAAACTGATGATGATAATGTAAATTGTTGAAACGTTGTGTACAATAAAACCCAGGAGTAGTATACCATATAAACTGAAGATGACAATGTAATTTGTTGAAACGTTGTGTACAATAAAACCCAGGAGTAGTATACCAAATAAACTGATGATGACAATGTAATTTGTTGAAACGTTGTGTACAATAAAACCCAGGAGAAGTATACCATATAAACTGATGATGATAATGTAAATTGTTGAAACGTTGTGTACAATAAAACTAAGGAGTAGTATACCATATAAACTGAAGATGACAATGTAGACTGTTGAAACTTTCGTACAATAAAATCAGGAGTGATATGCTATAAAAACTGACAATAGGACTGTAATATATTGAAAGATAGCATAAAACCCAGGAGTAGTCTACCATTTAAACTGATGATAACATTGTAAATTGTTGAAACATGTGTACAAAAAAACCAGGAGAGATTTGCTTGAACTCCTTGTAAAATACGACAAATTTGTTACTTGCATTTTGGCAGATTTGTTTAGTCAGGCATGAATCAATCTCGTTGCACCTCATGATTTTGACTTTTATAGTATTGGCGGGTGTCGCGTGCGAAGCAGACCATGCTTACTCTTTTTGAAACACCTGATGGTGCTTCTTGTATGGGAAGTCCACTACTATATAATTATTGCACTCTATTTTGTCATGCTGTGGACGAGATTTTTGATTTTTGCCATATAAACTGACAATATTGAAATGGGGTATACAACTACCTTATTTATAAACTGATGAACTAAAGTAAATTGTTGAACGTAAATGTTATATGTACAATAAAACTCAAGAGTAGCATGCTATATAAACTGATGTAAACCCAATAGTAGTCTGGTATACCATAAAATTGTATTGTATTATGGAATCAATAAAAAGGTGTAATACATGAGAAAGAGAACTTCCTTCTCTCGTTGATTACATCCAACCCATACACCTTTTGACATTATACAAACATATACCATGAACTTATTAGAAATTAAATGAAATGGAGTTTTACATCCTACTTTTCTGTAACAGTTTATAAGTAGATTGACTAATATATAATTATTTCATTTATGTATAAAGAAAAGAAAGTAACATCTATATTTTACAAGGATAACAACTTAGGTTCCATGAGGATCCTTTCTCCCAGCTAGTCCTTGGCCAAACCTCTTGGTATTGATCTTTAATGCATTATCCATACTCATTTACAGCTGGGGTGACTGGAATTATGGGGATGAAAACTGGGAGTGGCTAATGTATAATTTTAAAAGCTCTGTCTTGATCTTGGTCTCAATGCTTTCAAAATTTTAAAAATATCTCATTGGCGTCAGGCAGGGGATGCCTACTCTTCTAGACACCTGATACCACTTTTCATTATGATATACATTACTTACTCATGTATGATTGATATAATTCTTCATGTGAAAAGTTCATAAGCTGTTACCTATGTTTCATCAAAATGTCTTTTTGGATTTCGAGTTTCGTTTTGCGGTTTGAATCGTTAGTACTTGGTTTCTTCATTTTCAGCCCCTAAAAATATTTGACGGTACTTACAGTCATAGCAGGAGCCAGTGAGACGCAGGAGAAGTTCCTCCGGTTTCATGGTAACTATGAAGCTATCAAGACTTTGTTGATGCATAATTTTAAAAGCTCTGCCACGGGTATAGAAGATTCACAAAATAAAATGACCAAATTTTTTTATGATTCAAGATCATGTGTTACAAGCATGTGTTTGAGCTTGTTTCTGATTTTTTCCTGGGAAATTCTGATTCAATTTGAAAATATTTCTATAGAAGTTACTCACTACTAAATATCAATACTTATAAATATTGTCTAAATAAAGTGTTGATTCACTTTCATAATTTAAAAGCAATGCTTAGTCACTGCTTTGTCACCTGTACACCTATTTATATAATTTGAAAAATGCAATGCTCATTTGCTGCTTAATTATGGACTTAAGTTCTTTACAATTTTAAAAATGTACGACTTAGTTGCTACTCTTTAGTACAAAAGTGCTTTATAATTTTGAAAATACAAATACAATGCCTATTCACTGCTTTATTGGTGTTGATCAACTTTAAAAATAACCATATAAGGCTAACAATGCCCTGCACAATCAACAAGGCAAATTTCTCTAGGAATGTATAACTCAGTTTATAAGGAACTAAAATTGGATATGACTGGATGTTCAAGGTATTCATAACTTACATGGAATGAAAGCAATGCTTAGTCAAAACTTATTGTCAAAAGTTGATGTAAGGGACAGTAGTTAGCGCGTCGTTCTTTACAAGCATGACGTCATTTGCTTGGATACGAGCAAATGAAGGTTGTTATGTTTGAGGGTTTGGTTCTCGATCAGGGTGTGAAAGTCTGATGACCTTGAATAAGTCATCTTCACTCATAATTCCAGTCCACCCCGCTTTTAAATGGGTACGGATAATCCGGGAAAGATCAATGCCAAGGAACAGCTGGGAGAAAGGATCTGCAAGGAACCTTAATTGTTATCCCTGTAAAATATAGATGTTTCCTTCTTTCCTATGTGTTAAAGCCTTTAAAAAAGAAGATAGACTATCAGTCTAATTGAAATCAGACCCTAATTTCGTTCGTTCGTTTTTTTTTAAATCCGGTTTTTTAACCACTACATTTGGGTCTGAGAACGTCGCGCTTTGCCAGCCGTTCACGTTAACTTTGACCTAACCTTAATGACCTTTGTTTTAACCAATCAGATCTTTGCCCTCTCCCGCGCTGGGATTTTGTTCGCGAACAATAGGTGCATTCTAGGATTCCTAAGTGCTGTAGACTAGTTTATCAGGTCATGTTTATCAAGGTAAGGTCAAAGTTAACCTGAACGGCTGGCAAAGCGCGACGTTCTCAGACCCAAATGTAGTGGTTAAAAAACCGGATTTAAAAAAAAACGAACGAACGAAATTAGGGTCTGATTTTAATTAGACTGGATAGACTATGATTCAATATATTTATAACTTTTCAAAAATGCATTGCTTGGTCAAAACAGATTGTCAAAAGTTGATCTGTGTCACAGTCATGCATGTTGATATAGCTGCAATGCTTAGTAAAACCATAATGTCACACACTATGATACAATGTATTTAAAATTCAAAAAATGCTCTGTTTAGTCAATAATGGTGTGACTGGAATAGTCATGTATTTATATCTCTCAAGGAATGCAATGCTTAGTTGTTGATATGGTTGCAATGCTTAGTAAAACCATAATGTCACACACTATGATACAATGTATGCTTAATCAATAATGAACTGGTGTGACTGGAATAGTCATGTATATATAACTTTCAAGTAATACAACGCTGAGTCAAAACTGATTGTCAGGATACAGACCTCTGATTCATTATTCAATAAGAATATATATTTAACTATTTTTTAATATAATCACCATTTTTCAATAATGAATCATTCCACAGATTACCTATTCAGAATATCTCAGTTATGACTGTCAAAGATTTCAAACCTGGGGTACTGATAGAGGGTAGACTTGTCACTGGGAGTAAAACTATTGGGGTCGAGGTTCCCATTATAGAAGAGATAAGCCTGCAGTGGCGGTATCTTTGTGGGTATCTTAAATTTGGAGAAAAAAAACTTTGAGCAGTCTTACACTTACTTTGGGAAAAAATCACAAAAATGATAATTTGTTTGGGGAACAATTGGAGGACCAAACTTGTGTTCCCTTCAAGGAGATATTCCAAGAGCCAGACTACAACAAGAATTGCCAAGATATAACTCAAACGTCCAGTGCCTGTGCTTTCGTAATGTTGTCATTAGTATAAAGTTACAACCTACAATCCCAAACCCTCCAAAAAGAAAGACAAAAAATCAAGAAATTATATTGTCTCAATGTTCATCCAATCATTTACTTATATTTAGAATCTAAAATTACAGTCAAAAAGAGAAATAACCCAGAAATGAAGTATGAAAACGAAGAAAGGGATCTCATGACAAACATAAATAGATATTGTGAGTAATAGGGTCACGTAAAGGGAGTAAAATTTGATAACACGTAACTCTGATAAGATGATACGACATGTGAAGGTCGTTTATTTGAACTGAAATACGACTACCAAAATATTTGGGTTTCCACATTATAAAATTATAAATTTTCAAATTCAAACTGCTTTTCCAGAAAAAAAAACAAGTGCAGTTGAGGGATGACTCTAAAGAGCGTGGGACCTTCCTAGCCAATGTATTTAAGACCTGTAGACGTCACAAAAATCTTCAATATAGAGCAAAATTTTGTTGTAGTCAGTTCCTAGTGGTACCACAGCGTGTCTGAGGCCTTATTCTCAAAAACTTAACTTGGGTAAAATCAAGATTTTAAGGAATACAGCAATTTGATTGGATCATACAACATTATTTAAAATAGATTTAAGCGATTGACCAATCAGATAACTAGAACACTAATATCATCTTAAGTTAAGTTTTCGAGAATAAGGCCCCTAATCTCATTAGGCTATAATATACAGGGTACAATAAGGAAAAATTACAGCAGAATTAGCAAATTGCTGATAACCCATCATATATATTTCATTTGTAGAGTCCCTTCAATCTGGTACATTTACAATACTCTGACAGACTTGGTAACTCAATACAGTGTGCAATGAGGTAAATTTCTTGGCAATAACAACATCATTAGCTAATTATTGATAACCATATTTAATTTCTCTCATTACATCAACAAAAATCTGATAATTCATTGACGTCCTGACAATGACATTGTCAGGTGTGATAAACCTCGTTATCTTAATTAACTAACGATTTTCCCTGACTTCAGTAATTATGTAAGTGTCAAGTTTAATCGACCGACGTCATGACATTGACATTGGCTGTTTTTTCCACAGGCGTAATAATTTCCGTAATAAGTTAGCGCTAGAAAGCGAATGTAACCGTGACAGTCAATTTGGTTTAATATTCAAAGATTTCTATGAAGTTCAAGGGCCACGAGGCACCAGGTGGTCAAAAAGACGTATAATTACAAAACGGGATTGCATTTAAGTTAAAAAGATCAAAATTTCATCATGTTATGAACTTTTACAGCCATAGCCATAGGGGCCCACGACTCAACAGGGGGGCAGACTGACTATTTGACCGAATTTTACCGAATTTTAATGATATTTTGCTCGATTTCGCGAATTTTTTGCCCGAAAACATAATATTTAGAGCTGCCCCCCCCAACCCCTGTCTCCTACAGCTATGTTTTCAGCAGATTAAAAGACTTTTGATGTTTTATTAGATTTCAATGAATCTAAGCGTTCTGATTGACCTACTTTCAAGGAAAGGAAGTCAATTCATAGAAACAAAATTCAAAATTTGAAATCTGAGATTTCTACACTTCTGGATTGTGATTCAATTTCGTATTTATAATTTCGTCATGAATTATTTCGGGGAAATTTCTAGTACACACCTATTTTTGTTTTCTAGATTTTTTGTTGGTTATTTGGCCAAGAGGATTTACCCCTTCATTAGCCCTTTCACATTCAGAAAATCAGGATATTAAACACCAATTGAGAATTGATAATTGAAATGTATGCTCTCTTCTTGTGACCTTGGCCAGTGCTTCTATAGGAGAGTATCTTCTATAACACCCAATTCTTTCAAAACTAATGGTGGAGTAACATTATTTAACAAAACTAACTTATATCTAGTTTAATCTATTTTTCCTCCAATGGGTGGCCTTTATTTCATGATCTATTAAAACACTTTTGTTCAAAAACAAGTGTGGGGACATCAATGCTTTGTTTTTAGTTTGTTAATACAATTCTCAAATACAAAAAATAACAATTACATTGGTAAAATAATTGGCTAAAAAACTGAAACAATTGAAGGCTTATATTGTTTGGTAATTATCATTAAAAGGTGGAAAAGTTCGTTAAAAATATACAATAGTTAAATTCTTGTGGTGGATGAAAACACCTCCATTTCCTTTCATAATTTTCAACCTTCCTCAATATTAACATTATAACTTGGTCATGATAGGTGGCCATCTTGCCTGGTAAATGAGCAAGGGCAGACAACTCAAAGATAGAATATGATTGGCTAATATTAACACACATAAAGTCAACTCTTTCTGAATAATTATTCTGATTGGTCGAACTATAATTTATTCAATATGACAATCTCTGTATAGTATACAAGGTTATCGAGCACGCTAGTTTAGTTCAAAAGTTGGATTTTTATATAACTATAGAGATAAATAGGTGATACACGTGTCCACAAAAAATGGTGAGAGAAACCGACTTATTGAATCTTGAAATATAATTTGATTAAACTAAAAATTAATGAGTTGCTTTGAAAACGTGGAAAATCGTCACTTGATCACGGCACGTTCTGACAGATGACAAGAAATTGACACGAACGAACGACTAAAATAAAGTGTTATCGCTTTCGCTTCCTACACTTCATAACGCAATTACAGATTTAGAAATTGATCACCATCTTGAGAGGCTATATAACTACGTAATCAATGTACCAAATGACTTAATAAGCTATGTAGACTCTCTCAAATGATTCCAAGTTCACGAACCAAATGACTTAATAAGCTATGTAGACTCTCCGAAATGATGTCAAGTTCACGAACCAAATGACTTAATAAGCTATGTAGACTCTCCGAAATGATGTCAAGTTCACGAACCAAATGACTTAATAAGCTATGTAGACTCTCTCAAATGATTCCAAGTTCACGAACCAAATGACTTAACAAGCTATGTAGACTCTCTCAAATGATTCCAAGTTCACGAACCAAATGACTTAATAAGCTATGTAGACTCTCCGAAATGATGTCAAGTTCACGAACCAAATGACTTAATAAGCTATGTAGACTCTCCGAAATGATGTCAAGTTCATGAACCAAATGACTTAATAAGCTATGTAGACTCTCCGAAATGATGTCAAGTTCACGAACCAAATGACTTAATAAGCTATGTAGACTCTCCGAAATGATGTCAAGTTCACGAACCAAATGACTTAATAAGCTATGTAGACTCTCCGAAATGATGTCAAGTTCACGAACCAAATGACTTAATAAGCTATGTAGACTCTCCGAAATGATGTCAAGTTCACGAACCAAATGACTTAATAAGCTATGTAGACTCTCCGAAATGATGTCAAGTTCACGAACCAAATGACTTAATAAGCTATGTAGACTCTCCGAAATGATGTCAAGTTCACGAACCAAATGACTTAATAAGCTATGTAGACTCTCCGAAATGATGTCAAGTTCACGAACCAAATGACTTAATAAGCTATGTAGACTCTCCGAAATGATGTCAAGTTCACGAACAGAAAAATCTTAATAACAGAATAATAATGATGAAAGGCACGTTTCTCCTTTAATACTGATAAACTGGACACTCTTAAAAGGAAGCAGGATGATTAACCATGTTAAACAGTGGCATCAGGAGTTTTAGGGGAGGAGGCAAGATCGCCTTGCACTCAATAGGCTTAACCTAGCTTAGCTCAAGCCTACCGCACACGAGAGCCAAATGCTGAACTATCGACCTTACGAGGCCGTTGCCTCAGCTCAATGGTTCAATGCAGACGATAAGCATTTGGCTGAGTACACTGTCGTTCAGTAGATCACATGACCGTTCACGTGACCTATCATACAAAAAAAAAATGGCAAACAACCGCAGAAGAAATATCACATGATTAATTTACACATTTCTATTGGTCCGTTATAATCTTTGGCTCAGCTGACAGCTTATGTTCTCGCAGACGGTGAGTTTCTTGCCTCGTGAGGCAAAAAATATCAAACAGGATAGATATTTGGCTCACAGCCTCATGAGACAAAAAACGCAACAAAAATTGCGCGCAGATGGTGAGATTTTTGTTACTTGAGGCCGATAGCTCAGCATTTGGCTCTCGTCTGCGGCAGTCTTTAATAGGTTAAAGAAAGTCCCCGAGGACAATAAGCAATATATCTTTCGATTGGTATGAATGCATCAAACTTTTTAACATTAACTGTAAATAAATTAGGTTTTCACGTGTGATCACTATTAATAGAAATTTAGCCTCGTAACTTAAGAATAGACCAAATTCTTCCACATTGTGCAACTTAGTTCAGTATCACAATAAATACATTGTTTGAAAAAACTTATAAAAATTAAAATACAATTATTTTTCATTTATTTGGCTTAATACAGGAATTTCAAGGCTGTATATAAACAAAAGATTGAATTATATCGAAATTGTTGTCTACATAATTTTAGGTTTTGAAAGACAAGCAAGTTTTTGTAAAATGATGTATTGTAGGGAATAAAAGTTAATATTAATATTTTATTGTAATTTGCCGGGAGGGGAAACATATCAAAGTGATGTATTGTTTATTATATACAATACGGTTCATTCATGGCTTTATTGCAGTGCGTTCTAGCGAACGCACTGCTTTGTTTTCATAATGTATGTTTTTTTTTTTTTGTCTACTTCTGGTCACGCTAATTCGGTATGAAGGGAGCATGCCACACATTATCTCATATAATTTTTTACTATGCCTAACTGCACGGTATTAGGTGAATATAAAATGATGCATTTTCGTCCAACAGGAAATGACGTATGGCCAATAAGCCCAATTTAATGTTTTTACCATTTTCATCTCTGATTTTCAACCGATTTTGATGGATTTTTTTTGGTTTATTTTATTAACCGATTGTCTTCAAATTGGGGGTTTAAAAACTTGCATTTTTAAAACTTTGTCGCTGACTTTTTGAAGCACTTTTTTGACAATTTTTTCAACTTTTGCAATTTTATTTTGATCAATATGAAAACTTACATATGCATAGACATTTTGATGACAAACAAAATGATCTTTTCAAAAATGTTATATCACTTCCGGTTTTGACGTCATTCGCTTGTAAAGTTGAAATGTCAACTTCCGGAATAATGAAGATATTCTAAAAAATCTTTTTGCAATGTGCTAGTAATCATTATTCACAAAATATAAAATGATAAATTCTGACCCAGCTATTTCATATCGGCCGCCATCTTGAACTGACTGATTTTACTTTAAATCGAAATTCAGAATCGGGGAATCATCTGATTTGAATAAAAATGATGTGTATGGAATCTACAATCGATTGCTAACAAAACATGGGAAGCCGATTTTTGAATTTCGATTCAGTTTTTTTTTTATTTCCGGTAAACAATTTTCAGTAATAGTCAAAACGTTTAAGGCTCATATCGTGTGACCTTGACCTTCAGTGACCTTGTGACCTGAACAAAAGTCATTGCCCTTGATGATATCTATCAACTGATGTATTCATTTTTGCTGTCCGATGTCTACTTCCGGTTTTATAGCCATTTGAAAATGTCGAGTTTTGACTTTAAACAGCTCTGTCACGTGACCTAATTCATGTACGTCACAAATTATCTTTTATTATTATCACGCTTTATCTCCTGTTTCCAAAAATGTATAACACTAGATATTTCGATCAAAATTGCTTTTTCGAATTTTGTTCTTTGTTCTATAGTAACTCTGCGTGTTTTTTTGGCGGGAAAAAACATGTGTTATCTTAATTACGGATTTCATAAGATAGGTAACAATTTCTTCTTAAGATATGGAAGAACATGACTAACAAAGAAAACAAATATGATAAAATCGTAACCGGAAGTAACACGCTGGCCACCATCTTGAAATGAACATGTTTTCTTTAAATCGAGAGAAGTGAACAGGGTATCATCCAATTTGTATAATATTGATGTCTAGGGCATTTTCAATCTATGGCCAACAAAATGATGACAGCCAATTTGCTAATTTCGATCATGATGTTTGCCTATTTCCGGTAAAAGATATTCAGAAATGACAAAAATTTTCAAAGCTCATTACACGTTACCTTGGATTTGGGTGACCTTATGACCTGAACAAAAGTTATTGCCCATGATGAGATCTACCCAACGGTGTATTCATTTTTGTTGTCCAATATTTACTTCCGGTTTTATAGCCATTTTAAAATTGTTAGTTTGAACTTTGAACAGCTCTGTCACGTGACGTCACGTCACAAAATATCTTCTTTTCTTATTACGCTTTATCTCCTCTTTCCGGTGATATATAACACTAGATATTTTGATCAAAATTGCTATTTGGAATTTTGTTCTTTGTTCTATAGTAACTCTGCGTGTTTTTTTGGCGGGAAAAAAACACGTGTTATCTGAATTACGGATTTCATAAGATAGGTAACAATTTCTTCTTAAGATATGAAAGAACATGACTAACAAAGAAAAAAAAATGACAAAATCGTAACCGGAAGTAACACGTTGGCCACCATCTTGAAATAAACATGTTTTCTTTAAATCGACATCCGATTTATATAATTTTGATGTTTATGGCATTTTCAATCTATTGCCAACAAAATGAGGGCAGCTGAATTGCTAATTTGGATTATGGTGTTTGTCTATTTCCGGTATAAGATATTCAGCAATTATTGGAACACTTTTAAAGCTCATAACTTGTGTCCTTGCCATTTGTTGACCTTATGATCCGAACAACAGTTATTGCCCGAAATGAGATCTATCCAATGGTGAATTCATTTTTGTTGTCCAATATTTACTTCTTGTTTTATAGCCAAATGAAAATTTTCAGTTTGAACCTAATTCACGTACGTCACAAAAAATCGTCTTTTCTTATTATGCTTTATCTCCGCTTGATATATAATAGTAGATATTTTAATCATTTTGCTTTTTTTTTAATTTGGAAATTTTGTTCATTGTTCTAAAGTAACTTCGTGGCTTTTTTGGCGCGAAAAAACACGTGGTTCCTAAATTGTGGATTTTTAAAGAGAGTCGACACATTCTTTTGAAAATATAAAATGACATAACATTCATAGAAAAAAAAGGATAAAATTGGACCCGGAAGTAACTAGTAGACCACCATCTTGAAATGACCAACTTTTCTTTAAATCGATATAAGTGATCAGGATATCATCCGATTTACATAATGTTGATGTCTATGGCATCTTCAATATATTACTAACAAAATGGTGACAGCCGATTTCCTAATTTCGATTAAAAGTTTTGTCTATTTCCGGTTAAAGAAATTAAACAATAGCAACCACTTTCAAAGCTCAAAACTCGTGACCTTGACGTTTGATGACCTTTTGATCTGAACCAAAGCTGTTGCCCTCGATAAAATCTATCAAATGATGTTTTACTTTGTGTTTTCCGATGTTTACTTCCGGTTTAATAGCCGATTGAAAATTGAGATTTTTAACTATAAACAGCTCTGTCACATGACCTAATTTATATGCAGGACTAAAATGCAACCGTTCAAGGATGTTTAAATTGCGCACTGCTCAGTACCGTTATCACGGTTCTAGTTTTGTTTGTCTTTTTTTAATTTTTATGACCCAGTGGGAAAATTTTAGGGTGCGAATATACGAAATGAAATGAAATGGAGTTTTACGTCCAGCTTTTTCTCACCTATGTGGACTTATGAGGATTGGCAAACACCATGCAGTGTGCAATGAGGGAAATTTAAGGTGCGAATAAACAAAATGACATGGGAGTTTTACGTACAGCTTTTCCTCACCTATCACACCTATGGTGAAATGTTGGTAGGGTGAAAAAAAAGTTCATGGGTTATGAGATATATTTTCTGAAACTATACCCCAGTGGCTTAAAAAAACAGGATAGTTTGAAATTCCCTATAGAGCCCTTTTCAAAAAAATCACAATTATTGAGAAAAATTGTCGTTTTGGACAACAAGACTCAGATTGTCCAGAGGTATCCTGCCATGATCGTTCGTTTTGATGAGAAAATCAGCTTAACACATTGCCAGTTCAATAAATATGAGATTAAAGTTTATAATTGAGCAGAACAGAAATTTTGGAAAACACGGGAGCGCAAGTCCTCTCATTTTCCGGGAAAATTCTATGACCTAACCAAGACTTTCCGCGTAGATTTGCTCGCTGAACACACGTGTAATATAGGCAACACAACTGATCTAAATATGCCAAAAACGCAAAAGTCCCGAAGACAACCGCTACAGGGTATGTGTTTTGTGTTTTGAAAAGGGGTCAAGCATGGCTCCTATAGTCAGAGAGAAACTCCTCTCGAGAATAAGAACATTTTACATATCAAATTACGATCCTCAGGAATTGGATCTTCCTTGGGCTATTTTCAATCGATGAAGAAATCTTCTTTTAAAAATCTTAAGACACATTTCACAAACACGTGTATTCTGGTTGTATTTTTTCAATGTCAAATGGCTTAGAAAGCACTTTCGGAGGCCTCCAATGCACACATAACAGTGTGCACATGCCTCAAATGCGCACATAACAGTGTGCACATGCCTCCAATTCGCACATAACAATGTGCACATGCCTTCAATTCACCCATAACAGTGTGCCCATGCCTCCAATGCGCACATAACAGTGTGCACATGCCTCCAATGTGCACATAACAGTGTACACATGCCTCTAATGCGCACTTAACAGTGTGCACATGCATCCAATTTGCACATAACAATGTGCACATGCCTCCAATTCACCCATAACAGTGTGCCCTTGCCTCCAATGCACACATAACAGTGTGCACATGCCTCCAATGTGTACATAACAGTGTGCACATGCCTCTAATGCGCACATAACAGTATGCACATGACTCCAATGTGCACATAACAGTGTGCACATGCCCCCAATGCGCACATAGCAGTGTGTACATGTCTCTCATGCATTCATAGCAGGGTACACATGACGCTTATGTGCTTATAGCGTAAGTGTGACTGACTGGCGCATACTGAGGCAATGACTGGCGTCATCTGTTCCTAAGTGCGTAGACTCTGTGCCGTTGTGCGTAGCCTCTGTTTCTAACTGCTCAATTATAAACTTTAATCTCATATTTATTGAACTGACAATGTGTTAAGCTGATTTTCTCATCAAAACGAACGATCATGGCAGGATACCTCTGGACAATCTGAGTCTTGTTGTCCAAAACGACAATTTTTCTCAATAATTGTGATTTTTTCGAAAAGGGCTCTATAGGGAATTTCAAACTATCCCGTTTTTTGAAGCCACTGGGGTATAGTTTCAGAAAATATAACTCATAACCCGTGAACTTTTTTTTCACCCTACCAACATTTCACCATAGGTGTGCTATGTGACAGGCAAACGCCATGCAGTGTGCAATGAGGGAAATTTTGTCAGAGGTGAATAGACGCTGGATTATAAGTGCAGGAAAATATAAACTGAAAATTATCGATACTCTTAAAGCCACTTTGCAAGCCTACATCCGTTTTAGACATTAAATAGAGGACAGGAAATGACATGCAGTTTGAAATATAGGAAATTTTGCAAGATACATCCTTAAAGGGGAATGTTCAGCATTTTCGGGGATCGATTCAGGCCTTGAATTTATGTAAATAGCCTTCACATTTACTGAATTTTGGGGGAGAGATTGGAACATTATAACGGATTAGATTAGCTTAAAAAATCCAGGTTAAAAGTATTTTGGTGAAACAGTTAGTGAACATAACCCTCAAAGATTTCAAACTGTTGAAGGATCCTTTATAGAGCACATTCTGTAGGGCCATTGCTTTATATTTCCCATCTGTTTTCCATGTCAAGCCCCTCCAACACCGACAGGGGAAACCCAGGTGGAAAATCTCAAATGCATTATTTTGACCTGTCAGAATGAAACCCTGGACCTTCAGATTAGCAGGCCTATAAAGAAATGAAGACAGAACTGTCAGTGCCCAGACTGTAAATATATTGACTGATTTGTTTAGTCAGGCATAAATTGATCTGATTGTATCCCATGATGTTGACCTATATAGTAGTGGCGGGTGTCGCGCGCGAAGGAGAACTTGCTTACTCTTTTCGAAACACCTGATGGTACATCTCTTTGGAGTGGTCCACTACTATAATGTGGGTCATCAAAGATATATAGCCGAATTTTACATTTTTTTACAATATCATTATCATAATAATTATCGATATATAGATTACAAGGCAATTAAGTTTTATGACAGGCGTTCCCAAAACAACTACTCTATTCATTCAGTGAATAATGGCGTCTAATCCATCATGGCTGACTGACATGATCTATCTTCAGGTCAAATCTTCGAGACCCAACATACTTATTATAAGGAGAAAAGGTAATGCCTTATTTGGGCATTACACATCCTTCTAAAATTGTCACTTGGACTTTCAAATTGAGTCTCATTCTCATTTGGAACTTTAAATTAGATAATAAAAATCTGTACAAGCAAAACAATTCCGCTAATCAAAAATTGTGTCCAGAGCATGATAAAATTGGATGCAATAATTTATAGTAGTGGACTATAACAGTAACATCAGATGTTTCGAAAGGGGTAAGCATGATGTACTTCTTGCAAATCCTTCACTCTTTTTTAGCATTTCAATATTTTTAATTGACTACATTGTGTCCTTGCCCCTGGCTTTGCAAACAAACTTTTCTGGGGATCTTTTCTGGGGGTCAATCCCAACATAAGCTGCAATGATTATTCAGAATTTTTAAACCTGTTTCATCCCACAATGGCATGGATTTTATCAGCATTTCAACAAATACCTAACAGTAATTTTCTTCATATTTCACATAAAATGCTGAAGTCCATATAAGGAGAAACTGTGACTATGCAATTTGATTGGTCAATGGCTAAAATGTCGAACATTTCCCAGGTATGTTATGTCCAATATTTGGCGGCCATACATTATCTCACCAATGATTGAACATGTTAATTTATCAAAAACATCAAAGGTCAAGTTTTATGAATGAAATTTTTGGAGAAAATGTAAATTATGTATAAAATTGATAAATGAATTACCACAAAAATTTATGGTAATTTTCTCTGAGCAAGGATACAAATACAGATAATTTAGAAATAGAAAGGGCAATTATGTGATTTTTCGTTTAAACAAATTAATTAGTATTTCCTCTAAACAAAATATATGATAAAAAGTGTTGAAAATTGCGCCTAATGGGCACTGAAGATTTTCAAGGGTTCTAGTACTTTTGAATACTTTTTTGATATATTCAAGACCCAAATTTACCCCCAAAAGACCAAATATACTCCTTGAAATTGGTTAAATATACAAATTATAGGTAGAACACTACAGCTTATAAAGAAATAGAACGTTCAATAATGATTTTTTCATGCAGTTTTATTACTTTTAAATATATTCAAGACCCAAATTTACCCCAAAATGCCAAATATACTCCTTTCAATTGATTAAATATACAAATTATAGCCAGAATTCATGTTGATTTATTTTTCAGGGTGAAGATACTTCAACTACGCAATATTATCAAGAGAAATTCTATGATTTCCTTTAGTTTTATATGTCTGAATGCCTGGAGGATTTCTAATTTAAGTAAATCAAACGCTGGACTTTCAACAACAAGATACCATATTAACTTATTAACTATGTGGACTCTCTAATGTCTCTGTCTAAGAGTTGACAGACCTAAAGAGCACTAAACATTATTAGCTATGTTCACTCTCTGAAAGTACGCTAAACCTAAAGGGATATTGAGGACTTTTTTGATGATCAGGATATTCTATTCCACCGGGATCCAAGCACCCCAACCCTGCTGGAAGAAGTGTGTGGACCGCAGGGGTGACAATTTTGAAAAATAATCCATGTCGTTAGTAGACCTATCAGAAAATGTTGAATTTAATGCATGTTAAGTTTCATCACTGTGGCATAACTCCTTCTGAGTCAGGCTATGAACTTATTAGCCCACCCTCGTATATTCTTATTGACCAAGTTTGAGAACTTAATTTTTTTTGTTCATTCTTTTCCTTTAAACTGAAGGTTCTGGTTTGAATTTTGCATAAAAGTTTTAAATATTTAGCAGAGTAAGCGAACTTTATATAAAATTTTACCGAGATGGAAACAGATGTTGTTTACTTGTAAAACTTCTCTATTTTATTTCTTTTAAAACTCAATAATCTATAAGTAATATCTTAATCTTATACAACTCGCAATAACATTTTATATAGGAGAAATGGAGTTTTACATCCCTCACTTATAAGATTTTAACAACATGTAGAAAAAATGAAATGAATGGAGTTTTACGTCCTACTTTTCTGCACCTATATGGGCTAATTGAGGACGGGCAAACGCCATGCAGCGTGCAATGAGGAAAATTTTTGCCAGGACAGCAGCATTAGCCTGCTCTTATTTTCGATTTCCAACTGTGGAGGGATCTTTAACGTGCACAGCCAATAGCACACCGGACCTTCCTTTATTGTCTCATCCGAACGACTAGACGCTATTCCATGTCAGCCCCTCCGACAACAACATGTAGAAGCGAGGAACACATATAACAAAACACAAGATATTATTATGGAATATAACACACTTCTTTAATACAGTTAGGCACATAACGTTTCAACACAAGATACACATGTCGTCATCAGATGTAATTAATAACATTTTATATAGAAGAAATTGAGTTTTACATCCCTCACTGGTCTATAATATAAAACTGAAACACGAAGAATCCCAACCATAAAACAAATCTTGAAATCCATGTAAACACATTGGCAATATATTGGTAGCAGCTAATGAACTTTTAATTTGAGGAAGTATATCAATAAATTATAATTAAAAATGGTATCAGGTGTCTAGAAGAGTTAGCATACCCTACTTGGCGCCACATATGTATATATATTGCTTGTGACCTCGACCAGTGCTTCTATAGGGTATTATCTATAACACTAATACAACTCATTTCATAGGATATCACAGAAATAACAAGTGCACCAGAAGAGTGAGAAAGCATTGACATTTCTAGAAGTTGCTTGCTCTCCTCTAACTTGAAGTTATAAAGAGGTTTTATAAAAAATTTATGTTTATCGGGGACACTTATAATATCACTTACACCATTATAATTTTTAATCGGATGTCTGTGATTCTTGCAATTCTACTAAAACTAAGTGTTTCTGCCTTCGCAATTACTGGAAAAAATACAATGACGTCAACAAACACTTAGTTTTATTATCCCAATCGACACAAAATGTTTATAAAACCTCTTTACAATGTCATTAACTTAAAACTTTGAAAAATAAAATGAAATCTCTTACCAAAAAGCATTTCCTAAATTCAAGTAGATTATCAGAGAAATTATGGTGTTAGCATGTGAGATTAAAATGAAGTAAAAACATGAAGATTTGATGAGATTTGAAGAAGTGTTACTAAGTACAACAATGTTTCGACGTGTTTTATAATTAAGTTGGAAGTTTAAGATCTACCTATTACCTATCCTAGCCTATTTACCTACAACATTATATCAAAAAATATTAAAATTGTTTTGTACTAGAGGTTAATACAGAAGTTAATATGTTTGCCAAAATCTACTTTTCACCCACTCATTCGACTTCAATTACTTTTCCAATTGTTGAATGTGAGAATTTTATTAAGTTTTTTTTATAAAAGTTACTTGGTGCTTGTCAGTGGAACCAAGTTCATTAGAATCCTGTTAGTGCATTGTGCATGCCAGCGGGGTACATCAGTAGGGCACCCCAGAAAACCAATTGAACATGAGAATTTTATGAATATCTTTTTATAAAGTTACTTGGTGCTTGTCATGGAACCAAGTTCAATATAATCCTGTTAGTGCATTGTGCATGCCAGCGGGGTACACAAGTGGGTGGGTGGGGGAAAAGTAGTTCCTACCCCCATTTGTACCCTTACTTTGTACCCAATTGTTCAACGTAAGAACTTTTTTTAAAAGTTACTTGGTGCTTGTCATGGAACCAAGTTCTCTAGGATCCTGTTAGTGCATTGAGCCATGGCAGTACCAGTGGCAGTACAAGAAGTGACACTTGCACCAGCAGAATTCATACTGACATTCAGTAAACTAGTTTGTAACCTCATTTGCAATCCTAGAAACAACTCAAAGCTTTTAAGTTGTCTTCTTCCTGAGATTTAGTTGACTTCATCATCTACACGAGGATTCGATTCTTTAAAAACAGGACTAACAGCTGAACATTGTTTAAAGGCAACATGGTGTTTTAAAGGCAACATGGTCTATGTCGCGCTTTGCCACGTGAAAATGTGTCACATGATTTCAAAGTAGTTTTATTCCATGTGATCAGATACTGCATGTTGATTGGACAAGATTGTAAAAAATTTGTAAAAATGTTTTTGTAAACGCACACAAAACATTCATACCATTTCATTTCTGCATTCAAAGTTTTTTTTTCTATTTTCAATATATATAAGTGAAATCCCAAAAAAAAAATCATTTGTCCTTCAGGTTTTTGTACGTGAACAAGATTGCTTTTCATTTTTGTAAAGGCACACAAAGGTCTATTGTTAGGGAACAATGCCTCGAAGACAAAAGTCAGCCGTTTTCGTCAGGATTAAATTCAGGTGCTCATCAATAGTAAATAATCTTCGGAGACGGAAATCTAACACGTAGTCTGTTACAATGTTTTAACACAATGTTTTAGCACGTTAAAAGAAATTGTTTATGAATATCGAATATGTTTGTAATCAACTGTTTTGATATCTTAATAGTATCGCATATTGCATTAAATAAAAAAAATGAAATGAAAGGAGTTTTACGTCCTACTTTTCTGCACCTATATGGGCTAATTGAGGATGGGCAAACGCCATGCAGTGTGCAATGAGGGAAATTTTGCCAGGACTGCGGCATTAGCCTGCTCTTATTCTTATTTTCGATTTCCAACTGTCGAGGGGTCTATCGAAGCACAGCCAATAGCACACAGGACATTGGTTTATTGTCCCATCCAAACGACTAGACACTTTTTCTATGTCAGCCCCTGCGACCTGCATCACTGACAGGGGGAACCCGTGTTGAAAAATCCAAAGGCATCATCTCGACCCATGCCAGGATTGAACCCTGGACCTTCAGGTTAGCGAGCAAGCGTCTAACTCACTGAGCAACCGCGGCTCCCAATTCATTAAATAGAATTACAATGTGTAAAACTATATTATGTTTCATTAGCAGAAGCAACAAATATAAACAAATTTTTCAAATTATTCCTCACGTTTTTTCGCACGATTTCACGTGGCCGTATTCACTTCCGAACATCATGATTATCCTGACTCCTGGATTAAAATCTCAGACTATCCAAATCTTTAATCAAACCTCCGTATAATTCTTGAAAAATTCTTTTAATTTGCAAAAAAAAAGCTATTTTGATATTTTTTTATGTTTTGATTAGTTTTGAAAGTAGGTCGTTTAATAAAGTTCTCTTTTAGATTTGATAATTAAAATTTGGCACCAATGGGGAACAGCCCAAATTAATGTTCCAACTTGCTCTGCTCAGTAGCATATTCAGTAAGCGCATTCAGGCATTACCTAAGCAATCATAATCAACTTTAAAGAGATTGTAAAGAGATTTTCTAAACTTTGTATGTGTATCGAGGACACTGATAGCATCAATTTGCGCCATTTCAATTTGAGGTTCTTGCAATTCCACTAAAACTAAGGCGTTTTATGATGTCACTGACAGTGATCTACCGGAAGCTACTATTGATATCTTTGCAAATATTTTTGGGACAGGCGTTTCTCATAGGGTATTTTATACTAAAGGGCTTTCGTGATCTTCATGAATTTAAATTGTTTTATTTAAAAAAAACATTTGAGGTTCGATCAAGGATCAACTGGCAGATAAAGCATGAGTTATATTTTCTTTTCTTCTGATTTACCAAGCACGAACAATCCTAACAGGATCCAAATATAGAAAGAAATCTTTGCAATGTTTGGCAACAAAAAATCTTACAGCTGTTCAAAGATGGCCCTTTCTTTCAATGCCTGTCCAAAAGTGTCCAAAAGTGTCCAAAAGTGAAAATTTTAAGCTTGTTTGAAGATTAAACTCAAACAATAAAGACATCAGTTCGTGTCAGGATTTTAGCCATGTGCAGTCCACGTGTTAATTCAAAAACCTTTTCACTTTTCATCTGTCTCAGATATTTGATCCTTATTAAACGATTTTTTTAATCTTTTTACTCAAACGATAATAATATTTCATCAATCATTTTCTGTCAAAGTTTCCGAAATTTAATCTGAAACTAATTATTTGAAAGAAATTTAATTGAAAATGTGTGTCCTACTTTTTCTCACCTTTTGAGCCTATAAAAAACAATGCCATGCAGTTTCCAATGAGGGAAATTTGTTGGAAAGTAGCCATAGTCAAAATCTCAGTTACTGTCAGCATAATAGAAAAACCCCGAAAATTTAAAATCCTTGCATTCATGCAGTGAACTTGTACAAGCACAAACTATCACAACTGTAAAACAAATCTCAAAATTCATGTAAACACATTGGCAATACATTGGTAGTTGCTAATAACTTTTCATTTGAGAAAGTATATCAATAAATGAATAAATATTTCATAATGAAAAGTGGTATCAGGTGTCTAGAAGAGTAAGCATACCTTGTCTGGCGCCACATAATTAATATAACTAGTTAACATTATATGCAGTGTCTAGAAGACAAATTTTATCCATCCTCAAAAATGAAATGAATGGAGTTTTACGTCCTGCTTTTCTGCACCTATATGGGCTAATTGAGGACGGGCAAACGCCATGCAATGTGCAATGAGGGAAATTTTGCCAGGACAGCGGTCTGTTCTTATTATCCATCCTCAAGGGAAAGACAAGAAGGTTGAAGATATGTCAAACAACAATTCTAGATATCACCAAATATGGTATGGTTCCATCAATACTCACTCAGATCCTGAAACCTGAAACCATTGTTGATGTAGTCATAATATGAAGGCTTGCGACAACAACAGTGAATTACTGGCAATAATTAGGATGGTCAGAAATGATGGCTTAAAAACTCAGTTAATGTGATGTAAGCGACATTATTATGACGTCAAAAAATTGGGAACAGCACCAACAAAGAATGACAATATAAACAAAGGCGACACTGATGTAAGAAATGTGATACGCTAAAAATTGTTGAACAGAAACATTCATTGAAATATAAGACAACATTCTGAATAATTAAAATTTGGTCATTTGAGATGGCACATTGTAAAAAAATCCTAGAAAGACTCATACATAAGTAATGATTGGCCTTTTAGGACGGAAAACGGGAAAAAAACAGGGAAATCTGATAGTGCCATAGAAAGACTTTGACGTAGGTAATGATGTTGAATCACACTGAATAATTACGTGGATTTCTGATGAAACACAGAGAAAAAGAGAAAACTGATTATGACGAAGACAGAAAAAATGATTATTAAAGGGATTGTAAAGAGGTTTTCTAAACTTTGTATGTGTATCAGGAACACTGATAGCATCAATTTGCATCATTCCAATTTCCATTCCGACGTCTGTGGTTCTTGCAATCCCACTAAAACTTATGCGTTTTATGACGTCACTGACAGTGATCTACCTTCTGGTACTATTGATATCTATCCAGATCAGTGTCAGTGACGATATACAACGCGTTAGTTTAAGTGCAATTGCAAGAATCACAGACGTCGGAATGGAAATTGGAATGGCGCAAATTGATGCTATCAGTGTCCCCGATACACATACAAAGTTTTGAACTACGCTGAACATTCGCCTTTAATAATTAGGAAAAGTGAATTGTGACAAACAACAGGTAAAAACCACGAAAATTGCACTGTTGAATGAAAACAAACATAATGCCGAGTTTCTGCCGAGAGGTAGGATGTTTATGTCATCAAAAATCAATTATATTTTCAACATCTTAATTATAGTTTCTTGTATTCGCGAAATGAATCTACATGTCTAATGTTTTTACAAGAGGTCTGCACGCGAATAAACTGTACTTTATTCCCCGATATTCACTTACTTACGTCAAAGTAAAATGGTGTTTTACCTCCTACTTTGCTGCACCTATTGGGCTTTATTAAGGACGGGCAAATGCTTTGCAGTGTGCATTGGAAAAATTTTGTCAAGACAGCCTCCAGGTTAGGAATGAACAAGCAGATAAATCACTGAACCACTGCTTTCCCTTTGCAGAGTCAAAGTCGCTCAGTGAGTTAGACTCTTGCTCACAAACCTGAAGGTTGAAGGGTCAATCAGATGATATCTTTGGATTTTTTAACCCAGTTTCCCCATGTCAGTGATGGAGGTTTCAGATGGGCTGACAATGGGAGAGCATTTGGTCAAATGGATGAAACAATAAACCGAGGCCCTGTGTGCTGTGATCACTTGACAGTTGGAAAAAGAAAAAGAGCAGGGTAATGCCGCTGTCCTGGCAAAATTTCCTTCGTTACACACTGCATGGCGTTTGTCCATTCTCATCACTAGGTGCAGACAAGTGGGATGTAAATTTCTTGTTTAATTATTTTTTCATTTTCGTTCTGTACTTACTGTCATGCATTTTCATGCGTTTACCTAACAACGTGCTTAGCAAAACGTCATTACATTAAATAGACCATCCTTTTCTTGACTTGATTATGAAATTTAGTTTCTTTTACTTCTGACGTATTTTTATCATTCATATACTAAGTGTTACATAATGTGTTTTCATGCATCGTCATGACAACTGTTGATCATGCCAAATTCGAGAACCATCCTATTCATTGATGGTTTTCACAGCATCAAAACTTACTACCCCCACACTTTTGTTTTAAAAGCTAAATGCATTTGAATTTAAGCTATTTCATCTCCCAGTCTGATACTAAAAAATTTTAGCTTTGGGCCTAGAACTTAGTCTGGAACAAAGCAATTTCAGTACTAAGCCTAATACTAAACAACTTCAGCTGTATAAAAGATCTGAGCATTTTCAGCTTGGGGTAAGATCTGAGCTCTTTTAGCTGTGGGTAAGATCTGAGCATTTTCAGCTGTAGGTAAGATCTGAGCTCTTTTAGCTGTGGGTAAGATCTGAGCCCTTTCTGCTGTAATAACTAAGCTTTTTCAGTTGTGGGTAAGATCTGAGCTTTTTCAGTTGTGGGTAAGATCTGAGCTTTTTCAGTTGTGGGTAAGATCTGAGCTTTTTCAGTTGTGGGTAAGATCTGAGCTTTTTCAGCTGTGAGTAAGATCTGAGCTTATTCAGCTGTGGGTATGAACTGAGCTTTTTCAGCTGTGGGTAAGAACTGAGCTTTTTCAGCTGTGGGTCAGAACTGAGCTTTTTCAGCAGTGAGTAAGATCTGAGCTTTTTCAGCTGTTGGTAAGATCTGAGCTTTTTCAGCTGTGGGTTAGAATTGAGCTTTTTCTGCTGTGGGCAAGAACTAAGCTTTTTCAGCTATGGGTAAGTTCTGAACTTTTTCAGATGTGGGTTGGAACTGAGCTTATTCAACTATAGGTAAGAACTGAGCTTTTTCAGCTGGGAAAGCATAAAAAAAAGAATTCTTTTAGAATTTTCTCTTTACATACATTTCTCTATAAAAGTCATTAAGCCCAGGTCAGTAGGGCACTAGAAGACCAAATTACAGACTAAAAACTTTTGTCTGATATCAAATGAAACACAGAATGTTTTCTGACATCTTAAAAGTTTTTCTTTGAAATCTGACTTTTCTCAGAAAACTGAAGGCTTCGCTCTCACATTATAGAATTACTAATGGACGAATAATTAGAAGGGTTTCAATTTCTTGGATCTTTAGAGAAAAATGACAGAGGAAGTGACAAGTTTCTGTGTACTAGGTCAAAATTTGAAATGAATACTTCCTACTCTGGATAAAAAGTGTCTTGACGTTGGAATGAAACTATAAACCAAGCCCTTAACTATAGGTTTTTGACAGTTGAAAAAAATAAAAATGGTCCCCGAGAAAAATGGTTGAAGACCAGGGGGCTAGTGTCTGTGTTCTGATACTGTCACTGAACTAAATTGTCCCATATCAGACGCGGAAGATATACTATCTATCTATAATCAGTGCAGTGTGCAATGAGAGAATTTTGCAAGACAGTGGAGCCCATTCCTAACTTTTTTCAAATTTCCAACATTTTCTTGAAAATATCAGTTCCAGCCAATATCGACTGTCAAATATAAAACAATAAATATCCCTGAATATGACAGACATTTTGAAACCCCATCTGAAAGAAAATGACAATTTGGAAAAAGAGAAAAATTCACGTTCACTTAATTTCAAAATTTCTCGAGTAGATTTCAAATTGCACTTACTTAGCATCTTTATAGAGTCCAAGTCACGTTTTCTTGTTTTTCTCTGAATCCATAAAACTTGCACTTAATATTATCCAATCAGAAGTCATCTTTTAAATTTTAAATTTCGCAACGCAATTTTTTAACAATCAACACCAAACTGACAATTTTTTAGAGGACTTCACAGATTAAAATCAAAAAGAAATATGACAAACAATCAGAATTCGTAGAAAAGAAAAGAAAAAAAATATGATAATTATAGAAAAAAAAGCCGAGAGGCATGTCTGATTTACACACAAACCTTCGACACATTTAAATGACCTTGAACGACCTTTCAATCACGACGTTTGGCACTCGCTAACATTTACGGCAAGTTATTGCCAACGGATATTGGTTCTTAGTAATATGGGAGCGCAGATATTGAGTGTAAAACCGCTATATTAACTGCCGTCCTGTCCAGGGGGTACTTTCGACATTTTAAACAACGATTCTGCACCGAACGACATCGGGGGTTAATTGATATTTTGGAGAAAACAATCCCAATTTAATCATTCCACTAATTAACTTAATTTTCTCAGAAACTGTAAATAATAATAATGTCAAAACAGGTCATGAATCATGCAAAATCAATGAAAAAACTACTGAACAGAAACCGAAATTCAAGTCCAAAAGCTGAAAAGTCAACAGCAACAAAAACAAGACAAAACATCGCTGAAAATGAGGTACCGGTATGAGGTTAAGTATGTCAAAATAAGGCAAAAATATGCCACAATTGTATTAAATTAATTCATGTGTTTCTGTTTTTTTGTGTTTATTACGCCAAATGTATGGGCAAGTTCAAGGTTAAAATTATATAAGCAGTAACACATTCACAAAACAACATAAAAATGGGGTTAACCCATGTTAAATCTACCCAAAATCCTATATTCGTGTCTTAGGTTGTTTTGGTATTTTTAGTTTTTTATTAATTACCCCAAAACCGAAAAACAAAAAAACAACAATTTGTAATAAATGTTTGAATACCCGGTACTAAATTTTTTTAGTATGGTTATGTAAGTAGATCCGGGGAGAAATTTTGGCTGAAAATATGTCTAAATAAGGCAATAAAATGCCACAATTTTGTTAAATAGAGTAATCAATTCACGTGTTTTTCATTTTTTTGTGTTTATTACGCAAAATGTATAAAATATTTCAAATACGTTTTATTAAATGACGACATTCTCTATTGCAAGGTTTTTTACAATTACAGAATATCAAAAAGAAATTTGAGAGATGACATATTTTTAGTATTTAGAAATTGTTGATAACCTATAGAACTTTAAAGAAGGTCAATTAAGGTACAGCAGTGACCAGAAAATATAAAGAGAAAGCTTAGAATTGGACTGAAAAGATAGAATCTTAATTATAATGCTTTTTGATTAAATATCACCTATAATAATTGCAAATAGAAGCAATGACCAAAACATAAAGAGATACCTCACAATTGGACTGAAAAGATTGGATCTAAATTAATAATTGTTTGGCCGCGATGTCAGATGACACCTATAGATTGGAATAGTTGGCAGATATTTGGCATAACAAACCTTTGTGACCTACAGATAGCCAAATAATAATTAGATTCATCAACCATGGAAAATTATTATAACCTACATAATTCCAGATTCTGGAATATCAAGTTCCCAAATTCAGCAAAACAATTGGACTGACGAGGAATTAATGTCCAAAACACCACCAATATTTTCAAAAGGAAACAACTACATGATGGAGGAAATAGTTCTATCTTTGTGTTGTATGCCCATTTATTTAAGAAATTTGATTGGACTGACATATGTTTTTATATCAAAAACAAAAAGCAACTAATTTTTACAAAGAAAACAATTGAGGTTCAAGAGGATGGTCATTGAGCAACTGTCTTGGCAAAAATTGTACAAGATAGCAATTTGGGTTCTCACAGATCCCCTAAACCAGTTAGTCCATGACCAACCCTATTGGTATTAATTTTACAAAAATATCAATTTAGGTCCTTTCTATCAGCTAGTCCTTTACAAAACTTCTTGGTATTGATTAGAAAAGTACATCATGGAAATGTATCATTAAAAAAAGACTATTTTGAATATAAAAGATAGTTAAGGAGAAATATGATCTTCAAAGGATTTATTTTATGGTTTTGGATTTAAAATTTCAAAAATATACAATGTAATTAATAAATCTAAATTATCGCGTGTCTTGTCAGGAAGCACGCGTGTATCAAAATCTCCCACGTGCCTCCATTTCCGGAAAGAAAATAATCAAAAACGCGCGATAAATAATATCCTGCAAAAGGGAACATCAAAACAAAAATGATTGAAAACTTCCAGATAAATTTTTTTTTTCTTATATAATTCTCGAAATATTTCCTTTTGAAGAAAATTCCAATATATCAAAAACATCAAAAGAGTTTTGATTTTAGACACGTTATTTACAAAATTGAAAATATTTACAGCAATGCCAATGTCACGGCAATTCACGTGGCAATATCTTTTCGCCTTCCGCAAAATCAAAATTACATAAATTTGATTTGCTCGCAGGGAAAATAAAATCATCCTTTGTTCTGGAGGATCGCATCTATCTTTTATAACAGCCTACCGCAGTTTCCATCGATAAGAATTCATTTTAAAAAATATTTCATTAAAATAATTGAAGGTTAAGGGCAAATAAATGGACTTCTGACTCTGAATCTTTTTTAATTTTCTGCTTAATTACCTGATTAATTAAGAAATTGTACCATTAGGTTGATTAAAATTCATGACACAAAAAATGACATTGGCCGATTTACGTCATATAATTGCATAGGCACCAAATTTCATGGAATTAATTTTATCGACATAATTCTTGGCGACGGTATTTTTTGGAATCTTTTGTAATGTTGTGTGATTTTCAGGTTTTAAGACTAATCCTAATCTTGGTTCCATTGTTTTAATTTTGATTGGCTGGGCCTCAAATTAATCATAAACCTTTTTCTTGAAACCCAGATTTTTAAAGGAATACAACCTCTAAAAATATTTTAAGAGTTTTTCAATAATAATACAATTTTAAGGAAAATTACTTTTTTTAAAAGGTTTGTTTGATTTAGTTTGTATACTTCAGGCCCTGTTGATGAATATATAAACTCTTATTGGCCAAGTTTTGGTATCGCTTTGACTTGCCAACTACCAACCAACCTAAGTGTTGTATCAAATACTTGGCAAACCAGGGCATTCCATATCTAAAATAATTGCTTCTTGACTTAAAGTGTTTTATGATCTACCAAACCTACTATCATAAAAACTCTCGTACCTACTATCAGCTGTTTTTTGGCTTCAAACTTTGACCTGAATATCTGAGTAGATAAAATACCTGGCCTAAATAATCAAACCTTAGTTCATTCATACTGGAGATAATTTTTAATTTCATGCCAGATAGAGGTCACTCCTAGTTCTGATGAAATATATTGAAATTATTCCAGGCCCGTAGCCAGAATGGATTCCTGGGGTGCAAGAAATCTGTCTAGTGGGGTGGGGCAATGATGATGTCATTGAAAGGGGTGAATAACATTATTATCTTCAGGAAAAATTCATTTTTATGGGCGCTGGGCACTGCCCTTTTGTAGCTTAGAAAGTGAATCATTCCCTTTTAACACCTAAAGGATAATCCCAATTTGTTATCCTTGTAAAATTATTACACAGGTTTGATTAAGAAGAGAAAGGGCAAACCCTCCCAGAATTTTTAAAATGTTATTTTTTTGGGGGGGAGGGGGTGGGGGGACCCCTTAGTGATGGAGGTCTCATGGATTTGATTCAGCCTGTCCCTAACGCAGTTCCCAAGCTTTGTATCCCAGTCTTGTTGTGCAAAAAAAAAAGTTCTACAACAAAAGTGTCGTGTAACAAAAGTGTTGTATTTTACACTTGGCTCAGATGACCTCAATGCCTCACCCTCGTCTTACTGCCATGATTATCAACTTTTTAATGTCTGCACCTAGCATCTGTTCCGTAGCCTAATTACGCCTGGCAAGATGTCTGTAGGTAGGTGTCGCCACTAAACTGTTAATTACCCAGGATTGGTTCATTAACTTTCATTAACATCAAATTATTTTACTATGTTATTGCTTCATAGCAGGGTTCTTGATACAGCTGTTTTTGCCAGTCGTGTTGGACTAGAACTCTAGGCTGTAATTTTAAAAGTTAACTACCAGTGCTTCTATAGGATAGTAACTTCTATAACCCCCAATACGAGGGACCTTATTTATGAAAACTAAACTTATATAAAATAACAATTTTAAGATTTCAGTTCTCTGATTGGATAGGAAACTAAATTTAAAATTGATTTTAGTGATTGACCAATCAGATGACTTGAATACTAAAAGTTTATTTGAAACTGGTCATACAGGACTAGAGTTTTACACTGTTGATTTTAGAATTTCCATTCAGACATTTTAACATGTTAATCAAGATGTTGTACTAATGTTCATCAAGAATTCTTAAAATAAGCAAAAAATCTATCACATTGAAAATATCCTCAAGATCAAAATTCAGACTCAGAACCTGGGGCCAGTTTCACAAAATCCTAACTTACGATTTTAGTGTTCCAATTATTTGATTGGTCAAACATTAAAATTGATTTTAAATTAAGTATTATTATCCAATCAGATTACTATATTTCTTAAATCTGGATTTTATCCTAGTTAAAATTTTGTGAAACTGGGCCCTGACTGGTAAATACAGATAAATCAACAGCTCTTGAATAATCCATGACTTATTTGTTTGCTCATTACAAAATAAAGGCAATTAACAATTAACTATGCAATAAATGTAGATCACTTTTGAAATTTTTGAAAGAAATAAACTTCTTGAACTATGCGGTAAACTCTAATAGAATAGAATATGCCAAAATAAACCAAAGACCACAACTTTGTCTCGAAATACCCAATCGACCTTTACACAAATAAACAGATCCGTCACAACTGCTATTTATAGTAACCAAGTAGTGGGTGGAGGGATACGTAACGAGGTTCTGATACTTCTTGAACTTGAACCTAATCACCACTTTATGCCTCCACCTATTTAACTTAATTAGCTCTGTAACGTCGTGAATGAAAACACCCCTCACGCTTTGCCACACTTACTCGCGTCTGATGAGAGACTCGTTTCAAGTAGTCTGGAAATAGCGAGTATAGAAATAATAATTTTGACTGGTTATGTAGGAAGTTTCGTTATAATCAGATGTCATAACTTAGATTATTTCCGTGGGCTTTTGGCAAGATGATTTTAATTCAATTCTTAACCATTTTCACAGAAACTAGTGGGCCAGCATGAAAGGACATTTAGTTGATTCAGCTTAAATGTAAATAAATCTTATTTTTAATTCGAATTCTGAAGATTTTAAATTGATAATTGGGGGTAGGGGAGCTAGGTTATTAAAATGCTCAAATTTTGTGATTTCCAAGTGACCTTTGCACCATGGAACTCTGTAATGTAAATTGAACTATATTTTTATTCTAATCATTATTATTTGAAATGATAATTGAAATGTATGCTCTCTTCTTGTGACCTAGGCCAGTGCTTCTATAGGAGAGTATCTTCTATAACACCCAATACCATGATTTCCATGTGACTTTAGCAACATGATTAAGGTCTGGTGAACCTCAAATCTCAATCATTCCCAGTCTGCTTTCACTTTGTTTTCAGTCAAAACATCACATGAAACGTGAGCGTTGCCAACTGTTAATTAATGTTTTTAATTACCATAGTAATAGAGGAGAGTAAGAAAACATACTGAGCGGGAAAATACAGTTTGACGTCTGCTTGTAGGTGTTGCGATAATCACGATCTCATTATTTATATGGTTTTATGTAAGATTGTAATTTAGTTATAGTTCTAGAAGTGTGAGGGTGTGAGGGTGTCTTATCAGTAGAATATTAGCCCCCGGCAAAAAAACTACGGAACAAATAGGTAAAAATAATAATTTCATTCAGTGTAAAAAATAATTTTTTTCTTGCATTTCTGATTCTTCTTGGATTAAATTAATTCAAAATTACAAATAGATTTAAAAAATATCATTTTCTTTTTTTTTTATTATTTTAATATGCTCATTTCCATTGGTTAATATGGTAATACATAATATGCATTGGTCAATCAAATTTGAGGATACATACATAATTTAAGCTGATTCCATTGGTTGATATGGTCAATATAATATGAATTGGTCAATCAAATTTGATGATACATAATTCAAATTGATTCCATTGGTTGATACGCCTGCAATAATATCATGTGATCACAAGCAACTTTACCAGATATCATTGGTCAAGGAGATTAAAGGTAATATCAAATTTGATTGGTTGATGATCATAAACGAAAGTTCAACTGGTATAATTGGATGATGTCATGACAACAAGAAGACGAAAAGACGTCATAAACATGAAATTAGAACGATTGCCAAAAGATTAACATTAATTCTGACAATTTATGCGAAATCCAAACAAAGACTTAAGCAGATGAAAGATTATAAAATAAGAATTAGGTGAAAAGGAAAAAAAAATACGCCAAATGAAAAACGTGTCTTGAGAATAATCCAGAATTATCACGTGTATCCACATGATTTTTTAATTATGAGAATCTTCCATAAATATTTCCGTCGCGTTCCTTTTCATTTTTTGACATATTATATCCTAATGATTGTTGTTTACTGATGTCATAAATAGCTATTTCTTAGCGTAATTCCAGTTGTAAGGAGAATATGGATATATGTTGTTAAATGAATAGGGTTCTGTTTCATATTTTTACAAACTATATCTTTAATAATTTTTCATTGTTAGATGTCATAAATAGCTATTTCTTAGCGTAATTCCAGCTGTAAGGAGAATAAGGTTATATGTTGTTAGGGGAATAGGGTTCTTTTTTCCATATTTTTACATATTATATCTTAATAATTGTTTTTTATTGATGTCATAAATAGCCATTTTTTCGTGTAATTCCAGCTGTAAGGAGAATGGGGATATATGTTGTTAAATGAGTAGGGTTCTTTTTTTCATATTTTTATAAATTATATCATACAATTGTTGTTTATTGATGCTATAAATAGTCATGGCTTGGACAACTTTGGTTTTTTTGTAAAAATTATAATAGGGATGTACAGGGAATAGGGATCTAAGTAGTTAAGGGAAATGGTTCTTTTACAATTTTTTGACATATAACATACAATTGTTTATGCTAGTCATAAATAGTCATGTCTTAATCACTTGTAAAGGAGAAGAGGGATCTATGTAGTTCTTAGTGTTCTTTTCATATTCTTGGATATCACATTTTATTAGATTGCCATAAATAGTCACTGTGTTAGTTTGTAAAAAATATAATTCAGTTGTAAAGGGAATAAGAGAGTAGGGATCATTCCAAACTTGAACTAGACCAATCCGATTTTGTCCTAAATTTAGATGCCGAATCCAACAATATATTTTTAGAATACAATAAATATAGGAAATAGTGACTTATATTGTAAAAAATATAAATTTAGTTGTAAAAGCAATAGGGAATAGGGATCATTCCAAACTTGAACTAGACCAATCCGATTTTATACTAAATTGGGATGCCGAATCCAACAATATTTTTTTAAATAGATAAATATATAGTAAATAGTGACTTAAATTGTAAAAAATATAATCCAAGTTGTAAAGGGAATAGGGAATAGGGATCATTCCAAACTGAACCAGACCAATCCGATTTTGTTCTAAATTGGGACGCCTAATCCAACAATGTTTTTAGAATACAATAAATATAGTAAATAGCCGTTAAGTTTGTAAAATTTTTAAATTAAGTTGTAAAGGGAATATAGTAAATAGCGACTTAAGTTGTAAAAATATAAATTTAGTTGTAAAGGGGACTAGGGAATAGGGATCATTCCAAACTGAACAAGACTTTGTCCTAAATTGGGACGCCTAATCCAACAGTGTTTTTAAGTTGACATAAATATAGTTTTTATGGAAACATACCGTAATAACCTTGAATGACATTTAGAGAAAATCCCTACACAATACGTATTATCATCAAAATAGTTTTGAAAATAGACTTTTGTTAAGTTTAATATACGTGTAATGTGTAACGTAATTTTTCTGAATATAATGCGTGATTTTTTACAAGTCTATATTCAAAACAAATGTGTTTCTAAAAATATGCCTTAAAGTCTTCTGCAGGTGCTTAACTAGGGCACTTGGGTATCTCTGAAAAGCTTCTAGACCAATTTTTGAAATATGCTGTGCTATAACTAACTTATAGTGGAGCTGTTTTGTTTTTTTAAATTTTGGGATATTTTTGGGTTGGCTACTCAAATGAGTTTTCAATTGTGTTTCTAAACATAAGCCCTGAAATCTTGTGCAGTTGCCTACCTAGGGCACTTAGGAGTATCTGTAAGCACTTTTGGGACTCTCCCTAAAGCTTCTAAACCAATTTTTAGAAAATGCTGTGCTATAATAAAGTGATCTGCATAGATATAAATAGTAGCTTCCGGTAGATCACTATTAGTGACGTCATAAAAGTGTTAGTTTTAATGGAATTGCAAGAACGACAGACGAAAGTGATGCTAGTTTAGAAAACCTCTTTACAATTCCTTTAAATTTAGAGAAAACCGGAAAACTGTCTTACCCTTCAACTAATGACCTGGTTTTATAAAATTCTTAAACTAGGCTTACCTGAAAAAGAAAATAGAAGAAAAAATTAAAAATAATCATCAATCATCTTTCAATAAAACACAGTTTTCAAAAATATTTAATTTAAAATTTAATTAAGAAGCCAATTTTTTTTTTCTTCATTTGAAATGAATTATCTATTTTTTCTGTTAATTTTCTGTTCAGAGATTTAAAGTCTAAATGAAATGGAAATTAACAGAAATCAAGAGCTTAGATGAAAAAGATCAACAGTTTAAGTAGTGCTTTTTAAGCTTATGATTAATTCAAAATTGAGTTCAGACAGGGCTTTAGATTCCATTATTTTGGGCACACCCTGTATTGGAGAGCAGAGAAAAGAAAATATCTGACGAAAGCTCCTGAAATGACTTATTATGGTACTGTTAATTTGAGCACAACGTTGTAACTAACATATACTCTGGCTCAAGACAAAGATGAGCCTTGGAAAGAATTTTATTTCATCCATTTGAACCTACAAAAGTCAAGGGCAGTTAACTTGGTTTACCCCTTAATGATTTTAATAAAAATTGAGCCCAACACTTGGCTAAAATGATATTAAATTCAAGGATGAACATGTAGAAAAGCTTGGGTAAGAATTATATTTTTATGAATTTAATCCCACTTCAGCCAAGGGTAGTTATGATTGAAAAAATCTACGCCCCATGCCCGGATAAAATGGTGTACTAAGTTTAAGAATGAAGACTTAGAAAAGTTTGAGTAATAATTATATTTTATGAATTTAAACCCACACAAGCCAAAGAAAGTAACCCATATGTAATGATTTTAATAAGAATTTAGCCCACACCATGCTGAAATGGTGTACTAAGTTAAAGAACACGTAGAAAAGCTTGGGTAAGGATTATATTTTATCCATTATAACCCCCACAACCTTAGCTGGTGGCAGGTTTACGTGACAACTAAAATAATCCTTTATAGATTTTCATGTAAAATTTCACAATTTTTTCATATCTTTTGTTTATTATTCCCTGTAACAGAAGGTAAAAACCTAACGAAAAAGTATTGGCTATTTATTTTCATAATTTATTGATAAATTTCATCAGCCATTTCCTAAAATAGCCAAAATTGCCGATAAATAAATTGTAATTTGTATTTTTTTAGTGATATTGATAAGCTACACAGCTGTTGTGGCAAAATTTCTCTCATTGCACACTGCATGATGTTTGTCAGTCTGCATTAAAACAAACAGTTAAGAGCAGTCTAATGACGCTGTCCTGGCAAAATTTCCCTCATTGCACACTGCATGGCGTTTGCCGTCCTCAATTAGCCCATACAGGTGCAGAAAAGTAGGACGTAAAACTCCATTCATTTCATTTCATTTAAAACAAACAGTTTTAGATTATATGAAAACTATTGCTGAAGTAAAATAATTGTAAAGAGTCATTTTACTATAGTTAACAGACCATGCTTACTCTTTTTGAAACACCTGATGGAACTTCTCTTTAGAGTTGTCCACTACTATGTAACTTTTACTCCTGTTTTAGATACAATTTTGATTAACGGAATTGTTTTGCTTTTAGTTTTATTGCACACTGCATGGTGTTTGTAAGGCTTCATTAATATAAACAGTTGAAGAAAAGTTTAATGAAAAGTGTAAAAGGTGGTATAAAAAGTCATATTAAGTGTATTTAGATTATGTATTAATTTTTCCTTATTGCACACTGAAGGGTTACTAGTTAATAATTCAAAAATCTATTTCAATTCATTTCTTCTTAAAGAAGATTATGAAAAAACATTAAATTTCAATAAGGAATCACTTTAAAATCTTAAATTCATTTTTGATATTTCTAAAAAAAACTGGAGTCATTTTTAGGATTTCTCTTAAACTAACCAATCTTAGAAAGAATGACATCAAAAGAATATGTCAAAAATAATCGATCATAAAATATGGAATCCCTAAAATCATAATTTATTATAGACAGACCTCAGAAAGCATATGAAATATTTGTCAAAGACGATCAATCATAAAATTTCCGACGTTTTATTGACCGCAATATAAGAAATCTAAAACCAATTTCTATTTTGATAAATAAATTACTCCATCTGGAGAATTCAAAACTTTTTTGAAAATGTCATTGTCTGGTATGAGATTAGAGATGACGTCATGAATCGGCAGTTGACACAAGAATTTAAATCGTTTAACAAAATGTTATTGTCCGTGTGAGAATATCAGTGTTAATGATGTCATCAATAATCACTAATTACTAATTAGATAAGATTATAACGAGTGTTGATATATCAATTTGTATTGATAATTAGCTGTTTGTTAAATTTGTATAAACATAGTCCTAGTCTATACTTTTCTTGGCAATATACAGCCAGTGTAAAATAGGGACAATAAACCAAGGCCCCAAATTTTACAGACTATTATTATGTCAATAATTAGCTGTTTGATTAATTTATAGAGCAAAGTCCCTAATCTATCTTTTTCTTGGCAATATACAACCATTTATGGAGGGTTGGAGGGGAGACCCAGGCCCAATGTCATATAAACTCGGCATGTAAAAGATCATTCGACAAGTGGATATCTAAAAAAATTTAATTCGATCTTTTCTGACACATTGCTTTCAGGTTAAAGGTCACCATTCACCTACCAACTATACTACAGACTATGCATTTACAGATCCCTCAACAAGTAGATATCTTAAATGATTGTTTGGTTTGAATTGTTAGTACTTGGATATTATTTCAGAATAGTTTAGTTCCTCATCTTTCTTAGGAAGAGACTAGGCATGTTTAAGATCACTTTACTTAGCTATCTTAAAAGTGTGAGGCTTCTTCGACTTGGATTGTTAGTGCACGAGTTGTTATCTTCATGCTGCTGTAAGTTCATTCAAGGTAAATCTCATGTTTAACCCTCAAACCCCGTTTTAATCAATTCCTCGCCATCAACAATAGATTTTCTACGGTTTCTAATAGTACAGCTGCCACGTATTATTGCCGTTTCTGGACAGCTTACGATAAACACTTTGTTTGTGAATGGCGATCAGACAAAATGGCAGACGGATATAAGCTGCTCTACCATTTTGTTTGTTAGTTTATAGAAAATGTCAGGATAAGGCCATTGACATTGAAGAATGCCAATAAGGTTTCAATTATACATCCTTGCAAGTAGACAATTTATGTTGTCAGATTATTGGAGATTTCAGACCTCGGTCATTGACAATGTACTAATGTCAATAAAAGGATAAAAGGATGTTAATAAAAACACAATCTCTGCATAGTTTTTCGAATTTTAGATTTTGGTCATTGCCACTTCAATAGATGCCAAGAAAAGACAAAATTTACAATCTCAGCGATAGTTTTCCTGGTATATCCTTGCAAATTTACAGATAGTTTGTCAGCTTATTGGAAATTCCAGTCCTCGGTTATTGCCCCTTCGAAGGCCAATAAAAGGATGTTAATAAAATCACAATCTCTGCAACATTCTAAGTAGCAAGTTTACAGAACACTTTATTGGAAATTTTAGTCTACGGTCATTACCATCTCGATAGATGCCAATAAAAGCATAATCTCAGAAATTCATCCGAAAGTTGTTTTAGTACATTCTTGCAGAAATAAAAAAAAAGATTAAAGAAGCCAAATATGTGTCTTTGTCTGAGTAGATGCCGATAACATTTGAATTTGAGACTTCAGAATTTCAAACTTCGGTCATCAACATTGTACTGAAGCTAATAAAAGCAGAATCTCAAAAAGTCATTAAAAAGTTTTCTTGGTACATCCATGAAAATCTAAAGTTTTGTCTGTAATTTTATAAAAATAAATCTTTGGTCATTGACCATCAACAGATGCCAATCCAGCCACAATAATATGGCTTTTTCTTTCTTGATGAGAACATTTGCCCAATAAAACTGTCTGTCAGTGATTCAGCTGCATGAATAACATGGAAAAAAGGCAGTAAATCTATAGGCATGCCACTGTCCTGGAAAATTACCTCATTGCACATTGTATGGCAAAAATGAGCACCTGCCAATTGGAGACCAAGTATTGAAAAGTGAATGAACTGATGGAGGCAATGAACTTTTTCTTATTGAAGCATCTAATAAGGTTAATCAACTTGTGTTTTTCTCAAGACAGAATCCAGATTGAAAGTCAAAGAAAATTTCCCTCATTGCACACTGCTCATGACAATTGAAATGAATTGAAATAAATGGGGTTTTACGTCCTACTTTTCTGCACCTATATGGGCTAATTGAGGACGGGCAAACGCCATACAGTGTGCAATGAGGGAAATTTTGCCAGGACATCATGAGAGTTGAAAACCAAGTACTGAAAAATGAATGAACTGATGGAGGCAATGAACTTTTCTTTATTGAAGCAACCATTATAAATCCATTAAAGTTAATCAACTTTTTGTAAAGACAGAATCCCGATTGAAAATCAAAAAAACAGAAAGCTGATGCCGTTGTCCTAGAAAATTTCCCTCATTGAACACTGCTCTTGACAGTTGAAGACCAAGGACTGAAAAGTGAATGAACTGATGAAGGCAATGAACTTTTCTATATTGAAGCAACTATTTATTTATCCAATAATTTTTAATCTACTTGTGTATATCTAAGACTAAACCGAGATTGATGATGGAATCTTTTTGATCTTGCGATGATTAGATCATTGAACCCTATAGTTATTTATCCACCATATTGGATTCAGATACCCCCTGAAGGTGATTGCTAAATATTTTGGTCGGTCATCGACAAACTATTTCCATGTGGGCTATTTTGATCAACTCCAGATAAACTTTATCAATTATGGTTAATCCATTACAAAATTATTGAATTGTTGCCTAATAAAGAATATCGATAGCGACATCAATAATTCTGTTCTTATGAACAAAACAACACAGGACTTTGACCTGGGATAGCAAATTGATTGCACCGCACTTGGTAATCATGCAGTCTGGGTTCGAGTTTCCTAATGCTTTTTTCAATAAATTTTGAAGCAAATTATGAAAAATTGCGAAAATGTTTTTAAGGGTTATTGTTCTTTCCAATGATACAACTATAAACTGCTATGGATAATCTGGGAACATGAATACCAAGTACAAATATCAGCTTGTAGAAAAGAACCAGTGGCATTGGGATTTTTTCAAGGAGGGGTAGAGCATCAAAATGTTTTTTTATGAAATTCGCATGTGAAAATAAGGCCAATTTTTTTACCTGAGAAATTGCACAATGAATATGCCACTTAAAGGCAGTAAACCTATTGAACCTTAGTGGTGAAGCTTGACAAATGTTCCTTTTATGTCTATATGTTTTCCACCTTTTGTATCAATTTCATTTTTCATGCAAACCATAGTACTCCCATTCCATTCTAAATGGAATTGATAAAATTGCGCAAGTTTGATAAAAATGCTGATGACACTTTGATGACAGATGTTAAAATAGGCATTAAAAAAAAAGACCCACGCAAATCATAATTTTTCTAAAAGCCTTAAGTTTAGTACTTAAATGTCTTTGATATTATATACAGGTGATAAAAAGTAGGATGTAAAACTCCATTTCATTTCATTTCTTGTAATGCACAATAAAGCATAAAAGTATCGGAATTTCAAAGAACGCTACGACATAAAAAATTTCCAGTCACGCAATAAGAAATGTGCTTTTATGCTAATGTATTGACTTTGTAGATCCTATTTTGTTCAGAAGCTATTTCAACGCAATAAAAAGAAGTCCTAAAAGAGAGGAAATTGATCGCTAAGTCAATAAAAACCTTCGATACTTCACTAAATCGTCTTGTTTTTCTATCAAAGATCGATACAACTGATATTGTAATAGAGCTCAGCTGTTGCAAACTGGATAATTGAGTCTACTATAATATCATTACTGGATAACAGGTGCTTAAAAGGATATTGGAGTGAATGCCCTTTTCAAGGAAACATGATTGGATGTCGTGATTATTCAAACAGGGTCATAATGACATCAGAGTTTTTCTTTGGTTTCTGCGTTGATGTAAAAAATGAACTTGTACCTATCACAATCATCTGTGCACTAACAAGGAATATCGTGGTGCAAAATGCGCAAATATATGCAATAATATCTATGGCTGCAATGTTGACAAATTTTAATAAGAACACCCATCAAAATCATCTGTGTACAGATAACGATTACCGTTTTGTGACGGAAACGCAAGACTCATCAATTTTTTATATTCATTTTTTGATGTTTCCAAATTCAAAATATAACGAAACAATCTTTTGAACAAGTTCAAGAAAGGTTTTAACATAATAGTTGTTGTTATATGACAATAAACATTTTTTAAAAAGGTCAGCATCCTTCAAAATTTGTGAGTATGTTCACATAAGTCCACTTTGGTTTCCTGTATTATCATTGGATGTCCGGTTACAGCAAAGGTCTTCTTGCGCTGACCTCTGATTTTTGTCATTGGTTTCAGTGTTAATACCATAACATGAACATGAACTTATCATTATCATGATTATCATGTGAAAGTCAGATGACCTTGAATAAGTCCAGTCCACCTAGCTGTAAATAGGGTACGGATAATCCAGGAAAGATCAATGCCAAGAGGTTTGGCCAAGGACCAGCTGGGTGAAATGATCTACAAGGAACTTAAGTTGTTATCCTAGTAAACTATAGATGTTTTTTTTAATTTAGTACTCAATATAAAAGCTAAAATTTGATGGAAGAAATAGATCAATAATATTATACTTCTGTATTGTTTAGATAAAAGCAGATAAAAACTAGTTATTTCTCCTAGGGTTATTCTTGCTCCCTTTTAAGAAGAGAACTTCACTTTTCGATTCCATGCAGTTTAAAGATGTCAAGTTAGATGTGTGAACTAATTTGTCTGGTAATGTATTGATACATGACAATAACAAGTGATATGATACCGCTACAAAGAACTGCTTTGAGAAGTTTTGCAAATAGCTCCTGCTAACTTGCACATTACAATACAGTTACAAAGAGCTGCCTACAGCAGTTTAAAAAAAAAACGCTTCTGCTTACTTGTACATGACAAAGCCATGTGAAACGATACATTTACAAAGAGCTGCCTAGAGCAGTTTTCTTAGAGACTCTGAGACAATGCAATGTTATGTTATCATTTTCAAAGATTATCTTAAGATGAACAGTTTTTTTTAAACCCTCCTGCTAACTTGTACAAAACAAAGCCTTGTGATATGATACAGTTTCAAAGAGCTGCCTTAAGCAGTTTTTAAAACAATTTCTCCTAACTGGTACAAGTCATTGGCCTCTGTATTAAATTATAATTTGTTTTTGATCTGAATGATATATTGATGACAATCTTGAACTCATTTTCCACCAGCTGAACGCCATTTTATATAACCTTCCAAGTTTCTGGCTTATAGTGGAATATAAAGATGTTTGATTTTGAGTCTATTATCTTTAAGCTTTAAAGGGATTGTAAAGTGATTTTCTAAACTTTGTATGTGTATCGGGGATACTGATAGCATCAATTTGCGCCATTCCAATTCCATTCCGACGTCTGTGGTTATTGCAATTCTACTAAAACTAACACGTTTTACAACGTCACTGACAGTGATCTGCATAGATATCAATAGTAGCTTCCAGTAGATGACTGTTAGTGACGTTATAAAACGCGTTAGTTTTAGTGGAATTGCAAGAACCACAGACGTCGGAATGGAAATTGATGCCCTTGATACACATACAAAGTTTAGAAAACCACTTTACAATCCCTTTAAGTTCAAAATCAAAAACTTTAATAAATCTTGTCCTCTCTACAATCACACTTCCTTTTTAAACTCAATGCCTTCTTTAAATATTCCTGGCCATCGACTTTTAAGTATTTTCTTGGATATAACAAGCTTGCCTACTACAAATTTTTCCAATTTTTGTCTGCCTACAATTATCAAAATGAATAAGGAAAAAATTTAATGGAAAATTTAACTGAAGACGCAAATATTTAGTTACAGAAAAATCATTTGGTATTAAAAGTAAAGGAAAGATGCTAAAAGGTTTGATATATTTATATGTTAAATACAAGACAAGCTGGAGGCAATATTTCACAATAGTATTCAAGGTTCTTCACATTGGAATGTTATAACAGTTCTTTATAAACAGGAATTATATTTCAACTTCTGTAAAAAAAATTCTTGCTCCATGTTAGGGTCTTTGATCCAAACCTTTTGGACTCTTTGAAACCCTATTTTGTTCAAGCAATCTCCTAGTACCCTAGTCGAGGTGATGGGGTTTTATTATTTTTACCACTGAGTAAGTGACTGCTGGTCAATTTTTTTTCTCCAGGTCACATCCATCTCAATGGTACCTTTAAGTTCATGAAAAGTACAGGGGACTTTATTCTCCAAAACTTTACTTACGATGATTTTAGTATTCCAGTCATCTGATTGGACAATCACTAAAATTGATTTTAAATTTAGTTTTATTATCCAATCAGATAACTGTATTTCTTAAAATCTGGATTTTATCTTAGTTAAGTTTTTCAAAAATAAGGCCCCAGTTCTTGATTCAGAGATCTAATCTCATTTCACTATAACACATGTATCATTGGGGGCAGTTTCTTCGGTTGGGATCGTTTGGGCTTGGGTTTTATCATTCTTGCGGAGTAGATGACTCTGCAGGTCGAATTAATGGCCACTAGGTCAGTAGCTTTAAGTTCATGAAAAGTATGCACAATTATAGTTCACAGCTGGGGGGTAGTTTCAAGGTCGGGATTGTTCGTGCTTGGGTTTATTATTCTATAAATTTTGATCTGATAATGAAATAAGCTTTTATAAGTTCTCTTTTTCTGCACCTGATTATGTTTATAAAGACAACATCATGCATTGAGTGACAGACACATTAGCTGAGTTGTTTTTCAACTGTTGAAGTAGTGTGACGTCTGTAAAGACTTGGTTTATTTTCTCATCTGAACAACTAGATACTTTTCTTCGTCTGACAAAGGAAAACCGGGTTGAAAAATTGAAAAAAAACAACTTTATGGATTTATCTCTGCAAAGCAGATCAGAAATGTCCTAGTCAGGCCTTCTCAAATGACGCCCTCAAGAGTGACCCCTTCCTTTAAAACGCTCTGCTCGCTATGCTTACTAAGCTCTATTTGGCCCTAATATTTTTTCATAATTTGCATTTGGCCCTTTACAAAAATTAATTGAGAAGGCTTGTCCTTGGTCCTCAGCCAAAAATATTAAATAATAACCATATTTAAGTCAATAATTTGTTATAAATTTAGATTATAAATTCAGTGCAAAAAGTTCAAGAGTAATAAATTCAAGATCAGTCCCGTATGTCAAATATCAATATATAGTTTATTTACGACCATAAAATAAGTGAAATATATAATTTTTGAATAAAAATGAAATAAATGTAGGTAAGTATTATACATTTATCATGTTCTAAAATTCATTATTTAAATTCTGTATATTGTCAGTTACAGCTGCCTTTCTCCAGATTTTCGGATAAATTGCCTAAGATTGACCTTAATTAATGATTTATTACATTAAATGAAATAGAAATTTAAATCCTACTTTTCTGCACTGATCTGTGTTAATAAAAAATTATATGCAATGCTTTACAGTGTGTAGTGAGGGAAATTTTGTCAGGACGGTAGAAAGAGCTGTCTATCTATGTAGATCACTGTCAGTGACGTCATAAAACACGTTAGTTTCGGTGGAATTGCAAGAACCACAGACGTCGGAATGGAAATAGGAATGGCGCAAATTGATGCTATCAGTGTCCGCGATAGAAATACTCTTTACAAGAGTTCAAGAGGATCTTGCCTACATGTTAGTCCTTTGTCACACCTCTTGGTACCCTTTTCGGCTGGGTTAACTGCAATACTGAGGCTATTAATGGGTAATAAAAGGGAACCCAATTTCATGCAGACAGAGATTTAAACCCATGACTACCAATTTCTCAACCTAACAAATCAAATGATAACATGAAAGATTCCTAGAAATATATCATGATGAAATACCAAACTTCACAAGTTTCAGCAGTATTGTTTGTCCTTTTAAGTAATTCTAAGACGCAATTGTTTTATTTTCGATTATTTTTTTTCTGCCATAAATTTCATCTTACCTTACATCAATTTTAATTATCTCAGACGAACGGACATGTGTTTGATCTGATGTCAAATATCAAGTTTCTACCCACCAGACTTGAAATTTAAAATTACAGAAACCGTCAGTGCAATCAGTTGAAAACATGAAATGTCTTCACTTTTGATCTTTTTAAGGCTTCTCATTTTGTTTTACTCAAATACTTATCATTTCAAATTTCACATAAAATAAAGTGACAAGTGCAGAAAGGTCATATATTGGTTTCTAGGTAACAAGTATTTTCATTGGCTGACATAAAAAACTTCCTTTAATGTCCATTTTCTAAAGTACAGTATTGCGACTGCCAAATTATGTCAGTTCAAAAAGGTGAAATCGTATTTGATGATCGTGTGTCAAATAGTCAACATGAATTAAGAGGTAAAATAAATTCATCATGTTACAATTTCCCTAATTAGACAAAAATTATTCTATTTCGTTTTATTTAGGTAGTGGTCATTCCCTGTCACTTTTCTTCTTGCATTCTATTAATGTTTGAGACATTTTATATTTTTTTCGGTCATGAACGACAGCCATCTTGCCTGGGAAATGGGTAAAAGCAGTCATCTATTGTTTGAAAATTGATTTAATTTCAGGAGGAGACAACTTTGTCTAAAGAATAATTTACATTGTCTGAACTATAATGTTTATGTTTATAATTAAATAGAATTGACAAGGCTACCTAGCTTGCTGTTCTAGTCCTGAATCTGAAACGAGTCATAGAAATGAAATTGGCACAGTTTTTCCTAATCAAATTTCTTATGATCTCGTTTTTAAATGCCTGATGCTGTTTGTCTATAAACTCTTTTTCATTACCAGTAAACTGCTTTGATCAAAGTTATTACATATTTTATCGTCCAATCAAAAGGTCAATGCACCAGGAATTTTCAGACGTTCTGATTCCCAGAATTCCCTGGGGCGGAGCGTAAATTGATAATCTGTCATCTGCAGGCTGTCGGTTAAATCGTAATGACGGGTTAAATATCAATATCCCAGCAGGCAGTTGGTCTAAAAACAAATGACATAATTCCGTAAAATAGGTTTTGAAAACTAGATTAATGATATGCATCCCTTGAGGCCATGACCTTCGATTTTCAACTAGCTTCGACTTTTCATTTTGAATTAAGACAAAAACTTAACAGGAAGTTGGAGTTGGTCTAAAAACAATTGATATAATTTCTTACTACAACATTAAAAAAGGTTTATAAAACTGGACTACAGGCCCAGTTCCTAGCCTTGTGCTTAAGATCAATTTCATGCTTAAAATCCTAAGTCGACTTGAATTTATACAAGAATTAGTAGGAAAATCTCAAGGTGAATATCGGACTTGGACTTACTTATATGCTAAGAACCGGACCCACAGATGTGCAATGCTGAAAGCCACAACCTTTGCTTCCTTAACAATTTTTATTTACCGGTAGGAATCAAGAAATGACTAACGCGATTAAGTTAATCAAGGTATTTTTACATTCACACAAAAACAAAATATTTTGATTAAAAGGAAAAAATTGGATAAAAGTCACTTTTACAGGGAAGTTTAAATCTTTAATTTACTTAAACAATTAATATTATAATTTAATTAGGGTAATTAAAACAATACACAAAACAAAAGAGGAAAATATTAAAAAAATACTCGGAAGTAAGACAAAAAGTTCAACTTTTCTCCATAAAACATTAATTATAGAGGTTTAAAAAGGAAAGTTTTTTTGAAGAATTGTTTAAGTTTTTTGATAACTTCCACCCTGCTTTTTCCTCTAGTATAAAGATTATCTTACATTTCGCTAGCCAGACAAATCTTGCCCTGACTAATCCCTCAGAAGTGATATTCAGATGGGATGTCAGAACTGTGTAGAGGCAGACATGCAATGATGACCTTTTTAGGAGTTGTTCTGGTTGCTAGTTTTTGACAATTTTCATCAAGACAAGATCCAAATTTGGCATTACTCTTGGTATTTCTACAAGCTTAATCATTTTGGACTTATAAAGGGATAGCAAAGAGATTTTCTAAACTTTGTATGTGTATCAGGGACACTGATAACATCAATTTGCTCCATTCCAATTTTCATTCTGACATCTGTGGTTCTTGCAATTCCACTAGAACTAATGCGTTTTATGATGTCACTGACAGTGATCTACCGGAAGCTACTATTGATATCTTTGCAGATCATTAGTGGTGACGTCATAAAATGCATTAGTTTTAAGGGAATTGCAAAAACCACAGACTTCAAAATGAAATCCCTTTAATGAAATGGTGTTTTGTCCAATACTATCTTTCTCTGTTGTGAATTTAAACCAAGAACCAAGAAGAGTTTGATATACTACTGTAGATTATTGGGTTAATGAAATGAAATGATGTTTTACATCTCCTTTCATGTTTCTCATTGATCTAATGACCACAGGCATGGTGCTATGACTGGAATTCTGCCAACACAACAGCATTAACCTACTATTTACTCATTGAAGCATCATTAATTGCACACTTTAGCAGACAAAGCATTGGTTTAATGTCTCATCTGAATAACTAAATATGATTTCTATGTCAGCCCCTTTGCACTGCATCACTAACTTGGGAAAAATGAAGGTATTTTTAGATATATGATGGGAATGAACCTTGGACCAAGGTTTGTAAGCGAGTCCCCGTCATTCCAAATTGACTTACAAATGAAAGTCTGGTTTTTGACCAAAAGTAAAGATTGGTTTGCTATGAGGAAATTAGCTTTCACTCATTAAATAAAAGACAATCACTTTGAAATTACCCAAAATTTGCATACAATTACTGTACAAACTACTATTATACCAAAGAATGTAAAACTTATTGAAATTTTTTACTAAATATACAAACAACATTAGCTTTCACTTATCAAATACATGGCTTCAAATTTTGAAAGAAGCAAAAAAATTTGCACACAATTACTATTCATTGTTTTACAAAACACTAAAATTCACAACAATGTATAAGAATGTATAACTAATTGTAAGTTTTGACTAGAGAAAAAGTAGAATAGCCAAGGGGGTGAAATAAACAAAGAATGGCTTCCGTTTGTACTCGGTCATTTTCTACAACAATGATTAATTTGTTTCCTGTCCTAAACTAAAAAAGCTTTCAGTTTTAATTAATTATAAAACAAACGAGTTTATGAATGAACTTCATTAAGTCAACCATTGACCTATATAAAATAACTACTACACCCTTCGTAAAAAACAGTCTGAATATTAAGTGGATTGTAAAGAGGTTTTCTGAACTTTTAGAAAATTGGGGTTACTAGTTTTCAATTCCAATTCTTGAGATATCTTTGACGTGCATTGCCAAAAGAACACCAGCCCTTGGTGGTTGTCTCATCCGAACGTTTTTTTGAGGACAGGCAAACTCCATGCTTTGTGCAATGGAGGAAAATTTGTCACTACAGCGGCATTAGCCTACTCTTATTTTCGATTTTCAACTGTCAAGGGATGTTTAACGTGCACATCGTGTATCACACGGGACTTCGGTTTATTGTCCCATCCGAACGACTAGACACTGTCGGCTCCTCTAACCTGCATCACAGTTTACAAACGAACATTTTCAATTGCAACTACATCTTTATGAAATGCAAATCAAAATTGGGTTAGCCAAATATTAAAAATTTGATGTGATAAATTGCTAAATTGAACCTTTCTGTTCAAGGCAAATATCACAATTTTTTAAATTTTTGTATAAACTAGGCTTATCAATTTCATTTCTACCTTCTAATAACACATTTATCTGAGCCTCCAAGGCCAATGTCTCAATATTTCTCTCAAATTTGGCCAATTCTAACAATTTAAACTTTGACATAACAATTTAAATAAGCTTGGTTATCATTTTCCTCTCAAGGCCAATGTCTGGAAGTTTTTTTACGTCAATATTTTCAAATAACGCTAATTTTTATCTATTTCAGAAATCTATAGACCTATTCATCACTGGTTCAAATGATTTTAGATTTTTAATGTTAAAATATGGACAAAACATTGACATATTGTTTTGCTTTTTTCCGTCATAGTTCACTACCACAGTAAACCGACGTCATAAACTATTTTTGTTCAATCAAAGTTGAAATATTTATGTCTAGGACAAGTTAAAAAAAAATGAAAATTTTACTTCATCACATTTTGGACATATTTGGGCTTAAGAAGATAAGCTTAACCCTTTCAGACTATTATTGACGTGACGTCATAATGCACATGGAATCCAATTATTTTTTCAATATGACGTTATTTGTGTTTAACGTCTTATATTTGATCTTTATGTCACATTTTTGGATGGGAATCTATAAAAAAGTATATATTTTCTTGAAGAAGAATAAAAAGCGGATATTATGTTAAAATATTTAGTGTCTCCAAACTGCTGTGCTTTCATGGTAGTCATAGCAACCTCTCAAAAGTCTTTTGTGAATAATAACTATAGTAAAATCCTCATAAAAATTTATTAATATCATGTATTAATCTTTAATTCATAACAATATTTTACTAACAATTAATAAAATTAACAATCATCATTAACAATAACAATAAAAAGACATAGGCTATTATTTAGAAAAAAACATATCACAAAAACATGTTTTTACAGATTTTAATGAAGTTTGTACTTTCTGTAAATTGCACAGGCACAATATAAATTTTAAATTAACAAACAAAATATCCATTTATATTACAGTTTATCACAGTGCGTAAAAAATGTTAGGCAACCTAATTGGCTATCTAATAAATACAAAAACATTATTTGCTTGAAGCGAAATTCAACATAAAATACTATTTTATTTTTTAAACAGTTTTTCTCTATTTACAAATAGATTTTACAATGTACATAAAAACGATACAGAAAGAAGCATAATGCTTATTTGAATTTATTTATTTATTTATACACTTTCTCTCACAGATCTACTTTCACACTGGGATCATTCACTCTTACTGACGCTCGAATACTACTTTCACACTGTGCTCAGCAATCAAACTTACACACTGCTGTAACATCCACACACTGACACACATTACATTACATGTTCACAACACAGCACCACTTTTATTCTCACACACTTACATTCTCGTACACACATAAGTTGTTTTTTCACTAAGTAAGCCTCAATAGAACGTTCAAATACTAATCAACCCCCCAAAATTATGACTGTCCCCCCAATAAAGTTTTACTCCATATGACATCTCATGCTGATAATTTGACTTTTTTGTGTTTTCTAGCTGGTGCTGCATTTTCTTTATTTGGGTCCATGTAAGGATAATTTACAGTGTAATGGTACCTATGAAAACAAGGATATGGGCACATTCTCTTATCACAAACACCGCAACCATACCTAGTTTCAACACGGTTTGAATGTACAGAACACCTACCCTGACTCTCATACTTAATTGGAGCATGTTCCAAAGTTCTATCGAACCTTATTTCAGGCGGTAAGACAGCAGATGGACGCCCTCTTTTCTTGGTGTATGTTCTACCGCCTATCAACCCATCAGCCAATTGGAGGAAAAAGTCATGTTGTGACAATTTTGAATTAATGTGTAATTTCTTATGTACAATAAAGGCTTGAACAGCAGATAGTCTTAACAAATAAAAAAACACTTGCATATACCAAGTCAAAGATTTCATATGGCGTCTATATGAAGCAACACGTTGATCGGATAAATCAACACCCCCCATAAAAGAATTATATGTGACAATAGCTCTTGGTTTATTGGTCATTATTTCTTTACCACCTTGCTTCTTATCTCTTCTTTTTATCATAACATCATCAAGATTTCCTACAAAATAACAAAGAGAAAATAAGTTTTACACAAAATCTAATTTGAAATCATACAAATAAGTTAAATTCCATTTTCACAAATAATTGTCATATTATATAATATTGCTATATTATATTATATCCATTATCATATTTTTTACATGTTATTATACAGTACTTTATATCAGTGATTTATATCGTTGATATACACTTATTTATACAACAATATTTTATATTCTTTACACAATTTTATACTTTGTTTTACTTTTTGCATAATCATTCATATACACTATTCATATCTATTATAAGTATTTGTATACCAACCTGGAATATTTGTTAACAGATTTACAACTCTAGTATCTTTCCAGCTTACTGCCAAAACATTATTACAAATTCTCTTCAAACTTTCACCTTTCTTTAGTTTTTTAGTTGAACTATTCTTCATATCACTTGGGAGTCCTTTGCGGTTACTGTTCACAGTTCCACATGATAAAGTGTTTTCTTTGGCAAGATGTTCAATTAGTTCAATACTAGTATAATAATTGTCCATAAATAAATAATGACCTCTGTTTATATAAGGCTCACAAACATCCACAACAATCTGAGCCGTCTTTGATAATTGTGTATCTTCTCTCTTTCCAGCATAGGGTATAATGTTAAGCACATATCCACTAGATGATTCTGCTAATGTAAATAGTTTTATTCCCCACTTAATAGGTTTATTCTTTATATATTGTTTAATTCCAAGTCTTCCTTTGAATTTTAACATAGTTTCATCAACCGCAATTTCACGTTGTGGATTGTACACCACTTGAAAACGTCTTACAACACAATCTAACAATGTTCTTACTTTCCATAATTTATCCGACTTGTCCACTGATGCTGATGAATTGTCTACAAAATGAATACATGATAATATTTGAAGGAATCTCTTGCTTGACATAGTCTGATTGAAACCAGGTGTTTGGGTAAGCCAGTGCTTTGACCAGTAACTTGCCACACGTCCTTTTTTCTGTACTATTCCAGTAGCAATAACAAGTCCAAGCCATGTTTTTAATTCAGGTACTGATATATCTGTCCAGTCCTTATGTTGACCAAGATCTAAATTACATTGTTCAGCATACCTGTTTGTTTCAATAACAATATCTCCCAAAATATCACCAGTAAAAAAAAGTTGAAATAAGTCTACAGCTTCGAAATGCTCAACACATCCTAGATCCCTATTCACACCGACCATGTGTTCAAAAACAAAATTTACATCTGGTAGTTCTGTCAAATCATTAGTCCATTCACCAGTTTTTACACTTTTCGTTTCGTCATTTTCATTGTCGTCTTCTTCGATAGGAACTTCATCAACGTCGCTTGAAGCAGATTCACTGTCGTCGGAATTTATTTCAAACGCACTGTCAGAATCACTAGCACGCTCCACGTCACTGTCGTCGCTTTCCCAAAATGAAGGATCCGCTAAAATAGCATCCACATTTCGATGGGCCATTTCGCTAATCGGTAGAAAAAAAATGACAGGAACGACTCATAATGGCGTCTGCTGAACAACAACAAAGAGTTATTTCCCTTTCAGTTTTAATATCGGGGGTTGGTTTTGCCGCATTGCCTAACTAACCGCACGGTGGCCATCTGCACAAAAACCACCTGTAAAACGAAACTAAAGGTTTCTGACAAAGTCTGGAATGGCTATTATTCATTATCGTTTTACAAGTCGTATTTTGTGCAGATGGACACGTTGCTGCAAATTTGGCAATGCGGCAAAACCAACCCACCGAATAAAAACATTATTTTGACAGGTCAAGGTGAAATTTATGAACTTTGACCCTCTAAACACCATTGACGTATTATCACGTCAAGTCGTCGGAAAGGTTGTAGATTGCATGACGTAATATTACGTCAAAAAGTCTGAAAGGGTTAAGCTATGCAGAGTGCAATGAGGGAATTTTTCAAGGTAGCGACATTAATCTTCTTTATTTTTTTTACTTACTATTGAGATTTAATTAAACCTGCACAGGGGCTTAAAGGGATTCTAAAGGGATTTTCTAAACTTTGTATGTTTATAGGGGACACTGATAGCATCAATTTGCATCATTCCAATTTTCATTCAGACGTCTGTGGTTCTTGCAATTCCACCAAAACTAACGCATTTTATGACGTCACTGACAGGGGAAAATTTGGCTAATAAATCTGAAGGTATCATCTCGTCCCAATGCAAGGATGACTAAGTCAAGAACATGTAAACAGACTCATGGCTGCAATTCAATGACAAGTTGAAGCTGATTGACTGATGAACACAATTTATTGAAATTCTTTGACAATAGACAATAACCTTAGGCTATCTTCAAAAAATTTGCAAAAAAACTCGATTTTTTGAAACTTTATTTTTTCACGAAAAAATCTGTGCCCTGTTATAGTAATAAAACTCAAGCACAAACAACCCCATCAGTAAAACAAATCTTGAAATCCATGTAAACACATTGGCAATACATTGGTAGCAGCCAATAAACTTTTTATTTGAGGAAGTATTTCAATAAATGAGTAAATATTTCATAATGAAAAGTAAGAAATGATATATGCCTAGTGTTTTATTCAATATTATAACCCTCACTCCAAGTTTTATTTTCAATCTTATCTAGATAGTCGAACAGATAACCAGAAGAACAAGATAACATCATATGATATTAGTACATCTAAAGATAACAATGACATTAAAGTACATTGTAAGATAAAGTACATCGATACCCATGACATGCTGACCAAATTCTTATTAAAGTGCAAAATGATTGTTGAATTTTACATCCCTTTTTTCTAGTTGCTCGGTAGTTTGAGAACTCTGAGATATGATGATACACAGCCAAACATATCAACAATTTACGTCCTACATTTCTGCATCTGTATGGGATAAAGTCAGGCAAGCTCAGGCAATGCCATGCAGTTTGCAATGAGGGAAATTTTGCCAGTACAACTTCATAGCCTACTTTTATTTTAGATTTCCAACTGATTAGGGATTTTGAACAAGACACTTTTTCCATGTCAGCCCTTACAACATGCATCACTGACTAGAGGAAACCGGGTTGAAAAATCTGAAGAAATCTTTACTCATTTGTCTGCAGTAAGAAATAAGTTAATTTAACAGAATGTTTGTCTACGAAATAAATTTTTGTTATTTTAAACTTTTGATTATTGTTTTTAAAAGATATGTAATTATAAACAGTTCTTAGCCAAACTTAAATTATAAATAATAATAACGTAATGCAGCCATAGGTCACTACTAGTTCAGATATACACTGACGTCAAAAACATATCATTAATTTACAGCAACACTTGACGTCAGTGATAAACTTCAAAAATTATCCAGAATTATTACATCATTGCAATACTCTGACTGACTTTACAGCATCACGATTGCACAACGTCAACTGAAGTCATTGGAAATCTCATCCTTTTTTAGATTTACCAAGTAAATTACGTCATTCGAACACTGACTATGCTAAAGCACATACAGATCACCCTTATGATCATCATGTCTGTTTCAAAATGCACCAATTCAATGACGTCATTCCAACACTCTGACTGACTTTGCTACATCCTTATCAACTTCATTTGACATCGTAGGTAATCTCGTTCAAAAACTGCGGCCATTTTCAAAATTTACCAAGCAAATGACGTAATTCCAACACTCTATAGAATATGACGCCATTGATAATCTCTTTCAATAACTACATCTGTTTTATTTAAGAATTTGGTGAAAAAATGTTCGTAAGACCTCAACGTATGATAAAATGCTAAAATTTAATGGAATTTTATTTATTTTATAATATTATGGTCAGATAAATTTCATCATGTCAAAATAAACTGAATTAAGGATGTCATTAATATTTCAAATTTGAATTAAAAATTAAAAAATATTGTTTGTAAGATAACATGAGGCCTATGATAAAGTTTTGAAACCTGTTTTATAATGGTTTGTTTTGGTTTACCCTGTTAGCGATGCACTTTGGAGGAGCTATCATGGAAAGGCTTCTAGTTCTTCAATAAAAAGAAAGAAAAGAAACATCTATAATTTACAAGGATAACAACTTAGGTCCACAAGGATCTTTTCTCCCAGCTGGTCCTTGACCAAACCTCTTGGTATTGATCTTTCCTGGATTATCTGTACCCATTTATAGCTGGGTGGACTAGAATAATGAGTGATGACGACTTATTCAAGGTCATCGGACATTCACATCACGTTCAAGAACAGAACTCTCAAACATAACGACCACCATCTGCTCATATCCAAGCAAATAACGTCATGTTTGTAAAGATCATTCTCTAGGATGAACACTCAAAAATTTCCCACTAAATATAGTAATCTTAAATTGAAAAAAGCTGACTGTCTGCAGCTGTTATTGTAAAGTTCTCCTCATTGCACATGGTCATTATTCAAAAGTTCACTTCATAAGGACAATTGCACTAGAAAAATTTAACATAATATATGACCATAGCTTAAAGGATTAGAATATAACCCAAGTTAAATCTTAAATTACATTTTTACATTCTACCCGAGACAAAACTAATAAATTTCACCATTTCAACATTTCAATTCATCACCTTAGTGTCATAATAGGCGTCTGGGGAGCCAGAGATTTTTTGCAATTTATGCGTACCATAGTTTTAAGACGTGCCACTTGACGTATATCTGAGTAAAAACTATGTAATCTCATTTGCATAATGTGCTATATTTTCAAGGTCGTGCTATATTTTCAAGGTCGTGCAAACTGAAAATTAATTGGATGACATGTAGCCTCATTTGGGATTTGTAATTTTCCATTTTATTTCATACCAGTGAATTCTGCACTGAGGTTTTAGCTAAAAAAATTCAAATATAATCTGTGCAAGCAATCCCATTAATCAAAATCGCATCCAAAAACATGAAATTGAGATTAATAGTTGGATAGTAGTGGACTACCCAAAATCATCTGGGGCCTTATTTCTTGAAAACTTTACTAAGATAAAATTTAGATTTTAAGAAATACAATAATCTGATTGCATAATAAAGCTTTATTCAAAATCAATTTTAGAGATTGTCCAATCAAATAACTGGAACACTAAAATCATCTAAAGCGAAGTTTTTGAGAATAAGGCCCTTAATGTTTGGAAAAGAGTAAGCATGATCTGCTTCGTTCGCTACACCAGCCACTGCTATATAGGTCAAAATCATGGGATACAATTAGAATGTTAAGAAAAGTTGAACCAGAGGCATTGTGCTGAAAATTGTCAGATTGAGCAAGGGGGCACCTTACAACATCAGCTCTAAAGAACCAATAAATTAAAATCATTCTCTAAAAATTCAGACATTTTTACTCCATCATCTTTAGAAAATTTTGCAGAAAAATCAAACTGCGTCCAATAACTCAAAATTGTTAAACATTATGACGTTAATAGAAGAAACACAAAATAAGAAATACGAGACCTTTGGTGACAGAACTTAAAATATTTGCGCAAGTGAACTAATTTTTTTAATTTAATATATTTTCAATTTAAAAATAATAAACAGGCTAGAAGAAAAACAAAAACAGGATAGAAGTTGGTCAGAACGTAAATAAGATGTTTTCTTACTCTGATAATTAATGACGTTTAACAAGCAATTAGATTGGAAATTTGAAATATTTGTTTTTGAGTAAAACCATGTTTTAATATTTCTATGTTGTAATAATCAAAATCTGTACAAGCAAAACAAACCGTTAATCAAAAATCTTGTCCAGAGCATGACAAAATCGGGTGCAATAATCATATAGTAGTGGACTTCCCATACGAAAAGTACCACCAGGTGTATCGAAAAGAGTAAGCATGGTCTTCTTTGCGTGCGACACCCTCCACACAAAAAGTCAACATCAAAATCGCTCCAGAAGTTATAAGCCTATTACATTTTTGTTATGTCCATTGCTTGTGTTTGGCCAGTGCTTCCAGGGACAGAATTTATTGCATTCAATATCAAGTAGCTTTATTGACAAAGCCAAACTCATGCCAACTGTTTTGGACACCCAATCCTCATCAGGACCGCTTTTAAAAGAGGGGGATAACATTCCAGCATTGGAGTATGAGCATTTGAGCCAGGTTGATGATTTGTAAAGCTGACAAGTTTTGGACATGACCTCAAAGTAAGCCACAAGACCCTGACCTCGAATATCAAAATATCATTAAACTTAGCCAGAGATTTACAACCTCAAAAAAATATACATTAAAATGTCACAATGGGTTGGACAGGGGATGTATTTAAAGGGATTGTAAAGTGGTTTTCTAAACTTTGTATGTTTATCGGGGACACTGATAGCATCATTATGCACCATCCCAATTTCCATGTCTGATGTGTGTAGTTCTTGTAATTAAAGAAATTCTCAACTACATTGAAGTCACCTTTTTTTTTTTCTAAACAATATTTATCCAAAATTTACAAGATAATATGTGGTACATAAATTCAATATAAGGTTTCAGAAACAAGCCGAAGCTTATATTAATCCGTTACCATGTCACCTTGACAAAAGTTAATAATTTGCAAGATCATTTGCACTAGTGACGTAATGAAACACTTAGTTTTAGTGGAATTGCAAGAACCACAGACATCTGATTGAAAATTGGAATGGCACAAATTGATGCTATCAGTGTCCCTGATACACATACACAGATTAGAAAACCTCTTTACAATCCCTTTAAATCAAGCTAAAAAATTACAAACTCACAAAAGATACATTAAGGTGTCACAATGGGTTGGAAAAGGAATATGTTTAAGAAAATTTAACACGGTTGTCAAGGTACAGGGGAACGAAACAAGTTTTGTGAATGAACTTTAAAATAGGTCACTCTCTGGGTTTAAACAATGAAATTTTAATTTTTGGGCGGGACATGAATGAATTCTGCATGTTATATCCACGATATTGGACAATAAATAATGAGATGTTTCAATTTGATTTTACTGGATGAAGAATACTGATATGCAAAAGTAAAAAGATTCCAGAAAGCCAGAAATAACATATAGTTTTGTTAATTATATCTATTTCAGAAATGAAATGAAATGAATGGAGTTTTACGTCCTACTTCTCTCTGCACCTATATGGGCTAATTGAGGACGGGCAAACGCCATGCAGTGTGCAGATTCCAGAAAGCCAGAAATAACATTTTAGTTTTGTTAATTATATCTATTCCAGAGAGTCCACATAGCTAATGCATAGCTATAATTTAGCCTTGTTGACTTGGCATCTTTTCTTTTTCTCTCTTTATGAGGGTTTACATGTCTGACATTATTTTTTGACTTAATTATTTATTTATTGCATGTATGCATTAATCAACCTTTATATAACTCAACCTCAAATTAACGCACGAATGATTCGACCTTCAACTTTTGCCACAATTTCTTTTTTTATTCAACTTCACAATTAAAGAAAAATTAAAAAAAACATTAAGGTGGTGTCATTCTAATTTTTTATGTAACTTTCTTGGCAGGATGCTTATAATTACTTAGAAACTAAGTTGTTATCCTTGTAAAACAACGATGACAAGAGATTTGGCCAAGGACCAGCTGGAAGAAAGGATCCTAGAGAACCTAAGTTGTTATCCCTTTAAAATCATTGTTAGACCTTTTAATTTATAGAAACTTTCAGAAGCAAATTTGGTATCCTTAACACTATAGATTTTTTAATATATTTTATTTCAACTACCATTGCAATCGAAGAATTTTCAAACTTTTTTTCTTGATTAATAGGTCTTTTCAGTCGTTAACCGATATATTGATGAGAGTTATTGAACTTGTTCTATAAGGTCAATACGGAATAAACCAAATTAACCGAATCAACTCAGGTACCGACAGATATACATTACATAATATATAAACTCAATTATCTTTCAGCCTAGAGTTGTCGTGGCTACCACGATGTCATCAGTTTTAGAACCGAATCACACAGCCGAACATGTGAAACGTAAAATTGATTGATGGCAAAATTTACCCTGATCCTAAAGGGACCTTTGTGATGACGTCTAGTTGAAAATTGGACCGCTACAAATAGGTGATATGGGAATAACTAATAAATTTTAAAAGTTTAGACAATAACTTTACATACAGCTCACACAGTCAAACATGTGAATTCGTAGATTACGTGTTAAAAGCTGTCAGAAATATGTAAAGACCTTTGGGAAGACATCATAAATCACTTAGTTTTAATGGAATTTCAAGAACCACTGACGTCTGATCGAAAATGATGACAGTGCTAACAGATGCTATCAGAATCAGATCACTGTTCCTCACACACATAAAATGTACAGAAAACTCTAAATTATGCCTGCTAGACAGAGTATGCTTACTCTTCTAGAAACCATTTTTCATTTTGAATTTTTTTTTTTCATTTATTGATATACTTCCTCAAATGAAAAGTACATTAGCTGCTTTCAATGTATTACCAATGTGTTAACATGGATTTTTACCAAATGTTTTTATATTTAAGAAGAAAAAAAGATTATGTGTCTTCCTTAAGTCTGGATTTTTCTTGGGGAAGATTGATGGTTTTTTAGATTAAGCTTCTGTGTCTTTTATTATACTGATAAGACATCGAGGAGTATAGATAGATAGATATTTATTGTATTGTTCGCCATATGTAACATGTATTATGGAATATAACACACTTCTTTAACTGGCCCGTAGTAACTGGGGGGTAACTGGTATGTTGTTGGGGACTGTAAAATCAAAATTGCTTTATATAGGCAGGAGCATCCTTGAATTCAGCACCACCACCCTTGAGAATGAGTTTTTGCACAATTTGCTTCCTACAGGCCTGTTTAATAAGTTGAAGCACATAACATCTGATAAGGCATGCAAATTGTGTTGAAATGTCTATTAAGAAGTGTTAAATTCCATAATATTGTCTTAAAAACTAACTCACACAGCTAAACATGTGTATAGAATGTCAATCAATAGCCGTGTTGATATATTGTATAACATGGAGTACTAGTAGACAGGGGGTAATATTGATATATTGTATAACATGGAGTACTAGTAGACAGGGGGTAATATTGATATATTGTATAATATGGAGTACTAGTAGCAGGGGGTAATATTGATATATTGTATAATATGGAGTACTAGTAGCAGGGGGTAATATTGATATATTGTATAACATGGAGTACTAGTAGACAGGGGGTAATATTGATATATTGTATAACATGGAGTACTAGTAGACAGGGGGTAATATTGATATATTGTATAACATGGAGTACTAGTAGACAGGGGGTAATATTGATATATTGTATAATATGGAGTACTAGTAGCAGGGGGTAATATTGATATATTGTATAATATGGAGTACTAGTAGACAGGGGGTAATATTGATATATTGTATAACATGGAGTACTAGTAGACAGGGGGTAATATTGATATATTGTATAACATGGAGTACTAGTAGACAGGGGGTAATATTGATATATTGTATAACATGGAGTACTAGTAGACAGGGGGTAATATTGATATATTGTATAACATGGAGTACTAGTAGACAGGGGGTAATATTGATATATTGTATAACATGGAGTACTAGTAGACAGGGGGTAATATTGATATATTGTATAACATGGAGTACTAGTAGACAGGGGGTAATATTGATATATTGTATAACATGGAGTACTAGTAGCAGGGGGTAATATTGATATATTGTATAACATGGAGTACTAGTAGACAGGGGGTAATATTGATATATTGTATAACATGGAGTACTAGTAGACAGGGGGTAATATTGATATATTGTATAACATGGAGTACTAGTAGACAGGGGGTAATATTGATATATTGTATAACATGGAGTACTAGTAGACAGGGGGTAATATTGATATATTGTATAACATGGAGTACTAGTAGACAGGGGGTAATATTGATATATTGTATAACATGGAGTACTAGTAGCAGGGGGTAATATTGATATATTGTATAACATGGAGTACTAGTAGACAGGGGGTAATATTGATATATTGTATAACATGGAGTACTAGTAGACAGGGGGTAATATTGATATATTGTATAATATGGAGTACTAGTAGACAGGGGGTAATATTGATATATTGTATAACATGGAGTACTAGTAGACAGGGGGTAATATTGATATATTGTATAACATGGAGTACTAGTAGACAGGGGGTAATATTGATATATTGTATAACATGGAGTACTAGTAGACAGGGGGTAATATTGATATATTGTATAACATGGAGTACTAGTAGCAGGGGGTAATATTGATATATTGTATAACATGGAGTACTAGTAGACAGGGGGTAATATTGATATATTGTATAACATGGAGTACTAGTAGACAGGGGGTAATATTGATATATTGTATAACATGGAGTACTAGTAGACAGGGGGTAATATTGATATATTGTATAACATGGAGTACTAGTAGACAGGGGGTAATATTGATATATTGTATAACATGGAGTACTAGTAGACAGGGGGTAATATTGATATATTGTATAACATGGAGTACTAGTAGCAGGGGGTAATATTGATATATTGTATAACATGGAGTACTAGTAGACAGGGGGTAATATTGATATATTGTATAACATGGAGTACTAGTAGACAGGGGGTAATATTGATATATTGTATAATATGGAGTACTAGTAGACAGGGGGTAATATTGATATATTGTATAACATGGAGTACTAGTAGACAGGGGGTAATATTGATATATTGTATAACATGGAGTACTAGTAGCAGGGGGTAATATTGATATATTGTATAATATGGAGTACTAGTAGCAGGGGGTAATATTGATATATTGTATAACATGGAGTACTAGTAGACAGGGGGTAATATTGATATATTGTATAACATGGAGTACTAGTAGACAGGGGGTAATATTGATATATTGTATAACATGGAGTACTAGTAGACAGGGGGTAATATTGATATATTGTATAATATGGAGTACTAGTAGCAGGGGGTAATATTGATATATTGTATAATATGGAGTACTAGTAGACAGGGGGTAATATTGATATATTGTATAACATGGAGTACTAGTAGACAGGGGGTAATATTGATATATTGTATAACATGGAGTACTAGTAGACAGGGGGTAATATTGATATATTGTATAACATGGAGTACTAGTAGACAGGGGGTAATATTGATATATTGTATAACATGGAGTACTAGTAGACAGGGGGTAATATTGATATATTGTATAACATGGAGTACTAGTAGACAGGGGGTAATATTGATATATTGTATAATATGGAGTACTAGTAGCAGGGGGTAATATTGATATATTGTATAATATGGAGTACTAGTAGACAGGGGGTAATATTGATATATTGTATAACATGGAGTACTAGTAGACAGGGGGTAATATTGATATATTGTATAACATGGAGTACTAGTAGACAGGGGGTAATATTGATATATTGTATAACATGGAGTACTAGTAGACAGGGGGTAATATTGATATATTGTATAACATGGAGTACTAGTAGACAGGGGGTAATATTGATATATTGTATAACATGGAGTACTAGTAGACAGGGGGTAATATTGATATATTGTATAACATGGAGTACTAGTAGACAGGGGGTAATATTGATATATTGTATAATATGGAGTACTAGTAGCAGGGGGTAATATTGATATATAGAATAAATTGGAGTCAATAGACAGGGTACGAGATGTGTGAAAGCCTCGTGACTTTTAGTGGTTCGGGAGCACTTGGACCATAAAGATAAAAATCTGTACTCCAAAACAATTCTGTTAATCAAAATTGCATACAAATCTTGGAAATATCAAGAGTAATAGTTGTATAGTAGTGGACTACTCCAAAGAGAAGTATCATCAGGTGTTTTGAAAAGAGTAAGCACTTGGAAGATAAAGCTAAAAATCTGTACTATCAAAACAATTCTGTTAGTCAAAATGGCATCTTAAACATGGCAAAATCAAGAGTAATAGTTGAATAGTAGTGGACTACTCCATAGAGAAGTATCATCAGGTGTTTTGAAAATAGGAAGCTGCAACCGGGTTAATGATAAAGAACGGTATGCAGTGTACAATGAGGGAAATTTTGCAAGAATATTCTGGACCAAGAAAAAAATTTAAGCTTACCTAAATATGTACTGCAAATATACTCAGCTATCTGGTTCCCGGATTTACTTGATTCAGCAAAATGACTCAATTCTCGGTTTAACATTCGTTTAAACTGAAACAAAAATTACATTCCAATAACATACAAATAGTTGAGGGCATATACTAACGAACTGTCGAAACCACTGGCTGTGGCAGGGCTGTTAGTGGTAGCTTTGGAATCGGAATTTTTCATAATCTAAAGGAAGAATTTAACTCAAATATACTGTAATCATAAATTTACTTGCATGGAAATAGTCTCCAGATTTTTAATTTATTCAAGTTTTTTCCAAGATGTCCCTCGGGTTTTTAGCCCATTCTATAGTAAAAATTTTCCAAGACCAGTTTTCAAATATATTTTTCCAAACCATACACAATTAAAACTAAGCCAATTTTTATCTAGTCTAACTTCAGAATGGAAAGTACGTTGAGATCTAGGTCGATGTCAAGGTCGTCTGTTATTTCCGTGAGGATATTCGTACTTATAGTTTAATTCAAATATTAACAAACAAGCTCTTGAATTCCCAACTTATATGCAACAGGAATTTCATAACCTCGGCTCAAAATAATCAGCCATATGATACGTTTTTTAAAGAGATTTTCAAAATTTGAGTGTATCAGGGACACATATCATCAATTTGCACCATTCCAATTTTTAATCAGACATCTGTGGCAGTGGCGTTTCTAGGAATCTTTAGGTGACGGGGCCGAGTTGGAGCCAAATAATTGTCAGGGGGCTACCATCACCAGGTAATCGTATGTAACATTATACGAAATTTCCAAGTTGGGGGGGCAAGACCGGGCCAGTCTAAATTCTGGTAATCGCCACTGATCTGTGGTTCTTGTAATTTAATTAAAATCAAATGTCTTAATATGATGTCAATAGCACAAAAGGTCCTTAAATATTATTCACAGCTCCTGCAATAGTGGCGCCTAAAATGTGCAATCTTAAGAGGAATTGAAAGACCCATAGACATCTGGGGTCTTATTCTCGAAAATTTATTTTAGATAAAATCCAGATTTTAAGAAACACAGTAATCTGATTGGATAATAAAGCTATATTTATCATTTTAGTGCTTGTCCAATCAGATGACTAGAACACTAAAATCATTGTAAGTTAAGTTTTGGAGAATAAGACCTCTGATTTAAATTTGGAATAATGAATTTTAGAGCCACAAGTGTTTCTAATTCAAATCTTTTATAATTGAAAACCTCTTTAGAATATTTTCAATAAATATGCTATAATATCTTTATTCTTATTAAATAGAAATTTCTTAAAATGCGTCTCAAAATTAACATCAGCAAATAAAAGATGTGATTTAAATTTATAATAATCTGCATGAGGAAGTCTGGTGACCTTTCACAAGTCATTCATTATTCCAGTGCCAGTAATCTCCAGGAAGGAATATTTTTCAGGAATGTGATTTTAAATTAAGGTTTAAGGGCAAAAAGAGGGTAATATTGAGGGGAGAAGGAAATACTCTAGAGCAAGTCACAACTGTGATTGAGTTGGAAGGGAGTCACAGATCTGTGTTTGATGTCAGGTATTGAGGGGTAGAAGAATGAGGGTAAGAAAAGGGACATGTACCTTGCCAGATGCAGTATAAATGATAGCCCACTAAACCCACTACATTTGAAGGGGTGGAGGATGGGAAAAAGAAAGGGACATGTTCTTTATCATTGATATATAGAAGCTTTTGAAGTAAGAGACAGAAAGGACGGAGAAACAAAAGGGCACTTACCTTACTGGATGCCATATCACTGACAGACCGATGTGTTTGGGGGGGTGGAGGGAAAGTTGAGGGGGTAAGAAAGGGCACGTACCTTGCTGGATGCCATATCACTGACAGACCGATGTGTTTGGGGGAGGGGGAAAGAAAGGGCACGTACCTTGCTGGATGCCATATCACTGACAGACCGATGTGTTTGGGGGAGGGGGAAGAAAGTTGAGGGGGTAAGAAAAGGGCACGTACCTTGCTTGATGCCATATCACTGACAGACCGATGTGTTTAGGGGTGGGGGGAGAATGTTGAGGGGGTAAGAAAGGGCACGTACCTTGCTAGATGCCATATCACTGACAGACCGATGTGTTTGGGGGGGGGGGAAGTTGAGGGGGTAAGAAAAGGGCACGTACCTTGCTGGATGCCATATCACTGACAGACCGATGTGTTTGAATAGTTTCGAGTTGATCAAGACACCAGTCCAGTTCTTCCAGCGTTTCCATGGCCATCTTGTTGTAATTAATCTCATCTGAAATAAAAATAAAATGGACATAAGATTGGAATGACATATAGAAACAGGAGCGTTCTTGCAATCCACTAGAATCAATTTGCACCATTTCAATTTCCATTCCGACGTCTGTGGTTCTTGTAAATCTACTAAAACTAACGCGTTATATGACGTCACTACCAGTGATCTACCGGAAGCTACTATTAATATCTATGCAGATCACTGTCAATGACGTCATAAAACGTGTTAGTTTTAGTATAATTGCAAGAACCACGGATGTCGGAGCGGAAATTGGAATGGTGCAAATTGATTCTGCACATACAAAGTTTAGAAAATCACTTTACAATCTCTTTAATACATTGTCTCCCTTGTATTCCTCTGCTTGCATCCTCCTAACTCCCGAATCTAACATATATTTAAGGATTAAAGGTTTGAAAAGCGTAATTAAAATGGGTCTAAGTAATACATTGACACAAAACTTTGGTCTAATTTGATTGGCAAGAGAACATGAAAACAGAAAATCAGACCAGATCATGAAAAAGATTTTAGACATGACTGATATTTCACCCAAAGAACAAAATATGGCCCATTTTTAAAACACAATTTATATTGAAGTCATGTGGCTAAATGATTTTTGAAGAATATTTTAAAAAGAATTAATTCAGCGTAGTTCAATAAAAAAAATTATTGCTTGAGAATAAATTACCAAAAATCACACATTTCTATCACAAATTATTTTCAGTGACAAATTAACCAACCCATAGATACAGCAATACAAAATATACGTAAATTCCAACCAAAACTGTTGTCCATTTAAGAAAAAAAAATTGAACTCATTCAAAAATAAAGATCACCCTTGAAACAAACTATACAGAAAAAACTGTAAAATGAAGATTCTACTTTAGGAGAATGTTCAAAACTTTTGAGAGTCGATTTTGGCCTTGAATATATGCAAAAAGCCTCCAAAAGTACCAGAACTGCACAAAAATCACACAATCCCCTCAATTGTATCCCTACCTAAACATTTATCTTTCATTTTCTGTATTTGTATTTCCTATTTGAGTCGTAATTTAGACTTTCAAACACTGATAATTTTGGCTTCACAGGGATTTGAAGGCTTAAATTTCAATGGAGAGTTGGGAACATTATAATGGATTAGATAAGCTAACAAATTTCAGATTCTGAGACTAAAATTTTATTGGTCATAAAGTCAAAAATCCCTTTAATTTCAATGATTTGAGTTTATAAAAATTAGATAAGACCAAATGACTTTGCCTGGACTTAAATAAAAATATTTCAACTGCCCTATTCCCAAAAAGGACCAGTTACAAATTTTCGTTGGGATGATTTAGCTAAAAACTACGGACTATTTTACAATGAATTACATCAGCTGAGAGAGAAGTGGGTGAAAGTTTATCACAATTCAAGGGAGATAACACCTTATCTTTCTTATCTCAAAAACATTAAAATTATCTGATAAAACCTGTCATTGACGTCCAAAGTGAAAGCTAATTTAAGGTCATTTAGGGTCATGTGACAGGATTGTTTTGAAAATTTTATCTTAAGGGCACGTCCACTTTATCCCAAATTACAAAGTCCAGCCATAAAAAACTTTTGGGACACAACTTAAAATACCAAAATTGTTAGGGAAAGAGTTTGGGTCAATTTTCACCAAAACATAAATCAATTTCTTTCTATTTGAAATAGCCTCTGAATATTTTCATCACATCATAAAATCAATTAACCTGTCTTGTAATAAATTATTGTATTAAAATTGTTGTCTCACATAAAATTTATTTTTGACAGTCTAAGACAATTAAAATTTTTCAGGGTAATCATAGCCAGTTAGCACCCACACGTCTTAAACTAGTAGCAGAAGTCTTTCAAAAGAGGCACAGTCGGGGATGTCTAGTCCAAAGAAAACTTATGAATCCATTAAAAGGGGAATGTTCACTATCTCTGTTGCTGTTGCTGCGACATTGGCCAACCGTAGCCTAGTCGCAGACACCAGAATCAACTTAAAAAAATTGCAAACATTCCCCTTTAAAAAGATTTGCATATTTTCACCAACGTCTAGAGTTTAATTTTGGAAAGCAACTCCCCGTTTCTAAATCTAACTGTCCTAATATGGAGTGTCTATGTTTTTGATTCAAATATAAGTCAATATGTCACAGCAATGCAATAAATCTGGACCCAATTTGATGAAATTTAAAATTTATTTTATTATTTAATTTTACGATTAAACAAGTCTCCACATTGCTGAAATCACTGGGGCCAAATATTTTGAGTCTGACATTTTTAATCATAAATCAACTCTCATCATTGACAAGGACTTTGTTTTAAAAAAAAGTATCGAAATTATAAAAATAAAATAACAGTGATATGTCAATATCAATTGTTGTCTGGTAAATTCTATTGAAATTATACAAGAAGAGTTATTTCCCTTCATGGTTTCAAAGAATCTAGACATTGGCCATGGCACCATAAAGTGCTACAATGTGCAACTTTTCATTGTTTTTAAATATATAATACCAGGCCTATTCAATTAATTTTTGAAAAAAAAAAAATGAAATGAATGGAGTTTTACGTCCTGCTTTTCTGCACCTATATGGGCTAATTGAGAAGGCCTGTATATAAGCTTATCATATATGAGATTCTGAATAAAGATTATTATCAATACAACTTGTCATTGCCTATTATAATAAGCTCAATAAGGTGAAGAAAAGAAGATCAAAGAAATTAATTTCATTTCATTCGTTAACTTAACTGATAGTTACATTATTACTAGTGGAGTTATGTCCCTTATTACAATAACTTTTCTGAATCTAACGAAACAAATATAACACAAACATAACCAGTTTTCAAATTTTCAACAAGGGGACAAAACTCCTTCAAGCTTATGATTTAAATACGTTAAAATAAGAACCAAACAATCAATGTCATGCATTCGCTTAGTTGGGGATCTGTCCTATTAAAACCCAAAGCGATTTTCCAGATACCAGGGTCCCCGGCGTTTGAACGACTCTCAGGTCTTAACGAATTGGCCTACCTTTATAAATTTACGTTTTTCGGAAATTTCGAAGAATTTTCTTATCGATGGAATACAAAAACTTCACAAGAAACTCTCAAAAGTGCCGTCTTACGCCGAAACAAAATTTGAAGCAGTCCCAGATCGACTTGGACCGCCATTTTTGTTTTTTAACTGTTGGCGGATGTGGGCGGAGTTTACATGTTTAACCAGAGATAACTTGTTCACAACCTGTAAGCTCCGCCTTTATGGCAGCCATCACTGATAGAATTCTCGCTTGGAAACTTTCGATCAAAATAAAAGCTATTTATTGAGCTAGGAGATAATTAAATTTACATTTTTATTTAATATTTTATGAAAATGTATCGAGATGTGCCGATTTTCAAGGACACAAGGGCTTAATAAAGGATTTGAATTTCCGCAATGAAATTATACAGCATGGCAGCCTGACGTTGACCCCTCAACGGCAGGTTTTATCTGACTAGCATTCGCTGAAATTCCTACAATTTCCTACTATATGATCCAGATTTTAATTTCACGACTAGCAGCACACTAGTTCACAAATTTTTCAAATCAGTTTCTTCAACAAGCTTAAATATCATGGGTTAGAAGTCTAAACTTCTTTACTCTTGAAGATCTATAAATGGCAGGACTCACTGAGCTAAGACAACAGAGTTTTCAGTTTGCCAACAAAACTCATAGGAATCATGATTTCATTAACTGTTTAGGAATTAAATTTTTCAAACATTTAACCCTTTGAACCCTGACTTTATTTTGGCTAAAACATCATATACCCTGAATTCCAAGCAATATTTCTTAAGTTAAAGTTGTATGAAGTCACTTGACAACATTTTGGGTATATATCACGTAATCATTTGATTTTGAAGTTTGAGTTTGAAAGGGTTAAATGCTAGAACATGAAAACTCATAGAGCAAATTATGACACTATTTCACGAACAATTCAAGTACCCATTCCAGTTTTTCATTTTGTTCAGAAAATAACAATTTTGCAGAATCATTTCTAGTAAACAACCTCATATCAATTTTACAAAATTAACACAACGTAACTTACCAGTAGTTTTGTTTCCACCAGGCGAAAGGTTTTGCATATTTTGTGACGTCGTTCCGCTACCCCCTCTCGAAGGAGAAGGAGGCTGCGTTGAAGATTGTGACTGTAAATTGTGACTTGTGGCATGTTGACCTGATCCCCGTCTGGACGTTCTGAAATATACAAAATCAAGAATTAAATGGACTGGTTACATTTGACTACAAATAAATTATCAACCAAAAAGCCAGCAGTGTATTTGAAGTGTTTTATGACTTAACACATAATGCCATGAAATGAATTGAGTTTTACGTCCTGCTTTTCTGCACCTGTATGGGCTAATTGAAGATGGGCAAACACCATGCAGTGTGCAATGAAGGAAATTTTGCCAGGACAGCGGCATTAGCCTACTCACAGCAAATAGTATTAGTAAAAATACCAACAAATCAGGACACTATTTTCTTATGTCAAGTTGCCATGTTGGGAGGTTAATAGGAGAGGACTGGACATCAAATGTTTTTTTATTAGCACGTAACATCATGGGGCAAGTTGTCATATTTGTAGTAGTAGAAGAACAATCCTTGTTTCCTTGAGTTACTAATAGTAATGACATCTGAAAACCAATCAGTACCTTAGACGCTTGGTTTTAGGCAGGTGAACATCATCACCCCCCACTCTACCCCTCCAACCTTTCAATAATTGTCATGTCAAGTTGCCATGTTCATAGGTCATTGTGGGGGGAGAACTGTGTTACTATTAGTAATGACATCTGAAAACCAATCGACATCGCCAGACACCTGTCATGTCAGATCACTATGCCGTCACGATGACACGTTGATCTCGTTAGAAAATAATCAACACATGTTTTAACCAATCAATACCCAGCATTCCGTTACTTTCCGACCCAAACTCTATTGATAAATAATCACTACGGTAACAAGATGACACCAGTAAATCATGCTCTTCAATATTGGAGGATGGAATAATATTGATTTCCCCGACAACAACCTATTACTAGTTCGTCAGTCGGTGACGATAGTTAAAGAATCCATGATGCGAATTTACGTCAATGCGTCTCTCTTAATACTCAAGTTTTATGCGTGAAGCAATATCAACGATTTGTACCAATACATTAAAGAGATAAAAACCAAAGTAGTCCTAATTATCCAGACCTAATTGCCAGTTATTGATTTTAATTAGATATTTATAGTCTCTATTATGTAGGTCTGTTCCCTCTCGTTAGTTTTTTCACTGAAATTAGCCAAGCAGAAATATTAGTCGAGCCTCGATTCCTCCGAGACATTTATATCCAGTTGTATTGACTGCTTATTGACCAATTTAGACTCCATTAACAAGTCCATTTGTTTTCATAGACTGGGTTTACTGGTCTCAAATTACAAGATTGATCTTAATGTATTTCTTTTATCCCACATTTTTGTTGATATATTTTTTTATTCACGACTTATAGATGAAGTATTCGTTCACTGTGATATTGTAGTAGATGAAAGGGCAGACTATTGAGGAAATTAGTGCCACAAGTCTACAAAAATTTGACATGGTTATTTCACAAATAACTGAGAGTTCATTTTAACATTTAAGCACTCAGACACAAGTAATATTTTTCATGTTTTGGCTTTTAAATTTTTTCAGGAGGAGGTCAAGCTACTCTATTAGCCCCAAATGTTGGACACCCTTGTCTACTGTAAGAGCAGACAATCATAAGAAAAGGATGCCTCAAATCTACACAAAATTTGGTAATATTTTTTTCAGAAGTGAAACTTTTTTGCACCATTTTAGACAAGTGCAGATTTTTTTTCAGGGAGTTTAGGTATCCTATTTATCTTGTGTAAGGATATTCTTAGACTAACAGTAGCATTGTCAGGCTGATATTCCAAAAAACATTTCAACTTGCATAGACAGTAGGTGTTTTACATCCTCCTTTTTTGCACCTATGTTAGGCTAGTGAGGTTTTCTTCAGGTGCCCCTGTGTAAGGACGCCCCTACCTACTGTAAGGCTCTAGTACCCTACTGACCTAGACATGTCTGATTAAAACATTATTCTGTCAAACAATGTCGATTTCATGGCTTCCAGCTTTTAAAAAGTCAGTTTCTTTTTTCTTCCATCATCGTATTTCTCCAATACTTTATAAAATCTTTTTTTTATAAAAGTACAAACATTGACATTTCAATTTTCTTATGTCTAAAAATGGTTTGGATTTAGGTCAAAAATTTTTGTATAAGTACAAAAACGAGTTGGATCTTTTTGGAACTAAAAAGATAAATTGTTATGTGTTTCTTCTAAGATGTCTGAAGATACAAAAATAAGCCAGGAAGCAACTTTTTGTGTCTATAACTAGTTGGAATTCCTGAAGTTAATTCCAGAAGATGATTTTTTTTTATAAAAGTAGGCTACAAACATTGACATTTAATACTCTATTTTCTTTTTTTTTTTTTTAGTCCATTCTGTCAAATCCATGACATCTCTGGTGATTTTATTATATATATATAAATTACAAAATGATTGCAATTTTCTCTCATTTTCTAAAAATTGTCTGGATCCAGATCATAAATTTTTGAAAATTTTCATAAAAGTACGAAAATTGACAGATCATTATTTGTCTTGTGATTTTGTTTAAGACAAGAACTTTCAAATCTAAGAAAACTTTTATGTCTAAAATCTAAAAATGGGTTGGAATTCAAAAAAATAAATTTAGAAGATAATATTTTTTATAAAAGTACAAAAAGCGAATTTTTATTTTAGTATACAAATTTTTTTAATGTACAAAAAGTGAAAAGTGGTATCAGGTGTCTAGAAGAGTAAGCATTACCTGTATGGCACCACAACATCTAGTAATGAATAGTGGTATCAGGTGTCTAGAAGAGTAAGCATACCCTGTATGGCACCACAACATCTAGTAATGAATAGTGGTATCAGGTGTCTAGAAGAGTAAGCATTACCTGTATGGCACCACAACATCTAGTAATGAATAGTGGTATCAGGTGTCTAGAAGAGTAAGCATTACCTGCCTGACGCCACAACCTCTAGTAATGAATAGTGATATCAGGTGTCTAGAAGAGTAAGCATACCCTGTATGGCACCACAACAGACATTGCTGCTTGATACATTTCTAATAAAATCTTGGAATGAACCAATCAAAATTGATTCTCATGCACCGGCCAACACCCTTACAGCGCTCTGTCATCATTTCCGTCAAATTCACGCTAAAAATATTGTACCTGGATTGACCTCAGATTTAGAAATATTATCCAGTCATTTTGATCTATTAGAATTTAATAACTTGATAATCAAGTCTTCAGTACTTTTCGATAAAGATTGGAATAAAATATTGGTAAAAAATGATGGAGTAGGGATTTACATTAAATAATAATATAATTTGATAAAATAACAGAGTACAGTTTGATAGATCGACTGGTTTTTCTCCTGGAATATAACCCGTTGATTTTATTGACGTATTTCAAGTATTATGACGCTAAACCAGAGAAAATATTGACCCGTTTATTTCTCTGACGTCATAACAACGACTTATAACGCCATTAAATCAAGATGAACACATTTACTTTATTAAAATATTTCATTATTTACTCAACGCGTTTGGATTTAACGAATAAAATAATGGAAAAACTTTCTCATTTATGAATCGACAGGAAATGGGTTATTGGGCCGAGCCCGAAATAACTCGTTAATTTCAAAGGATTAATTAAAATCAGATTGATCAACTTTCTGTCGTCATAAAATAGCATCAACGCTTTTCATTTCCATAATTAATTATTCCATATTTAGACTGAATCTCCGCGTGACCTCCCTGACGATTGTCTAAAAATAACTCTACCCAATAAAGACAGTATTTAATATTAACATAATGGAACCAAATATTAACTCTAAATATAGCATGGACTATTTTAGAGTGAAATTAGAACAAATTTTCAATTACTTGGACATTAAGCTTATTGAAAGGGTGGTGCCAGGTAGGGTATGCTTACTCTTTTAGATACCTGACACCACTTTTGGTTTATTACTTTATGTTTGATATACTTCCACTCAAAAACTCATTAGCTGACACCTATGTATCGCCAGTATGTGAATTTGTATTTATTTTGGGTTACCTTATCAGTTATAGGTATAATAGAACAGGATAAAAAATGTCGCAAACATAATCTATACCTTCGGAAATGAGGATCCATAGATCATTACAATAATTTTTTGTTAAAAGTCAGAAACAGTGGCCTCGAACTTGATCAATGCTGGTAATAAATTTCTATTTTGTTACTCTAAACACAATTGTCTCATAACAAACTTAGACCTAAACACAATTACTTACTAAATCTAAATTACTACTTTACTTGGAAAGTTTTCTCGTAAATCAACGAAAGTTTTTTTACTTCCTCAATTAGCAAACTCTTCACTAACGTTCGTTATTCAGAAAAACTTCGTACACAAAAGTTGTCTGTTTCTCAACGCATTTTAATTAAGTAGTATTTAATGAGCAAAATTTCTTTGTAACTTTCTTTTATCGCTGATTTTTGTGCCAAAATGATTGTTATTGTAAACAAGATTACAAGATTCTAAAATTGTTGAATTCATTTGGGAATTATATCTTGGTAGAAAAGGCCAAATCACATTGTTTTATGAATTTTAGTAAAATTAAATTTAAATCATTCTGAATTGCATTGAATCTACAGAGACAGGCTGTGTGCAATGAAGAAAATTTAATCCTAAGCTTTTCCAACTAAATACAGTTGATTAGATTAAAAATTCACTTTAGTGATTGACCATGCAGTGTTCAATGGGGGAAATTTAGTCTAAAAAGATAGCAGATAGCCTGTGGCCCCAGGCAGGGTATGCTTACTCTTCTAGACACCTGATACCACTTTTCATTATGAAATACTTACTCTTGTATGATTGATATAATTTCTCATGTAAAAAGTTCATAAGCTGTTACCTATGTTTCGTCAAAATGTCTTTTTGGATTTCAGGTTTCGTTTTGCAGTTCGGATCATTAGTACTTGGTTTCTTTATTAATACAATATAGAATGTAAAATAGGAAAAAAGTCAACTGTACTCTGTCATAGACGTGATAATAAAACTAATCCAGAATACACGTACTTCACACCATGCAGTGGACAATGGGGGAAATTTAGCGTAAAAAGATTGCAGTACAAACATTACAGAATGTAAAATAGGAAAAAAGTTAACTGTACTCTGTCATAGACGAGATAAAAAAAAACTAATCCAGAATCGTGTTTTACACGTACTTCAAATCATCTTCACGTCGACGATGATTGATTCATTTTCTACTTCACTAATACTCATCACGGATTTCAATCAGGGTTTCTGATTCCACAATAATCTACCGGTCATGTCTGACTACAGTTCATGATTGCTGATTATACTAAAAATCTATGTTCAACATTTGCTTTTTGACTTAAGACTTCTCAGAGATTTTAATCAGGGTTTCTGATTCCATAATAATTTACTGGTCATGTTTGACTACAGCTCATGATGGCTGCTGGGCTAGTATGCATAAAATAACTCCAGGTTAAAATTAAAATCTGAGTTAAATTCATCATTGATTTTAAGGGAATGAATATGGATTATTCAATAAATGTTCAAAATATTACTACGTTCACAAAAGCATGTATATCCCATACATGTGATTTGAACTACTTTCATTCAGATTTAGTTCAATAATAATTAATTGAAATAATATTGTTTTTAAATCAAACTTCTAAATTTGTACAAATAGCAAAAGAACTACCCCTCCTCCCTTCAAACTCTATTTGATCTGACCTAGGTTCCGACAGACCAAAAACAGTCTGAAATCTAAAAATAACTCCAGTGATTAATTCAACAGATTCGTGTAATTAAATGCAGGTACGACCTTTACTTCATGACCTTGTAAATAATTTCAATATGTATCTAAAAACAATCAACAACTTCACATTTTTCTTTGAATTTTTCAGGTTTACAGGAATTATGAGTGAAATTTGTTACTAGGCAACTAATTTTATAACCAGGCTGATATAAACGGCAGCATGAAGAAATTAGTGTATAATTAAAATTGGATGATAATGGAAGGTCTGGTGACGTCAAACGAACGTCTGAATGAACGAGAGAGGCTTATCTCCGTCTCATCTTTCACGATTAGTTTGAGAATTAAAATACCGCAATTCATTTGCACATAGAAATTTACATATTTTCGGTGTAAATCATGATAAAATAGGACCAAAATACGAATTTAGTGACTGTGGAGCGACAGTGGGCTGTAGACCAAACCCACAGAGGATGGTTAGATCACTGTCAGTGATGTCAGAAAACTTGTTAGTTTTAGTGGAATTGCAAGAACCACAGACGTCGGAATGGAAATAGGAATGGCGCAAATTGATGTTATCAGTGTCCCTGATACACATACAAAGTTTAGAAAACCTCTTTACAATCCTTTAACTTAATTCTAAGATGTAAAACACAAAAAAGGAATGCACTAAACATTTTTCATGACTTACATTATAAAAATAGAAACATAAAGATCAAAAGAATTTTGAAAGATAATTAAAAAAAAATCAACAAGTAGATAATTAGAAACTCGTCATATTTTTAAGACTTGCAGAAAAAAATCTGCTAAGAAATTTCTGGAAAAATTGCCATTATGACGAAGTTTATCTAATTTTCGTTGTCAATGCCAGAAAAGTCTGGATAAATATTTCTATATATGTGTCGCGTTGACCTAGATTTTATCAATTATTTTCCCCGATCCTATTACGAAGCCCCGGGGGATAGTGTTGCCAGATCACGTTGGACTAATTGAAACTGTCAAAGCCATGAAAACTGACCACGTCTGCCAGAATATATAAGCTGCTTACAGACGACAAATCTTCGAGAACTTAGTATTATTATCTTGTCGCCTTTAATTCGATATCACTGTCACTTTCAACTTCAAAATAAAAACTGATTTTCAACTTTTAACTTTTCAGGGGTCTTAATTTCGAAAACTTCATCCACATTTTAATAAATACAGTAATGCGATTGGATAAAAAGGCTATATTTAAAATTAATTTTAGTGATTGACCAATCAGTTGACTGGAACACTAAAATTATTGTAAATTATCTTAAACACAAGGCTAGGAACCGATCACACAGGGCTTCTGTGAATTAGAATTCAAGACAATGACCAAAACTTAAATAAAAAACGATGACCATTGTGCACTTGTACCAACTTCACGAACTAGATTAGTCTGTTATCTGTTGTCTGGTAACTTTGTATATCATAGTTCAGACAATAAAAATCATTCTGCGGATAGAGTTGTCTGCTGCTGCTTTCAATTTAGCCAATAAAAATAAATTTTTGAGCAACGATTGTGTTTTCTTTCCTATTTACAAGGCAAGATGGCCCCCAATCATGGCAAAGTCATAATGTTAGACTCTAGCAATGTTTCAATAATTAAGAAATCAAGACCTATCCTATCCTTAAGCAAGAGTTGTGTTCCCTTTCCCATTTGCAAGGCAAGATGGCAGCCTAACATAACAAAGTCATAATATTAGAATTGAATATTGACAAAGGTTAAGCTGATAACTCTAGCAATGTTTCAATAATTAAACTAAGAAATCAAGACTATAGATTAAAATAACGAACTCTGCTTGTTTCTACCCTTTAATTCAAACCCTTCACGTCACATTTCTCGCGTTTTCACCTCCAGAATCCTATGATTATCTACAAGATCAATATAATTAATGTAGGGTTATAATTGACAGGAATAAATCTGACTTGTAAATTTTCTACTAATTATAGGCCTGTACAGTTCGCTAATTGCTAGGTTTTCTTCTGGTAATTAGGATTATCTTAGAGTTATATCGAACCATGCACGGTCTACGTGTTCAATGTCTTGTTCGTACCTAGTGCTCCAGTTACAATCTAGATACAGATTGAGATTACAGCTCTATGTATATTTTTACTGTTTTGCAGTAACGATCCATTTTCGGAAACTTCAATTCCGGGTCTTTATTCTTGAAAACTAAACTTACAATGATTTTAGTGCTCGGGTCATCTGATTGATCCAGCACTAAAATTGATTTTAAATATAGCTTTATTATCCAATCAGATTACTGTTTTTCTTACAATCTGGATTTTAAATAAGTTAAGTTTTCGAGAATAAGGTCCCAGATCATTTCAAGTTCATGTAAACTTTTAGGGCTTTAGATTACTTCAATTTGGGTACACCTTGTATTCACGAAACGCATGGGAAAATATAGATTCTAAAAGCTCTGGAGAAGGCTAATTTAAACCTCTATAAGGGTCATATTAATTTAAATTATGGAAGTGAACTACTGTTATGATCATGACTTCAAAGTTGTTGATATCTTTCAAGTAGAATTTTATCTTACCTTTTTCAATTTGGGTGCAGATTGCAGTTAATTTTGGCCTTACTTATTTGGGCGCACATAGCCGTAGGGGCCCACGACTCAACAGGGGTTAATTGCCCGAATTTTACCGATGTTTAATGATATTTTGCCCGATTTCTTAAATTTTTTTGGATTCCTAATTTTTTTGCCCTACGGCTATGTGGGCGCAGCTTTAACTGTTGCAACTAGCATTTAATTTAAAGGCCTCATTCTCGAAAACTTAACTTAAGATGATTTTAGTATTCACGTCTTCTGATTGGACAATCACTAAAATTGATTTTAAATTTAGTTCTATTATCAAATCAAATAGCCGCATATTTCTTAACATTCTGATTTTATCTGGGTTAGGTTTTCAAGAATAAGGCCCCTGATTATTTTACGTTGTAAAGGCAATAGATATCTAAAATATAAGTTACAATAATAACAAAATATTTTTACTGTTAAAATAGTGCTCAATCCATTAAATGTAGAGCCATATAGCGTGAAACTCTGAGTAACAACATGTTACAGGTTCTATTTTAATATTTTTAATATTTCTAAAATATAAGTTATAAATAATACACAAAAATCATTAGATCACACCAGTGAAGGTTGTAGTTTGTTAGCAGGGAGTTCCAATTCAAGCAAGTTTAAAATCTTCCAAAGTTATATGTGAAGGAAAAAGGACTAAAGGAAGTTTGGGACAAGCAAATTTATTATTTTATAAAGTTAAGATATGATGGCAAAAGGGCTAATAAAAGGAAGTTCAGATCAAGCAAGATTTATGTAGGCTATTTGGGAAAGATTAGTAATAATTAAGGCATGGGTGAATCGTTGGGGGTTTTGAAAGAAATGCCTGCCTTATTCTCTGATTCTATGCAGCAACACTGACAGAAATAAGAAACCCATGATCATCATTTTCTTGTATATTAGAATGCCTGGCAAAAATAGCCATAGAGTAAAAAAAATTACAAATACTCAAAACTAATTTCATCGGAAAAATAACACTTGGAAAAAAAAAAGGAAATTCAAATTTTATGCTTTCATTTAGAAAATCTTGAAGAAAGAAAATTAAATATTTTAGAGATTGCAGAGTTTGAAATGCAGCAAGTTACTAATTAACAGGAGGCATTAAAGGGATTGTAAAGTGATTTTCTAGATTTTGTATGTGTTTCTTGCAATTCAACTAAAACTAACACGTTTTATGACGTCACTGACAGTGATCTGCATAGATATCAATAGTAGCTTCCAGTAGATCACTGTCAGTGACAACATAAAACGTGTTAGTTTTAATGAAATTGCAAGAACCACAGACGTCAGAATGGAAATTGAAATGCTGCAAATTGATGCTATCATTGTTCCCAATACACATACAAAGTTTAGAAAATCTCTTTACAATCCCTTTAAAGTAGAATTTTGTGAATAAAGCTAGGCATTTCTCTGTTAGGGTGGGGTCGGATGGGTGTGAGGGTCTGGCAATCAGGGGGTCACTTCTCACCTGTTTTTACTTGGAGGTTCTTGTAAGAAAGTGCTGGAAAAACGTAAATTAAAAAAAGATTGAAAATAACAAAATAATAAGAGTGAGATAAATTGAGATTGAGATTCCCTTTAAGGGAGTTTGGAAATAGGGGCCAATATTTTGTGATAGATAGAAAGAAAGACAGACAAAGGGCAGGACATGATCATTCTTTCCACACACTTGATGCAGCTCTGCACTTCAGTTATCAGTTTGTCAATTTGAAAATCATACAGCATACTAAATTGCTATCCTTTTTCTAAGATTCAGAGAAAGATTATCATATTTATTGTTCATATTGTAGGACTAGGATTAGACCCCTTTCAGAGTCCACAAAAATCAAAAAAGTTTACTTGGTAACAGGGATAAAAAATGTTGAAAAAATAAAATGAATGAATAGATCAAAATCATAAAAAGACGTTTTTTTCTAAATCTGAAGCAGACTGAGTACATTTACATATATTTCCTTTTGCTTTACTTAACGATGAAAACGACCGAAGGGAGGAAAATTATCATTCTACTTGACAACGGATTCAAAATGACGGAATTACTCTCCAGATGTTTTACTAAACTAATGACAAATATTCCCGCCAATTTTACCAAGTGTTGTCAGATTCTCGTTCTTTAACGAATGTCGACGGCTGCGAGGCAAAGATATCCAATCTCACATCTGTTGACAAGTTCTCGATACATCAGTCTACTTCCTTAACAACACTTTATCATTTTGTCTTCTGCTCATCACAATGTTTCACTTTCTTCGTCTTGACAACGAATTGACAATCGTAATTACTGACAAGTTCGTTAACATCAATTAATTATTAACGACGAGAATCTCGTAGAAAAGACATCAGCAAGTCTGTGACATTCTGATTTTAGAAAATTTCTAACCAAACATCAACATTTGTGCACTTCCAATACCCAAAAAAATTTTTAACTTTAAGATAATTTGTCCTATTCAGTAGCCTATTCAGATAATATACTGTCAAGCTAGAAATTTACTATAACTGATCCAAAGTGACCTGACCAGTGCCTCCTTTGTGATATTTGGATAAGAGATCGGACCAGATTTGTTCTGCTAATAAATTTCAAGAAATCAGTATGTTTAGGGTCATCTCAAAGTTCAAATGTTTTTTCGGTACTTAAGAGTGCATAAACATAAATATAGTATTTGGGTTTTCTCTGATAGGTGATAATGTTAACTAGGTATTTTGGGGTTTATTAAAATTAATCAGCATCCCTTTCAGGGTGTACACTTAGCTTCAAATATTTACATTCTATACTTAGGCTTATAAACTCTTTCAGAGTCCATATAGCTATTGGTGTTTAGATTTATTAACTGGGTATCCTTTTTAGATAATACACATAGCTATTTATAATATTTTTGGGGCATTTTGATATCCCTTTCAGAGAGTCCACGTAGCTAAAAATGTTTATATGGTATTTAGGTTTGTCATCTCAGCTTCTCTTTCAGAGAGTCCACATAGTTAATAATGTTTACATTTTACATCGCAGAATTTGATATCTGGATTGACTTTAAGCTCAAATTTCACTAATTCAGTTCAGACGTCATAGTGACGTAGGCTAGACGTTGAATTACAATCTTGCCGAAATATTGGACCAATTAAAACACAGTCTGCAGCGATATTCTGTTAATTCAATTTACTGCTAATTGCTAATTGTGGGAGGAAATTGTAACAGCCTTCAGCAAGTCTAATATCCTTTTCATTAAGAAGACATTCCACTAGAGAGATTCCCTTCCTCCGGTCAAATCCACGACAATTTATAAATCTTCACAGCAGTGGACAATTAGGGAAAATAAATTGTTACTGGGAATAAATATTTGCCTAAAGTAAAGGTTAAATATGGCCTTACAATAACTTCCCGCCTCCAGCTCTCCCAGCCAATCAGTTGGTTTATTTTCTGACGGATATTTCACCAGCGGAAATCAGTTTCTTCCCGTTTTTCTGATGTCCAAAATTCATAACAAGAATTGGAATGTTTCTCAGAAAGACACTGGTGAATTTCGTGAAATGTAATTGGCTGCGTGTTTTAACTGTTTCGATTCTGTTCCACCTCATGAAGGTGATACAGGCCATCAGTTTACTATGCAGGCCTCACACAGAGGCAGATCCAAGGGGGGCTCCCCCAGCTCAAGCCTCCCTATTTTTGGCCGACTGATGTTCAATTTGAAGCATGTTATATATCAGAGCCCCCCTTTCTGTAAATCCTAGATCCGCCCCTGTCACAAGCGAACAGAGAACTGAATGCTTTACCCCTGTCTTGTGTTAAAAGGGCTTATAGTTGTTAATGTAGATATTACTGTAGGTTTGAATTAAGACATGAATAATTTAATATAATAACCTACAGAGTGAAAGGATTAGCTATAGGTCAACAGATTACAATAAGAACATTGTAATGATATGTTATACATTGTCGACATCAACAGAGTTTTACCTCTATAGAGTTCACATTGCTATAACAGACTTCGGCTTAACATAATTACGGCCAGTATTTATAAGGACTTTCTAGCGAGAGAGGTCGAATATTAATCATGGATTTACTGAAACAGGGTTACTTGACACACAAACTTAAAAAATTTTGTAGGAATTTTATGGTAACAGAGAACTCCTTGACAAATATGATAAATCTGCTTCTTGCATTTTGTTTAGTCAGACATGAATTGATCTCGTTGTACATCATGATTTTATGATTTGATATAGAAGTGGCGGGTGTTGCATGCGTAGCAGACCATGCTTACTCTTTTCAAAACACCTGATGGTACTTCATGTATGGGAAGTATATTACTATATAATTATTGCACCCGATTTTGTCATGCTCTGGACAAGATTTTTGATTAACGGAATTGTTTTGCTTGTACGGATTTTCATTATTACTAGAATGAATTGAAATTTTTGTCCTACATAACATAGAAAACATAATCAAGTTTCAAAAAGGACATGTGCCTTTTTAGCCTTACATGACTCCATTTTGATATTTTTATTGTGAAGTTTTTAAATGAAAGAATATTGTGTTAAGAATGGTGTATATATGTATTGTTGTGTTATTGAAGGGCAATATGAAATAATCATGTTGATTATGAAAAGGTTCAATGGAATAATAACTAAGAACATTGTAACATATTGTACCACAATAATATTAGTATCACAATGTTTCTTATTGAATTCTTATATCATTCTTATTTCTTCTAACAAATTTACACCTCCATAGAAATAACATGGAGTTTTATGTCCTATTTTACTGCACCTGTTTGCAACATTAGACCAAATGTTTATATGGAAATATTATCTCAGCACAATTTAAAACATACCTAAATGAAAAAGTGTTTGACATCTTAATTTTCTGGATCATGAAGACAATGTCACGCAGTGAGGAATGAGGGAAAATATTCGGAAGGTGGACTCTCAGAAAGAGATTCTCTGAAAGAGATGTGGAGTTCCTTTAACAAAAATACCAAGAAAAACATTTCTAGATCTATAGACTATCCAAATGAAATGTAGAGAAATTGAACTCAAACAGAAAATATCCTGTGTCAAATTTTTAGTAGTAGCCTGTGTCTCGCTGGAAGCAGACCATGCTTACTCTTTTCAAAACACCTGATGGTAATTCACTTTGGGGTAGTCCACAACTATACAACAATTACTCTCGATTTTGACAGGTTTTTGGAGGCGATTTTGATTAACGAAATTGTTTTGCTTGTACAGATTTTTATTTGTCAATGTTTTCTTACTTTTGATTCCATTTTGGCTACTAGTCACTCTCTTTAAGGTCAGAGAGATCAATAATATTGGATATTGGCTAGAAGGTTTAGAGCATTGATTAGGTGCTAATCCTAATTAATAACTGATCAATATTTAGTGATCAGATTAATCATTGATAATCAATATTCTTAATTACCTTATTAATATTCATAATCATTAACAATGCTGAGAATTCTTACGCACTTGATTATAGGTTAAAGAGATATCTTTGTCTAAATAATCAACCTCTACATTTATATACTAGAATACTTGGTTATAGGTTAAAGAGATATGTTTGTCTAAAAGTTTATTCTATGAGCCAAGAAAATTATTCTAGCAAAATGTAACAATATTTATTCATTGAAAGGGAAAAATGTTGTCCCCTGCTTTCCAGGCCAAGGAATCGTACTAGATAAATATAAAGCATTTTGAGCTCATATTCTTTGTGTCCAGTCTGCGATTTTGGATAACGCAAAAATTGTAGAGAGCATTTGTGTCCGCACTGTGTTCAAACTCATACTGCGCATGTTTACTTCCGGACCAGAAGCCAGGAATATTCAAGGAGGGGTTTCATTGACTAGCGAAGCAATCAAAATCAACTTTAACAGTTACAATTCAAACAGAACATTGACTTTAACAGCGCTTATTTGTTTTCAAAGGGGGGTTCGTCCGAACCTGACTTCGGGTACGGTATGACTTCTTCGTATTGATATTCTCAGCCCGGGCACTATCATCTATTCACAGTTCAAAGGTTAAAGTCATCTGAATATTTGCTTTATTTGCTGGTAGAACATAATTTCAGCTCACTGTTTTATTTTTCAGAAAGAAATACAACATTCAGTTCATGTTTAACAAAGGCCTAAAGAAGTGGTTCAGTCGGCAAATAAAACAAAATGGAAGACCTTTAATGAAAACTTGGGAATATTATTTCAGGAACAAACCAAGTAGGACTATAATTGTCAAGATGTAGGAAGGATCATCAGATTAACAATATGGACAAGGCGATGGTAATTCAAGAAAAAAATACGATACTGGATAGACCAACAAATCGACAATATAGACAGGGGGATAGCAATAAAAATCAAAATTTTCCAAAATTAAAAAAGCAGTACTGACCTTTCCTTGCTACCAGTTACGTTCGTCAAGTTGATATAATTATTCCGGACACTCCGTAACGAGGCTAGGATCTGTGCGAAGGGCGTCACTATCATATCCTCGGCATGCCTGGAAGTAAAAATAACCGATTGCCTACGTTTAGCTTTTTCTTTTGTCTTTTCTTTCGGTTTATCAGTCGACGTTCCTTTCGCCATATTCACTTTTCCGTTACGCCGGAAATTTGGCGTGAGGAATTGAAGCTTTTGCATCATTTTGGCAGCTTTGTATTTTTAGCGTTCTTCTACAAAAAACTGTTTTCCATATAAATTTAGTTTGAGTTTTCCTTCATCTTCTTCCGACACCTAGCAGCTAAATTTCCAAAATTAAAATTTCACAAATTAAGATTATTAATGCACTAAATATTGTCAAAATCACTCAAATGATCATCCATTAGGAATTTCTGCTAGTTCCCCAACCATTCTCGTATCCTAGAATTTCCTAGAACATTTGGAGAAAAAGTTAATAACAAATATATAGTTTAAACATTTCAAATAAAAGTTTTAGGTGAGTTCACATGGAAGTTATAATCCTTGGTCACTCTTTGATCATGGCATCACAGGTTATCACACATTTTCAAAATTTTTTTAGTTTTGGAGGTCATTCTAGCTGTAACCTACAAATTAACAAGAATGAAATTTAAATTTGAGTTGCAGGCCTACATGTTACTTCCAAAACACAAGACAAAATTTTGAATTTTCGAATTAAAAACCCAAAATTTCAATCCTAATTCCAAACAGATTTTTCAAAACAGGAATTTGGATCAAATTGAACACAAAATTTTCCAACGAAGGCAAAAATATCACTTCCATAGAAAAGAGTTTCAGACATCAAAACTGCTCAATCAATCAATACGGAATATTCTCAACTCGCGACACGAATTCTAGATAATTCACAAATACAAGACATAGAAATTCTGTCCCTGAATCAAAAGAAGGAAATTGAAACCATTTCAATGCATAGATTTAGTTTTTTAAATTTAACAAATTCAACGCACAGAAATTGAGTTCCTGAATCAAAAGCAGGGTTTTGAAACCATTTTAATGCTTAGTTTTCAAATTTCAAGACAAAGAATTTCAATTTTCTTGATTTAGAATTGATCCACAACAACTCAAATATGGAAATCTTCCTTACACGCAGAAAATTATTCATCCAAAATATAAAACTTAATTTCCAAAAAAATTAACATGTTCTCTTCAAACAGTACAAATGTACAAATACCAACACGAAAATGACTATGCACAAATAATTCTTCAAATTAGAGAACTCTAAATTCTACCTACAGTCGAGAAAACACAAACATCACAAAATTTAGCACAATAACTTAAATATCAGAATGTACATCTCAAAATCGAAAAATCTAAAATCTGCCTCCTTTTGTCAAATGCAATTATTCCACAAATTACAGCACGAATTCTACCAATTTATTAGTCATAGTAAGTTGAGAAAATAAACTAAAATATCAGAATGTAGAACTTCACAATTAAAAATCTAAAACTGTTGCCTTAGATACATACAATTATTCACCAAATCATCTAAAATTCATCCTAGTCAGTCATCACATTAATTCGAGAAAACACAAAATCACAAAAGTTTAACACAATAACATAAATATCAGAATTCACAACTAAAAATCTCAAACTGTTGCCTTAGAGACAATAAATTCATCAAACCACCTAAAATTCATCCAATCATTCATCACATTAATTCGAGAAAACACCACAAATTTCAAGAATTAGCACAGAAATAAACCAAACCATTTATTTTCAAACATAAAAACTAAATCAGATTATTGTTTTTTTCTACACGGGAGGAGTTTTTTCTCTCAGTAAATTCACTGCACTAGTCGAATCATTGATGACGTAAATTGGCGCCGTGCCAAGACTATCTTTAATTTCAACCGCAAATAAATCTTTATTATTGTTAATTTAAACTGATCGCTGCTGATAAATCGTTCACGGCAAAAAATTCTCACAAATCTTTCAAAAATCTTTTCATTTCATAAATCACGAGATTTTATTAATTTGAAACTAATTTCAACCAAGCATCCGTTAATTTATGTACCTATTTTGAAAATGAGTTTACCAAAATATCAGTGTTTACATTTTGAGAGTTATCAGTGTATAAACCTGTACATTTGGGAAACTTGGGATTTACATCTAATTTTGAGATATTCTAATTTTAACATATTTTTCAAATGAATCGAATTCTGTTAAAAAAAAAACAAAGTAAATGTCTCAGCACTAAGGCTATTTATTTACCACAATCAAACTAAATTTAGTCCAAGCCTAATAATGACTCATACTTCATCCAATTTTGCAAAAATTGTCAGAAATTATAGACTCAAAACCAAGTTATATTTAGCGTTAATTTATGTAAATGTCTTGACACTTAGGCTATTATTCCCCACAATTCAAAACTAAATGTAGTCCAATTTCACCAGACGGAAATCCATCATCTTTACATTTAAAATATCGCAGCGCTAGAATTAAAATCAAATAATTCAACGGAGTCAATTATACGATTTCAATCACAAACCACAGACCGCAGACAAATCAAATCCTATCCCACAATTCTTGATTCCAATACTGAATAGAAATTTCCACGATTTTTATCTATTTTTAAACTGTTATGTTTGACATTGACGGAGTAGATTTGAAGGTTGAATTTTAAAAATATCGGAAAAATAAAACAAATTTTTTGTTTTTGAGTAAATTTGAAATTTTAGTTTGAAATTGAAATTGAATTTGGCTTCGGAATTATTTTTAAAAATTGATGAGAGTTTGTGTGAAATCTTGTGAAAACATAAGATCGTAAATTTTTCTGAAATAGATTTGTCCAAAATCAAATTTTCTTTCAGAGATATCTCACATTTCATAATTTAACAATCAAGTCATTACTCTTTTCAAATGACAATTCAAATTCTAGTTTTTATCCGACTTTTTAATCAAGAATTCAAGTTAATCACAATCAAAAGACCTAATTTTAATTGATGACAAGATACCTTAATTTGTTAGCAATCTTTATCACAATTCAGCATAAATAATTATGTTCCTTTCTGATTTCAACAACGATTGTATCTATGTTTGTCCCCATGGGCTGAGTGTGAGACAGGACCATATCCCTGTCGTGGGCCTTATTCTGACCCATGTAAAATAAAGAGTTTGTTATCCTTATTAAGAATGTCTACGTTTCTCAAAGAATTTTATAAAAATTTGATATAAGAGTTGTCAGTTATTTCATTTTTCTTATGAATTTTCTATGATTTTTGTCAAGATTTGTAAGTAATTTGTTTTTAGTCAGTTGATATATTGTAATAAATATTGGATTTGTAAGCCATTAGTCATTTCTGGTCGAGATTTCAAGCTGCTAGCTAGGTCAATCAGAAAATAACTTCAAATCAAAATGACATTATTTCCTGTTAAATCTGAAGCCATTTTCAGAAAATCAGAGTATCACTTGAATGACAGTAAAGCACAAGGAATAGACCGAATTAATAAACGCAATCCACACGAAAAATTTAAAAAGGTTGACAACAGAAAATCAGAGTTTGTCTCTTTGATGGCGTTCAAAGCACAAGGAGATGCCAATCCACAAATCAGAATGCAAAATCAGACAGTGCAAATTAGGTTCTACAAATTAATGCAACATTGAAGGAGTTTATTTGACAATTAAAATCAACCCAATATGCCAGTTTTCACCAGAAAAAACCCTCAGAAAATAGAAAAAGAGTCCATCTTTAAAATATCACTACTAAATCCAAAATTTAAAGTAGAGCACATAATTAACAATCAAAATCTAAAGTCAAATACAGAGGTCACAAATTACTAAAATTAGTCAAAACACCTCTAAATTCTCAAATAACGTGCACAGCTCAAAAATAACAAATATTCAAAAACATTAACACAAAGAATTCCCAATTCTGTTCCATATTTAGAAATATCACTCCAAACACCTCAAAATCTAAACATAAATTATAGAGCTCACAAATGACAAATTTCACTCAAAAACTAAAATTAACCGTGGAGCTACACACTCAAGAAACTATTTCCAATTCCGTTCCGTATTTAGAAAATAAGAATCACATGATTTGAATATTGGTCGCGTATTAGTTTAGCTTCCATCACTGACGAGAAAATTTACGACATCGCTTGACATTTACCGACATCGTCAATTGACATCAGGTTATAACATTCATAACAACTTGGTAGAAACGGTCTCCGTGGACCTGGACATCAATCGAACCATCCATTACACTACTCAAAACACTTAAAATCTCAAAAACCACGTAAAACATGTGATCATCATCCACGAAAGATTTGGAGCACGAGAAGCGCCAGGAAGTACCCTTGTCAGTGATATTTCAAATCGTGTTTTAAAAGACCTGATATCTGGTTGAGTTAGTTGGTATTTTCTTCGAGTAAGTCAGTCAGTAACAGACAGAGAGAGAGAGAGTTGTGTAGTTGAAGCACAGATCAATATTCAGCTCTTAGTAGAAATATAGAAGTAACGTCACTGCCAATAATAGTGATAATAAAACACGCTAGTCAATGCTGGTTCCCTGGTTTCTCTCTCCTTCCCTGTCCAATACAGCTCAATAATTTATAATGATCTGTCGGTAATATATAATACAGGGCCGATATCACTTCGTATTGGTATCTATATCTATATATCTATCATAATGCAGGGCCGATATCACTTTGTATTGGCATTTATATCTATATATCTATCATAATGCAGGGCTGATATCACTTCATATTGGTATTTATATCTATATATCTATATAATGCAGGGCCGATATCACTTCGTATTGGTATTTATATCTATATATCTATCATAATACAGGGCCGATATCACTTCGTATTGGTATTTATATCTATATATCTATCATAATGCAGGGCCGATATCACTTCGTATTGGCATTTATATATCTATATATTTCGTATTGGCATTTATATATCTATATATCTATCATAATGCAGGGCCGATATCACTTCGTATTGGCATTTATATATCTATATATCTATCATAATGCAGGGCTGATATCACTTCGTATATCTATAATAATACAGGGCCGATATCACTTCGTATTGGCATCTATATCTATATATCTATCATAATACAGGGCCGATATCACTTCGTATTGGTATTTATATCTATATATCTATAATAATGCAGGCCGATATCACTTCGTATTGGAATTTATATCTATATATCTATCATAATACAGGGCCGATATCACTTCGTATTGGTATTTATATCTATATCTATCATACTACAGGGCCGATATCACTTCGTATTGGTATTTATATCTATATCTATCAATCTATATGAGCTATATTGGTATATCATTGTAATGCATACATAAAACAGAATATCCAAATAACGACAAAGGCAAAATTAAGAAAATGTAATCTAAAATTGTTCGGATTTTAAATACTATATTATGTGACTCATACTGAATTGAGAAGCATTTTTAAAACTTTCATTTCACATTTCCATCTATTATATTGGTTGAAATTTTGAGGAAAAAGGAAAATTGGAAAGAAATATCTAGCCTCATGCCAAGAGTTACAAATCATCATCAAAATGGAATAGCCACAAAACTGCTAAGAAAGATTTTACCAGGACAGCAACATAAACTTAATCTATTTTCAATTTCCAACTGTCTTTAAACTTAAGAAGTCAATAAGAAAAAAGGGATTATTATTCATAAGAATCCAGGCCTTCTCAATTAATTTTTGTAAAGGGCCAAATGCATTTTATGAAAAAATATAAGGGCCAAATAGAGCTTAGCTATCATAGCGAGCAGAGCGTTTTAGCGGAAAGGGTCACTCTTGAGGTGCCATTCACAAGTGTGTCGGGGACACCATAAGAGAAAAATCAATAATAATATCTGAAGCCACGGCCAACGCTTTCGAGAGTCTACCTGTTTTCAGCTTTCAACCTCACAATGATACATAGCAATGCCAGTTAAAGAAGTCAATAAGAAAATTGAGTTATTATTCAGTGGAAACTCCTTTCAATAATAATTTCTGATGCCACAACCAATGCTTCCGAGAGTCTACCTGGTTTCAATCTCTCTCAATGATATATAGCTATGCCAGTATAAGAAGTCAATAAGAAAGTGAGTTATTATTCAGTAGAAACCTGATCAATAATAATTTCAATAAATATGAACTTCGTGTTGCAGTTCAGATGAAAATATCAATAAATAATTTATATTCTATTACTGTTCTTAGCTAGATATTGATAATTAATAAGTAGGAGAAGGTTCGGAGAAGGGGGGTGGGGAAGGGAGAAGGGAGAGGGGACTCTATATCAATAAATAATTTATATTCTATTACTGTTCTTAGCTAGGTATTGATAATTAATAGTTAGGGTAAGGTTGAGAAGTTTGAGCGGGGTGGGGAGGGGGGGAAGGTGGTAGGTATGGGATTGGTGGGGTAAGGTACTTACACCATGAATTCTGACAAGGGGTGGGGGAAATTATGTATAAAAAACTGAGGGAGAGGACATCAAGGACTTGAATAATCCAATGGAACAATGAAATCTGGAAGGAGAGAGAGAGAGAGAGAGAGAAAGAGAGAGAGAGAGAGAGTAGTAGGTTAAGAATTAGAAGACAAAGCAGTGAACCAACCTAAAGATTGTAAAGCAGTGGTTCTCAACCTAAGGGAGGCCTAATGGGGCATGAAGAGAGGTAGCATTTATTCTCCAGCTCAACTTTCATGTCACTGTATTTTGCTGTATTAAAGGGATTGTAAAGTCATGTCTGACTGGAGCTGTTTGACAAGAGAATCAGACTGTTGATTTGACTATAATTACCGGTCATGTCTTACCTATTTTTCATCATTTAAAAAAAAGATTTCTTACTTCAATTCTAGTAGAAAAGGAACTTTTGTATGAGCTTCATTTAAACATTTGACCGTTTTTTAAAAGATACTTTGTTCTAAATATATCATTTCTATTTTTACAATTTCAACAAAATAAGATTGAAATCTCGGCATAAACAGAACTAAATTTAAACATGCACTAAAAACACAACATCAAAAATCTGCAGAAACGATCATTGTCGTAAAAACAGGAATAAATTTCAGTACAAGACAAGTTTTGTTAAAACATTGAACTTCAGTACTAGTTTATAATACTCATAAAAGTTCTGACAACAAATTTAGAATAAATTTCACAAAATCTATAAATTTATCACCCTGACTAAGTTGATGTTAGTTAGGAAAGTTAAAAATCACAAAATATATTTATATATTGCTGCCAATGGTGTAGGGAGAATTTATTCACGAAAATAGAGCAAAATTTGTGGCCCTATTCTTTATCCCTTTCAACCCGACAAGCCGGTATACCGGCCCGTATTTCTTAATACGTTTTAAGAAATATCGCTGGGAGTTCAGGGTATATGGCGTTTTAGCCAAAGTAACGTCAGGGTTCAAAGGGTTAAATACACCAATAAATGTGTTAATTTGGTCAATTCTAAATTCAGAAATTTTGTGTGTGAAATCAAGCTACTGTATAACATTTTCACTACAATTTTAGGGTTTTACACAAAACTAAAGCTGTCAAGCTGTAACCCGGGTTTAAAAAAAATGAAATTGTTCACTTACACATGAGATTTCCTGGAAAACTTCTTCACCCAAGCATCGGGATCGACTTGGTTGTATCTCTGCGAAAACGACATTTTGATTTCTGAGTCTGAATCCAAAGGATCATGTCTGTTAAATTCTAACAAACTTTGAAAACGGGAAAATCTGCTATTCATTTTTAATTTTTTCTAATTTTTCTATTCTTTTTATGTTTTAAAAGATATTCTTAGAAAATATAATGCCTACAGTAAAAACATTTTGTAATCAAGTACAAAATTTTTAAAATGAAATTTGTCAAAATTTACAAGGTTAATCCAATGTCATATGTTCCAAAAAATCACAAGTTTTGTTCACACAATTTGTCATTAACTTCCATTCCTTGCTAAATCTTCATTTCACAAAACTTGAAATGGATTTAAAATTCAAAATTCATTAAGACATTCAAATCAAATGAATCAAACATCCCAAAAACAGCTCTGATTGTCATTTCTCACGAATTTTTTTCCTGTTTCATGCCAACTTTGAAGCAAAATTTGAACAAAATATATGAATATAGTTCACAACAATTCTAAATTGTCTCCATTTATTGAATTTCCGATTTTTTAGCACAAAAATTAGAAAACATTAGTAAAACTACAACAATATACACCAATATCCTAGAGATCAATAATCAATAATCAATAATCAATAACCAATTAGTGGTATAACTAGGTCAGGTTTTTGGGGGATTATGTCTTATATCTACTGTTATATTTCACTTAAACCACAACAACAAAAATATTAACCTATTTTTTGGACGACAATTATATTCCGAGAGCTCATATCATTGTAAACATAAAATAATATATAAATAATAAAAGGCAACTACAAATTCCTGAGTTCGATTCCTAGCATTTAAGTAAGTCCAAGTCCGATATTCAACTTGAGATTTTCCTACTAATTCTTGCATAGACCCAAGTCGACTTAGGTTTATAAGCACGAATTGATCTTAAGCACACGGCTAGGACTTGCGGGCTTCTATGCCTAATCATGCACAGAAGAACATGCTGCTACTAATCAATACTGGACAGATTCCCCAAAATATATACAACAGAACTCTGTATAGAAATTAAAAGGTTTCATCCCAAAATGTTTTTGGCCTTCTTCAGTGGGACAGTTCTAAGGGCAATATTTGAGTCAAATTTTTAAAGAAATCTAAAAACGTTCACAGCTTATGCCAAAAGGGGGGATGCTCTATCTATATCAGCCTATCTATTCTGCATTATTTTGTCCGCTTATTCAAAAATTTATTGCCAAGAAGCTAAAGCTAACCCAACATTAACAGCCCGGCAACTATCACCGACACAGGAAATCGAATCAACATAGGAAAACATAAATTAAAAATTCTCTTTCTAAAAGTTCAAGAAACACATAATTTTTTAAGTGAAATTTCAATAAGTAAAAAAAACAGTTGCGTGAATGGGACTAGTTTCATTGTGTAGTAATACGTAATTATCTAGCAAACAATTAGTCCATTGTCGACCAATCACAATAGAATACTTCCACTCAGTGTCGTATTGACGTCATTCTATATCTTTCATTGAACTAGCAGGTGAGATTTACCGTCAGATAAAAAAAAGTGAAATGGAGTTGAATATCCTACTTCTCTGCACTTGCATAGGTTAATGACAGACAAGCAACCACTATGCAGTATGCACTAAGGGAAATTTTGAACTGTACAACATACATTGAGAAAAAAAAATTTGCTTTCAACATCCTGCTTTTCTGCATGTGCTAATGAAGAAATGCAACTCCATGCAGTGTGCAATGAGGGAAAAAAGGCAGGTGAGATCTACCGTCAGATAAAAAAAAGTGAAATGAGTTGAATGTCTTACTTCTCTGCACTCTTTCAATAAGCAGTGTGCAATGAGGGAAAAGTTCATTATCCTACTTTTCTGCATTCTTTTTAGTTTATGACAGACCAGCAACCTGTATGTAAAATGAAATGAGTGAATTTCTGCAGGTGTTGAACGTCCTTTTTGTGCACTTTTATCTTCTAATGAGGCCAGGCATTCATAGTTCAACGTGCAAATATGGAAAACCTTGCTACGCCATAATCATTAGCCTGCTCTTTAAGAATAAAAAAAACCCTCCCAAATGACTTTCTGCACGCTTAAGGGCTAATGAGGACAAATATTCACAGTGCAGTGTGCAATGAGGGAAAATTTGCAATGCCAAATCATTAGTCTGCTCTTTAAGAGTAAAAAAAACCTTCCAAATGACTTTTCTGCATGCATATGAGTTAATGAGGACAGGTATTGCCATACAGTGTGCAATGAGGGAAATTTTGAAAGGTTATGCTTCTGGCGATATACCCTACTTTACTTTGTTTGGATTAATGAGGACTGGTAATGCCATGCAGTGTGCGATTAGGAAAATTATGCAAGGACATTTGCATTAGCCTTTTTTTCAATTTCCTACTGTTCAAAATTTTGTGGGAGACAAAGACCCTTTCGTCCCCACTTCTGAGTTCAAGGGTGAGATACTTCCCCCATGTTCCCCCTAAATCCACACACTTGCTACTGTTTTGTGATTTTAAACATACACAGCCCAGAACCTAAGTGAATTCAGTTTTTTGTCCCTTTTGAACAATTCCATGCATTTTCAGTCTCCCGCTAATCTTAAGAAACAATGATATTACCCTCTAAAATGGCAGCGAAAAGCAATTTCTAACAGAATATTAACCCTAACAGTAGCCTAACCTAATCTACGTTATCTATTGATTGGACTGGTTAATCCCTCCTTAATTTCATGCTTGAATGACCAGTCTTTAATAGTGTGTATAGGAATGAAGGCGATTAACTCTGCTAACAATGTAACCTGTAATCTACTGAATAATCAGAACATTGTTACTTTCCTTTATCAAAATAAATAAAGAGAGGGGTGGGGGCAGCAGTGGTGTGGGAGCAGGAAGGTGAGGAGGATGGGGCAGCAAAGGTCATTCCAAAGATGTAGGTATCCCTTTTCAAAGAACTAATTAAGACAATAGTTACTGCGGGGTGATGGTTTAGGGGTTCAATTCTAGAAACCCAGAGAAAAAATTATGCAGCTTGCAAATGAAAAGAATTTTTTTTTGTATTTCTGCCCACATCAAAGGTATAAGCAGAAAAAAAAACCATAGTGAATATGATTCACCAAGCCTAAATCACTGCATATGGATGTGGTACAAGCTGTTCACCATTTCAGATCCTCCGATGGATAATGGAAACCATGATTTCCTCTCTAAATATGGCACTTCACACTGTACTCAAAGATCTACCTAGCTATAATATAAACTTTCCAGACTAACTTAACAAAACTATAACATGACAACATTACTATAAAGAGAGAATGGCTTAACATAAGGGACGTAACTCTACATTTCCAGATTTCTATTGTAGCCTACAAACATAAACAGTCACGCTTATTTCTTTGGAACCAAAAAGATTGTAGCCAATTTTTTTTATTAAATTTATGAAATGACAGAAATAATCTTACTCAGAAATCACATTAGTCAGTACAGTAAACACACCACAAGAACAAAAACTTTTCTTTAAAAAAATTACAGCAATGATACACGATAAAAAGAACAGAAATTGTATATGGGAGATAACTCCTCCCTTACTAAATGACTGCCGATACCTTTCAACGAGAAGCAAAACACACATAATTCTTTGAAAGGTTACATTCTTTTTTGAAAAGCATATTTTACCGTTAATGAGCAGCCTTTGTTCACCAGCTGTCTTATTTCTAAACCAAATTTTATTGAGTTTTACCTATATTATGTACAGCCCTGCATTAGTACTATAATTGGAACAGTTCTGTCACACCAAAAAAAACAATACAAACCCTATTTTTCAGCACCTTGTCTTTAAGAACATTGTTGCATTAATTAAAGCTGCAATCATATTTGATCTAGTCTAAAATAATTGGAAAATTAAATAAACAAATAAAATCAATCAAATAGAAGAAAATTGATTTAATATAAATATTGTTGAGTCTGTTTCCATGGTGATCAGATTAAAAATAGATAATTCTAAAACAAAAAACCAATAATTAAATCATTAAATAAAAATACGTTTCATATCTGACATTTTTAAAATAAAATTAAATTAGTTTTATCTTTCTTGCCATTGTTCTACCAGACAGGCTGCAATCGGAATGCTGATAATTTCAAACTTTCTGATTCCATTCCTAAAATAGAAGCTAATTTACATATTGAAATTGTTTCAAAATTCTAAAATAAATTCCACGCTCTTCTTTCTAGATAGATCATTTTTCAAGTGACAGTGGTAAAAAAAAATCTTTAATGCGAGAGGTAAGGATGAATATCATTTGACAGACATAATAATTTTACAAATGAGCTATTCCAATTTACAGTATCATATTGAAAGTATGAGTGTGCAGAACAGTTGAAGAGAAAGGAAAAGGGGGTATCAAATAGATGACTGAAAGGGAGAGGGAGGGAAAATGGTCATCACTTTTTGGAATTTGATAATATCTGAAATTTTTAACTATATCTGTTAGTCTTCTTCTGGAAATGAGCAAGTCAATGATTGGTTTGCTTCACCAATCAACAGATCAAGAGTTCAGGATTTCAAAGTTCATGAGGTCAAGGTCAATGTACATTACCTGTTCCAGAATGAGTATCGTTGTTTAGGAATACGGAGGGCGCTAGTGGACATCACCCGATGTATTGCTGGGTCGCTGAATGTAGCCGTCATCATGATCTCTTTGTCAATGTCACTTTCTGTTTAAAAATTCTTCTCTGATCTTGAATAAACTGTCCCTATCACACGGTTTCACCCAATTTGTTTTGTGTCTTTAACACGGTGGCTTTCAGATTAAGGTCACTAGTTTGATTGAGGTCCTTTTGTCAAAAAATCTCTTCACTTTTTCACAATATACTAAAATTTACAGTTTCTTGTAAGACTATATTTTCTCCTCGCTTTTTCACAGGTCACTTAGGTGAAGTCTGGTACAATTTTTCAGACTCCTGACAAAACGAAATTTGTAAATCAAAAGAGGGGCTACCTTGTCACTTTTTGATTATAGAATGATATTACAATGATGATCACATAAAATGAGTTGTTCATGAAAATATTACAAGATGACTTGGTCGTTGTTGAGGTAGTTTAATGATTTGTGTCAAAATAAAGTCTGGATTGACTATTCCATAAATCCAGAAAATGAAGTTTCTTGTAAAAAACAAATATATCTTTATCTATAGCAATCACTTGTTATCACTACACGATTGAGAAAATCAATGAAGATTTCTGAGTTATGTATATCCACTCTTAGGAAATGCTTTCCATTAGTATTTATCCAGTGAGAATTAATTGACTAATCAACACAGCATCCATTAAGTGTTCATCATTATCCAATAAAATCACTTGTTAGATCATCAGATTTCTTTATCACTGCTTCAAATTACTGTTTTAAGAAATTTTCGCTGTAAGATTGTTTTACTGCACTATCTGAATATTTGATCCAATCTTATAGAAAGATATGAATAAAAAGAATATCCTAAGTTCTCACATCAACTTTGAATTATTATCCAATCAAAGCACTTGTTACGTAATCAGCGATTCTTTATCAATGTAACAGAGTTACTCTAACTGTTTTAAGAAATGTTAGTAGAAATTGTTATTGCTGCGCTACGCGAATTACACGAAATTACGTGTTATTTTCATCTCATATTACCACGAAATCACTCTCCTTAACAATAAACTAATAAAAACTACGTTTTCACGTAATAACCACGTTGAAGCGAGATAACATCACGTTACATGCACTCACTATCAAATTACCGTACTTTAAGATATTTTATATTGATCTGAACCAAAACCAAAAAACTTTTTCGCTAATTGGTAGGAATTTTTTAGTTATCTTAATAGTCCAATTTAGTCCTTATATCCATTGTACACTTTTATAGTAATTCAAATAACAGTTTTGTTTTTATTCTGGTGAACACAATATTTTTGGTGGATGAAAATTTATAAAAGTAATCAAATATTCCCCAAAGTATGGACAGGGGAAAGGTTTTGAAAATACTAGCTAATAGATAAAATTCTTGAGAAACTTGAATTTATTCTTAAAATATCACTGATGGCTAGATCCTTGAGAATTTATGTTATTATCCTTGTAAAATCACTGCGCTGGAATTTGACAATGAACAACTTGAAACCATAAAATCACATTTACCAGCTGGTAGACAGAATCTTCCAGAATCTTCGTAGTAATGTTATTAATTATTTGTAATTATTTTTTCACTTTTTTTCAAACACCAGCTGTAACTTCGCAATGTATATTATCCAATTTTTTCCATGTAGTAAAATCCAGTCCAATTCAATTAAATTGATAGAATTAGATCATTAACTTGTGATTCAGCTGTCACCACGAGTGTAATTGAAATATTTTATGTTGTCTATGTATATATATGTAAGTTTTAAATCATTTCTATGGAGTAATTTTCATATACAACACTACAAAAACATCAATATGTGATATTGCACACTATCAATTGTATAGAACACGATTTCAGTTCAATAGAAAAGTTATTGATCAGAACACAATATCCAAGTTTTCTGGAACACGATTTAAGGTAAGAATTAAGTTATTGATGATAATGAAAACAGTTTGAGTACAAATTATTGATCAAAACACAAAATCCAAGATTTTTGGAACACAATTTTAGGTAAGAATTTTTGTAATTTTGGTGAAGACACAATTCGAGTTAAAGTATGTGTTAATAAAAGGAACATAAAATCCAAGATTACTGGAACACGATTTAAGGTATTGATGATATAGAACACCGTTCCAGTTAAAGTACAAATTGATGAATGGAACACAAAATCCAAGTTTACTGGAACACGATTTAAGATATTAATGGTATAGAACACTATTTCAGTACAAATTAATGAAAGGAACACAATTTAGAAGTTTAAAGAACACGATTTAAACAGTCTGATAATATTGCACTGTGTAAGTTGCACAATGTGTCATTTATAGAACACAATTATCCTGAGATACCGCAATTATTTCATTAATGAGGTCATTAAACACAGCTTGAACAGTCAACGGATTATTTTCATAATTTCCCTGCAAGTTCCTGTATTTGTGTATCAATAACTGTATTCCATTTAACGTGGAATATCAAAAACGATGCTATGTATCAATTTCTTTGTTCGCTAACCAACTTTATCAATCTGTTTCCGAGGTGATATTAGGTTTCAGACTTTCGTCAATTAAAACACCAATCATCAAAAACAAACTTTTATACTTATTACACTGTATCCATCAACAAACTTTCGTTTCCAAATCAAAGTATACGCAAACAAAGTTCCAACAATCATCAATATTAATCTTTCATTTCAATTCCATGGTTTCCGTAAACAAACTTCATGTGCTGGACGAGATTTTTGATACACGGAATTGTTTTGCTTGTACGGATTTTTATCATTCATACATATTTCACGGTATATGCAAACAAACTGCAATTATCAATGATATTCTTTCGTATCCATTTGTACCTAAAGTAAACTTTAGTCCATTAAAATTAGAAACTCCAATGGGAAACTTTCAAATAACAAATTTCATGGTCTACTAAATGTAAAGTCTCAAATAATTTTCACTTGGGTGTTAATGGAATTCTTGTTCAAGTCTACACAACGCAGAGTCGCAATTACTCCATGAATGATTGAAATCTTTATCGAATGTGGTCTTGTCGATCTAGTCTACTAAATGCAGAGTTGCACTAAATTCATGAATGATTGAAATCTTTATCGAATGTGGTCTTGTAGGTCCAGACTACACAATGAAAAGTTGCACTAAATTCATGAATTGCTGGAATATATATCAAACATGGACTAGATAACCAAGTCTACTCAACATATAGTTGCACTTACTTTATAAAGTATCACAAAATTTAACAAATGTGTCTAGAAGATCAAGACTACTCAACCTAAAGTGACGTTAACTAATTCCCACTAAGTTGTTAATTGAATTCCGTAGCCAATGATTGACAGACTATTAGAACTGAAGAAAAATGTGTTAATGAGTGAAAAATGCAAATACGGACGAGGCGTTGAACGAAACTGCACGTAATCAGACAAAATATGATCTAATATATTGATTTGATGCGATTGTGAAACAGATTTCAAATTTCTAATGCAGGTTGTAATTGCACACCTGCTATCACTTCACTAAAATTGAGGTAGTCAACTTGAACACATCACAGCTGAAGACTTGTAGACTAGTATCCCAAATTCATGTCTCTGTGCATAAAATCAAAAATTTTCACTTTGATTCAAATTCAGATAATCCTCCTTAGAATTTGTTCAGCTCTCAATTTTCCAATCTGTTCCAATAGTATACCATGAACTCACAAGCTTTACTCTCATAAATTCAGCTCAACCAATGGAAACTTTTCAGCTTTCAGCTCACTAATTCAGCTCTAACAGTTAATCCATCATCCTTCTCTTAGCACCCTCCTGGAATATAGAAAATTAAAACACAATTAAATACATTGTTTAACAAATAAGATCATGCTTTTTCTGGACACCTGAAGCCACTCTGTGACTTGGATGGTTGACTTGGCATAAATTTTTGAGAATCCACAAAGCATAACTTTGAAAAAATTGGGACCAACAACTTTGTCCTTGGTTGGTTGTAGATGACAAGTTAACATTCACTTCCAGGGGATGCTGATATCACAGACTACAACTTTGTCCACCACTAACGACAGTTTTATTCCAATATCTTACAGAAAACTCACAAACAATGTCAAACTTTATTAAAATACGATATTAAAAAAAGTGATTTTAATTTTCTAAAATTTCGACGCTTCAAACCATTGGAGATTTTCAATATTTTCTTGTAAAATAGAATCATAAAAAAACTTCATCTTAAATTAATTTTGCAATTTTTCAATCACGTTTTTTTGCGTTAACAAATTTGAAATGTCAGCGGACAGGCTTGATGCGTTCAATATTGAATCTTAACTTCCCCGGGGGGATTTTATAAATTTTATATTTCTTATTGATCTCAAAATAACATGAAAGATAATTTAAAAGAAAAAAAAAATCTGATATGAATAGAAATATCAAAGTTGAAACCCACTCAATTTGATATCAAAGCAAAAAAAAGTACGATGAACTTTAAAGGGATTGTAAAGTGTATTTCTAAACTTTGTATGTGTATCGGGGACACTGATAGTATCAATTTGTGCCATTTCAATTTCACTTTTGACGCATGTGGTTCTTGCAATTCCTCTAAAGCTATCGCGTTTTATGACGTCGCTGACAGTGATCAATATCAGTGACGTCATAAAACGCTTTATTTTTTCCTCGATACATGTACAAGGTTTAGAAATACACTTTACAATCCCTCTAATAACAGAAAAATTTTAAAGGTCAAAATCCTCATTATAATTATTTTAAGATCAAAAGAAATGTGTATTGTTTCAAAACTTGGAAACAAAACTGCTGAGAAATGGAGTTTTAAATCCAAGTTTATCTTTTAAAATGTTTTTGTAAAAAAGAACCATTAGCATGTAAAATCCTATGATTTTTATTTCAAAATTCTAAATGGATTTATCAATTATAGTCCAATGATATATTTTTTTTTTCACAGATTACAAGAAAATAAGAATATAAAACAACTAACATTACACAACGTATCCATACATCTTGTACTTCTCTAACATTACCTCCCTTGAAAAAAGTAATAGTCTCAACTCATGATGGTTTTTAAAAAATAATACCAATTTGATTTGTCCAACACTGCATTCAATATTTTAATAAAAGATTACAAGAATACAAGACATTCTAAACCAACTGGTATTACCCAATGTATCCATACATCTTTCACTTCTCTAACATTACCTCTCTCTTACCTTACTTAAAAATAGTCTTAAAGAGATTGTAAAGTGATTTTGTATGTGTATCGGGGACACTGATTTGCTCCGTTCCAATTACCATTCCGATGTCTGTGGTTCTTACAATTTCACTAAAACTAATACGTTTTATGATGTCACCCCTACTGATATGCATAGATATCAATAGTAGCTTCGTTTTAAACCAACCCAATATATCCATACATCTAGCACTTCTCTAACATTACCTCCCTTGAAAAATAATAGTCTCAAATTCCTAAGTTTCATTTTTCTGATTACACTCCAAGGCCAACACTATAATTTAAACCTGCCTCAATACACACCCACATAAAAAAAAGTAAATTCTGAGAAATTTTTTAAAAAGGAGATCATACTGCTTAAAATAATTATAACCTTTGTGACAAATTCTAATGGTTTTTTCAAAAAGAAATCAATTTTATTAAAAATTCTAAAAGGATTTGTCAAACATACGTGCAAAGCGTCATAAAATAATTTTATACAAACATTATCTTTCTTTTAAAAATAACAAATTCTCAAATTCTAATGGATTTGATGAAAAAATGACATGTTACGCACGTTGTCAAATAATACCATTATTTTCTAAAATTTGAAATGTCTTTATCAACGCAATGAATTGAATAGAAACATTCGTCAAAAAAACGCGAGGTACAGAAAGGCGTCTGTTTTTCAATTAAGACAGATGAATGAATATTCTGAAAGATTTCTTGATAAAATCAGCGAATTGGAATTTAACCGAAGTTTTTGTATCCCCATGACGATAAAGAATAATATCTCATTTATCATTTTACGTCACGAGTTGTTAGATTAAAATCCTTCGCGACATTTTGCCACGATATCTTTCTCTTGCAGAAATGAAATTGGAGTCTTATGTCCCAGTTTTCTGCATCTTTGGGATAATGAAGTAGGGCAACCCAGTGTGCAATGAGGGAAATTTAAACAGGACTACAATTTCACAATTTCCAAATGTTGAAAGCTCACAGAGCCTTAGTTTTCAGTACCATCAGGGCGACTAGAAACATATTGCTATGATATCTTTCATTTGCAGAAATTTATCAATTTTACATCCCTTCAGAAAGTACACTTGGCACTTTGCACCTTTATACTTTTATGTTAGAAATACAGAAATAACCTGTGACCCTATTCTCGAACTCTGATTGGTAAATAACTAAAATCGATTTTATATTGAGTTCTATTATCCAATCAGATTGCCGTATATCTTAAAATTCTGATTTTATCTGGGTTAAGCTTTCCAGAATACAGTAAAAACCTGAACTTTATTTTTTTAATCCAAGCTTATCTGTTACAAATATATCAGAATTTTCGTAAAATCTCATTTTTATTCGTAAATAATCCTATTTCAATACAAATTCTTTAAAAGCATTTTTCTAGAAAATAATCCCTTTGCACTCTATCATCTGACATCCAATTTTACTTAGAATAATACTGCTCTTTCATTATCAAAAATACATTTTCAGAGCATGTTCCTGAAAATAATCCCAATGCACTATAATTCCTGACAGACATCAGTATAAGCTTAGAGCCTTTTCATTATTTCAAAATGAATTTCAAAGCATGTTTTTAGTTTCTTATTGATATACTTCCTCATATAAAAAGTTCATTAGCTGCTACCAATATATTGCCAATGTGTTTATTAGTTCTTTACATGGATTTCGTGCCTGGCATAAGTCAAGATTTTAAATTTTGAAACATGACAGAGAGGCTGACAGAGGCATCTAGTCGTTCAGATGGGACAATAAACCAAGGCCTCAAGTGCTACAGGCATTAAAGATCCCTCAACAGTTGGAAATCAAAAAACATGTAGGCAAATGCTGCCATTTTGGCAAAATTTCCCTCATTGCCCACTGCATGGCACTTTCCCGTCTATAAAAGCCCAATCTGATGTAGAAAAGCAAGACACAAACCTTCATTTCATTAGTCAAATCAGGTACAAAAGTGTAGATATTAAAACTTTCTGAGTATATTTTCTTAAAGTCTACCAGTAGAAAGGCTTATGAATCAATAAAAACAAATGTCTATCAAACAGTACTGATAATTGTACTGATAATGGTTTTTTATTGTAGACAATGGATTCTATACACTTTACAAGATCAAAGGTTTAAAAAGTTTAGAATATTTTAATAATAAAAATCTGTACAAGTAAAACAATTCCGCTAATCAAAAATCTCGTCCAGAGCATGACAAAATCGGGTGCAATAATTATATATTGCAGTGGACTTTCCATAAGAAAAGTACCATCAGGTCTTTTGAAAAGAGTAAGCATGGTTTGTAGAGAGGTTCACAAGAACTATCTATGAATCCCAATAATCTGTTTGATCCAAAATACAAGGAGAGAATGCACAGGCCCAAATACTGATCTCAAATTTAATAAAACAGACAAAAATATAGTTCAAACGGCCACAGAATAAAAATCTGTACAGGCAAGACAAAGCAGAAAACTTATCTAAAAAATGACCTTATCAAGAGCATTATGTGTATAGTAATGGACTTCCCCAAAGAGTAGTACAGGGAAACTCCTGAAAATCGGCCATGCTTGGGACCAATTCATTTGGCCGGTTTTCAAGAGTGGCCGATTTACCGTAACTTGTAACATTGTAAACATTTGTGAGGTGTTTCAAAGGTGAGCATAGTCTTCTTTGCTCAGACACCCACCACTACTATATAGGTCAACTTCATGAAATCATCAGGTGTTTAGAAAAGAGTAAGCATGGTCTTTACGACGCCTGCCACTACTATACAGGTCAACATCATGCAACGCTACCAAATCAATTTATGCCTGACAATCCCAAGGATCCTATAGTATCTTATAAAACAATATAGTACCTCATCGACACGCAAGACTAATCTCCCATAATCCTTAGTAAATATGTCTGATGAATATAAATCTGGAATAATGTAAAATTAGAAATTGAATTCCGTCTCGTGACTGTCGTTATATTTTAATGACACACCAGTTTAATCCCGTCCAGATTTTACTATTTCTGTCAATAGTTTTCACTTCCAGACATATTGAAATAAAACCTGAAATGTGTTGGAATTTCACAAAAATTCTGTACATTATTCAAACAACTGCTAGTAGTTCATGATACACATATAAAAGCAACAAGACCTCTTAACACTCCAGTTACTTATTAAGAGGGAGAGGGGGGGGGGGGGGGTGCATAGCATTCCTTTTTGGCCCAAAAATGTACTTTTTTTCCCTCTCAAATGGAAAGTTTTGAAAATTTGTTATACCCCCCATGAACACCACTTAAACAATCCCCTTATAGACCTTATTCACATCTTGCTTGAAACTGAGGTTCTTAACGCAAATGACGTCATCCTTTCATAAAATACGACGTCAAATGAATGAAAAGGAATATGAAGTCACTAATCACCATATCAACAGCGAGAAAATAAGCTAAAACCTGCCTTTTCAGTCCTTTTCTCAGAAATATGTGAAGAAACGCACTTTAACAATGCCTGTAATAGAATCTACTAGTGTTCCTAATAAATATAAAGACAAGAAGACCTCTGTAGAATCTATAAGAATGCTACGATAATTTGAGTCAATAAATTCGTCAGGTCTATAAAATTCTGAAGTTATTAGTGGTGATGTAATATTTGATTTATTCTCTAGAGACTGGATAATCAAATAACAATAATTCCCACAAATTATTCGTATCCTATTATCCAGTAGGTTATATCACCAGGTTATTGACATGAATCCTTTTTATTGACCAACAATTTCTTTTCTTATTTCACTTCATGATCAGCCATTAAGATTTTAACGGACCAATAAAAATGTGTAAATTAACCATGTGATAGCACATCATGGCAAAATGGCTTGAAGGATCACATTACGGACAATATTTCTTTTCTGATTTCATGCTTTAAAAAATTAGGTTCTTCCTCTTAATAAAAATCCGTACCAGCAAAAAAATTCCGTTAATCAAAATCACATCCAAAATCATGGCAAAATCACGAATAATAGTTATATAGTATTGGACTACTCCAAAGAGAAGTACCATCAGATGTTTCGAAAAGAGTAAGCATGGTCTGCATTGCGTGCGACATCCGCCACTACTATATAGGTCAAAATCATGGGATACAATCAGATCAATTCATGCAGAGGGATGCTAAAAATGCCAGAAAATTCTTTAAAATTAATCTGAAAGGCTAAATGAATATCTTTTTGAAGTAGCAAATATCTTTTTAGCTCAGAGTAAACGTCTGAGTAATATTTCCCTCTAATGCTCAGTTAGTGGCTGGATTGTTTCCACTTATGGTATATCTCAGTCTGTTGCGAAACAGATTGTTGTCCGCTGGGATATTGAGATGACAATTCAACTTGCGATTATGTGCAGAAGGTTTGAGATCCAACAAGGTAGAAACATATCTGACAATTATTCCAGTTCCTTTGAGAGTCTGCCTAGCATTCTTTTTCACTCCCTGAACATTTGAAATCAATAACTTAAAGGGAAACTAACAAGTTATGACGTCACTGACAGTGATCTGAATAGATATCAATAGTAACTTCCGGTAGATCACTGTCAGTGACGTCATAAAACGTGTTAGTTTTAGTGGAATTGCATGAACCACAGACGTCTGAATGGAAATTGGAATGACGCAAATTGATGCTATCAGTGTTCTCGATACATATACAAAGTTTAGAAAACCTCTTTACAATCCCTTTAAGAATAAAATGTTACGACAAATGAAATAATGGAATTATAACATCAAAGAGTATCAACTACATGGCTTAAAACATAATAGAATTATGTCTTTCTACAGAAATTTGAGCTCATCAGGGACAAAACATTTTTAATTCTGTTAAAATATTGTATCTCGACTTCAGACTACAAAGATATAAATTTTATGATGTAAAAAATATTGCTTTGAAGACAAACAATAAACTTTTATCAAAACAATTACAGTTAGATAATGCATTGATTTGAAATGTAGTTTTACGTCCTGCTTTTCTGCACCTGTATGGGCTAATGAGGACAAGCAAACAGCCAGGACAGCAACATTAGCCTACTCTTATTGTTGAGGGATATTAAGGTGCACAGCCTGTAGCACACAGGGCCTTGGTTTATTGTCCCATCCAACCAATGGAGTAACTTGAAGATTGCAGATTAGTACTCTTTGTAAATCATCACTAAATACTGTCTTAATCAATCTTGTTTTTTATACAGGTAACTTGAGCTCAAAATAACTCAATTAAACTAATACAGGTCATTATCTTATTGATTAATTATCAATTACCAAGTTTAATGATGGCAAAAATAACATTTTTCTTCATCATAGCCAATAAAATCTTCCAATGTCAAGACTTCAAGTGGACCCAAACTCTGATGATGATGATAAGTTGGTTGATGACCAATTAATTCTCCTAACAGCCACATTCTCAATGTTGAAGTCACAATCAGTCATAAGTACAGTCAATCAGAATAGAAAATTAAATTATCATTTTAATCCAATGCTGCAGTGAATCTTCACGTAGATTAATTCATTGACATTATAGCCGATTAAATATCAATTTTTATGACCAGTAGAATGTAACCAAAGTTTCTGCACGTCATCTTATTGTGCAACCGACCATTATTTTGTAAAATCTATGAAGTAAAGCTGCTACGAGATCAATTTTTATGATCGACAGAACAAATCTTGACCTTAACAAATTTTTTGATGTTATTTTATGCCACAATCAAATGTTTCATATATAAAATCTTTTTAATATAGCTGTAAATGATCAAATGTAATTGACTAATAGAATATATATGATTCTAACCAAATTTTTAGTGAAATTGGCGCCAAAGAGTTCAAATCACTCCATCATTAATTGAGAGTTGACTCGGTTCAGACTCATTCCAGGAAAACCAGCATGTAGATCATCAATTGGCACCAAGCGACGGTGAACGCTGGTAAATGATGGTTGACCGATAGGAATTTAGTTTGATCTACATCATTAGAGGAAAAGGTCGTTATAGGGATGCAGAAGCAAGATATGTTCAGTTTGATGAAGGAGTCAAGGTCATTGGGGCATGAGTTGTTGGAACAGGAGAGCAATGTTTAATGAAGACCATTACAGAGAAAGGTTGTTATGGGGGATGGAGTAGCAAGATATGTATCCCAAATGCAAAAGATCATTAATGAGTCAAGATTTTTGGGATATGTGGTGCTGAGAGATCAAAATTTAATGTCGCTGTCGGAAAGGTTGTTATGGGGGGGGGGGGGGGGATACAGAAGATAGATGTGGTCAGTTTGAGTAAAGGTAACCCGTTGGGAGGGGTGATGCAGTAAATATATTGATATATTGAAAGATAGTTGGGGAGAAGGTTGTCTGGGCATAGGGTAAGGGAGAGGGCAATAGATAGATCTGTTCAGTTTGATCTACCTCATAAGAGATAAAGGTTGTTGGGGGTGGATATGCAGGAGTACGGAATGATGTAGTTTGTTTGGGGGTGAAAATTGTTAGGCATGGAAGGGTTGGTGTGAGAGAGTGCAATAGATAAATGTTCAATTTATTGGAAACCGTTAAGGTGAAAGGTCATATACCGGGAAGCAGTAGATATATTTAGTTTGATTTATCTTAGTGAATGGGATATAGTGATGTGGTAGAAAGATATGTTTAGATAATAAGAAATTGTTAGTTAATAAAGGTCGTTAGCTATGGATGCAGAAGATATTAAGTTTGATTTATCTTAGTGAATGGAATATAAGGATGTTATAGAAAGATATGTTTATTGGAAATAGTAATTTTAAGTTAATAAAGGTGGTAAGCCAGGGATTCAGAAGATATATAGTTTAGTTTATCTAAGAGAATGGACTATGGTGATGTGGTAGAAAGATATGTTTATAAGTTTATTGGAAATTAAGAAAAGTGGTAAGCCAGGAAGGAATAGATATATATAGTTTTGAGAATGGGATATAGGGATGTGGTTGATATGTTTAGTTTGATGTATGATGCATTGTTAATGAAAGTGATAGTTCAGGGTTGGAGGTAAGGATCATAGAGAGAAAAGATGCATGGGATAGTTATATTTAGTTTGATTTATGGTTAGAAATCATCGTAATTAATGAACCGAGAGCACTGATTGACTTCGAGTCTGAGGTTATTTTATCATAGACGTTTTATCAAGTTCAGCTACAATAACTATTAGCTTGATTTTATTTACTCAATTCTTGGAATTAAAACCTTAGCCATCTTTTTACTCATTTTCAAGAGTTGAGCGATCTTTTATGTAAACCCCATAAGCACACATGGCCAATATTTTATTGTCTCATCCAGAGGACTCTTTTCCCATGTCTGGCCCTGTGTGCTACAGGCTGTGTATGTTAAAGATCCCTCTACAGTTGGAAATCGAAAACAAGAGTAAATCTACACAGCTGTCCTGGCAAAATTTCCTTTATTGCACACTGCATGGCCTTTGTCCTTCCCTGTTAGCCCATATAGGTGCAGAAAAGCAGGACGTAAATGGCCAATTCATTTGCATATCTGTCTTGCAAGCATGTCATTCACTGAATCAATGTAGCCACTGAAGATCTTAAAATGGCATTTAAAGAAGCATATCAAAAAAGAAGAAATTGACCTTTCCAATTGAGAATAATGCTTGAAGATAACATAAAAAGTAAATGTCATAAAACTTTCCCCAATAACATAAAGATATTCTGTAGAGACCCCAGGATCCATCACTTATATTCTAAATATCAACAATCACTTGAGACAAAAACCTTTTACGCTTCGAATATTTCAAACTAGCTCCATTTTCTGATTAATCTTGATGAAAGACAGGGTATTCTGTAGAGAGTGCCGTCATACAATCAGTCTGCATCAAGTTACATTTCGACAATATCAGAATTCATTTCAATTCACAAGACAATACTACCAACTTTTTTAAAGCAGTCACTAAATTCTCTTCAAAACTGTTCCAAAAAAGATGTTTATGGATGTTCGCAAATGTAAAAAGAATTTTCACAAAATCAGAAAACAAATTGATTTTGCAAGACATCAACTTAAAGCAGTCATTATGATCGCTTTCATAACTGTCAGAATCAAGCACTGTTTTTCCTAAATATTTTTGGACTAGATGTTGAAATAGTTCATGAACTAAAAAAAAAGTCCAACCGAACAATGTACAATTTTTCAAGTTACTTCATCTTAATAATAATAATATTCTTTCATAACTTTCTTCAATTTTTTTTTTCAACATATTATTGAACTTGGATGTAGTGTAAAAGTAAAAACATTAAGTAATACCGGTAATAGCTCCTATATACAGATTAATGTGTAACTTTTTCAGTTAATTGTTAAATCATCTGAACAGTCATTATCACATTACAAGATAAAAAGTCTAAATTGTTAAAAACATTTAATTGGCAAATCAAGCTTAAAGATTCAACATTATCGTAAAAAGAAATCTAATTGTAAAATCAATTCAACAATTCCCTGTTTTTAGAAAATATCTCAATTCTAGCTTTACATTTGATTCCAGAAGAGACCCTTTCAATTAAATTAACAGAAATTTCAAATTCAATGTAAAAAAAACCATTAAGATGGACAGTTTACCAGCTTTCTTTTTTACCACATGAAATATAAATCTCCTGGACTGAATTAACAATCACATCAATCCACTATCATATATCGTACTTACTAAAACATAAACCGAGCAGAAACAACCAGGAAACCGTTCATGTTTTTTGATTGTTTCTGGTCGGTTCATGTTTTAGTAAGTACGATCATATATTAACCCAGTTATTCATTTGATTCTGATTCCAAAAGGAAGCACAATTCTCTTGACAGAAAAAATAAAAAAAAATAATGCAAAGATTAACAGCTAACCTTATTAGTCATTGAAAATGTCTCAAATTAGAAACAGAAACACAAAAGATGCTCAGTTTACCTCATGCCTTTCACTGAACAATAACATCAAAGAATTTTAAATTTATACATTTATCCAGTGATATGATTCCACATGAAATCCTAACTCAATTGACAGCAAGTTAGAAACTGTAACCCACAACACACAAGATGGACAGCTTACCTCATCCCTTTCACATGAAGAATACAATTACCTCAATGGTATCAAACAATTCTAAATTCTGAAATATCGTCTAATGTGCTGCCACTTGTTTTCGGTTTCATGTTTTTCTTATCATTTGGCACTATAGCTTTACCAGGGCAGCAGTTTTTGTGAGCAATTCTCGTAAAGTTGAATAACTAGGTTGTAATTTTTTATCAGAGTCTTGTATCTAGTTATACATTTGATTCATGAAGAGACCCTTTCAATTGACAGAAAACTCAAATTAAAAGTTGAAATAACACAAGATTGTCAGCTTACCAGTTTTGTTCCACATGAAATTATCTTATTATATATTTGATTCAATAGAAAATCCTAATTCAATTGAATTGACAAAGTTTTCAAAACCAGAAATAATATTTAAAACTCTAGATACGAAAGAAAGCGTAATTTAATTTGACACAAGTTTTCTATAGAAATGATATCACCTTCAAAACAGATGACTAGCTGGTCATGATAAAGTTAAAAAGAATTTCCGATAACTAGTTATTCTGTTCGTAATATCGTTGAGTAGAATTGTAAAGTGGTTCGTGTTTTCTAAACTTTGTATGTGTATCGAGGACACTGATAGCATCAATTTGCGCCATTCCAATTTCCATTCAGACGTCTATGGTTCTTGCAATGCCACTAAAACTAATTATGCCGTCACTGACAGTGATCTACCAGAAGGTACTGGAATGTCCCCGATACACATACAAATTTTAGAAAACAAATTTACAATCCCTTTAATAGAATTTCTTACTAGGTTGAGTTCTCTACTAAAAAGTCTAAACAACATGATAATACAATTTTTCTTCGAGGTGTTCAGATCTCCAGTCCCTAACATCGTAGCATACAGGAAAACTAATGATTTTGCAGTGAACATGAAACTACATTTTTCAGTCTTCAAGATCTTCATGGCTAAAAACATTACATCAATTTATAGCATGGACTGAAATACATTCACATGAAAAGACACAGTGCTTTTTTGACTTTTTTGAATAATGTTTAGATCTGAATTTCCATCAAAAACACTCATAGCTTGGAAAAAACTTTACATTTAGACTATTCTGAATTGGACTTAGATTTGAATTTCTAAATAAACGCTCGACTAAATCTTAGCTTTTCGATAAAGAAAAAGATCTGAATTTACGAGCATTAGCTACTTAATAATGGATGAAATAAAGTAGTCAATCAATTGTTTTGGCTATTTTCTCCGATATTTGAAAGAACAATTTATCTCAGAGTCACCGCGACATGTAAAATATGTCATCAATCTATTTCAGACACGTGAACCAAGTTTTCAATCAATGACAACGCTTTTTAATAACGTCACAGCTAAGATGGTTAGAATTTATCATCATTTGGTTGATTAGGTTGACCAAATGGTGGTCGTTGTCTCTAGTCTCAGTCTGCATATAAAAGATCTAAAATAATTCCTACCTGGGTCTGGATCTAAATGGGAACTAAATAAGTCATCTTCACTCATAATTCAAGTTGACACAGATGCAAATTGTTACGGATAACCCGGGAAAGATCAATGCCAAGGACCAGTTGGTAGACAGGATTCTAATGAACTTATTTGTTATCCTTGTAAAATCAATACCAAGAGGTTTGACCAAGGACCAGCTGGTAGAAAGGATCATTGGGAATCTAAGTTGCTATCCTTGTAACCAAGCCATAAAGCTATTAAATAGGATCCGTGAGAACTTAAGCTGTCATCTATCAACAACTACCTAGTCTGAGATATCAGCTGCTGCTGGTAGCGGATGTTATCTTGTCATCTACCAACAAACTGAAGCTATTATCCTTTCAAAATCATTCTCAAAACATTTGACCAAGGACCAGCTGGTAGAATGGGATCATCATGAACCTAAGATGTTATCTTTGTTAATGGTTGTTTATTTTTTTCTTTCAATCGAACAGTTTCATCTCTCTCCACTTGACAAGCTCTCAATCAAATTGTCTTATTCCTAGACAACTGAATTCTCATTTTAACAATTGAATTCAAAAGAAGCAATAAAATCTTCGATTGAGAAAATAAAAAAAAATCTCGATTGATTTAACCAAGAATACAAATCTTCATTTTGCTGTCAATAAAGGAGTGAAAAATCTATATTGTTCTTCAAGAAAGGTCTCATTTGTAAGCTTTCAATTCTTTCAATTGTAAAACTAGAACTGTTTGAATTTACAACAAAACACAAGACAATATTATAGAATATAACACACTTCTTTAATACAGTTAGGCACATAACGTTTCAACACAGATACACGTGTCGTTATCAGATGTAATGACATCACGTGTATCTGTGTTGAAACGTTATGTGCCTAACCTTATTAAATAAGTGTGTTATACTCCATAATATTGTCTTGTGTTTTGTTATATGTGTTCCTCGCTTCTATATGTCGTTAAAATCTTATATTGGAAAGTTTATCTCAATTTCAAAGACTTGCTATCCGTCTGAGAATTGTCTATCTGAAATGTGTCTGCAGCTCAAGTCAATTAGCAGAATACGTTCGAGTTGTCAGACACAAAGTTAAAAGAGTGTCCTCCGGGGCAACCATGTCCAACCTCGGTCATCAGCCAATTATTGACAATTATGAACATATCAAAATAAGTGATGTGTACCCTCCAAATGGGACAGGTTTGCTAAACTCATTTTACAGCATGGAATGACTGCAATAAATAAAGCAACATTGGGACTACAAGCAAAACAATCTCTTCCAGAGCATGACAAAATCGTGAGTAAAAATTGTATGCCAACAGACTTCCCAAGCTAGAAGTACCATCAGGTGTTTTTGAAAAGAGTAAGCATGGTCTGCTTCCCACAATAGGATTACAGTTTCAGAGAGATGTGTCAGATACAAAGTCATAAATTTCTCAAAATGAATTAAGGATCAAAATCTCAGATTTGAAATTAAAAAATATCAAGAAAACAGCAAGTTAGAAAATTGAAATTTTTTGTCACTGGGGAAAAACAAGAGACATAGTGTTTGTAAAAAAAAAATTAATATTCAAATCACCCTAACGTCTCTTTTTGAATAAAATTTTAATTTCAAGGGAATATGAAACAGTGGGATATTGGCGGCGTAGGGCAATACGAGTTGGAATATCTTTATTCAATTTCTATGAAGACAACGCCAGTCTGTTATTTCAAATTTTATCAAAATATTTAAATTATGTGTTATATACAATTTGAGAATATTCAGAAATATCACTAAATATTTCAGTCTTAAATTCAAAGTCATAAGTCACAAGATCAGAATTTAAAATTCTTAGAAAATGATGAGATATGATCGTCGGATAAAAAGGCAGCATGTTTGACAACTTTGAAATAAACTGCCAACATTCTACAAGATGACGACAGAAACAACAGAAAAAAAAGGAACTTGTCTTATTGAACAAATTCAATAGAAAAATCCCTAAAAGGATGTCAGGTTAGTTGGCTGTGACTGAACACAAGAATTTGGAAATGACATTGATGAAATGGCAGTATCAAATTCCAGTTAGTTTTTTTAATTATTAGAGAACTGCACATTAATTTTAAGTCTAAGACAGCTTAATAAGCAAATATTTTTCACCCTGACAATAAAATATTGACCACAGAACAACCTGGAAAATGATATATAAATCAACCTGGAACCCTTCTTTGCAGTATATTATTTGTACTAGACTGGTAGAGTGCTTTATCAACATCATTGTAAACATTGTATCATGAAGTATCAACATGTATCTGTGTGACAGTGTTATTTATTATACCTGTTCCATACTAGAATGGTAAAAATACCATAAATCAACCTGGAACCATTCTTTGGAATACCTGTCCCTTTTCAGATTGGTAGATAGCCATGTCAACATCATTGTAAACATTGTATCATTAAGTATCAATATGTATCATCATGACAATGTTCTTTGTGATACCTGTCCTATACTAGAATAGTAGACATACCATAAATCAACATGGAATTGTTCTATATGATACCTGTCCTTTTCCAGATTGGTAGATAGCTATATCAACATTATTGTAAACATTGTATCACTAAGTATCATTGTACCATTATCTGTATTATAACTATAGAGACAAGATAACAACCAGTGTCAACAACATGATATCAGGAAATGTTCCTCAAGTGGAATTCTCCCGTTGACATGGGATCGGACAATCAGATATCCGATTCCACGACCTTATCACACTGGGGAATGGGAAAGTTTTATGCTTTATAAATATCATCAGAAATAGAAGCCAATCAAAACTATGATCCTAACAAGACATAATGTAAACGAATAACTTTGAGTAATCTTTTGAATGGCACAACAAAAAACAACACTGCAATATCAACCTACCTTTCATTGAAAACAATTTTCAGATGATAAACCAATTAAATATATATTATCAGAAATAGAAGCCAATCAAAAACCATGATAATGACTATAACAAAGATAATATTGAGAACATTTCCAGAAAATAAACCATTTTACTAAATATCATTAGAAATAAAACCACATTAAAAACCACGATCCTTGAGAAACATGAAATTATCAAAGAGAGTTGAGTCAATAAACTTCCTATTAATCGTGTCTTACAAATTGAGGTGATATTAATGAGATATCCGAGTAAATATTGTTTATCGTGATTTTTGATCCTGATCTGTTTTATCGACCTCATTGTCCTGTTATAAATTATCTAGATTAATACGTCCCTATTTCCGTTACAAACGTACTATTACAAAATTTTCTTGACCAATTCAGAAAAAACTCTCCAATAAAATATCTCGATTAATACGTCCCTATTTCCGTTACAAACCAAACATTTCATAATTTTCTCAGTGAATTGGAAGAAACCCTAGTTTGAGCGACCTGATTACCGTTACTACCCTGACTGTCATTCTTGGGCAATTTCTTATTATAAATATAATATTCAGGCCAGTATTTAAACTATCATGTCCTTTAAAGAAATACTTCCTCTTAAAATTCCATTTCGGTAACTGACAATTTAATAATCCAAACATAGTTTTCTCAAATAAATTGGAAACAAGAAATAAGATATATCTCAAAGATTCTTTTTGTTTCTTCAACAAATAAGAATATCAGACAAGAAATGAAATCTATTAATTCTGCCCATCATATTTCAATGATTTTCTTCACTTAATGGAACGATGATACCTTCTTATTTCCGTAGATAAACAAACATCGATAAAAAACATTTAGCAATCATATCAGAATTTTCTGATTAAACTGGAGAAGATGAAAGAAATCAAATGGACGTTCTACAATTTAGGCCAATGAAGACAGGCAAACACTATGCAGTGTACATTGAGGAAAAGTTTGCCAGGACAGCAGCATTAGTTTTCTCTTATTTACAACTGTCAAGGGATCTTTAACATGCACAGCCTGTAGCACATTTGTCCTGGGTTTATTGTCCCATCCGAACGGGAGTCACTGAGACACTATATTCTGTACCTATGCTGGGATTGAACCTTGACTAACCTGGAAAAAATGAAATAGATTTAACTTCTTCCTGTTCTGCAACTGTTTAGGCTAACATAAACAGGCTAATGAAGACAGGACAGCAGCTTTGGACTATTTCATTATTACTTTTTGAAAAATAAGCTTAATAGTTTCAAATGTGTTTTATATGGTAACTGGCAAGAAAAGATAAATTCATAAACCCATAAGGATTGAATTATTTTTCAATATAAATATCATCCTTATCATTATTCCTTCAAAATTCTTCCAATATGGCAAATGGCACAGAAGATAAAATCTTAAACCCTGAATAAAATAAAACCCCACGATAATTGGTTAAATCTTATAATCCTTTTGCTGCATTGCTTCCAAAATGGAAACTGGCAAGAAAAGATTAAATCTTAAACCCTGAATAAAATAAAACACAGGATAGTTGGATAAATCTTATTATCCTTTTGCTGCATTGCTTCCAAAATGGAAACTGGCAAGAAAGATAAAATCTAAAACCCTGAATAAAACGCACGATAATTGAAAATCATTTCTAATGATTGATACATCAAAGAGATTATTGAATCGAAAAACATGATAAAATATAACCGTCATTGATTTACGGCCATTATCAACCGCGAACATTCAGATTTTATTTTCTGGCTTTGTTTGGAAACCATCAACTACTGTTTTAACGTTGGTCCTTTCCAAATGTCAATGGAATCAGACAAAGAAATGTCGCAGATGAAATCATATTTTTTTATCGGTCGGTTTCCGCCGTAGGCTGAAGATATCTCGGAATCAATAAACGAGACTTAAATACATTATCGTGATAATAATCGCGTCTCTAAAATCACTTCGTCAGGAAATACTTGGTGTCAAAAAATAGATCAGATATAGAACGGTAAAGGTCAAGTTGGGGTCATAAGGAAATGACTTCTATTTTCAGAACAATGCATAGATGGAGTTGATACCTTCAGGTTTAACAACCCAATTTCCTTCTTGTCAGTGAAGGGCGGAGATGGATAAAGATCCATCCACAGTTTGAACAGATTTGACATACAGGTTCAAAAACAGGAGTCAGAGACATAAAATAAAACGGATTGTCAGAAAGACGCAAATAGAGGACCAATCAGAGAGACTAGTATAATTACACTCGTATCAACTTCGGAACTAGACCAGTGGCTAGATAACCTCATACATTATACAGTGGTCACCTTATTGAATAAACTCTAGTTCAGCCAATCACAATCATTCTTCAGAGAGTGTCATCTTTCGTAGTAAAACAGCCAATCAAAATCAATCTCCAAACAAGAATTATCTTTTACTGCCCATTTACAAGACAAGATGGCCGACTAACATGACCGAGTCATTATATAGTCTCGAAAAAAATGACGAAGGTTGAGCCGAATGGTATAATTAGAAAGATAAAAGCCAGATGAGAGAAGGAGGGTAATGAAACACCTGATGAGACTGGTTAATCAATTCTACTGAGACTCAATCAATCCAGTAATTAATCTCAAGATAGAGACAATGACAATAGGCAGGTAATTATCGGGCAGTATTAGTTCTAATGATAAACATAAAGGATGACCTTGGTGTTCTAAATTAGATTCCTAATCCTTAATTACACTTCAAAAGGAGAATAAAGAATATTATAAATCACAAAGTCACAACAGAAAAACATCAATAAAGGGATTGTAAAGCGATTTTCTAAACTTTGTATGTGCATCGGGAACACTGATAGCATCAATTTGCACCATTCTAATTTCCATTCCGATGTTTGTGGTTCTTGCAATTCCACTGAAACTAACAAGTTTTATGACGTCACTGACAGTGATCTACCAGAAGCTATTATTGATATCTATGCAGATCAGTGATGTCATAAAACAATCAATGAATATAAATGGAGTTTTACATCCTGCACCAGTTTTGGCTACAGAGAGAGGGCAATAAACCATTCAGTAAGTCACTGAGCCACCTCAGCTCTCCAAAATAATCACGAATATACATGCAAGCTGTTGTCAGTGATCATGAAAAGAGTTGCTGAATTAGGAATAAGACTTTAACGAATGTTTTCTGATTCTTTTTTTTGGAACTACAATACTTTTAGACACGATAAAGAATCTGGAATGGTCTCAAAGACTCATATCTTTAAAAAAGTGGATGCACACAAGACAAAAAAGTTGGCACATGATTTTATAAAATTGCGAATTTTTAATTTTCTGTATCTTTGGACTTTAAGAAGTGCTAAAAGAAATTTAATTTATAAAGAAGTACTTGCATACAATTCTTTATAATTAAAAGGTGAAAATTTGGCAAACGGTTTTAAAAAATGTTAATTTCCTATTAACAAATTAACAAGTTAGTCTTTGATGAACATCTTGCAACCGAAACAAATTACAACATTCACGTTTTATCTCGTACAAGTCATAAGGACTTCAAAGTTTTGTGAATAACATGAAATGGGATTTTACATGATAAAACCCAAGCATGCATCCCAACCGTAAAAAATTTTCGAAATCAATGTAAACATATTAGCAATACATTGGTAGCAGTTAAAGAACTTTTCATATGAGGAAGTATATCAATAAATAAGTAAATATTTGAAATGAAAAGTGATATCAGATGTCTAGAAGAGTTAGCATACCCTGCTTGGCGCCTCCGTTTTGGCATCAGATAAGTCCACTGATGAATATAAACCAAGTTTGAACATTCATAGCATTCTTTTAAAACTCTGCAAGATCAATTCCAGAGCTTATAAATTTTGTAAAATTAGCAAGAAAAACTTCTGTAGTTTTGTAACTTTGATACAGTGCCAAGTAGTAACAATCTTAATAATGTTTAAGACACATTATTTAAAAATAAAAACATCTGCAAAATGATTTAAATTAACAACTTTATGGTAACTTTAGTTAGAGGTTAAAAGCAGATATCAGTTTTGTCTGCCTTCACTAATGGGGCACTAAAATTGCACATTCAATACATATTACAAATAAAAAGTCCCTAAACTTGATTTGAGCTAACTTTGCCGCAATTTATATTAGAGGTTAAAAGCAGATTTTAGTTTTGTCTTCCCTTTCTTTAACTGCTTTCCAAAAAAATATTATACATTTAAATCCGGTAACATTGCAGTAACTGAAGTTGGAGTTTAAAATTACTTTTCAGTTTGGTCTTCCCTTTCTAATGAATGGGGCAATAAAGTTGCACATGCAATACACGTTAAAAATAAAAAGTCCCTAAATTTGATTTAAATTAAATCTTTGCTGCAAGTTAAGTTAGAGGCTAAAAGCAAATTTCAATTTTGTCTGCCTTCACTAATAAGAGTACAAGAAATGTACGTTTAATTAATATTAAAAATAAAAAGTCCCTAACTTGGTTAAAGTTTTAACTTAGACCATAGGTTAAAAGCAAATTTCAGTTCTGTTTCTCCTCACTTAGAATACATGTTAAAATATATACAACACTTCATATGAATTTTGCGGCAATTTAGGCCAGAGGTTAAAAGCAGATTTCAGTTTGGTTGGCCTTTGCTAATAGGGTACTAGAAACGTACAAAAGACTATTGCTGTACAAATACATCCAGAGTGGGGCGTTTTAGTGCAGCTTTTGTCAACCTGAATGTGAAAAATCCTCAAAACCAAATATAGTCATTAAGATATAGTAAAGAAATTAAACAGATATTCTTATCCTCATTTTCTGCTTATCTTCGTGCAAATCTTGAAGTCAATAATGAAATGAAATTGGGTTTTATGTCCCTAATTTCTGAACCTGATGGGCTAATGAAGATGGACAACTGCCATGCAGTGTGCAATGAGTGAAAGCTTTTTCTTATTTTCTATTTTTAATTGACAAGGGATGTATGTACAGTACCAAACTGGGCCTCAGTTAAAAGGATTGTAAAGTGATTTTCTAAACTTTGTATGTGTATCGGGGACACTGATAGCATCAATATGCGCCATTCCAATTTCCATTCTGATGTCTGCGGTTCTTGCAATTCCACTAAAACTAACGCGCTTTATGACGTCACATTGGAATGGTGCAAATTGATCCTATCATTGTCCAAGATGAGCCTCAATGCAGAAATTAAACCTAGACAGCATCATTGACCCTGCAGCTCAAGGCAAAATTAAAATACACTCTTCAACAAAATCCCAATGCATTTTATCCAGAAACCCATTGGCAGACTTTAAAAATGTCATCTAAATCGGGAGTGAATTGTAGACACCACCTACAGAGATCTTGAGGGCGAGAGTTATACATTGTACGATATTACGTTAGTTTTGACGATTTCATAATGTTAACTAGTCGTCACATGGTTTTTATGGCTTTCAATAACTGTAAAGCACATTTTTGTTATTACCAGGCAAAAATTGAATCCAATAAAATTGAAAAAAACTTACTGAATTTCAAAAAAGATTTGACCGTCTTGAACCGCTCAATGTGTACCAAAAAAGTTGACGTCAAACAAAATTTCATTTTCAAGTGTTGAAAATTTTCCTCGCAATTTTAGAAAAATGTAAATTTCATAAAGGTAATTAATATTTATTGTTGTACCAGGTTCAGAAAGGTGAACAATTGATTTTAGCTCTAATTACGACGAAAGTTATAAAAATTTCAGCAAAATGCCAGATGTCTTGGCAATAACTTTGTATAATCAATCAGAAATTTTAAATTAATATAAATACCTCGGACACCAGCTTTAACTTCAATCAAAATCTGAGTCGTAAAAAAAAAGAGATTCTAACCCAAGCGCTCCTACATCATGTGTATATCGGTAAGATTTTTATGCAGTCACTATCGAAATATGCATATCTTGGGGTCTAGAAATATTAAAAAATATTAAAATAGAACCTGAAACATGTTGTTACTCAGAGTTTTACGCTGTGTGATCTTAGGGTCTATGCAAAAGTGATGTCATAAAACACTTAGTTTAGGAGGAATTACGTTAACCACAGTCGTATGATTGAAAATTATAAGAGTGCAAATTAATGCTATCAGTGTCACCAATACACTTAAAAAAAAGTTGAGAAAATCTTTTTACTATCCCTTTAAGAGAATTGAAGGGGCTGACAATAAATAACATTTAATATCAATGTTCAATACTTGTTGAAAAGATCAATCGTTTTACTCCGAGTTCTTATGACTGGGACCATTGTACTCAAAAATAATATTATAAGTACATAATAATACATATACCTTTTTCACAGATATATCTAAAATCCCTTTTTAATACAGTATATTACTGGTAAATATATCCATACACGTACAGGTGCCCTTTCACACATATTAATATCTGAAATCCCTTTTTAATACAGTAATTTACTTGTAAATCCAACTCAATAATGATTATATTCAACATTGGACCTTTATTGAAATTAATATGAAGACTTATAAGACTGGGTATTTTGGTCTGAGAAACTTGTATAGATATAATAATATCTTAATATATACTTCACCAGCTGATTAAAGCTCAATTTAAGCTGTATGTATAGTTACCTTATAGGTGAAGCTTAATTTCAGCTCGTTTTCCTGAATGAAAGAAATGTACTCACTGAAACATTGTAGGTGATGTAAAAAATGTAAGGGATTCTAACCTACAAGCGTCAGTATCCTATAAACATGTACTAATAACAACTGAAACACTGTAGGTGATGTAAAAAATATGAGGGATTCTAACCTGCAAGCGTCATTGTCCTATAAATATGTACTCATATCAATTGAAACACTGTAGGTAATGTAAAAAATATGAGGGATTCGAACCTGTAAGCGTCAATATACTCACTGAAACACTGTAGCTGATGTAATAAATGTGAGGGATTCTAACCTGCAAGTGTCAGTATCCTATCAACATGTGCTCACTGATGTAAAAAATATAAGGGATTCTAACCCGCAAGCGTCAGTATTCTATCAACATTTGCTCACTGAAACACTGTATAGTTGATGTAAATAATGTTATATTATAATAAAAACAATAAGATATATTTATCTAACAGCTAGGTTATTAATTCTGGGTCATTTACAGTTCATAACAATGGTTTATTAATATTAAAGGGATTGTAAAGAGGTTTTTTAAAACTTGATAATTATGTATACTGAGGACACTGATAGCATCATTTTGCTCCATTCCACTTTCCATTCCGACGTCTGTGGTTCTTGCAATTCCACTAAAACTAACCCGTTTTAAGACGTCACTACCAGAAGCTAATATTGATATCTATGCAAATTGCTGTCAGTGACGTCATAAAACGCGTTAGTTTTAGCGAAATTGCAAGAACCATTGATGTCGGTATTGAATGGCGCAAATTAATGCTATCAGTGTCCCCAATAAACATATAAAGTTTAGGAAACCCTTTACAATCTCTTTAACATTATTAAGAGGTTTTTAAATTTTATATGATTACATCATTTAGTTACAATTTTCAGTCAGACTTTTGTTGAATGGTTAAGGCAGCTTTTGTTTGGCTACCAAAACAGAACTGGTTGACAATAAGCAGTATATATGTCAGGTGCACATTTCTCAAAACCAATTTCTGTCATTATTTTCTTCGTTAAAATTGTGACCTCTGAGCATTTTGATTAATTGCAAGATAAAGCAAAGCTAGCTTTAGTTTCATGCCCATCTGAACAGCTTCAATGGAATTAAAAAAATAGAAAAAGTGCAAATGAAATCTTTAAGTGTCCCAAATAGCTCTGCAAACCACTTTACTACCTCTTTAACACTTTCAAATTGTTATAAATATCACTAAATTCTTGGCCTTGAACTTAGCTTGAGAACTTTTTTTATATATGACACCTAAATTATGAACATGAAAAAGAACAACACACTAAGAAACATTAATCATCTCACACTAAGTTGCAACTTGTGTTTTCAAGGATCCTATCTACCAGCTAATCTTTGACTTAAACATAATAGGATACAATGGTTTAACCAGCTGGATCTTGCCAACACTATTGGGATTGATAAACAGAGTAACAACTTTGCATTTTAATGAATTTCTTGAATTAATTAAATCTAGAGCTAACGATTTTATAAGGATACCAACAAAGATAATTAACAAACCTTTCTTTAATCTAATACTAATTTGATACGTCCTGTGCCTGTTCTTTTGTAACTCTAACGCAAGTACAACCTATAATCCCAAACCTTAAGGTAATGGTTTTACAAGGACAAAAAACTTGAATTCTCAATATTTCTTTCTACCAACTGGTCCTTACGAAACAACTTAGGTTCTGAAGGAGCCTGTCCTGTTGATCATTGGTAAAGCCTCAAGGTACAGAATTTACAAGGGAATGATTCTTTCAGCACTTTCAGCATATCTTGTTTCACTAGATCAACATCCGATTTTCAAGCCGATTCTTCTTCAAACCTCTTGCTAATAATTCACAAGGAAAACAAAAACGTTTTCTTAAAAATGAAAAATATTAGCAAAATTGAAAAAACCCATTGACAACTTAAATTACATAATTTGCTTTAGAAAACCATGTAGGCCTTTGTCTGTCCTGTATTTTAATAACTTTTAGCAGTCAATAGAATGAAAACTGTTGTTTGATGTCAGAGACAAAAGAGTCTGAGAGAAAACCTGTAAAAATACAGACCTATACAAAACTCTAATTAAATTCTAACAAAGACACACGACATTTCGTAAATATCTTTAAAATCAATTCCAGGTTGTTTTGAAATCTACATAGCCGAGGAAATGAGATCGGAAATAAAATCCATGAGGATATGTCTGAAAGAATGCCAAGGGTTGAAAGAAACATGGAGTCTGATGTACTATTCAGTCTGCATGATTTCTTCCAACATACAATTTTTTTACAAAAAAGAATAAAGATACCAAGTACTAACGATCCGAACCGCAAAACAAAACTCGAAATCCAAAAGGACATTTTGACGAAACATAGGTAACAGCTTATTAACTTTTCACATGAGTAAGTATTTCATAATGAAAAGTCGTATCAGGTTTCTAGAAGAGTAAGCATACCCTGAACTGATACCACTTTTCATTAAGAAATATTTACTCATTTATTGATATACTTCCTCAAATAAAAAGTTCATTAGCTGCTACCAATGTATTGTCAATGTGTTTACATGGATTTCGAGATTTGTTTTATGGTTGGGATCGTTCGTGCTTGGTTTTATTATTGGAGGATATTGCTGGCATTGATACATAATAGTTATTATAGTGTTCCTGATACATATAACAAATTCAGAACAACTGTAAGAATCATCTTCAGATATTTAAATTTGCGCTCACATTTTTTTATCTCAAGTTTACAAACTAATAAGTCTTCCTAATGAAGTTATTGAAATTTAACCAGAAGCAGATAGTTTCTATGGTGACAATACAATACAACAGTATTTGATCTGTTGTAGGTTGCTTTTATCTTTTATCAGTTTCAATTTTTTTTTTTTTGAAAATCTTTAATGCTGTAAAATGCTGTTCATTTTATGTTTCATATACAAATGTTTGTTAATAATAAAGTTCATCAACTTGACATCAGTTTTAGAGAGTGGACATAGCAAATTATAAGCCATAGCTTGACAGACATGGCAACATAATGTTTCCCTTTTAGAGAGTCTACATACCTTATAAAAATTATATTGTCTTAAGGTTTATTAGCATGGCATCTCTTTTAGAGAGTCTACGAAGCTAATAAAGTTGATTTAATATTCTATATTTATCGCGAACATGCTCTCTACTCTATTTTATATTTTCCCTGTCAGATTAATGATAATATTAAGATATTGAAGTTGGTAATTAGCTAGCTAACAGATGTATTGATAATAAACATCACCACCTCTACCAAAACACGATAAACGCTTCCGATATCTTTCTTAAAATACTACTTTTACTTTATCAACACCACAGGGAGTTTTCATATAAAACTTAATAATGAGACGTCTTGAAAGTTCTGAAGTTCAATTTGTACCGGCTTTTTCAGAAATGAAATGAATGGAGTTTTACGTCCTACTTTTCTGCACATATATGGGCTAATTGAGGACGGGCAAACGCCATGCAGTGTGCAATGAGGGAAATTTTGCCAAGACAGCAGCATTAGCCTGCTCTTATTTTCGATTTCCAACTGTCGAGGGATCTTTAACGTGCACAGCCAATAGCACACGGGACCTCGGTTTATTGTCCCATCCGAATGACTAGACGCTTTTTCGATGACAGCCCCTCCAACCTACATCACTGACAGGGGAGAACCGGGTTGAAAAATCCGAAGGTATCAATGATCTAACCGACTGTGAATAGAATATTCTTTTTCTATTTTAAATTTATGTGACCAATTAATTTGGTTAAATATTTTGAAAATAAAATTGTTTATCTGTAAACATAGACTTGATCATTTGTCTCGATAAATCTATAAAATAAATACCTAAAATATCAATATTTCTGATTCAGACATGTAGATAGTTCGTCAATATTGTGATGCCATAGATTATTAGACATCTAAGTATAGTTAATACTCAGAATCTATTTCAGAGAGTCCACATATAAAACATTGTCTTGCGTTACAGCATAAGACACCTCAGTACAACTAGGTTCATTAAAGGGATTCTAAAGAGGTTTGCTGTGGCACCAGACAGGGTATGCTTACTCTTCTAGACACCTGATACCACTTTTCATTATGAAATACTTATATACTCATGTATGATTGATATAATTCAGTTCATATTAAGATATTACCTATGTTTTGTCAAAATGTCTTTTTGGGACTTTTTGTTTTGCGGTATGGATCGTTAAAACTTTGTTTCTTTATTCTTAACTTTTTATTTGTATAGAGATATAGCTTCAATTTGCATCATTCCCCATTTTCAGTCAGGCACCAATGGTTCTTTCAATTTCTGCAGTTTTATGAAGACATAATTACACTACCAAGCAGTTCACATGGCAAAAGTCTTAGATTACATTATTCTAAGTACAGTTAGGTAATCAAAATGTATTTCTGTATTTTTCATAAAAAAAATCGGCATTCATTTACGAAAGTCCACATAAATAATATATCATATTACATCATTAGCAAATCCAGTACAGCTAAATGAATCAAAATATTTTTCAAAATCCTACTCTGCATCTATTTCAATCATTCTTTACAAACATGACGTCATTTGCTTGGATACAAGGAAATGGTGCTTGTTATGTTTGAGAGTTCGGTTCTCGATCAGAGTGTGAAAGTTTGATGACCTTGAATAAGTCATCTTTACTCATAATTCCAGTCAACCCAGCTGTTAATGGGTACGGATAATCCAGGAAAGAGCAATGCAAAGAGGACCAGCTTGGAGAAAGGATCCTCACGGAACCTAAGTTGTTATCCTTGTAAAATATAGATGTTTCTTTTCTTTCTAGCTAAATTTACATACCTATATTTCCTTCGTACATCTAGGTTTTATTAATATTTTTGTCCAGCTAAGCCTTCTACAATTCCTTTTTTCAATCAATTCCAAATCCCTTTCAGAGAGATTCTGTAAATAGCATTGTATGATTGACAAATTTACTGAGTACAAAAAGGTTAATTAAATTAATCAAACTAATCATTTAGATCAATCATCAATTATTTACTAGTTGTTTGTTTTGAACTTTCAGAAAACAAGAAAATGTCAATACTTAATGAGATCTTGGTTCTTGGAAACGAAATCTTCAAATAAAACATTATTAGCTTTGTTAAATCTCTAAAAACGATCTAAGGATTACAAATCTAAATGCCAAATGAACATTATCAGCTATGTGGACTCTCGGAAGAGCATGAAGAGAAGAACAACTGAAATACCAACTAACCAATATTAACAATTTGAAATTTCTATAAAGTTTGCAAAGTAGAAAACCTATCCTCCAAAGGCCATCATGACTCTCTAAAAAAGATGTCTACCATTCACCCAGGGTCAGTTTCACAAAATCCTAACTTTAGAAAATTTCAAGATTCCATTAATCTGAATGGTCAGTCACTAAAAATTATATTAGATATCCAATCATTGGGTTCTCAATCGGGTAGTGAAAGTCCAATGACCTTGAATAAGTCATCTTCACTCATCATTCCAGTCAACCCAGCTGTAGATGGGTGGGATAATCCTGGAAAGATCGATACAAAGAGGTTTGGTCAATGATCAGCTGGGAGAAAGTATCCTCACGGAACTTAAGTTGTTATCCTTGTAAACTATTAATGTTTCTTTCATTCAATCAAAACAAGAATTCTTGAACTCTAGACATGCCTGGTCAAACAGAAAAATAGAGATGTATAATACAGATGTCGAATCTAATTCAATATAACTTGACATTGAGGGTAACGATAAATGACCTTCAGAATGCATGAAACATGCATTTCCATAACAACCATGCTTTATTACTGGAGAGATGTATAATACAGATGTCGAATCTAATTGAATTTAACTTGACATTGAGGGTAACGATAAACGACCTTCAACATGCATGAAACATGCATTTCCATAACAACCATACTTCATTACTGGAACACTCATTAACTCCGCTAGTTTACCTAGGTTACTAACGAGATTGTCATGTTACTAAAATAAACCTCCGTATAATTTCACACCTTGTTTGTATAGAGTTATTTTTACATCTAAATTCTGTAAACATCATCAAATACAATAGAAAACAATCATAAACAATGTTTGAACTGAAATACAAGGTTAGGTAAATAAACACTTTTTACTCTAAAAACACTAAGATATATGGATATACTACTTCTGCATTTATTACATACTACGTTTCGAAACACATACAGGTAACGTTATCAAGTAAAAAATTATAAACAATACTTTTTTCTCTCATTATAGATATACTTTGTTACACTTTGTATTATTTTGTTCAACATTGTTCTACTATGTTCATCCATATAATATATGAATATAATCCAGAGTTAAATGAAACAAGGGCAAGGTTTTTAGCTTTGTGATTAAAGGGATTGCAAATTGGTTTTCTAAACTTTGTATGTGTATTGGGGTCATTGATAACATCAATTTGCGTCATTCCAATTTCCATTCTGATGTCTGTGGTTCTTGCAATTACACTAAAACTAACGTGTTTTATGACGTCACTGACAGTGATCTGCATAGATATCAATAATAGCTTTCGGTAGATCACTGGTAGTGACGTCATAACACATATACAAAGTTTAGAAAACCTCTTTAAAATCCCTTTAAGCCCTATTTATCAATATCATTTGCCCAATGTTAGAAACCAGGCCTTAGTGGAAAAATTGATCATAAATCATTTCTCAAAGTCTGTATCATGGAATTTTAAGTAAATTATCTTTGAACTGAACTGCTCTTCTTAAAATTTATAAAAAATTGTTAGAAATATTAATTAAAAACATGTTCGTTATCAAAGTTCATCAGGTAAAATAACAAATTTAATCATTTCTAAATGAAATTTGTACCAGAATCTAAAACTGATATGATCTATATGAAGAATTTTCAAGAATATTCGAACCAGGGAAGCCTGCTTAGAAAACTTCTCAAATCTGTTACTTTCAGGAATTAGAATTATTTAAAATTAACACCAATGTTTCTGGCATGTAAACTAAGATTGCTGATCTGTCTGTAAGATCCATTCTGATTCCAATCAGTTACAATGTTTTAAAGGTATGATTTTGGGGATTATGGATTGTTTCATTATATTTTAATTTTTAACTAACCGCACAAACAACTCTTTCACTAGAGGTTATGTCTACATACCTGTGCCGGTGCTTTCGTAGCATTACTTCATTGTAATGTTACAATCTACAATTCCTAAATCTTAGAATAACTCTCCAATTTCTATTTACTGATGAGTTTGCTAGGATTAAACCAACAGGTCTGGATCTCTGTTTTAGAATCTGTATCTTTAATAACGACTCTTCTATAAACAAATCTGTTTCCTGAGTTTAATATACCTTCCTAATTCAGAATCCTGATAAATAACTTTCATTTTTAAACAAAAACTTGCCAGAAAATAAAGCGATACTACCACTAAAATGAAGAAAAAATTTGATCAATAAGAGTATATATTCATCAACGATGTCCAAAGTATACAAACAGAATCAAATAAACCAATAAACCTATGTAATTTCAATGCAATAACAGGTTATCATTGAAAAACGCTTAAAACTTTAGTAATTTATTATCAATTATTGTATATATAAACATTGTTTTCTGGATTTATCAGATTATTTAGGTAATCTGTTGTCTAGTTATGCAACCAGACAAGTCCCTTGATGAATAAATACTATTGACTAAGTTTGAGAATTTAGATTTTGTGTTCATTCTAAGGTTGTATTCCTTTAAAATTCCTTTCTAATTCAGAATCCTGATAAATAACTTCATTTTTTAAAACAAAACTTGCCAGCAAATACCTTGATTGAAACTTAAATCTGCATTTTAAAACATTTTCTATATTTAGATTGACAATTAATTTAATTCAGAGACAAAAATGTGCCAACAATTATCGTAATTGAAATTTATTTCTGTACTTTTAAAAACTGCTATTTATTTCGTTTCACAGTAAGAAATACTGCCTCTTAGAATAAACGCAAAGTGTAAATTCTCAAACTTGGTCAATAAGAGTTTATATTCATCAGGGGACTTACTTGGTGGCATAACTATACAACAGATTACCTGTATAATCTGATAAATCTAAATTTTCAAACTTGGTCAATAAGAGTTTATATTCATCAGTAGACTTGCAGTCATAACTATACAACATTTTACCTGTATAATGTGATAAATTCAGAAAATAAGTTATTATCCATATAATTACAAATAATCATTCAAAAATTCTTAACAATTTCTATTTTTTGCACATGTGAAGTCGAAAGATAGTAATTGAAGTAACCTGCACTAATCAAAATAAAAAAAACATCAAAATCTGCCTTTCAATAATCAAATTGATTCAGTAAACTTACTTCACTTTTAACTCTGCAATCCTGATGATTGTTGTATATCCCAAAACACATATAGAGAGTTAAAATTGAGATCCTGTTATCAAGGGCACAAAAATAAATAATTATACATTGCATATCCAACACACAAATCAACTATGCAGGTTAAACGTACTCTAAAACAATATTTTTTGTGTATGTCCTATATTAAAAACTTTCATACCTAAATGTACATCCTACACTAATGTACATATATTTTGATGAAATGGAAGTCCTATATCAGTGAACTATTTGAGTTAAATGCACTCCAGAACAAATATTTTTTGTATATGTCCTATATAATTTAAATCCAGACGTAAATGTACATCCTACAATTGTAAATATATTTTTTGTAAACTATTTAGACAAAATGTGCGTCCTATTTCAGTGAACTATTCAGGCCGAATTCTCTAGGTTTATTTACATAAGTCATTTGAGAAGTCAATGTACTCCCACACTGCAGGGCGGCAGACATTTTAGGCCAATCACCGCAAGCAGATAATAATAAAACCGAACGATCCCAACCATAAAACAAATTTTAAAATCCATATAAACACATTGGTAATACATTGGTAGCAGATAACGAACTTTTCATTTCAGAAGTATATCAATAAATGAGTAAATATTTCATAATGAAAAGTGGTATCAGGTGTCTAGAAGAGTCAGCATACCCTGCCTGGAAGACAATATTGGCAATACATTGGTAGCATCTAATGAATGTTTCTTTTGAGGAAGTATATCAATAAATGAGTAAGTATTTCATAATGAAAAGTGGTATCAGATGTCTAGAAGAGTAAGCATACCCTGCTTGGCAGACAATATGACCGCTGGTAGGTAGACCAGTCAACTGATACAAAATGAATAGTGGTATCAGGTGTCTAGAAGAGTTAGCATACCCTGTCTGTCAGACAATATGACCGCTGGCAGGTAGACCAGTCAACTGATACAAAATGAATAGTGGTATCAGGTGTCTAGAAGAGTTAGCATACCCTGTCTGTCAGACAATATGACCGCTGGCAGGTAGACCAGTCAACTGATACAAAATGAATAGTGGTATCAGGTGTCTAGAAGAGTTAGCATACCCTGTCTGTCAGACAATATGACCGCTGGCAGGTAGACCAGTCAACTGATACAAAATGAATAGTGGTATCAGGTGTCTAGAAGAGTTAGCATACCCTGTCTGTCAGACAATATGACCGCTGGCAGGTAGACCAGTCAACTGAAATTACTGTATATTCGTACAATCTAAGGTTACAGAAATAGGAGTAGATATTCTTTTGACTTTTCTCAGTTCAAGTTATATACAGATTTAAAATAATATGAATAGTGTTTTACTCCCTGACTCCCACATTTCTAAACCTATTTGGCTAACAAGTGTCCATGCCATGAAGTGTGCAATGAGGGAAATTTTGTAGAGATATCAGCATTTATTAGCCTACTCTTATTCTCAATTTCCAACTGTCATGGGATCTTTAACGTGCACACCCTGTAGCACATGCAGCCTCAGTTTATTGTCCCATCCGAACAACTAGACGCTTTTTGCATGTTAGTACCTTTAACTTGCAAAATCACAAACAAGGGTACAAATATTAATATCCAATAAAAAGAAATCATACCTTGAATTACTTTCACCTATTCAGAGAGTCCACATGCTATTCTCATAATCACTGTCTAATATATCTCTCATTGCATCCTGATAAGCATTTTATATCAGCAACACTCTTAGTCTTATTCTGCTTCATCAGACAGTTTCAACCTTTATTCAGATATGTCTGGCTGATCAAAAGAATATATCATTTACACATAATAGTTAGAATGTTTCAAGTTTTCACCAAAGTATCAACACTCACGACCTCATAGTTCATGCTTCAAGAAACAAACCAACGTGAGGGTGAAGATTAAGGTGATCACTGTTGTAACTGAACTCCTGTCAGATACCTGAACCAATAAACTAAAGGTCAAATAATCCCATGAAAACAATTCTTCTAAATACAGTAGCCTACAGTAAAAAATAAACTTTGTGATACTATGTTTAACACATCTCACAATTACAAATGAACTCCCACCCAACATATACCTTGCTGAATTAAAAATCTAATCTCATGAACACAATTCTCTAAAAACAGTAGCCTACACCTGAACTCCACTCAAGACACCTGGCTGAATAAAGGTGAAATAATCCAATGAACACAATTCTTCTTAACAGAGTAGAAGACAAAACAAATAAATTAAACTATGTTAAAAACAGCTCACAAAATTATACCTGAACTCTCTCAAAACTGAATGAAGTTAAAGAACATATAACCCAAATAAAAATCATAAATTCTCACAAAAGTTTTAACTTAACTGTTATATCCTCAAAAATTAAATTATTGAAATTATAATGATACTCAAGTACATGTAAAAAGTGAACACAAATTTTACCTGTGCAAATACTTGGAATACTATTTGTGTTTGTAGATTGAATAATCCTATGAAATGACTGTTAATTAACTATATTTGAAATTTTACCTGAATTTCAATTCATATCCTCAAAAAACAGATATATCTCCACTCCACTCCACTATATATATAATTCAAACTCACTCATTTTGTCCTCATTATTGCACACAGGTGCAAAAAAGTAGGATGTAAAAATCCATTTCACTCATTCACTGATCCAGAATAGAGTGATAGAATATAAGAAAGTTACTGACAAAGTACAACAAAGTATAACACTGTATAACACTGTATGTATAAAACTGGGGAGAAACTAGAGTCAAATCATGAGTGTTAATTTAACTTCAACCCAATACCCAGTCATCTAATCTCAATTTTTAATCACAATTTAAAAAACTAACTTAGATACCCTATATTATACAGGGATATTGTTTACATTCACATTTACCAGTCAGATATAATGATTATCCAACCAGACATGTCTGACTAGGCTACACATTTTTATGTCTAAAGAGTAAACAAGAAATTCTGTTTCCAAAATAAATATATTCATTATGCTATTTATAAAACTTATTAAAAATCAGAAAATCTCAAATACACCTCATGAAGAAATGAAGTAGTGGTCTCAAGTCTTACCTACCACTTGCTAAAGTCTTATTCCATCTGTTTAATTCAAAAACCAATTTATTCAAAAAACAAAACATTGCCCTGATGTTCATAATCTAAAATCTGAGTAAAGTAACCAAATCTCCACACAAGTAGAAAGTTGTGATAAGTTTACAAAATAAACCAAAACAAACTTACAACTTGCAAAGTTATTTCATTTTATCATTCATTCTATAGTCTGAATCTAAAATACAAACATTGTCTTGAAGTGCATAATCCAAAAATAAACAGAGAAAGTAAAAACACTATGCAGCAAGTGATATGTGACAAAATATTATGCAGGAAAAATCTTACCACTTTAAGGTTTAATCCCATTAAATAAACACTCCAGCAAAGTCAAGCGAAAGAAATGTTGTGATATGATATAAAAATATGGTAAAAATCTTACCACTTAAAAAAGAATTTAATCCATTTGATAATACTTTAATCAAAATCCACCATGAAAATTCACTATCCATATACAAACAAAGTAAAGTGAAAGTAAAGACACCTTACAGCGAGTAGAAACTTTCGTGATATGAAAAAAAAATAGGGTAAAAACCTTACCACTTTTAAAGATTTAATCCATAAGGAATAAATGATGATATTTTAATAAAAATCCAAAATTCACTATTAAACTTAACAATCCTTCCATCCACAATCAGAGTAAAGTGAAAGTAAAAACACCTTACAGTGAGTAGAAACTTTCTTGATATGATATAAATATGATAAAAACCTTACCACTTTTAAAGATTTAATCCATAAGGAATAAATGATGATATTTTAATAAAAATCCAAAATTCACAACAAATTCACTATCCACATACAAACAGAGTAAAGTGAAAGTAAAGACACCTTACAGCGAGTAGAAACAGTAGTGATATGATACGAGACGAGAGAGAGTATTTAATATACTGTTAACTACTACAGATAATATCCTACGTTAATATCCTTCCTCCGTTATTATACACATACACGTTACACAGCAGTTCTATCTGGCAATCTAATCAATGAACACTTCACTACCAGAACTCTTAATAATAATCTTTATAGTTATATTATAGTTTCTTATATCAAGGTTTCCATGTTTACAGAGGTGTATCTTAATGTTTACAGAGTTAGGCACAATTATAGCCCAGGGGCCTTATTCTCGAAAACTTAACTAAGATAAAATCCAGGTTTTGAGAAATACAGCAATCTGATTAGACCATAGGACTACGTTCAAAATCAATTTTAGTCATTGACCAATCAGGTAACTGGAACACTAAAATCATCTTAAGTTAAGTTTTTGAGAAAATGGTCCTAGATGTGAATTAAGTTATACAGAGGTTTATCAAAGGTTTACAGATGTACATGTTAATATTAACAGAGTTAAGGACTATCAATACTATAGCCCAGATAAGCACATAAGGGTATGATCAGTGGTGTTTCGCAAAGTTTAAGCATTTTCATGCCAATACTTCTCATTGTTGAACAAAATTCTAACCACACCACTAGGTATTATTCAAAACTTTTTTCTATTAAAGGGATCGAAAGTGATTTTCGAAACTTTGTATGTGTATAGTTTTATGACGTCACTGACAGTGATTTGCATAGATATCAATTTTAACTTCCGGTAGATCAATGTCAGTGACGTCATAAAAACATGTTAGTTTTAGTGGTATTGCAAGAACCACAGATGTCGGAATAGAAATTGTGCAAATTGATGCTATCAGTGTCCCTGATACACATACAAATTTAGAAAATCACTTTACAATCCCTTTAATGTTATCAATTTAACAACCTTGTAAATATATATGGTGCACATCAGGGTACAATTCAACACATCAACACATTTATAAAGATAAATATATTCCTATTCAATTATATTGATGATTACAAACAATGGTAATATTTTTTTCTGACACATAACTTTATTTATCAATATAATAATACACAATATGATTATTTTATTCATACAGTTACTTGTTGATAAGGATAACAATATTAACTGTGTTTCCACTGACATAAAAAGCCGGCAATTAAAGCTTTTCGCGTTAGAAGTCTTTATCCATAAAAACTGTTATTTCTTTATATAACTTTGCTTATTCTGAGTTCACACCAACGTTGCTTTGATGGCACTTTAAAGCAGAGTGCAAAGCATCATTATAGCGTAAGAAAAGCTCGACTAAAACGTCAGGGTTGTTTTAAATAGATCGTTGGAAAGCTTTGAGCAAAGCGGGACATTCGGCAAGAGCGCCAACAAATTGTTTAAAAATTTTGGGCGCTCTTTCACAAATTGATGAAAGCGCCGAGAGCGTATCAAAGCTTAACAAAGCTTTTCAAAACACTGTAATGTTGTATTAGACCACTCTCGATTAATTTTTCTAAAGGGCCAAATGCATTTATTTAATAAATATAGGGGCAAAATAGACCTTAGCTAACATAGGAAGCAGAGCGTTTTAGCAGGTCACTGTTGAGGGGCCATTCACAAGGGCGCAGAGGGCCGGATTTGGCCCATGGGCCGCTATTTTAGAAGGCCTGTATTAGACACTGTAACAACACAACAAAATGTTGGTGTATACACTATAATTGTTGTTCCATTAAGTTTTGTCAATAACTCACACCAACCATTACTGGACATATTTACAATCTTTTATCAGACATTTATCTCTCGGAAAGGAATTAAGAATCCATTGTCGCCCTCATTAATTTAAGTCTTTGTTATCTAGTCTGCTAAATTTCTAATCCTTTTTTCAAAGTCTTTGTTATCTAGTCTGGTAGCTTTACACTTGTATCAAGATTTGAACTAGATTAGCTTGCTAGATAACCTTGTATATTGTTCAATCAGTCAAAATCATTCTTCAGACAGAGTTGTCTACTCCTGTGCTATATCAGCCAATCAATTTAAAACTTTGAACAAGAGTTGTCTGCTCTTGCCAATTTACCAGGCAAAATGGCCGCTTATCATGGCTGAGTCATAATGTTAGTCTTGAACATGGACAAAGGTTGAGCTGAATTGTAGATTTGGTATTTAATATTCAAGTCTTTGTTATCAAGTCTATTAAATTCATTTCGTAACATTCAAGTCTTTGTTATCCAGTCTATTAAATTCATTTCCTAACATTCAAGTATTTGTTATCCAGTCTCGTGAATTCATTTCGTAACATTCAAGTATTTGTTATCCAGTCTATTAAAGGGGACCAGTCTTCATTTTTATTGGTTGATTTGGGTCTTGAATATACTTAAGTATCCTTCAGAGGCACTAGAAATGTACAAAAATTGCATATTTCCTTCAAATATATCTTAAATTAGACATTTCTCCTTCTATTTCTATAGATGACTTTTCTATATATTGCATAGTATCGCTAATGTGTAGTAGGGCATTATAACTTTCAAATGCTAATAATTATGGATGCACATGGATTTGAAGACTCAAATTTCAATGGTGAGTTGTGATAACCAGTACTAAATTGCTGAGCTAAAAAAGTCCCTGTTTCTGAGACTTGGAAAAATCGACCCACGAAAATGAAGCCTGTGCCTCTTTAAATTCATTTCCTAACATTTAAGTCTTTGTTATCCAGTCTGGTGAATTCATTTCGTAACATTCAAGTATTTGTTATCAAGTCTATTAAATTCATTTCCTAACATTCAAGTCTTTGTTATCCAGTCTCGTGAATTCATTTCGTAACATTTAAGTCTTTGTTATCCAGTCTGGTGAATTCATTTCGAAACATTCAAGTATTTGTTATCCAGTCTATTAAATTCATTTCGTAACATTCAAGTCTTTGTTATCAAGTCTATTAAATTCATTTCCTAACATTCAAGTCTTTGTTATCCAGTCTGGTGAATTCATTTCGTAACATTTAAGTCTTTGTTATCCAGTCTGGTGAATTCATTTCGTAACATTCAAGTCTTTGTTATCAAGTCTATTAAATTCATTTCCTAACATTCAAGTCTTTGTTATCCAGTCTGGTGAATTCATTTCGTAACATTTAAGTCTTTGTTATCCAGTCTGGTGAATTCATTTCGTAACATTCAAGTCTTTGTTATCAAGTCTATTAAATTCATTTCGTAACATTCAAGTGTTTGTTATCCAGTCTGGTGAATTCATTTCGTAACATTCAAGTCTTTGTTATCAAGTCTATTAAATTCATTTCGTAACATTCAAGTGTTTGTTATCCAGTCTGGTGAATTCATTTCGTAACATTCAAGTCTTTGTTATCCAGTCTGGTGAATTCATTTCGTAACATTCAAGTCTTTGTTATCCAGTCTGTTGAATTTACTTCGTAACATTCAAGTCTTTGTTATCCAGTTTATTGAATTTACTTTGTAACATTCAAGTCTTTGTTATCAAGTCGGTTAAATTCATTTCGTAACGTTCAAGTCTTTGTTATCCAGTCTGATGAATTCTAGTGTAATCAGACAGAAATCCTATCAAAACGTACCATTATCCAGACAGTTTTTATCCGACCAATTCGGGATAATTGAAAAAAGTTGAAAGATCAATTCGTTCAGACTATCATTATATTTCTAAGATTTCTTTATTTTTTTAATCTGTTTTCTCCATACATATAGACTACTTTATAAATATTGAATTTTAGATTATATTTACGATGTTTAATAAAATAATCTCTTTTACAGAAGCACTGGCCAAGGTCAGAAGAAGACATTGTCATTCTCATTACTGAAAGTTTGATAATAGATTTCTTTATTTTTGAAATCCATTAATATTGAATTTCAGATTATATTTACAATGTTTTCTTTATTGGTACATGTATTAGGTTTAATAAAAGAATTTCTTTTACAGAAGCACTGGCCAAGGTCACAAGAAGAAATTGGTTTTCTGATTACTGAAAGTTTGATAATAGATTTCTTTATTTTTTTAATGCATTAATATTGAATTTCAGATTATATTTACAATGTTTTCTTTATTGGTACATGTATTAGGTTAAATAAAAGAATTTCTTTTACAGAAGCACTGGCCAAGGTCACAAGAAGACATTTGCATTTTTTATAACTGAAAGTTCCATAATAGACTTCTTTATGTGTATTGATATCAACATCAACAAATAAACAACGTAAAATCTACAGGAAATCTACATGATACATCAATACAAAGAAATATTTCAAGGATTATCGTCAGAGAGGCACAGCATTATCAGGCACTGACAAATTCTAAGGACACCAAACAGGTGTTATTCAAAGCAGACAGGACAAGTATAAGTATATAATGTCTAATGTGTATTGTTCCTTGATAGTACAGTAACAAACATTTCAAGGATTATCATCAGGAAGTCACAGCATTATTAAGCACTGATTAAGGCACATCTTAAATCATATGTTTAATATGGTTCCAAGCTACACAATCATATATAGAAACATTTGGCTCAACATTCGTCATTTTGTTCAAGACTATGTAATGACTCGGCCATGATAGGCAGCCATCTCTTGTTTGGGGATTAATTTTGATAGGCTGTTTTTAGCGCGAAAGAAGACAACACTTTCTGAAGAATAATTGTGATTGGTAGAACTATTATTTATTCAATATGGCGACTACCGTATAGTATAGGTAGGTTATGATCTTGCAACTAGTCTAGTTCTGAACTTAATACAAGTGATATATTTACAGACAGAAAAATTTCAAGGCCACAGGACAGGTGTTACGTACTCAAGGTCCGCAGACACAACTCGTGTATAATGTTTATAACCAGGAAGTACAAAAGCACCAGACTGATTGATCAAGCCATCATAATTACTTTTTTCTATTTTTAACATTTCATTATTTTGATCAGTTATTGTGGGACTTCAGAAACTTCGGAAACAAAAAACAATATTGACTTCCTTGTTTGTTATCGATACAGTTATAGTAATATATAAAATGATAAAAAAAAATATATTTATATTAAAAATGTAAAGAAACGACTTGAAATGTGTCAATCCTCAGACAACCCAACTATGGAGAAGCAGAGAGGCTTGCAAAAAAGATCAACAGACCCTTACCCCAATATAGACATAAATCCACATCCTTTTATTTAGGCTACTATGGGAAGATTCAGACAGACTTGAGCCATCCCCAAACTACACCCCTTCCTTTATACCCCTTTTTTCAGAAGTGATTCCAGGTAATCTGTCGAATAAATTATATACTTCAAGTGCATCATTACCTTTCCGATTCCCCTAACACACACAAGTTTAAAGAAGCATTTAGATCAGAGTACAGGGGCGGATCCAAGGGGGGCACCACCAGCTAGAGCAACCCCTTTTTGTGTCCGACTGATGTCAGGTCAGAACCCTCTTAAAATTTGCCGCAAGTGCCAGAGCCCCCCCACCTCTTGTTCTAAATCCTGGATCTGTCCCTGGAGTACCAATCCATTAACTCTTAAGATAAATCAAGATGTAAAATGAGTTTATAAATTCACAGTAAACATGGTACAGATTTTATCTTTTTTATGAAGGTTATTTATAGGTTTTCGACTCGAATTAAAACAAATTTCTTTAAATCAGCCGCATGCTTTTATATCTGGATTTCATCAACCTGCTATGTCTGCTACACATTTAGTTTAATGGAGTCTCGGAACTGTTTCTGGTAATCGTTTCCATTAATCAAAGCATTTATTACCAAGTCTGTAACATGTCTTTTTAAATGCATATCATTTTTTTGCATTTTAACCTTTCATTTAAAAAAAAAAAAGTTAAATTTTTTTTTGCGAAGTCTGCAATACGTCTTAATAATGCATATAAATTTAACCTTTTATAAAGCATATTTCTGCATCATGATCTATAAAACTTTTAATATTAAGACCCTAAATTAACAGAAAATTTTAAGTCTGCAATATGTCTTTTTAAATACAAAAGCTTTTAAATTTAAAATTGTTGTCTTTTTACGCATTTTTTTTCCCCAATAATGTTTACATCATATTCAATTTAATTCAGAATCTACACATTTTATCAAAAACTTTTAATATTTAAAAAAGTAAAAATGACATTATTGTGAAGCCTGCAACTTGTCTTTTAAATTGCAGAATTTATCATATCTTTTGTTTGTGAAAGTTTGAAGTTTGTCCAAGTCTCTGTACATTCTTGAAAACACTTTTTTTAAACAATTCTTGGAGATTTGAATTCAGTGCAGATGGGGCAAAATAAATTTTTTGACTATGTTTTTTAAAAATAAAACTGACATTATAAACATGTATATAATAAAGATAAGATATAAACCTTTAAACTATCATGAAATACAGTGAGATAAATTTTATCTTTATTTCAACAAAATGGAGAAAAAATCATCATTATTCTAATAAAAATAGATAGATATAGTCCAACACAGGTATTTACGCACATCTTGGTCTGATGTAAACAGTTTTGATTGACTTATAAATGGTTCATCTTTGTAAAATTGGATAGGAGTAACTCCCCAAAATAGGGACATTTTAAGCCAGGCCCTACACAGTTCCGACATCGCATCTAAATATCACTTCAAACGGCAGTACACAAAGCCAACAAATGAAGATTCTTGATTCAACAATATGCTCCAGCTAATATTGCTGTCAGATAAGGCGGAAAACCCCTTAATCAGAATAGTCCACAAGATCAATTCAAATCTAAATGATAACAGCTGAATGCACACGGCTTAAGTCTTCGATTCTTGGAAGGAAAATGGAGGTGAACTTTCCTACAAAATTGTTGATATAGTTTCAACCAAAGTTGACTCACGATCTGTCAAATTAAACTAATACAGTAAATCAGTTTAAGAGAATGTCTGAGATCTCGGCAATTCTCCAAGATGATTTTTTTTAGTCAAAGAAATTCCTGGGGCTAATCACGGGTTAAAAATACACAATCCAAAAATATACACAAACATATCAACTTATACATTTTCTTACTTTTTTTTTTTATATATTGTCTTTATCACCTTTTTAGCTTTTGGCAGCAGCGAGATTCCGATTGTGTGCACCAAAATGACTCTACATTTGTGTTTAATAAAAGTTTTTAGGACAAAAACCCAAAGCCAAAGTGAGAGATCAGCACATGCCAGAGCTAATATAAGGGGGTAGTTCCATTGAGAGAGATTTTCCTACAAAGCTTAATACAGGCCTTCTCAAATGTTGACCTGCGTCGCACTCAAGAGTGGCTTCACTCCATCCACTGAAACTTTATGCTCGCTATGCTAGCTAAGCTCTATTAAAGGAATACAACCTTTTAGAATGAACAAAAAATCCAAATTTTCAAATTTGGTCAATAGGAGTTATATCTTCATCAAGGGACTTGTCTGGTGGCATAACTATAAAACAGATTACCTAAATAATCTGATAAATCTAGAAAACAATGTTTAAATATAATAATTGAAAAACCCTTAATCAAATTTAAGACGTTTCATGGGTTTTTTGCATTCTGTTTGTATACTTTGGACACCGTTGATGAATATGTACTCCTATTGACCAAGTTTGAGAACTTAATTTTTTTGTTCATTCTAAGAGGTTGTATCGCTTTAATTAATTGAGAAGGCCTGGCATAAACCCTATATCAGCCTATTCTAAATCTAGAAGATTCAAGATATTAGGTGCATTAAGGGGGTAGTTCCATTGAGAGAGAAGTTCTACAAAGCATATTGTATACCAGTCTTAATAAGATAATTGTGACTTAAACCAAGACATTAGGTGCAATATAAACTACTAATTAACAAAATGTGTGTTTAATTATCACGATGTTACTAACAAATTCCACCACAGGTAGATACTTTATACAGGAAGTTCGTCTCATTCCTTGTTAATTGACTGCCTCGGGTGAATTTTATTTCCAGATGCCACAGATTTCTCTTATTCTTAAAATATTTGCTGATTTTTAAGTTCATTTTGAATTTTTTTTGTTAACTACTTGTGTCACAGATTCATTATGTAATTTTGAAAGTACTGATCATAAATGTATCAGGAGTACAAAACATCTATTCCACCTGATAATGGGATCTAGCTTCCAGTCGTTAAGTTTTATTACAATATTTCAATAACTATTTGGGTCAAAGTTTCATAAAGTAGTTATGTCCCTTAGTGGATGTAAAAAGATTCTATGACAGTTGGAAATTGTAAAAGTGTAGGAAGGTTGATGCTATGTCCTAGCAAAAAAATGGGGCTTTAGAACGTAACTTCAGTTAACATAGCAGTAAATCGGTACAGATAATCCCGGAAAGAGCCTCCAATTATTGTCCCATTCGAATGACTAGACACTTTTTCCACGTCAACCCCTCAGACTTACATGCTAAAAGAACTAACACATTTGGAACAAATAAATCTTAGTAATGTGTCAAAAATCAAAATGTCAGACAACGAAAACTTTTATCTCAGATCGTTTGCCTTCATTTCTAATTCATCTATCCCGTAATTGAATTGTCAACACTTTAGTCCATGTCTGGTCTCTCCGAACATTTCCCTTTCCTTCAGGAAATATCACCAAATGTCAACGTAAATGTTAAAGTTCGTATCCGATTGGCAACAAGATTGTGGTTGTCAAGGAGCCATTTTTACGAAGATGATTAAACTCGGAGTAATTAATGTAGCGATGTCCACCTACACAACGTGATGGCAGTCTAAATAGTTGTCAATTAAATCTTAGTTGAGAGAAGTCAATCGGAATCCAGACGCCATTGTTCAAGGGGGTGGGGTTGGCGGGTCGCGATGTTTTCCCACACAAGTTGGCAGTCTTAAAAGATGATTATTAACAGATAGCCTGCAGAAACGAGTTAATTAGAGTCAATCAGAAGCCAAACCCAATTGTTCAGGGGTGGAGGGGGGCGGATGTTGGAAGCATTGCCCCCTTGGTCCTCTTTAGCTATGGATCTAAAGTCAAATAAATAAAAGACATGACAGATTTGGGCATGAAGATGGAATTAATATACACCATGTTGTTGCCATATGGCAGATGACAAAATTCATAAAATGGATGCCTACACATTAAGTGGCAATGGTGGCACTGTATCTAAAGACCCATTTCCAAGCCAATCTGTAATTTTCTTTTTTGCCTTTTCACTCAAAGTATTATTACACAATTCTTATGTTAATATTAAAAAAAAATCTCCTAATTCTGTTTTCCAGGAAATGTTCCTTCAAATGAACTTTTACGCCATCATTTAACCTTTTCTTGGATTGATTTGACATTTACAAAGATACTTGATTTCATTCCGTTCCAGTTGGAGAGGCAAAATGGCTGCCATTTCCGTGCAGAATGTCAACTTGTCAAATAAAACGAAACTTGAGAAGGAAAACGAAAGTAAAGGAACGAACTTTATAATTACCAGAAACTTCGCGAGACACGAAGCATGATATTCAACTGTCAATCATTTCAAACTTATAGCTTATTTAACCTCAGAATATTACGCTTTCAAATTAATTCGCTCGTTACATTTGGAAAATTGTACTTTTACATCTTTATTGGATATTTCACAATCCAATTTCACAAAAATGCACTTCAAAATTGACCTTTGCAGAAATTTTTTATACAGATGTTACTGTAATCCTCAATAAAATTAAACTCAAAGCTTGTCTAACCTCAGAATATTACTCTTTCAAATTAATTTGCACTTCAAAATCAGACTATGAACAGTTAACCTTTTACGAAAAACTTAATACAGGCAATCAATTAAAATTAAACTTAGAGTTTATTAAATCTAAGAATATTGCTCTTCAAATAATTTGCTCATTATTTCTGCAAATTGTACTTTAGCATCCTATTACCCTTTTCACATAATGCATAATCCAATTTTACAAAAAAAACACTTCAAAATAAGACTAATGAAGGCAATCAAACTTCAAGGTACCAAACTTTTAGAATGTCATTTATAACTAGCTGTACTAGCTACTACTGTATTGGCACAAATGTAGTGAAAATATAATTGAATTTTCAGAAAATGGCAGAATAAATGCTTCTCCTTCAGTCTGGGATATCAGAGAAGTTTTGGAATAGAGCATAACTTGTCATCTAACAACCAACCCAACGTATTCAAAAGACCAGATTTATCTTTCGTTGCACTCACAAGAAGTTAATTTTGGGTGATGTTTCTAAAAAAAAATGAAAAAAGGGCACAAAGGGAAAACTGTACCTAACTTGTCATCTTACAATCAACCATTCTTTCGTTCCACCAACTAGAAGTTTACATAGGGGTTCCTTTTTGGAAAAAAATTAGACTGAAAAAAAGCACAAAAAACAAAACTGTACCTACCTTTCTTTTCTTCTGAAGTCTTCTCTCCATTTTCTGTCTTCTTTATTCTTCTATTTCTTATCTCCCTTTAATGTCTTGTTCATATTGGAGATTTTTGAAAATCTTTTTCACACACATGTATCACTTAAATATACCCTAATAAAGATCTTTCATGAACATTGTTCTAGAGGAATAAATGGTTACAATAGCAAAGATAAAATAATATTAAAAAAAACTCTGAAAATGCTTAAAATCAATGTAAAATCATTTAAAACATAAAAAAAATCCATCAGAAAATCTGAAAATTTCAAATCATAATTAGCAAACACAAAATACATAAATTGTTAAGTTTAAATTCTGGAAATGAAAGGTTTATTAGTTCAAATCAATCTGAAAATTTATCATACATTCTGGACAAATCTGAAATTTAAAATGTCAAAATGCCATACATTTAAAATAACTTTGCTGAAAATGTTCAAAAATTGTCATAACAATCACGAAATCATATCAAAAATATAAACAATGTCAAAACAAAATATTAGAAATGATATTGCTGAAAATATTCAAAAAATTGTCATAGCAATCAAAATTTAATATAAATGATGCAAAAGCTTCAAAAAATAAAAATTATATGATAATAAATTTTCAATTCTATGTGATTAAATTATAAAACAAACAAAATATCTGAATAATTTTTTTGAATTAATTTAATTTTTGTGACATAAAAATATAGGAATAGATAAAAAAAGGTGATTGATATGTATATTTTGAATTAAATGATATTTTTTCATGTTTTATGTATTGTATTGCATGATTAATATAATTTGAAACTGTATGTTTGCCATATTTTCAATCTGTTATGGAAGTAACCCATGCTCTTGTTTCTCAAAATGTCAATTTCACTTCAAGAGGTATCTGATTGCAAAAAAGATCCTGCGAAATAAGATTTGGTATTAAAAAAGACACTTATATCTGTGGACATTTGTATCTTTAAATTTAAAGGAAAATATCTTAAAAATGCATTAAAATGAAATGAATGTCTCGTGTAGTGTTTTTATATCGAAAAAAAATCCTGAACAGATTGTGATGTTTGAGATGCAATTGAAAATTACCAGACGTGATTGTGGTTTGTAGCCAATATAGTTTTATATCAAATCAAGAGTTACTTCCCATACAAAAGTCTGGGAATCAAGCAATTTGTTACAGACTAAGATTTCACAGATCATAAAATTTACAGATCAGATATCAAATTTAGCGTGTTAAAACATCAATGTGGTCTGTAGCCATAACAGTTTTAATCAATTCAAGAATCATTTCCCTTTATCAACAATGCCAATTTTGTTTTATATGCCAAGGAGGAATTCCTACAGGCTTAATAGCTCTTATGATGTCCTATGTGCATATTATGTGTATGTACATGTATGTTTGCATTTAAAACATAATTTCAAAAATAAGAATATTTGGTAACATGCATTTTGAGGCCATTCAAAAATTAGGTTATGTAAGAGAAGACATTGTAGACAACCCTACATAAGAACTTTGTACATCATCATTACTCCTTTGAAATTCATTATGCCTGTAACACTTTAAACCATAATCCAGACAACCCCTTTTTAGGCATTATATAAGTTTTGAATGGCCCCTTATTGTATGTATGTTGGTAGCGGTAAAAATTAAATTCAGTACTTACACCTCACTCTGCATGGAAGAATGACGGGACATCGATTTGGGTGACAGTTCATAGTCACTGTCCGACCGGTACAGAAATGATTCACGTCTCTGGGGTAGATTATTGAGTACCAGTCCCCCAGACGGACTGCCCCCTGCCTCCAACGGACTTCGACCTGGTGCTCCTCCATTCTCCACATCAAAACTGAAAAATACAACAAAAAAATCATAAATTTATGATCACTTGTTTTTGTCTGCATGTCAATTCTTTTTCAATTTCAATTAATAATCTGGGGCCTTATTCTCAAAAACTTAACTTACAATGATTTTAGTGCTCGGGTCATCTGATTGGACAATCACTAAAATTGATTTTAAATACAGCTTTATTATCAAATCAGATTACTGTATTTCTTAAAATTTGGATTTTATCTAAGTTAAGTTTTCGAGAATAAGGCCCCTAGGAGATTGAACTGAATCATTTTACAACTTGGCAGCAAATCCAAAATAGTCAAAATTTTACTTGACCCTGAGAAGGTTTCTTGTATCTTTGGCATGTAACTTAATATGGTTATATTTTGAATTTGAATTTCTGTTTCATAGAATGTTTATTTGTCAATGTCTATTATTTCAATGTTTATTGTTTTTTTGGCAGTATATTCACGTGTTGAAATTTCCTAGATTCTTTGAATGTTTCTGGAGGAAACTGTAAAGTTATAAACTTGTAAGTTTGCTTTTCCAATGTAAAGAATGTCAATATGTTATTTGTAATATATCGGGTGTCCCAATAAAAACGTCCCCAACTTTGACCGAAAGTATCTCAGCTGCTGATGATTCGATCTCTTTCAAAATTCTCACAGATTTACTTCAACATGTCCTCGTCAGACCCTGAAATTATGAAAGTCATCGAACAAAAATTGTACAAGTACTGCCCAAAACAAAATAGCATGTCAAAAAATTCAATATCAGAGCAAACTACACATTTCAACCTGTGTCTATGGTGCTTTCACCACATCGGCCACTAATATCATTCATGTTCAATCCTGAAATGCTCTCTCCGATCTCATCTTAAGATATTTTCTCCCAAAAAGCAACCTTCCTGCCTTTCAGTTCCTGTTAATCCAGTTTGTTCCACTGGTGATGGTAATGACTACGGGCAGTAAGGGATTCTCCCAAGAAACAGGTGTACTGCACTTGGGTTAGAGGGACACACTGATTAAACAGGAACTGAAATGCAGGATGGTCGCTTCTCGAGTGGTACCTTTAGATGAGATCCGTGAGAGTTTATCAGGATGAAAAATGCTTGATATTGGTTGTTGATGTGGTGAAGGCACAATGAACACAAATGCGAATATGTAATTTGCTCTGATATTGAATTTTTTTACACGCTATTTTGTTCAAGGCAGTGCTTAAACAATTTTTGTTTGATGACTTTCATAATTTCAAGGTCTAACAAGAACATGTTGAAGTAAATCTGTGAGAATTTTGAAAGAGATCGGCTCATCAGCAGCTGAGATATTTTGCGTCAAAGTTGGGGACGTTTTTTTTGGGACACCCGATATATCATGATTGTTTTTAAGACATATAGAAATAGGAAGATTACATTCAAACACTATATATCTTAATCTTTCATAATCTTTCAAAGGCATATTAGAAGCGCAGCTATAGATAAATAAAACAATTATTATGGATGGATACTTCTAGAATATTTATTACTATATATCTTAGTGTAATAATCAATTATAATGTCTCGTGTTTTTAGTTGTTATAGATGGCCAAAGCTGGGCCAGCCAAATCTTTTGATGGTGGGAGGAAGGAAAGGGGCATAGCTGAGGGCATCCCCATTAAAATGCCACTGGGGAGTGTGTGTGTGCACAAGTTATTAATTAAAACAGGAATTGTGAAATCCTCACAATATTCAATATTTTTTCTATATTCTTTTGTCTGTCGGCTTGGCACATCCTGTTATTTCTATTAAATTCTAAAAGAGTTTTTTGTTTAGAAATATATTTCTTCTCATCTTCTATTTATTTATTTTTTGTCGTCGAGTACAAATTGCCTGGGGTAAGGAAATGGTTTTAAAATTGTTTGAAACCGGTGCCCTTAAAAACATTGAGTAAACATACTTCTCAAAGATCCTTTGTCCTTGAACCATATTATTAACAGATTTTCTGTTCTGTCATCTTTATCACGCTAACCTGAAGGTCCAGGGTTCAATCCTGGCATGGGTCGAGAGGATACCTTTGGATTTTTTAACCCGGTTTCCAAGTCAGTGATGCAGGTCAAAGGGGCTGACATGGAAAAGCGTCTAGTCGTTCTGATGGGACAATAAACTGAGGCCCCGTGTGCATGGCATTTGCCCAACCTCAATTAGCCCTTATGAAAATAATATCTTATTTTACCATGGTGAAATGGGATTTACCATGGTAAAGTCCGAATTTACCATGGTAAACAAGATTTCACCATGGTAAATTCGGACTTTACCATGGTAAACAAGATTTCATTTTATTTCATTTCATTTCTCACCTTTATCAGTGACATTTCGACATTGCTTTTGGTTAACGATTTGTGATGGTGCTAATATTATAATAAAAATCAGTACAAGCAAAACTATTCGTTAGTCAAAAATCTCGTCCAGAAAATGACAAAATCGGGTGCAATAATTATATAGTAGTGGATTTCCCATACGAGAAGTACCATCAGGTGTTTCGAAAAGAGTAAGCACCATTTTCTTTGGCTTTGATTTTTGTTAAGTTTAGGCTTGAAATATTAGTTTGATTATTTCATTTAATGTTGAGCCAAACATGAAAAAGTTTTTCATAGAATTAGATTTTATCTGAACATTTTTTTAACTCTGATTACTGAGGCAGGTGTTGCTAGTTAGTTACCTGCTGAGAACACCAGTCCTATATTCAGAAAACAAACAGCTTCATAGTAAATTTTGGTTTCATCTGAACAAATTGTCGGTTTACTAAGTGTGAAAAACAACTTTTGAAAACAAAGATGCGTACAAGCAAAAAGTGATTTATGAATTGGAACAACTAATTGCAGACATCCATTTCAACTAGACATCCATTTCACGTCCCCTAATTATGTTTGAATACAGACATTACATATTACAGCCCAACTTATGGTTGGAATAAATCTGGTATTATTGGCTTGTATACCATGTTTCTCATTGTGATACATTGTTGTGAAGATTATTACCAGCTTTCCCATGCTTTATTAGAAACACCAAACATTTTATGATCTTACAGGAAATGAATTGAAGTTTTACATCCAGATTTTTTTCACTTATGAGCTAATGAGGACAAGCCACGAAGTGTGCAATGGAAATGAAATGAAATGAATGGAGTTTTACGTCCTACTTTTCTGCACTTATATGGGCAAACGCCATGCAGTGTGCAATGAGGTTAATTTTGCCAGGACAGCGGCATTAGCCTGCTTTTATTTTCGATTTCCCACTGTCGAGGGATCTTTAACGTGCACAGCCAATAGCACACGGGACCTTGGTTTATTGTCCCATCCGAAAAGTGTGCAATGGAAAGGACAGCAATAGCATCTCCTTTTGTATATTACCAATAGTAGCCTACGACTTAACTTGATCAATATTGTCAAATTAAATCAGGCTTGTTGTCTAGTCTTGACTGAAGCTTCAAAATGTTCAAAAGGTGAATTGGATCTAAAATTATGTTAATTAAATGATTAAAATTAGTAGACCTTATTTAAAAGTTCATAAAAAAAACTCAGTTGAAACCTACAGATACAGATCTAGAAAAAATCTTCAAAAAATTATCTTAAAACTTACACAAAAACATCTGAATTAGATTCCAAACGCGATTTTCTTTCTCGTAATTTCATACTTTCCTTCCAATCAGACGAGAGACTCTCTTAACACTACAAAAACACTTTACTAACACTCTAAAACACTTTGCGAACACTCCAAAAATAATTTACATTATAAACACAAAGTTTGAAGTACTGGTTTAGAATTCATAAAGTTTTAAAAAAAATACTTAATTATATCCAAAATGGGCTGTTAATTTTAAAAACTTTGAAGACAAATTAGCTCCTTCACTTAGTAAGAAACTGTTATTTTAGAAATAAACACAAAGTTTAAAAGTTGTACTGAAAAATGCATAAATTTCATCAAAATATTACACAATATAATCCAAAATATTCTGTAAACTTCCAATGAATTTAAATTTTGAAGAAAAATACTGTTCCTTCACTAAAATTCGAAACTATAATTTAAGAAAAAAAAACCACAAAACTGCATAAAGTTATTAAAAATATTATACATTTATATCCAATATATTCTGTTCACTTCCAATACTTGAAAATTTTGAAGAAAAAATGGCTCCTTCACTAAAATCCAAAACTATAATTTAAGAAAAGAAAAATAAAGGTCGTATATTTACGATATCAAATAACTACGAAGTTAAGGAAATATCATCTGAAGAACCATCAAATTGTTTTTTGACATTTAATACCCAGTCTGGAAGATCAAGTCTACAGGTGTCAGGAGTAAGGAATGACGTCAAGACATTCGATACAATATTTGTGTACATTCGGCTGAACCTTTGTAAATATTCCAGACTTATATTATACCTCTGTCCTGATAAGCAGCCATCTTGCCTAGTATATGGGCAAGAGCAGACAACTCTATCTCAAGAATTGATTTGGATTGGCTGATAAAAATGAAGGAACAGACAACTCTGTATGAAGAACGATTTTGATTGCTTGAATCGAATTCAGGAACAGACAACTCTGTCTGAAGAATGATTTTGATTGGCTGAACAGCTGATTTCAGTAAGGCAATCTTCCTATATACAAGGTTATCTAGCACGCTGGTCTAGTTCCCAAGTTGATATGAGGTTATCTAGCATGCTGGTCTAGTTCCAAGTTGATACGAGTGTATTTGTCTATATAGTCGATAAACACTAATAACCTCATTTCTCAGCATGTAGCGTGTTGGAACGCCAGTGTGTAGGAAACATGTGTTTTATATTAGACATTGACAGTAGATTAGATCTTCCAGTTATTAAGATAATGATATCAAGTCTTTTATTAATTTACCTGTAGAAGGTGTGTCTGTTTCACGATACACGAAAGAAACGCATGTTCAAAATACACATGTTGAAAACACGCATGCACCTGCATTCACACATCATAGAGGTTTATAAAATAAATATGACATACACAGTATCATTTCATCATGCATTTACCATTTTAGACCTTCAGAGAAATTTATAACTTTTCATACTAGTCCAAAAATAGTTCTGCTGACATTGCATAAAAACAAATAATTTCAGGGTCCCAGCCATCCTACTTGTTTTATTCAATTTTACTATTCAATCTGATTACTGTATTTATTTTGGTGAAGTGTTGTAAAATAAGAATGAAATTTGACAAGTATGGTGCCATGCAGGGTATGCTAACTCTTTTAGACACCCGCTACCACTTTTCATTATGAAATACTCAGTTATAGATATAATTCACCCATTAAAAGAAAATTTATTTTCAATTTCCAACTGTCGCGGGATCTTTAACATGTACAGCCAATAGCACACAGGGGAAACAGGTTGAGAAATGGGTTTGGGACAAAATTGTCCTACACCTAGAGTCGTCAATCATTAATTTATTTCTATTCCTGTATCAATTTTGGGCTTACGCAAAACAGGGACAATAGGTTGAGGAATATTCCTGAGGACTGAATTGTTATCAACCATTAATTTATCTCTATTCCTATATTAATGTGTTAGTGTATCGCAATGTAATAACGCTATGACAACATAATGACAGTATCATCCCTCGAGACAAATTCACACTGGCTACTGATTGGTCAATTATTACTATACCCATAATGCATTCCCTAGCGATTAATTTACCAGAAATAATTCCGTGACATTAATGAGATTTTGATTATGTTGGGTAGATCAGAGAAAATGAATTGTGTACTATCAAAACAGTTTCCAAATTGGAAAGTTAGCAGTTTTATTTTTATATGATATACTGTTTGGTGTCAAACCATCTGAAATCAATTTCAAATTTAGTTTTAGTACTTAATGTAGTTAAATCAGATGACTTTTTGATACTTTTGTTTTAGATTACTACTAGTGCTGGCACGATATATATCGTTGTATCGATGTGTCGCGATACAGTATGCCACGTGTATCGTATCGTGAGGTTGTGTATTGATACTTGACAATGCCTCTCATTTCGTAAAAAGTGATAATTTTTTACAAATTGGTGAATGAAATCACTATTTTTTATAACTTACTGACTGAAATTGTTAGGAAATATTTAAAAGACGTAGATATCAGAGCATTCCTTACAGCTAAATTACCAAATTTCACTTTAATAAAGCTTTAAAAAAATAGATCTTGGAACTTTGAAGATGAATTTTTTAATTTGTGTCCCTTTATCCCATATCGCGATATGACCTTTGAATCGCGATGCGTATCATATCGAGGCATGATTGGCAATACCCGGCTCTAATTACTACAGAGTTTTAATTGCAAGATATTATTTTTCAATTTGTACCAGGTATCTTATAGCATTTTAGAATCGAACTTAATATCCTATTGAAATGAGTTTCCAATTACTTTTCTAAATAACTCATAATTATTAGAGTTTTTCCTTTAATTTCCAATGCAACTTGATTTTGTTTTAAAAGGGGTGTCTAATTGCATTTTCAAGTCATAGTATAATTAAGAATTTCGTTAATTAAGCGAAGTTTTTTCCAAATCCAAACAAACAAAGCTAAGTTTTTCTAACATCAGACAAACATATCGTTAGCTTTAGTTAATTTGTGCTACAACATTAGAAAATAATAACGAACGTAAATGATAGATATATATTTAATATCGCGATATACAGTTTGATAATGGACCACTAATTAATAATCTATCGAACGTTTGTTATTAATTTTACTTCGTTAATATTTCCTGAATATCAGCTTTATAAATAATTAATTTTTATTTTCAGTATTTTTGTAATTTATTAGATTTGATAGTTGATATCTACTTTTCCACACTTGCCTGGTAAATTGATATATCTTGATTTTTTTCATATAAATTGGATATCAGGTTAAAATAATACTGGAAGTCTTAGAAGACATAAGATTTGAACGACATGTAGAAGCAAGGAACACATATAAAAAAACACAAGACAATATTATGGAATATAACACACTTCTTTAATACATTTAGGCATATAACGTTTCAACATAATATACACGTGTCGTCATCAGATGAAGTCATCTTAGAAGACAATGAAATGTAATGATGCTTTACGCTATGCAGTGTGTAATGAGGGAAATACTGCCAGGACAGTGTTATAAGCCTTCTCTTATTTCTGATTTTCAACTGTACAGTGCCTATTTAAATTTATTAAATCTAAAATATAAAGCCAATGTCTTAGAAATTACTTTGTTTAGTCCTTGCAAAATCAGTAAGTCAATCGAAGACTACCTAGCAGGTTATGCTTACTATTCTAGACACCTGATACCACTTTTCATTATGTAATATTTACTCATTTAATGATATACTTCCTCTAATGAAAAGCTCATTAGTTGCAACTAATATATTTCCAATGTGTTTACATGGATTTTGAGATTCGTTTTACAGTTGGGATCGTTCTTGATTGGGTTTGATAAAAAATAAGGGCATGAAACCTCATTCTTTTGAAATTATATATCTTGACAATCAAAAATCTCGTCTAGAGAATGAAAAAGAAGAGAGTAATAACTGTATAGTAGTGGATTTCCAAATAGAGAAGTACCATCAGGTGTTTCAAAAGAAATAATGATAACAAAATTTCCTACGTGTCAAAAAAACACTTTAACCTCCAATCCACAAACAGAATGACCTAAAATGTTTTTTGTCTGTGGGGTGAGAAATTAATGAAAATAAATATTTGTTTAACATTGTGATATATCCCTAGGAGTTAAAATATCTATCGATTTTTATCTTTTGTTACTAGAGATATACTAACTTTAGTCTAATTATTTCAGATATTGTCACATCCTTTATCATTTCACTCTAATCGTTTAGCATTTTTTCATCGAAGGATTGATTTTCATAGATTACATAGGTAGGAAATAAACGTGTGAACATATGTTTGTGCTTTCATTATTTATCATAAGTTTCATTGATTCCATGGGTTAATTAAGCTAGATTTGAATTTTGAACATGAACACCAATGTTTATTGGCTTTACATAACATGTGTGTTACAGCAGTAAATGTTGTGCCCAAATTAGCACCGCCCAATAAAAAAGAAAGAGATATTGCTCCATGCTACTTCAGCACTGCAGAGCAAGAGATGCCAAAAAAATTTAAAGCACTGGCACCCTAGATTTTAATTAATGGCTTACTTTGTAGCCCTCTGAGGAGCGTTTAACGCACCAAATACAGTACCCAAATAAAGGTAATCAAAAGCCCTGCTACTATTTATAAAGCCTTATTATTTCATGATTTTGAAAGTAGACAACCTAACAACATGGGGTGTCTGTTCACAAGATGTCTCGTCAAGTGTTAAATAATAATGAGTGAAGTTCTCAGAGATTTTAATGAAGAAATATTTACGAAAGTTCAAGATCTGTCAATCTTGATGTCCTTAAAAAAAATCTATTAACCTAAAAATCAATAAAAAACAAGAGTGTTGACTGGGTGTTGATTTTCTTCAAGAAAAAAAATTCAAATGCCACAGCCAGTGCTGTTATTGGTTAAAAGTCATTTTTCAATTCTATCAAGACAGAAAAAAGAGAGAGTTTCAAATGTGGTCTGAGGGTTGACAAAGTTTCATTTTTCATCCCCTCTCATAAGTACCCCCGTTCGGCTCAACCTTTGTCATTTTGTTAAAGACTAAATAATGACTCGACCATGATGGGCGGTCATCTTGCCCGGTAAATATCTAGTAAGCTGATCTAATGCCGAAGTTGATACGAGTGATTAGCACCCTTAAATCAATAAATAAGAAAATATTTAGTACCTTTTTCTGAAGAGATCAAGTCTAATTGACCTTTGCCGTGATCCAGACATGAATGTTTTCCGATGACGTTGCCCTTGTCCTTGACCTTGAAATGTGCTCGACATTTCCACATTGGACATGGAACGATGAGCTAACATAATTCCAGATCCTCGTAAGTGTGAGGTCGTATCCGTGGAAACCTCTTCCATAATTCCCTCCGTGGAGGCAGACGACACTATATTATGTTCCATGGAACTGAATCCTCGTTTATTGAGATCCATCTCCGACCCAAATCCCCGATCCTTCAACGGACTCGGGGTCACTATTATCGGTCTTTGTCTCACTAATTTTGAAGATTTCGATTTGGATCCATCTAATCCAGAAAGGACTAAATTCGATCGTAAATACTTTGAATCATTCGAAGGCTTTTTGGTAGTTGGTAATTGTAAGAATTTTGACGAAACACGTTCACTTGATGTCTCGGAACTTTCCTTAATATTGGAATAAGACGACGACATTCTTTGTGATCCACATTGACTGGATTTCTTTCCAAATAAGGAAGTTGTTTTGTCGGTAGATTCAGAAGGAAATGCACTATGGGAACTTAAACTTGATGTTGATCTCGTCAAATTATCTGAATCCGTAAATCGCGATTTTAACCTTCCACTTGCAGATAACACATCAGTTTTGAAATTTTCATCTGACGAACTCAGATTCGCCCGCGTTTCACAGATTAAATCCTTCGACAATTTCCCAAATGGTACGTCGGCATCTGTGTCGAAACTAAACTGTCCAAAAACTTCTCGTTTTGAATTCAATTTTTTATCCTTGATACTGAAATTCACATCTGGATTTGTGTCCTTTTTGTCACGAAAACCAATTTGCGTTGAGTTTACCAGATCTGCTTTGTGAAAACTTGTAGCTCGGTTCCCAAAAGATTTTGATTGATCACGAGATGTCAAACTCTCCCAGCTTTTCTTAAACTCATCTTCAAAGAAACTTCCCGACATTTTGATTAATAAATGTTAAAGGTAGAAGTCGGAAGATTACTGAAAGTCTTAGAGTAAATACTGTGAAGACAACAGACGTGTAATCTCGTAATGGTAGGAGATATTTTTAGCCTCTCAGCCACTCTTTTAAACAATTGGCGGAAAACAGAACTAATAGTACAAGTAGTTTAAAGTGGCTATGTCTAAGTAGGTCTACACTGTTTGGTATACCAATATATACTCTTTCTTTAAAGAGACTGGCTCTATTTTTAACTCTTTTAAACAGTTAGTTGATAACACAAGTAGATCAAAAGGGCTGTCTTTAGTACACTTACTATTTGGTATACTAATATATACTATTTTTTTTCCATTTTTTTGTATCAGCATTTAAGATGATTAACTTTTTAAAACAGTTAGCTGATAACACAAACACAAGTTGTTTAAAAAGGCTATCTCTGTCAGAAAACCTTTAAACAATTTCCAGAAAACACAAACAGTAACACAACTATTTAAAGAGGTTATCTCTACAAACACTTATAATCCCGGAAAAGCACTATTTCAAACTTTAAAGTGCACTTATACATAAAACAACCGTATTACAACTTATAAAATTATAAAAACAAAATTTCACATAAATTGTTAAATAATTCCAATCCAAGTGAATTCCAAGACACAGAGCTAAGGCTGTTTTAAAATCCATTAATCCATTTTCTTTAAGACACTATAAAGTTTACAACTGCAGTAAAACATATCCATTGTGCACAAAAATTCTATGAAACGATATTCCACAAAATCTTGATTTTGTTTTACATAATCCTTAGAAGACACTTTGAAAGCAGTTTCTGATTTTACCAGTAAAACATATCCATTACACAAGAAAATAAAAAAAATTTTCACACAATAATTCCAATTTTAGTTATTTTCTAAGATGTAAAGCTAAAAGTCTGTTTTGAATGGATGAAATGAAGTTTAAAGTCCTGCTTATCTGCCCCTGTGGGCTAATGTTGATTTGTAAACTTTGTTTTAAGCCAGCAGTTTTTTATGTTAAGTTATAAAATATCCGCTGCACAAAAAATTCTGTCAAGAGAGAATTATTCCAAGTCTAAGTAGTCTCTTTAAATGACCAGCTGAGTTCCTGTTTCTCCAAGACAATAATTCCTGTTAGTCTAAGACAATAATTCCTCTCCACTTGTCAGGAATTGAACGACCTTTCAACTTTCCCACTGGTCATTTTCCTTCCTTCGCTGTTAACTTGTTAGTTCTACACACAATTTATTTCTCTGTCTGGCAGCCAACTAGCAATTAAAGTTTACTATTTATCAGAAGTGTTCTCTATGACCTTTGACATTTGAACTTTGACATTTAAACTTTGACTACCTGTAAGAAAATATCTAATTTAAAAAAAATGTTGTAATCCTATTCAAGTAAAGATCTCAAATTTAAATTTAATCGAAAAATGTCGACAATTGAATGATCTGTCTGTGTTTTGGATTTCATCATTTTTCTGAACTATTACCACCAATATTATCATGCCTTATCTTTTTATTTTAAAACATACTAACTGAACTAAATTTATCCGTTTTTAACACTATGAAATATATAATTAGATCTATCTTCCAAACCTAGGCCCTTCTCATAAAAAATGAAACATTTATCAAATATATTAACTAAACTAAATTTACCAACACTAAGAAATATATAGATCTACAATTGAATGATCTGTCTATGATTTGGATTTCATCATTTTTCTGAACTATTACCACCAATACTATCATGCCTCTTTTTTATTTCAAAACATACTAACTGAACTAAACCTTATCAACACTTAGTAACACTAAGGAACATTTATAATTTTAGCTTCCTGACAAAGGCTAATAAAAACATTTAACAAATAATAAATTTATTAACACTAAGAAATATATAGATCTAGCTTCCAAACCAAGGCCCTTCTAATAAATAATGTAACACTTATTAAATAAACTAACTGATCTAAATTTATTAACACTAAGAAACATATAGATCTAGCTTCCAAACCTAGGACCTTCTAATAAATAATGTAACACTTATTAAATAAACTAACTGATCTAAATTTACCAACACTAGTCCCTTCTTACAGATAATGTAACATTTCTGAAATAAACTATACTAAGAAATATATAGATACAGCTTTCTGAATATAGCCCAGCCATTTTTTTTGGAAAGTTATTTTGATATCACCTTGCCAATGACTTCTAACTATCAGAGATTCTATATACATGTAACAACAGTGAGGTTACAGATGTAATCCTCCAGCTGTTAACTTATTTACCAGTCTTGTCTGACTAGAGCTCCAAAATAGCTGACCTTACACCAACAATTTGATCTATAGGACAATTTCTTTACATGTATCAACAGTGAGGTTACAGATGTAATCCTCCAGCTGTTAACTTATTTATATTTACCAGTCTTGTCTGACTAGAGCTCTAAAATAGCTAACTTTACTCCAACAATTTGATCTATAGGACCATTTTTAAACCAAATTTTCAAGATTATCTATGAATCTTTAATGAAGATTGGTACTAAAGTTTAATCAACAGGTCAAATTTTCCAGTAAGAAAATCTTACCCCACAGCCATGGTATATATCATAAAAATTCCATATACCTGGGCCCCCATCCACGAAAATGTTTGTCTTGAAGAAGATAATTTCCAAGATCAAACTCAACATTTTTGATAAATTAATTTTTTTAACATTTTTTGTGGAACCCAGCGCCTAGGAAATCCTATGAATAGCCCAGATGGAGTAGCAAGTTTGATCACCATCTGCTAAGCTAGGTAGTTAGGTGCAGTGGGTTCGAAACCCCCTCAAGGTAAGAAAATTTCTGATGCCATGACCAGTGCTTTTGAGCGTCGATTTAGGAGCAGCTTTCACCCCCTATTATTAGTTTATATATCAGCACATAGGTTACAGACGTCATCAAGTGTTTTGGTATTTTCTAGAAGAAACAACTGGTGGATTATTTCAACCCAGAAAGAAAACAATGGCTGACAGGAAGACCAGAACTGGATACAGGTGGCTAACTTAGTACATTAACTGTTTAGAAAATTACTTCCACAAGTTAACAACACGATTAGGCCACAAATTATATGTAGTTAGGAATATTTAATACCTTAATGACCCAACGAGGTGTTAAACCAGGCCTTCTCAAATTGCGGCACACAGCACCCTTGAGAATGGCCTCTCAAGTGTGACCCCTTCTGATCAAACGCTATGCTAACTAAGCTCTATTTGGCCCTTTTATTTTTTCATAAAATGTATTGGCCTGGGCTAGACATTTCACCAGAAAAAATATTAAAATAAAGTGTTTAAATGCATTTGGCAGTTGATATTCGACACAGCTTCATGGAACATGACTATATCAAAAACTGGAAATTGCTAGAAAGATTAGAACTAAACGATCTAATGAGGTGCTCGACATTTTACAAGACCAGAAAAATTATTAAATAAAGTGTTGAAATGGTATAAAGCAATTGATATTCGATGTAAAGACACAGTTTCATGGAACATGAGAGCAGAATCATGATTATATCAAAACTGGAAATTGCTAGAAAGATAAGAACTAAACAATCTAATGAGGTGCTCGACATTTCACAATATCATTTTATTGAAAATAAGTCTTTAAATTGCCTATTTATAGATGTCGAGACACAACTTAATGGAACATGTACCTGAGGATGAGGGGAGAAACGTCACAAACGAGATACCGCTTGAAAGAATTAAAACCTAAAGACAAGGTGCTACACATTTCACAAGACCAGAATTATTATTAAATAAAGTGTTGAAATGGTATAAAGCAATTGATATCACGATGTAAAGACACAACTTTAAGGAACATGAACCTGAAGATGAAGGGAGAAACATCACAAACTCGATATTGCTTGAAAGAATTAAAACCCAACAATTTAACTTTTCTTTGGAAGAAAGTGAGATCTAGTAACTAGAAGACTGAATGACTGAAGGTGCCAGCTTTTTCACAAGACCTGATCAGTTATTAAAATAGTGTGTTTAAATGACATTTAGCATTTGTAAATTACATCTTTATGGAACATGTACCATATGTTTCCTGGATTATCTGTAGCCATTTGGGAAGCTGGGGTCAACTGGAATAATAAGGAAAGATAGCTTATCCAGTACCCATTTACAGCTTGGCTGGAATTATGAAAAGATGGCTTATTCAAGGTCATCAGACTTTCACAGACTATGCTAGAATGACAACTTCTAGATTATAGACAAATTATAATATTCAATCAACTTCTTAGTAATATATCAAATATCTACAATAAGACATCATATTAAAAGTGCATCCATTATCAAACTGACAAGTCTCTTATCTTCAACACTCGAACCCTGCTGTGAATTTCAATTACAGCTTCAAAATCAAAGGCTTTGTGAAAATCACTAAAGTCATTCTTGTCATATCGTTTCATCCTTAACACGCGATTCCGAGTAAAAATGAGTATATGAACCACGTAATGGATGCCCCCAGGCCAGAATAATGATCTAAAACTTCACGAAGGTTTGAATTTTAAAAAATAAATCCAATTATCCTAGTTGATATTTTTGTATCTAATTCGTATTATAAGAACTAGTCCATATTCAACAGCCCCTGGGGCCTTATTCTTGAAAACTTAACTAAGATAAAATCCAGATTTTAAGAAATGAACTGCATATCCTTAAAACATTAATTGATATACTTCCTCAAATGAAAAGTTCACTAGCTGCTACCAATATATTGCCAATGTGTTTACATGGATTTCAAGATTTTAGACACCTTATACCACTTTTCATTATGAAATATTTACTCATTAATTGATATACTTCCTCATATAAAAAGTTAATTATCTGCTACCAATGTACTACCAATGTGTTAACATGGATTTCAAGATTTGTTTTACAGTTGGGATCGTTCGTGCTTGGGTTTTATTATTGATGCAAAACCATGTAACAAGAGAATAAAATGCTCTTTTAGCCTAAACTGATCTTGTTTTTAAACCTTTTAAGAAGTTGAATCCAATAAGTGGAACATGAACACAATAACAACGCCAGAAATAACCTCAATCGAAGCTGCGAGAGTTCCAGTCCAATAATCCAATAATTCTCGTAAACTGAACTAGAATCGAAAAGCTCAAGAGTTTTAATCCAATAGTCTAGAACTTAAATAACAAACATTTTAAAATTTATAAGTTCCTTTTAAAGAAGATCTGACACAAATACACAATACCTGCAGTTATATACTGTTTCCAGTTCTATAAAGCTGAGGACAAAAACCCAAAGCAATCAGAACACAAAGATATTTTAAAACACAATTAGGTGAATTTTAATATTTAAAGTCAATCACTATGACACAATTCTTGTTACATACCAAATCAGAAAACATGACAACTGATCCAAAACTGTCTCCAATCTTGACAGAGCTCAAACACACAATAACTTAATCACTGGTTTTACATTAAAATATAAAAGCACTCAACGGTTTTTTTGTAATACTATCCACAAAATCCTCCCGAAAGTAAGAAAGACCTTGATGCTTTGGCCACTGCCTCCAAGAGTCAATACAGTGTTGGCATTCAAATAACATACACACAGCTTTCAATAGCTAACTAACACAAAACAAAATAATTTTAAGGCTTTAAAATGAGTTCAGATACACTTCAAGGTAAGAAAGACTGATGCCTTGGGCAGTGCTTCCAACAGTCAACACAGAGTTGGCTTTCAACCCCTTCAACTAGCATACACACACAGCTTTCAATACCTAACTTCCAAGCACAAACAAAATAATTCTAAGCGTTTAAAATCTCACCACTCTCCAATACATTGAAGAGTGAGAATAGGTAAAACAATGGTTCTATATATAATCTAAAATCAATAAATTATTATTTTTACTGTAGTTCATATAAAATTCATTACTCTAAACCTTCAGGCACAAATTGACATGATTCTCAACTTTCAATATTTTAATTCTTTCAGTTCAGGTAGAAAATAGATAACTCAGAACATTGGTGTGTTCTAACAAAAAAATACCTTTACTCAGTAATTTCAAACAAAAAAATAAATCTGATTTGTAATTTCCACGATCACAAAACTTGCCAATTAGAAAATGAACATTACTCAGTTGAGAATGGACAGTTTTTTCATTCCAGTGAACACAAAAAAATATCTTAATCCAGACTTTCCAGCACTAATCAGCACTGTTCCTGTTTGGAAACAAATTCACAAAACTTGCATGAAAATAGATTGTTTTTTTACATTATCTTTCACTTGGATCTTTCCTGGACAAATTATCACACATTTTAGCCGTCAAGAAGTAGCTGTTTTAGTTGTTGTCTCACAAAATAATCTTACTTACAAAATTCAGATTGTAACGATGCTTAATCTGCAAGGTTTTGAAACTTTATAGTTCTGATAGAACAATGAACAAATTTAACTATATTCAACACTGTGGTTTGTTCTTGTTTGTTGTTCACATACAAAAAACATTTAACCGCAATTTTCCAGCACGAATGAACACAATCTGAGCTTTCACAACTTTTTTTCCAATTCAGTTAGCTACAATATAAATTCTTGTTGCCTTTAAAGAAAAAAAAAACAAAGTAGGCCTACACTACCGAATCTTCAAGGTTTCAAAACTTTCCAGTTCTGGCAGAAAATGAACACAATGTATACCAGGACATGACACTGGTTCTACTTGAGATATAAAATCACCCTAATACACCAACTGGTAGACATAAACTCCCCAAGTTTTATAAACACAATACATAAATAAATAACAAACATATGGTTTTCTCGACTTTTCTAAATTATGTCAAAATTTTATAAAATATAAAGTACATTGTTAAGGTTTCCTTTAAAGAGGGAGAGTGTACTAGCATTTTTAAACAAAAATTGTGACCAAGATCTAGCGTCATAAAAAAAGATATCTATATTTTACAAGGATAACAACAAAGTTTCCCATGATGATCCTTTCTTACAGCCTTGGCCAAACCTTTTGGCATTGATCTTACAAGGGGAACAATTTAGATTCATAAGGATCCTTTCTCCCCCAAAGCTGGTCCTCGATGCAACCAAACATCTTGGCATTGATCTCTCCCAGATGATCTGTACCCATTTACAGTCAGTGACTACTAACAAATTTAAGAAACAATGAACTCTGTCTTTATTCTCAATATTGAAATAACCAAATATAATTTTACAATTTTAACCCAAAAAATTGGTGCAGAAGGAACAACATGATTTTATTTTACAATTTTGACCAAGCAAATTCCAAAATCCCCTTTAAACTAATCTGAAAGTTTTTCTTACAATCTGGAAAGTTAGAAACATGCGTGATTGGCTTGTTTTTAATGTCAGGGAGAAATACGTTTGGCATTTCCTAGAAGTGGAATGGCGGAAATGTTTAGGAGGACACGTCTAGTACTGTATTTGTCAACTTGACTTTTAGACGTTTTACTTTTCCTACTTAGTTTATGTCTGGTTATTTTTCGACCGATACGATTTTGGGGTGTATAGGGCCAATGGCTACAAGCTGCTAAGAAATTCACATAACATTAATTCACAATTTTGTAACTTGCAATGTGTTGCAATGTCTGGCAGCAAGGTCATGGTGTCAAAGAGGCAAATATTGCCAAATATGCCTCACTTTTGAAACATTTCTCAAAATTTAGAAGTGTATTTTTCTTTAATAAGGAATAGAACATTCATCTGCATCCACCTTTGACTCATTTTAACATGGATTATGCTACAGCAGATCACAGACCCAACAAAACAATGACCACATTTAAAAGAGCCCCTTTTTTCAATTCTGTATTGAAAATTCACCAACATGTGACTTTTTATGACTTGCATCTTCGCTGATTTGTTTGGCCGGGCGTGAGTTGGTCTGATTGTGTACCCTAATGTTGACCTATATAAAAGTGGCGGGTGTCGCATGCGAAGCAGACCATGCTTACAATTTTTGAAACACCTGGTGGTCCACTACTATACAACTATTTTGGATGCGATTTTGATTAACGGAATTTGTTTTCCTTGTACAGATTTTTATACGCCCACATGAAATGGGGGGCGTATATTGTCGTCACCCATGTCCGTCCGTCCGTCGGTCCGTCCGTCCGTCCGTCGGTCCGTCCGTCCACAATTGCTCGTAAACACTCTACAGGTCACAATTCTTGACGGATTTTGACAAAACTTAATGGTAATGTTTATTTCCGCCCAAGGATGAACCCTATTGAAAATCAGCAAAATCGGAAAATATTTACTATGAATTATTGCCCTTGTTCTTAAAAACGCGTTCGATTTTTGGCTCGTAAACACTCTACAGATCACAATTCTTGACGGATTTTGACGAAACTCAATGGTAATGTTTATTACCGCCCAAGGATGAACCCTATTGAAAATAAGCAAAATCGGAAAATATTTACTATGAATTATTGCCCTTGTTCTTAAAAACGCGTTCGATTTTTGGCTCGTAAACACTCTACAGATCACAATTCTTGACCGATTTTGACGAAACTTAATGGTAATGTTTATTACCGCCCAAGGATGAACCCTATTGAAAATAAGCAAAATCGGAAAATATTTACTATGAATTATTGCCCTTGTTCTTCAAAACACGTTCGATTTTTAGCCACAATTCGTTACAGATTTTGACGAAACTTACTGATAATGTTTATTACCACTCGAAGATAAACCCTATTGAAAATCAACTAAATTGAAAAATATTTATCATGAATTATTGCCCTTGTTCTTGAAAACGCGTTCGATTTTTTGCTTGTAAACACTCTACTGGTCACATTTCTTAACAGATTTTGATGAAACTTGTTGGTAATGTTTATCACCACCCAAGCATGAACTGTATTGAAAATCAGCAAAATCGAAAAATATTTACCATGAATTATTGTTGTTCTTGAAAGCGCGTTTGATTTTTGGCTCGTAAACACTCTACAGATCACAATTCTTGACGGATTTTGATGAAACATACTGATAATGTTTATTACCACCCAAGGATCAATCTAATTAGATTACATTTCGTTTCGGTTATTTTTTGATTGTCAACTCCATGTAATCTAAAGACTTGTATAAGGAGGTCATCTTCTGGTTACGAATAAGCTATTTATAGCACGTGCCACCCCTCTGCCAATCAGAACACCGTTTATATTTGAATATTTTGTATTGCGTCATAATTTTCCCACAATGCATATCAATGCATAGACCCGCGATCTTGAAGGTAGTTTTTGATTGGCTGAAATTTTCGTCACTTGAAGATGACCTCCTTATACAAGTCTTTAGATTACATGGAGTCGACAATCAAAAAATAACGAAACGAAATGTAATATAATTTTAATTAGATTGCCCAAGGATGATACCTATTGAAAATCAGCAAAATAAAAAAATATTTACTATGAATTATTGCTCTTGTTCTTGAAAACATGTTGAATTTTTAGCTCATAAACACTACAGGATAATACTGGACAGATTTTGAAGAAACTTGATCTGAATGTTCTGAATCACTTTTGTTGTAACTGTCAAATATATTTGTTTAAAGTCAAAGCCAGTGGCCCAGTGGGCGTATATTACCTTGCCTGGCAAGCTATGTTTATTTACATGGATTAAAATGCAATATTGAGTCATCAAATTGAGATTTCTGAGATCACAAGCAAGTGCTAATTAATGGAACTACCAGTTTGTAATAAAGATATTATTATTATGATAATTATCATCTATTTGATATCTTTCCTAGCTAGTACTATACTCGACCTTGAGTCGTCTCATCTCCTATTCTTAATGAACTTTGTACTAATTAGCAAGTCCTATTATTACAATCCCTTAACAATCTGAAACAGCAATAATATAGGATCTACAGAAGCCATACTCTAAGGTACAGTAAATCTGTGGCTCAGTGAGTAAGATGATTTTATGAACAACTAAAGTATTATTATTACAATTTGTGACAATCTGAGGAATAAACAATAACATAGGATCTACCCAAGTCTTATTATAAAGTAGGCCTACAATATATCAGCAACTCATTTCTGACATAGAAAGTTATCAAGGGTTTGAACTTTGCTCAGGTCCAAGAGTTTTTTCTGTTTTTGATTAATTCAAATTCGGGTTTGGCAAAATGAAACCTTCAGAATCACACCTCTGCACTAGTAATTGATCTCCAGAGTACCTAAGAATTTTCCGACATTATTTAGTACCGACTGTGCCCATAATAAAACCAAAGCACCAACGATCCCAATTGTAAAACAAATCTTGAAATCCATGTTAACACATTGCCAATATTTTGTTAGCAGCTAATGAACAAGTATATGTTCATGGCACGTGTAAACATTCACATCAGTTGAAATTTTAACATAAAATCATAATCCAAATACATAAAAAACAAACCAGGCCTGCACAAATCAAACTTGCTTTCTCATATATCTACAGAAGTTCACATCAATGGTTTATAAATCTATCTGCATGTAATAAACAGCGAACCAATTATCACTTGTAATAGTATAGATATCAGATAATCAACTGACTGATGGAAATAAAACAACAATTATTGAGTTACGCGGTGAGTTATTGCTGATATTACATGCTTGATATTACACAGTTGCTATCCAATATGGCCCAGTTGATTATAATGGTTAATATTACCCAGTTGCTATACAATATGGCCAGTTGATTATAATGGTTAATATTACCCAGTTGCTATCCAAAATTGACCCAGTTGATTATAATGGTTAATATTACCCAGTTGCTATACAATATGGCCCTGTTGATTATAATGGTTAATATTACCCAGTTGCTATCCAATATTGCCCTGTTGATTATAATGGTTAATATTACCCAGTTGCCATCCAATATGGCCCAGTTGATTATAATGGTTGATATTACCCAGTTGCCATCCAATATGGCCCAGTTGATTATAATGGTTAATATTACCCAGTTGCTATCCAATATGGCCCTGTTGATTATAATGGTTAATATTACCCAGTTGCCATCCAATATGGCCCTGTTGATTATAATGGTTAATATTACCCAGTTGCCATCCAATATGGCCCAGTTGATTATAATGGTTGATATTACCCAGTTGCCATCCAATATGGCCCAGTTGATTATAATGGTTAATATTACCCAGTTGCTATCCAATATGGCCCAGTTGATTATAATGGTTAATATTACCCAGTTGCTATCCAATATGGCCCTGTTGATTATAATAGTTAATATTACCCAGTTGCTATCCAATATGTCCCAGTTGATTATAATGGTTAATATTACACAGTTGCTATCCAATATGGCCCAGTTGATTATAATAGTTAATATTACCCAGTTGCTATCCAATATGGCCCAGTTGATTATAATGGTTAATATTACCCAGTTGCTATCCAATATGGCCCAGTTGATTATAATGGTTAATATTACACAGTTGCTATCCAATATGGCCCTGTTGATTATAATGGTTAATATTACACAGTTGCTATCCAATATGGCCCTGTTGATTATAATGGTTAATATTACACAGTTGCTATCCAATATGGCCCTGTTGATTATAATGGTTAATATTACACAGTTGCTATCCAATATGGCCCAGTTGATTATAATGGTTAATATTACACAGTTGCTATCCAATATGGCCCTGTTGATTATAATGGTTAATATTACCCAGTTGCTATCCAATATGGCCCTGTTGATTATAATGGTTAATATTACACAGTTGCTATCCAATATGGCCCTGTTGATTATAATGGTTAATATTACACAGTTGCTATCCAATATGGCCCTGTTGATTATAATGGTTAATATTACACAGTTGCTATCCAATATGGCCCTGTTGATTATAATGGTTAATATTACCCAGTTGCTATCCAATATGGCCCTGTTGATTATAATGGTTAATATTACACAGTTGCTATCCAATATGGCCCTGTTGATTATAATGGTTAATATTACACAGTTGCTATCCAATATGGCCCTGTTGATTATAATGGTTAATATTACCCAGTTGCTATCCAATATGGCCCTGTTGATTATAATGGTTAATATTACACAGTTGCCATCCAATATGGCCCTGTTGATTATAATGGTTAATATTACCCAGTTGCCATCCAATATGGCCCTGTTGATTAATATAATGGTTAATATTACACAGTTGCCATCCAATATGGCCCAGTTGATTATAATGGTTAATACTGTTGATTATAATGGTTAATATTACACAGTTGCTATCCAATATTGCCCTGTTGATTATAATGGTTAATATTACCCAGTTGCCAAACAATATGGCACAGTTGATTATAATGGTTAATATTACCCAGTTACTATCCAATATGGCCCAGTTGATTATAATGGTTAATATTACCCAGTTGCTATACAATATTGCCCTGTTGATTATAATGGTTAATATTACACAGTTGCCATCCAATATGGCCCAGTTGATTATAATGGTTAATATTACACAGTTGCCATCCAATATGGCCCTGTTGATTATAATGGTTAATATTACCCAGTTGCTATACAATATTACCAAGTTGCTATCCAATATTGCCCTGTTAATTATAATAATAAACAGTTCTGATACACTTAATACCTTCCCTAATTGTTTAAAAACTTGTAATGGTTTCTAAACAGACACAGGAAATAACTGTTATTATTATTGTAAACTAGTTTTATTATGGAGCAAACTTTTTACTTGATAATATATGTAGGTCTTGCAGTAATGTTTCTTGAACTAACACGGTTCCTCTAATTGTTTAGAAATGGTTTCACGATTCAGGAAATAACTAAACTAAACTGGTATTATTATTGTAAACTAGATTTATTGTGGAGCAAACATTTAACTTGATAATATATGTAGGTCTTGCAGAAGCGTCTCTTCAAGAAAACCATATGACCACCAAAACGGTCCTCCAAGGCAGGACCATAGGATCACCATGCTTTAAATCAGGCCTTCTCAAATGGCGGCCTGCGACACCCTCAAGAATAGCCACTCAAGGATGACCCCTTCCTCTAAAACGCTCTGATCGCTATATTAGCTTAGTTCTCTTTGGCCCTTATATTTCATTCACAAAACACATTTGGCCCTTTTTAAAATTAATTGAGAAGGCCTGCTTTAAATGGTTGTGACTTGTCTGATAATCGTGTAACAGATTACTTTAAAAAAAAAATCTGACCATGATTTTTAATAAAGGATAGTCGAAATTGACAATTTGTAGCGTCGATCAGGCCCTTAGCCAGGAATTTCCAAGGTTACATGGACTAGCGAACCAATCATACTCCACTTTAACAGTTACAATTTAAACAGAATGTCAACTTTAACAGTGCTTATTTGTTTTCAAGGGGGGGGTTCGTCCCATTATTGTTTATTTCAATAATCTGGATATAATCCCACACCATGGTTTTGACACCCACCCCCCCCCTCCCCCCCCCCCCCCCAAATCCTCCCAATTTGAAATTGCTTCCTTACAGGCCTCCAGGAAGTATTTGGCGCTCCTCTGTTGCTGTCACCTTCTCATAATTCCAAGTCGTATCTAATCAGTTTTATCACCAGGATTATTTCCGTCACAGCGCCATGGTAATTAGTTTTAATCCTCCAGGAAATGACATCTATCATGCAGGCGTCATGGAATAGAACTAATTAAATATTTTGTGCTAAATGCGTATATTGTATATGCTTGATTGTCACTTTAAGGGATTGTAAAGTGGTTTTCTAAACTTTGTATATACATGTATCGGGGAAACTAATGGCATCAATTTGCACCATTACAATTTCTATTCTGACATCTGTGGCTCTTGCAATTCCATTCCAATTAAAATCCATTTAAGACGACACAATTAGATGTATAAAAATGCTTGGTTGAAAATATAGAATTTTGGACTCTATTATTACATGTATATAGACCTTTTAAGATTATCTTGTAAAAGAATGCCACTCTAATACCTTGACATCATAAGGAACAAGCAATACACTGAGACCATGTGCTACTGACTCTGTCATCAAGGAAAGAGCCTACTCCCTCAACTTGGCAAGAATATTACGGCAATTATTAATATGAACTATCAAAGAAAAGGCTTACTCCCTAATAATATTAAAGATGGTTTCCTTCATTTTTGTTTCAAATTTTTGATGCGTGTCAAATTCTTATATAAATCGATTGGCCAGTTATCCTAACGACTTCCGAGTACAAAAGTTAATCTGTGCGGTCCCTAATTAGCTAATTACCGAGGGAATCCCCATGTTTACATTTCCGATCGGCCCGATTTCAAATGAACAATTTGATTGGCTATTATTTTTAAAAGAATGTGCCGATATCATCACGTGTATTTTGGTCTATTATATGATATCAATGAACTTCCATCACACGACGTCATATATGACGTCATTTGGTCACGTGATCAAACATGGAGTCTAAATTTAGCCGTTTGAAGCTGATGAAGTCAAATGAATTCCCCATGTTTTTCTACGTCCACATACGGCTAAATAACCTACAAATACATGGATTGTTCATAAGAAACACCAATTAATCAATTAGTAAGCTTGATTTGACCCATAAAAATGAGAAAACCCATCTTTAAGAACTATCGTATAAAAAGCTTATCAATGTGGCGTAAAGAAACTATAATATTTATCTCTAATTTCTATTAATACTAAGTAAGTTATATCGTGTCTTCAATCAGCTTAATTTATTAATTAATAACGAGATGATGTCTTTGATTAACCAGGTATTAATTAACTAAGTAGACTACCTGGTCTGATATCTAGACACCTGCTGTCACCTGCTCTTGTGGTTGTCAACTTATGAATTATTATAGTTAAGATCCAATTCCTCTCACTCAACAAGCCGACACAATACAATGACGTATTTAGAGGGGCCATATCACTACCAACAACTACCAAGTTTGCAATAGCAGCATCTGCTGGAAGCGAACAAGTACAGACATTAGAGCTTGTTAAACTTTAGTTTCACCAAATCACAGGACACTTGAAAACCCCTTTTTGGATCTCAAAAAACTTTTGTTGTATCAATTCACAACTTTGTAGTACAAAATTATCTTTAACTGAACAAAACAGTTGAACACAAAATTGAAAATTCCTTCTCGTTTGTTAATGACATTAAAAATACATTACATCGTGTCGAGTTTTTAAACCAATCATTAACACCGACCCTAGGGAAATATGTCACATGATATTAACACCTTGTAAAACATCAACGAGAAAATGTGCCGAGATTTTTTGCTTCACAATTTCTAGAAGTTAAAGGGATTGTAAAGTGGTTTTCTAAACTTTGTATGTGTATCGGGGACACTGATAGCATCAATTTCCACCATTCCAATTTCCATTCTGACGTCTGTTGTTTTTGCAATTCCACTAAAACTACGCAAAGTTTAGAAAATAACTTTACAATCTCTATTGAAAGATTTCAATATTCAAAAACAAAATGACACAGACATCCTCAAAGTTACATCCTTTATCATAAAAAATCCTCTTTATTTGTTTCCTTAAAGACATTCTTTACACCTTTCACCTTTCTGATTTGGTTACTGGAATAAAATTTCTTCTCTTATTTTGTTCCCTTACATTGTAAGGAAGGATTTTTAACATTGTGTTTTAATACACAACTACCACAAATCAATATCATGGAGAGATAGACAACTTTTACACCATCCATGTTGGCTACCTGATATACAAACTCCACTATCCTGCTTTCCTACAAAAAAGAAGGGTTGACTTTCTGTGTTTTTATCAATTTTGTTCCTCAAAAACAATTAAAACACCTTTCTGATTTGAATCACTCAATAAAATTCGTTCTTCTATTTTGTTCCCTCACATTGTAAAGAAAGATTTCCAAGAGATAAATGAAAGACACAGTGTTTTAATCCATGACTACCATAAATCAATATCGGAAAGAAAAACAACTTTTAATTCGATCCTTTACACCATCCATGTTGGCTACCTGAACCAAAACTCCACTATAAAGTCCCAGTGAAATGAAAAGAAGGATTTCTAAGATATAAATGAAAGATACTGTTGTTTAATCCATGACTACCACAAATCAATATCGGAAAGAAAATGAAACAAAAACTTGTTGATGAATTGTAAAGACTTTGTCATTCAACATTTTATTTCCATAACAACTTCATTTCCTGCTTCCATTTAATTTTTTCATAATGACACAGAATTCCTTTTAATATGACATTTTCACAACTTCAAACTTTTATTCTTTCCCTGGAACTTCAAATCTTTAAAGGGATTGTAAAGTACTTTTCTAAACTTTGTATGTGTATGGGGGACACTGATAGCATCAATTTGTGCCATTCCAATTTCCATTTTGACGTCTGTGGTTCTTTTAAATCATTCTTTTGAACTTTAAATGAAAATAAAAATGGAATTGAGAGTTTTAACTCTTACTCAAGTGCACCTGATTGAGTTTGTTGAAATAACATGAACTTCAGTTCTTGAAATAAAACTTTAAAAACATAACATTGACTTGAATTGAGTATTCACATCTCACAAATCACAAAAAGGAAATTTAAACCCTAACTCCAACTTCACTTCTACGACTTGAAAGATAGAATGAATAGAGAGTTTAACATCTTATTTTTCTGCATCTTGGTGAGATCAAGAAATAAAGTGGAAATTTATCTAAACCCCATTTTAAAAATTAAACTTAGAATAAGTCTTTGTTAAGCAAGATACACCAATTTTTTTCAGTATTTCAGTATTAAAAAAGCTTTAGCTTTTGTGCACATCGTTGAGATCACAGATCAAAATAGAAATTTACATTCATATGCACCATGGTTTTGACTTTCCAGAAACGAAACATCAACTTTACAGAACACAAACACACAATTAAACAATTTTCCATAAAATATACTTCAAAAGAGTAAGAATTCTCTGTCCATTGTATCATGATAAGCACAAAAACTACATCTCTTTCTATCCTATAACATGAACTTCAGTTCTTCAACTTAAACTTTAAAAACATAACATTGACAAGAATAGAGAGTTTCAAATATCACAAATCACAAAAAGGAAATTTAAACCCAACTCCAATTTCACTTCTCCAACTTAAAGGATAGAATGAATAGAGAGTTTCACATCTTATTTTTCTGAACCTTGTTGAGATCAAGAATTAAGTGGAAATTTACATCTTGACTCCAAACTCCACTTTTAAAATAAAACTTAGAATAAGCCTTTGTTAAGCAAGATACACCAATTTTTTTCAGTTTTTAAAGTATTTTAAGGGCTATAACTTTTATGCACCTCATTTCAATCATAGATTAAAACAGGAATTTACATTCAATATGCACCATGACTGACTTTCAAGAAGCAAAAATTTCACTATACAGAAAAAAACCCAAACACATTCTCAAACCATTATCCATAAAAGTTACTTTAAAAGAGTAAGCATTCTCTGTCCATTGCATCAAGATAAACACAAAATATATATCATTGAAATATGCATATATAATAAAAATCCGTACAAGCAAAACAATTCCGTTAATCAAAAATCTCGTCCAGAGCATGACAAAATCGAGTGCAATAATTCGATTGCATTAGTAGTGGACTTCCCATACGAGAAGTACCATCAGGTGTTTCGAAAAGAGTAAGCATGGTCTGTTTCGGTCTGTTGATATATCCTACCCTACAGCTTGACTGAATTAGGGTTTAAACGTCCACACTACGAAAATTATAACTTGAAATGGCTAGAGCATGCATTCCACAAAAGTTACTTCAAAAGAGTAAGCATTCTCTGTCTATTGCATCAAGATGAGCACAAAAAAAGCATTAAATTACACCTATATCCTACCCTATTGCAGACAGAATTTACAATAGAACATCCACACTCTCTAAACTTACAATTTGAAATGGCTATAGAACATACATCCACACAAAACTCGAACACTTTCAAATAATTATCACAAAAAATAAAATTTTCACAAACTACGCAGTTTTCACCCAATATACATTAACTGGTAAAGTGTATATAAAACTTTTATCTAAAATTATCTATAAAACAGAGATAAAACACCAGATAATTGAGAGGTTCAATGCAGGTTTTAAAATGTTCTTAATAAAATTATCAAGTACATTAGATTAAATATTCTGGCATTCGGTGTTAATATCTTCTGGTTCAATCTACAAACCAAACAAAAAGTGTTCCTTATGAGGCAGCACATGCTCACACTTCCTCTTATACCACTCTGCAATTCATTATCCCTTTCAGAGAGTGTAGTCCCTCGGTTCCCAACCTTTTGTACCCCTATGTTGTTCAATTAATTTCCTGGAACATTAAGAGCCAACATGAAAATAAAGGGATATTTGTAGGTTGCTGAAGTTTAATTCATTCCATACTTTTTAAAATTGTCTGTTACTATTTATGTTGCTAGCATTGTTGGAACAGTTGGTACAAAAAACATAATAACAAAGTATAGAAATTTAACCCTAAGCAGTTAGTTAGTTACGCGCGCACACACAAGTTTTCATTCATTCGTGGAAAAAAATATCAAACATGTTTGATTTTCAACTTTTTGCCATGAATGTCTAAAATCTTACATAAATTTACCCGCACACGGAAGTTATCGCCTTAAGGAGAAGTGCACGAATGAATTCTGCTTGAGCTGATAGCTCTGTGTGCGTCGGGCTTTAGTTTCTGTTTCCAATAAAATTGAATGTGACCAATCAAATTTCATTATCCTCATACTTATTAAATTCAACCAATCAAATTGCATTATTTTTCAATTTATTTAATTTCGACCAATCAGATTTGGCTGTAATTTGACTTTATGTCATTGGTTATGTAACAGAATTTAGCCTGTCATTAATGGCACAAGGTTAAATAAAGTTTATTTGAGAATCCTTGTACAAGCAAAACAATTCTGTTAATCTCGTCCAGAGCACGACAAAATCAAGCGCAATAAATGTATAGAAAAGGAATTCCCATAAGAATTTAAAGAGACAAAAAGGACAAAGTGAAACACATAAAAACTGAATAAAAAATTGAATATAACCATTAACTTTAGATCAAAATCTCATTAACTTTACTCGCCTAGCTGTACAACACATACCATAATGAAAGTATTTACAAGACCGAAATAAGTTTTCTAGTTAGTTTGAAATATTAACATCCACTACAAGCAAGTAACTTGTCATCTACCAACAACTACCTAGTCTGCGAAATTGTGACTGTATATTTGTTCCTCATAATAAATATTCCTTGTGGAACAAACATTATTATAATAAATGATCTCAGGAACTCTTATCATATAATATCAGGGTTAGGGTTAGGGTAAGGTCCTGTATGATATAATAAAAGTTCCAAATGGAACAATTATTACATAATAAATGTTGTTTGGAATAGTTATTATAGTGGAACTTATATATCGTCACAGTCATCAACTAACAAACCAATTTCTACACAATAAGTGTTGATTTGTATCATTAAAATTTCTGTTTTGACATCATTAAAATCAGACTGTAACAATGCAAGTTTCAAAGATTTAAAAACTTCACAATCAGGATTCGCATTCATTGAAAATAGACAAAACACACACTAATTTAAATTGACATTACACACTACCTAGATACTTTAAATATCAAACTTGTTATCTTATTTGAAGATGTTAAAGGGATTGTAAAGTGATTTTCTAAACTTTGTATGTGTATCGGGGACACTGATAGCATCAATTTGCGCCATTCCAATTTCTATTCTGATGTCTGTGGTTTCCCGATACACATACAAAGTTGAGAAAACCTCTTTACAATCCCTTTAAGATCATCACTCACTAGTCAACTACAAGTGGTTAAACTTTCAATTTCTGTTTTTATAATCCAAAATCAAAATAAGCCAAGCTAATCACTTGAAGTCAACTTGAAGTTTGAATTCACAAATCACTTCTATTCAACAAGGTTATTCACATTTAGAAAATAGTTTTCACAACTTCTCCTTTTTTTCGTTTTCAAGATATGTCACCTTGTATTGAATTCACAATTCACTTCTTTACTGTTGGAGAAATTTACAAATTTTGAAAACATGTCCATCAGTTTTTCACTCCTTGGGGTTTTTTTTAAAAAAAACGTACACTTTTTGTTGTCGATATAAAACTATTCTGAGCTTTCTGCTTTTTTTTACTGATAAAAATATTGAAGCACACTAAGGTTATAATCCAATCAAAAATTTATAATCCTCCTTAATTTATTCTTCTAAAAAAAACCACAGTTCCTTTATAACCAAAAGTTTAAGATAATGCTTGGTTTTCTGCTTTTATTTTTCACCATCAATTAAAAAAGCAATCCGTAAATATTCTTCTGTAAAAACTTAATTTAAGTTTAAATTGAATTAGTCATGTTAATATCCATAGTCTTTACTTGAGACCTAGAGCAGTGCTTCTTTTAGAGAGTATCTTCTATAACACCTAGGCCAGTGCTTCTATAGGAGAGTATCTTCTATAACACATATAAGTAATTTTATAATCCAAGCAAAATATTATCTGCTAGCAAGTTTCCCTCTCATTAAAAACTTTGTACAGTAATTTTAGAACTCAGTGTCTACTAAAATAATGCTTAGTTTTCTCCTTGTGAGTTTCCCTCTCATTAAAAACTTACGCAGTAATTTTAGAACTCTATGTCTAGTAAATGAAATAATCGTTTACGACTAAGCTAGACATATACCGTTCAAGTTTCACGGAGTTAAATGTCAACGTTTTCTATAATTACGTAGCGAGTTGTTAACACATGGTAAAAGTTAAATATCGAAGGTTATAGAGGATTTTATTGTTATTTTTTAAAATAGGGGCTCGTGTTTTGTATAGAATTCATTTTCTTTACCCTATATAAATAATGTGTACTTAAAGTGATACAGTCTTATTAATATTAAAAAACGATACTACGTCTTAGAATGAACAAAAAAATTAAGTTCTCAAACTTGGCCAATAGGAGTATATATTCATCACTGATGTCCAAATTATACAAACAGAATGCAAAAAACCCATGAAACTATGTAATTTTCCATACAATTACAGATTATTATTGATAAACGCCTTAAATTTGATAAAGGGTTTTTCAACTATTGTATATAAACATAGTTTTTTGGATTTATCATATTATTTAGGTAATCTTTTGTATAGCTATGCCACCGGGTAAGTCCTTTGATGAATATGTACTCCTATAAAAATTTAGATGTTTGTTCATTCTATTTTAATGACATATTCACAAAACTAATAAAAAAAAGATGTTCATTCAATACAGAACATGTATGAAACCATGACTAAGAACAAGAATGAAATATCTTAATAATTTTTCAAACAGAAATTAACTTAATGTCCTGCGATAAGATCAATTATCGAAATCAAATGAAAAATTTATATGAAGCTACTTGGATAAAGTGAAGCACTATTCCATGATTCCATGAGCAGGGTTCAAGCCACTTTGCTCTATAGCCCTTCTCGGCCCTTCACTGTTTCAATATTATTACTAAGGAAAGTGGTACAGGAGCTTAATTTTGGCTTTGATAATTTAGAAGTATTAAATGATATCATCCCTTCTAGTTATCAAACCCCATATCCTGTTTTTATGATAGTCTTTTTATGCACGAAGACATCTTTTGTTTCATATTCTTCTGAAAAAATTCATGTACTTGACTTCACAATACTTTTATGACTTATTTTGAAAAAATAAACTGTTAGGCGACTTGTCACTTTTATCAGACATGATTTGCTTGGTTTAAGAAAAAGAATTGGAAGATAAAATATTGAATTACTGCTCCTGATTGTGCAGGGTGTGTATTCAGCATGCATTGTGCAATGAGGTGAATTTATAATTTGATATTCCAAATTTTACTTGTTGGCTTGTTCGTGTTAAGGAATTTCTCAAGCAATAAATAAACAAATAAATAAAACTGCACCCAATAGGGCTAATAAAGACACCATTAATTGTGCATTAATGGAAATTTTGTCCTTTTTTTTGCTCATAAGACAGACAATGCCATGATGTTTGCAATCAAGGAAACTTTTGCTACTTTTCTTATAATGATATATTAACATAATAATATGTTCTTAAGTACGAATCAATAATACTGCACTGATTGCGTCATGACGATCTGACATTTTAAGAAATAATCGGGGCTGTATGAGAATTCGTAATCGGCTCAAAAACTGTCGATCAATCAATCATTTCTGAATATCTGACTTGTAATCATTATTAAATATAATCTTAGAACAATATGGTCAATCAAGTGATATTTTTACGTTCAATTTTACTTTTATTCATAAATTCAATTATTTTATGAAAATTTTGATATTTTTTACTTTTTACTCATGAATTTTTCAACAATTTTTGAATGGAATGAATTATTATAAACTGGAATCTTAAAACAATATGGTAGAGCTAAGTGATATTTTTTATGGTTTATTTATGAATTGTAATTATAATTGTATTATTTTAATATAAACTTTGTAACACGAATTTCACTTCTAAAACAGTAATATATTTTCAATAATCGTTCATCTTAAAAATTTAAAATCTTTAAAAAATATTTCCATTCATCTAAATCTACAACTTTTTGTCCTATAGAATGTGATATATTTTCATATATTCAAGACCCCAATCTAGCGCTGATTTCTCCCTATTAAAATATTGAAAAACAATCCAAAAGGAGATAGCCCTAAAGTACCATTACTCAAATTAAGGAAGAAATTCCACTACACCAGGGCATTGCAGTTACTTTCTGAAAATCTAACAAAAATAATCCCAAAAGTAGAATGCGTTAAATTGCCGACCAACCATTATAAATTATAGAAGACGTAATGACTTTATTAATACACCAACCGATTCCCTGGTCGTTTTAAATTATAATTATTGAGTTATTACGTTTCGTTATTATTATTGTCACAAAGTGTTTATTCTACTGGGAGTCTGGGACTATTTGACTGTGACAGGAGAAAATAAACCACTTATAAATTAGAGTATTGGTTCCCAACCTTGGGGTAGGGTATTGGTCAGAGGGGCATGAAGATGTATATAATTTTTTCACTAGCCCAAATTTTATTTAACTATATTTTGCTGTTTAAAAAGTAATTGGTTGTGGTCAAATGCATCAAACATTCTTATTTTAAGCTAATTTTAATTCAAGCAAGATCTTATAGAAACCAAAACAAACAAGCTCACTGATTAGGAGCGAGCAGTGACTATTCTACTCAATGGTTTAAAGAAGACACTATCTTAAGGGGATTGTAAAGAGGATTTCTAAACTTTTCATGTGTATCGGGGACACTGATAGCATCAATTTGTGTCATTCCAATTTTCATTCCACTAAAAGTAACACGTTTTATGACGTCACTGACAGTGATCTGCAAAGGTATCAATAGTAGTGTCCGGTAGATCACTGTCAGTTACGTCAAAAAACGCATTATAAGCACATACAAAGAAAATCACTTTACAGTCCCTTTAATTACAGAAACCAAAACAAACTCACTGATCAGGAGCGAGCAGTCACTATTCTCAAATTCTCAATAGTAGAAAGACGACACCATCTAATTTAATTGATTCTGTATAAAACAAGAAGGAATGACATTGATTATAATTTCACTCTTAAACGATCAGACAAGATTTACTACTTACAGTTCTAGCCTGTCTGATAATCGTGGAACTATTTTCAACACGTCTTTTATAGTCTCGTGTCTACTTCGGTACCCTAATTTGATTCCTTCATAATATCTAGATCAAGAAGTTTGACATCCATTTTCCTCCAAATAGACAGCCATAAATTAATCTACTGCTATTGTTCATAAAATACAGATTAGGACAACATATGATATCACATCAGTGGCGGTGTTACGTCAAGCAGGGTATGCTAACTCTTCTAGACACCTGATACTACTTTTCATTATAAAATATTTACTCATTTATTGATATACTTCCTCAAATAAAAAAGTTCATAAGCTGCTGTATAAGGTTGAGATCTCTCGTGCTTGGGTTTTAATATTTTATATCAAATAAAGACAGAAATGAAAGAGAGACAATCCAGGGTTCTAGTCAGACATGACTGGTAAATACAGTCTAGAGCTCTAGTCAGACATGACTGGTAAATACAGTCTAGAGCTCTAGTCAGACATGACTGGTAAATACAGTCTAGAGCTCTAGTCAGACATGACTGGTAAATACAATCTAGAGCTCGAATCAGACATACACTCAAATCAACCTTAAAGCTCTAAGCAAGTCAGATACGATTGGCAATATAAATGTATCAACATCCCTGTTATTAAATAAAATAAATTGTAATATAAACCAAGAGGTGACCAGCTGTGAGCCTGACGAGTGAAATCCTATTTCCATCGCAGCAGACGCGAGGAATTAAACGCTATTCTCAAGTTGATCAAGAACAATAACACGTACTGGTCAAGGTCACGATAAGATTTCTTACACATTTTTACGTTCGACATTTTCAGTCTGGAATATTATTCAAGTAGGCTATATCAACAGGAAATATTGAGTACAGTTTCAAATTTGATATCAATGATTTATAATGAACTAAATAAAGGGGACTGTTAAGAGGTTTCCTAACAAAAACTTGGACAGATGTGTATGGTTTCTATAATTGAATAAATGCTTAACCGTAAAATAATTCATAAGCAGCTTTTGATAGAATGAAAGCATAAAACGCTTAGTTTTACTAGAAATCACAAAAAATTACAGAAAAACTAATAATATTTCTAAAGAAAAGAAAAGAAATCAGTACTGAAGCATGTCGAGACAAGAATGTTACAAATTTTGTCATCGAGCAAGAAGAAAGCCTGAAATATTGATGGCAAATGATTTGGCAAGTATGTTATAAGTATATAATCATTATCCCCATTAATAATATCGCGATTGACGTCATAGCAACATAATTACCTACCCTCTAACCCGTATTTACGTTATTTTGATTGTATCGGGATTGTTACTAGTTTCATGGTTTACGCTTCTTGAACTGATGACAGATTTAAACCTAATTTTAGAAAGGTCGCAATAACTAGAACACATTTTTAAAAATTTTGGCAAGGGAAAAATTTAACATCCCACTTTTCTGTACCTTATTAATATGACATATGAATACCACTTCAAGATAATTAAGTTTGTAATAATAAACTTTGTCATTTATTCAATTTGTCAAAAGATCAATAACATTAGCAAACCATCTATGTTATCCAGACTATAAATAATAATACTTGTATTTATAAAGCGCTGAAATCCACTCTACATGGAGAGTGCTTAAAGGGATTGTAAAGAGGTTTTCTAAACCTTGTAAGTTTATTGGGGGCACTGATAGCATCAATTTGTGCCATTACAATTTCCATTCCGACGTCTGTGGTTCTTGCAATTCCACTAAAACTAACACGTTTTATGACGTCACTGATAGTGATCTGCATAGATATCAATAGTAGCTTTCGGTAGATCACTGACAGTCATTTGTCAATGAAATGGGATATAGTTTTATCTCCTACTGTTCTGTATCATATTGAAACATGCCGACAAGTCTATCAGTATTACAATGTATGGGGCATAACTCTAGTTGTTTTATCAGCTAATAGAGAGAAAGTTGAAATTCTGTCTGAAATAATAAACACAATGGAGAACTGATGGACTTAGCAAGTTAATCACATAAAGGTAAATTGAAAAGAGATTATCCAAATATCACCAATATTGTTAAAAATTTCCATAATGGCATGTCGTCATTAGCCCAGTTTTGAGCAGAAACAAAAAGAAAGTAAAAACTTATCATCAACTCAATGACAAGAGAAAGATTGATGAAGAGCAGAAAGAAATGAGAAACAGACTTTTCTATTATTTAATATTGTCAGTACATTTAGGTCACTAGAGGAACAAAATAAATCAGGGTAACCTTTATTTTGCTATCCATCAACCTATTCCAAAAAAATTCTTAGTAAATGGAATTAAGAACTAGGTTCATAATTCTCTAAAACATAACTTATATAAAGTCCGGAATATAAGAACGACGATAGGCTAATTTTAAAATATATTGTAGTAACTGACCAAACAAATATCTGAAACACTAAAAGTTAAGTTTATCAAGAATAAGAACAAATACAGAAGTACATTTGCCTTGCCTTTGTTCCATAAATCCCATAAATACAAAACGCACATGCATCATAGAAGTCAACAACTAAAAAGCTGTCACTCTGAACCAAGAAAAAATTCTTTAAAAGAATTAGTGCAGTGTTCAGTAGTTCCTTGAGCTTTCCAAATCTTTTCATATAAGTATGAGCACAGGCCTTCTCAATTTATTTTATAAAGGGTCAAATGCATTTTAATGAAATTTGAGGGCCAAATAGAGCTTAGCTGATGAAACTTGGGGCTGCCATTTGAGAAATGAAAATAAGGAAATCTTTAAATGATACTCAAACATCAAAATTCTACCATTTTCATCAGATAAAAGTAAGAAGAGTGCTATCAGATAAAATAGTACATGACGCCATAGTTACCGTTACATAGGTACACGATAAGAATCGTTGCCAAAAAAATGTAGAACAATGTTGAAAGATGGGAAGATAATTCATAAAATCACAAAGCGAAAGTAGAATTTATTTAACAGAATCTCTAATCATCACTTACACACTTTTTCTTTTCTCTTTCGGCTAAAAATAGAACCTTATAGGTAAACAATTTTTTTACCGCGTGTTGCCAAATTGGTGAGATTCCTCATGTAAACAGATCATAGTCTGTAAACATACAAACGAAACAACGCAAAACATTTTGATATTGTTCTGTGCAATGAGGTAAAAAGATTAAAATATACACTAAAAAAAGTGTGAATATACTTGAAGTATTAGCTATGTAGTCTTTCTGAAAGGGATTGTAATCTGAAAAACCCAAATATCACACAAATAACTTTAGCTATGTGGACTCTCTGAAAGGGATGCCAAGTTGACAATTTACCAATAAAAAGATATAATATCAATATAATAGCATTATGCTATTCCAAATAATTTCAGCCATTCGTGACTGGTGAATACAGCATAATTAAAATTACTGTTTTAGAGACGGCAAAAACATAACCGTGTTTTGATGAGTTAATGTCTAAATATTGTTCTACAGTTTTCAAGAAATCTTGATCAGATACATCAAAACTGCAGTCATCCATGACTGGCAAATACAGCATTTTAAAAATCCCCGTTAAAGACTTATTATTTGCCAAGATATTGCTTTACACTATTCCAGAAAATTTCAGCCATTCAGGACTGGTAAATACAACCAAATCAATATCCCTGCTAAAGACAACAAAAGGACGAAATGTTTCGACCACCAATGTTATTGTGACTTCACGTCGTTTCAGCTTTAGTAACAACTCTGTTTGACGGCAACCCGCAATTCGACCAGAATCATCAAAGTTTAAACTAGTACATTATGTCGATCACTTGACGCTACCTACTATTCAAGTCTACAATACCGTTAAATTAAATCTTGATCGTCAAGTGCTCGTAATCAATCATCAATTCTCTCTATCGTCCAGACGTGTCTGAGATGAGTATCACATCGCTCGGTCAATTACAAGTTATTTCTGTCGGTTTAAGTGTTTCAGTTTGTACGTTATTGCTTTGAATCAGGCCGTTTTCTTTTTTCAAATTAAAAGTGATTGTCTCATATAGATTTCTCTCAGAAAAGTTAATAAAATTTAACACACAATATAGAGCACAAAATGTTTTTAGAAAAACTTAGGCTGCATGTGCATGACACCTTGACAGTTGAGAATTTAAAAGATTACGCTAATGTTGCTGTCCTGGCATAATTTTTCCCCATGGGACACTGGTAATTCATATATTGTTTTTGTGCGAAGCAGACTATGCTTACTATTTTTGTAACACCTGATGTTACTTCTCTCTGGAGGAGTCCACTACTATATGAATTTCACTAATGATCAGATGTTGTAAAGGCAAGGGTAATATTGCCAAAATTCAAAAAATTTATCCTTCAAGATTGCTTCGGTCATTTCCTTACTGGGCGACGCCATCTTTTATTGTCATCTACGTATGCGCATTGAGAACTTCGTCTGAGAAAGTAGCGCACGTATCCTGCACCAATGTGAGCCATTTGTCACACGTGGCCAGAAATATCAAACAAGATAGACATTTTCCACACAACTACATATGAACAAATGCACACAACGAAAATTATCTGCACATGATGCGCTAATAGTGAGCGTAATTGGCGCGCGCCTTTTTCTCTCCATGTGCGGGCGCCTTTAATGGAATTAAGTATGGATTTTTTCTGTCGATAAATTTAGGAATAGGTTATTAGGTTACTGAGATCAGCGGAAGAAAAAAAATAAATCTGTCAATTTATTGAGCTATTTTAGGTTTGTAGACTAGGTCTATAGGCCAGTAGGTTAGAGCTTTTACTGTCATATTCAATTGGCATTCCACACCATAGTAATAATGGATTGGGAAATGGGCATGATCAAACAACTCTTGTTCAAAAATTGCTTTTGATTGTCTGATTTTAACTAGAAAAGGATAACCATGAAGATGATACGAGGTTATCTAGCAGGCTAGTTCTGTTCCGAAGTTGATATGAGTGGCTTTTACTGTCATCTTCAATTGGCCAAACTAATTGTAGTTTTGGCTTTGAAGGAAAAACCAAGCTGAATGTATACAAAGAAATAAAAGTTTTACAATATACTTTTCAGAACCAATGGTTTATTATTTTAGTGTTCCAGTCATTCATTTGGTCAATTTCTAAAATTTAGTTTAATTATCTAAATAAGATTACATTAATTAAAATTATTTTTTTGTTATACTGATTAATGAAAACTGTATATCAATAAATGAGTAAATATTTCATAATGAAAAGTGGTATCATGTGTCTAGAAGAGTTAGCATACCCTGCTTGGCGCCACACTGTTATGCAGTCTTTGGCCTGAATTCATACACAGACATTAGACATAATTTAGAACTTAAAAATTCTTTGATCAGACATTGAACTTGTACAAAAACCCAATTTGAATTGAGGTCACGTTTTTTTTTTCAAATATTGCAGCCTTTACAATTAATTCCCAAATGCTCAGAACAGACGTAACAATTTCACAAAAAAACTGGAATAAGTTACGTAATGGTTTCTTAGCAACAGATGTAAATGAGTTGGAAGTTTAATATGGTGAAATATCGACAGCGTTCGGTAATAAAATACTCATCAATCATCATTTTCCGCGATCAATTCCGTCTAATCTACGATAACCAGGGTTTTATTGTTTAAACTTGTTATATTCTACACTCTTTTACTAGAGAGGTTAATACAGTCTTACTTCTATATATGGTCGTAATTATGTCAAAAACAAGAGGGGATACAGGGAGGGGGGTAGGGGGTAGGGAGAAATTCCGTCTAATCTACGGTAACCAGGGTTTTATTGTTTAAACTTGTTATATTCTACACTCTTTTACTAGAGAGGTTAATACAGTCTTACTTCTATATATGGTCGTAATTATGTCAAAAACAAGAGGGGGGAGGGGGGGTACAGGGAGGAGGGTAGGGAGAAATTCCGTCTAATCTACGATAACCAGGGTTTTATTGTTTAAACTTGTTATATTCTACACTCTTTTACTAGAGAGGTTAATACAGTCTTACTTCTATATATGGTCGTAATTATGCCAAAAACAAGATGGAGGGAGGGGCAAGGATTTTGGGGGTTATCTAAGTTAGCCAGGGTTTTATTGTTTAAACTTGTTATATTCTACACTCTTTTACTAGGGAGGTTAATACAGTCTTACTTCTATATATGGTCGTAATTATGCCAAAAACAAGATGGAGGGAGGGGCAAGGATTTTGGGGGTTATCTAAGTTAGCCAGGGTTTTATTGTTTAAACTTGTTATATTCTACACTCTTTTACTAGAGAGGTTAATACAGTCTTACTTCTATATATGGTCGTAATTATGCCAAAAACAAGATGGAGGGAGGGGCAAGGATTTTGGGGGTTATCTAAGTTAGCCAGGGTTTTATTGTTTAAACTTGTTATATTCTACACTCTTTTACTAGAGAGGTTAATACAGTCTTACTTCTATATATGGTCGTAATTATGTCAAAAACAAGTTGGGGGGGAGGGGATACAGGGAGGGGGGTAGGGGGTAGGGAGAAATTCCGTCTAATCTACGGTAACCAGGGTTTTATTGTTTAAACTTGTTATATTCTACACTCTTTTACTAGGGAGGTTAATACAGTCTTAATACTATATATGGTCGTAATTATGTCAAAAACAAGTTGGGGGGGAGGGGGTAGGGAGAAATTCCGTCTAATCTACGGTAACCAGGGTTTTATTGTTTAAACTTGTTATATTCTACACTCTTTTACTAGGGAGGTTAATACAGTCTTACTTCTATATATGGTCGTAATTATATCAAAAACAAGATGGGGAAGGGAAAGAGGGAAAGAGGGCAAGAGGGGAAAGGGTAAGGGAGGGCAAGAGGGGAAGGAGGGCAAGAGGGGAAGGGGTAAGGGAGGGCAAAGGAGATAAAAGATATGTTGCTGTTATGACAAATTATTAAGTGGCACAGACCGCTTATTGGGTCATGTTGCAATCAAAATAAGAATTCATTTGGTTTATCCTGTCTGAAATTCTTTCATTTCATTTTACTTTACAACAAATCTAAATTAGACTTCATTCCTTGACTACTTCAAAATAATTTAGGCACTTACGATAAAAACTTATCATCCAATCAGATTTGACCTAATAAACCAGCGAGAGTGACGAACCTAAATAACCAATCATAGTATAGAATGTTATTTCACTTGACAGGGTGTTTCGTTGATTGGATTCCTATTCAATTAGGCTCGGCATTCAATTTCTTGTTTCCGACTTAGATGAAAATGTTCTTGACCGAAGAATTTCGATTTCTGTTTGCTTTTCATTTGACCACATTCTTATTTGGAATATAACCGAATGATAATAATATCTTTATTACAAAAGGGCAAAAAAATTAGACCATAATAAAACCAAGAACGAACGATCCCAACTGTAAAACAAATCTCGAAATCTATGTAAACACATTGGCAATATATACCATACATAACTGATGCGCATAAGATTCTGGGTACCCATTGATAGACCTGTTTTCAAACAGCATTAACTATGTGGACTCTCTGAAAGGACAGATGTGTTGAGAATTCACATAAAATTATTAGCTATGCAGACTATCTGAATGGAAAGTCAAGTGGGAATAATAAAACCAAGCACGAACAATCCCAACAGTAAAACAAATCTTGAAATCCATGTTAACACATTGGCAATATATACCATACATAACTGATGCGCATAAGATTCTGGGTACCCATTGATAGACCTGTTTTCAAACAGCATTAACTATGTGGACTCTCTGAAAGGACAGATGTGTTGAGAATTCACATAAAATTATTAGCTATGCAGACTATCTGAATGGAAAGTCAAGTGGGAATAATAAAACCAAGCACGAACAATCCCAACAGTAAAACAAATCTTGAAATCCATGTTAACACATTGTCAATACATTGGTACTTTTCCTTTGAGGGAGTATATCAATAAATGAGTAAATATTTCATAATGAAAAGTGGAATTGGGTGTCTAGAAGAGTTAGCATATAATTAGCTATGTTGACTCTCTGAAACAAATACTTATTCGACAAAACTACAGAAAACTTTTTAACTTTGTTGTCTCTTTGAAAGAGACAGAGAGTTGATGATCCATCTCGCAAGGTCACCTCCTGGGATCTAGAAGTGTCTACATAGCATCTCTTCCAGGAAAGTTATTAGCTACATAAAAGCAGCAATTATTAATGTGGAACTAAAAAAAAATATGAAAATGCAGATAAATCTACAATATGACTCCTTTGATAATATATTCTCAATGTTGTACTGATTTAAATGTCACCGAAATATCAAGAAGTCTGGTTCCAAAAAATTGTTTTCAGTACATTTATGTCACAGAAATTTCATGGAGACTCATTCCAAAAAATATTCTATTCAGTCCATTTATGTCACGTGATATACCCTGAGCTCCAAGCAATATTACTTTAAGTATATGACGTTAACGTTATATGACGTCACTTGACAACAGCCGCTTTACCGGCTGCTCGTGAAACCTATATTGCTTAGTCCAAAAATGTCACATAAATTGAAAAAGTCTGATAATGTTTACTTGGTAGTTATATCCTCTCACTTAGCTAAAGACATTCTTTTCATCCATTTTGGTAAAAAAATATAAAATATAATGAACGCAATATTTCAATATCTAAAAGCTAAATTGAAATTGCTGAAAATTGTTAGTTTTTTTTTCAATTAAAAATACATAATATCAGTGTAAGCTGGAGGCGTTTGGTTAAAGCATAAAAAGTAAGTGATAATTTTGTAAATTAGATGAAGTGATGTTTTAAAGGGATTGTAAAGAGGTTTTCTAAACTTTGTATGTATATCAGGGACACTGATAGCATCAATTTGTGCCACTCCAATTATTAATCAGATGTCTGTGGTTCCTGCAATTCCACTTAGATGAGATGTCGCTAATCACGAAGGGCTTTTGTGATATAAACAAATTTAGTTGGTGTAACATCATCAAATTATAAGTTTAAGTAGAATTGCTGTAACCAAAGACATCTGATTGAAAATTGGAATGGTGCAAATTGATGTTATCAGTGTCCCCGATACACATACAAATAATACAAGTAAAAAAATTGCATAATAAAAAATCTTGTATAGACCATGACAAAATCGGGCGCAAACAATTATTGTATCGGAGTGAATTTCTCATACGAGAAGTACCATCAGGTGTTTTGAAAAAAGTAAGCATAGTCTACAAAATTAAGAACTAAGAAATGAAATGAAATGTATTAAAGGTGGTCAAGAAGCCTTATGGCTTACAGAAAGAGCATCAGCACCCAATGGGCTATATAGCTCCAAAAGGAACTAAGAAAACAACCTCTTTAACTATAATACGAAGCCATAGAAATGCCCGCTATTATAAAACGAGTCATATTGAGATTTAATTCACCGAGTACGATATTAGAAAGCCAGAAAAAAACGCGTTGATCATTTAATCAATATCAAACTATTTAACGTTAAAGTGTTTTCTAATGGATGATAATAAAAAGTCTTTAAGAAACCGATTCGAACTATTATCCACAGATGCAAACAACCAAACAGTCTCTATGAAAGTCACGCTAGCGCTCTGCTACATATCACGGTAATAAACGGCAGCCATATTTGACCGAATAACATCAATTCTGGTAGTTCAAACATCAGAGACTGGTCATTCGAGACTACAAGTATTTGTAATGAAAACAAACAGTTTTTAAGATATATCTTTAAAATGATAATAAAATGCGTAATTGGAGAACAGATAGTCACGATGCAGCACTAAATCTATTGCTATGAACTATATTTATGTCGTGGTGTTAGAAGAAAGTAGTAAGCGCCAAAGTAAAGAGTCTCGCTCAAGAAGTCGCAACGAAAAACACCATTCATTACTGAGACAGATTATGGTGTACGGAAACTGCCGAGGATTGTCGATTGGCAAACAACAAGGGGAAAACTGACATATATCTAAAATCAAAATCCTTAATCCAACAGATTTTAGGAAATCGAATAATATGGTACTGTTCTGAATCTTATTTGGCTAATGAAATGCATTGGACAAATTACGTCTTTTCTTTTGAGGGGGAGAAGATTCTAAATATACACTGAACTGGCTGATTTGATTGGATTAAATATTGTAATCCACCCCTCCAAGGGATATTGGAAACAATCCTCTCTCGACCATCTGATAGATTTCCTCCCACATCAATCAGGGTTTAAACGCACGATAAATTGAACCAAAGTCAAGATGACAAGCTTATGTCAAAAGGAATCCAAAGAGATTCAAGAAATTTTCTAATCTATACGATTATATCCCCGTTATTTTCAGACATGACTGGTAAATACAGTCAAATCAACATCCCTGATAAATTAGGCCTACCAGATGACATATATTTCAAAAATCAACTTTGCAACTTGTAAATGCAGATAAATCAACATCACTGATGAATCTCTAAAAATTTACTTTTATCTATTCCAAATTATCCCCGTAAATTTCAGACATGACTGGTGATTTTAGCCAAATTACAATCCCTGATCATACACTAGATGTGAAATAACTCACTAAATAGTTTCAGCAATCAACATAGAACGCCAACTAAATCGACACTCTTAAACAGAATCCAAAGAAAAGTTTTGATATGAAATGAATGGAGTTTTATGTCCTGCTATTCAACATGTTTGAGCTAATCAGGACTGGCAAACGCCATACAGTATGCAATGAGGGAAATTTTGCCAGGACAGCAGCATTGGCCTTCTCTTAAGAGCGACTGGTAAATACAGTCAAATTACAATCCCTGATCAAATCTCTAGCTTAAAACAGAATCCAATGAACAGTATATGGAAGTCCACTACTATATAATTATTGCACCTGATTTTGTCATGCTCTGGATGAGAATTTTGATTAACAGAATTGTTTTGCTTGTATAGATTTTTGTTGTGAGATAACATTGCGGAATATTTTCTCTCATCAATTCCATTATATCGGCGTTATTTTCACGTTAATATAGTCGCTGATGATATAAACATCACCATATCTCATCAAGACAACAATAAAACATGGTGTCTGACGTCATAGTAACAATTTAGATGTTGTCATGGTATTATCAACATTCTTTCTAGTGATTTTTCTATTTTCTGTGTAAATTTACCAAGAATATTATTTCATTTTACAGAAAAATTACCAATAATCTGTACTTTTCAGACTTTGGCCTAGATTTTATCAAAAGGAATCCAATATGTAGGCCTACCTTTCCACATTATAAATCATATCAATCAATCAGTAACAGCAGGTGTGGTACAAGACAGGGTATGCTTACTCTACTCGACACCTGATACATCTTTTCATTATGAAATATTTACTCATTTATTGTTATATCATCAGTTTCTCAAAAAATCTTATGTTTAAAAATTGTCGCAAGTATGGAAATTTTCATTGCAAACTGCTGAACTTACGACAAAATTCATCATAAGATTTTTTGAGAAACAGGCCCTCACACCTCATCAATTTGCGACTTATATAAGTACTAAACCAACACAGAGACATTTTGGACACTTTTCAGACTCACTTTAAACACCATAACTAACACCGAAGCGTTAATTTTGACACACTAGTTATTAGCGTGACACGATTTCTACAGACTTTACTTTACAATCTTCATTAAAAATCCATCAAAATATTCCCAGGGGAGACAACTATGTTGACTAGTAATTCTCGCTGGATGTCGACTCCGCGAATAAATCGTAAGATCAGTAATCTGTGTTAGTAGCGATTTACGACGTTGAGAATATTAATAAGTTACCATTTGATCTAGATCAAAACTGTCTTATCAAAATTGTGTAATTTAACATTAAAATGAAGGGAACAGTAGGCATTTTATTTTTGTCTGAGGTGGGAAGATGAGGGGGTGGGATATAAACCCCACAACAAAGAGAATATTAATAAGTTAAAGGGATTGTAAAGTGATTTTCTAAATTTTGTATGTGTATCAGAGACACTGATAGCATCAATTTGCACCATTCCTATTTCCTTTCCGATGTCTGTGGTTCTTGCAATTCCACTAAAACTAACACGTTTTATGACGTCACTAACAGTGATCTACCGGAAGCTACTATTGATATCTGTGCAGATTACTGTTAGTGACATCATAAGTCGTAAGTTTTATTTGAATTTCAAGAACCACAGACGTCGGAATGGAAATTGAGATGGCGCAAATTGATGCTATCAGTGTCTCCGATACACATACAAAGTTTAGAAAATCACTTTACAATCCCTTTTTGGTGGTTAATTTGAATCTTGACTCTATTATCCTTTTTTTCCCTTTTAATTCTTAAATCAAAGATAAAGCTTAGATAAGAAATCAAATCTTGGAAGAAAGTTGCGTCAACTTTTCACCCAATCACCAGACTCGTCAACCTTTTGCCCTGACAAATATTACAGTAATATTTTCTATTGGCTAATAGAATTAACGGTGGAATCTCCGACCACGATAGCATCATTGTTCTCGTGTTATTGAATTATGGGAGATTTAATTTGATCGCAGTCAACAATTCATGTTGATTTTATTGGATAAATTCTTTCTGATTTATTGCCTTTTGCGTCCAGTTTCGGAAATTGACGTCAGACTGGGGTGGAATAATTGGGTCAATGGAATTTGGTAGTCTAAACATTGTACTACATGAATTGAATTGTATATAATTTCCCTATTGGGTTAATGAGGACGGGCAAATGTCATGCAGTGTGCAATGAGGGAAATTTTCTGGTTTCATTCTTAGAAATAAAAGAAAAACTTTTGTAAGAATGGCTGCTGGCAAATTCAAGTAAATTTAGTGATGAAATGAAATGTACTTTTATAGAGGAAAATTTTCTAGATTGATTCTTAAAAGTCCTTTTTGTTCTGAAGTCAAAACTTTATATCAATTTTGAGGGCTGACCAAACCACAACTTGCCATCCCTCAAAAAAGATTTTGAAGATAAATCCAATAAATTATGTTCCAAGAAAATGAACGCCTTTATAGCAATATTCATTTTAAAATATCAACGAAGTTCTAGTTAACGAATCTAAGTCATAACATTATTTTTTTTAATTAATATTTTCTCCGTAAAACCTTATTTTTGTTAAACAGAAACATTCATACCGAATTAAACTTCTGATGCAGTCGAATAAATCTCTACATAGCATCCGCGGCATTTCGTTAGTGACGAGTCAAATATCAAAGTTATCATTTATTTCATCTTTAGCTGGGTTGATTAATATATTAATTAACGATGTCGCAGTTTTGATTTCAATTAGAGAAACAAGAAAATCAATCAGAAATCGAATTAAATATGAACAAGATCAATACGTTACATAAATCAGTTCAGAGGTGAATAAACTTTACTAATGTTCAGGTTACTGTCCAGACAAAATTTCCCTCATTGTACACTGCATGGAGTTTCTTGTATTTATTGTCTGAACAAGGTAGGCTACATGGAATTAGCACGATTCATTTGATCCCTCAAATTGACTTTGATTTCCAAGGAACCATTAAATTAAAGGGCCATTCTGCTTTTTTGAAAAAAGTTACCATTATCAAAAAAATCGCAAATGCTACCTGAGAGTATTTTTAAAGTACAGTATGCTTATTGTGTCTCTATATCTTCTTGATCAAACTGAATTTGGTTTTAAAGGGTTAATTACAAACAGGGAGTACTTATTGTTAATTAAGCAATTTGACCTAGTTTTGGTGTTTGTCCTTTAAATGGCTCAATATTTCTAGCTGAAACCTTTAATATACACAAGAGGGACATTTCTCTACAATTTGGCGTTTATTTTACTCAAATCCGTTCAGAAGTTTCCTATCAGCGTCCAAAAAACATAACACACTTAAAAACCTTACGTAAGGTTTTTAAAAATTTCGTCATGTTTTTATCTTTTAAAAATTAACGGCTGGATTTTTTTTTGTTAAAACTTTCAGATACATTAAAGGGCACATAGTTACAGATTTTGGTGTAAAGTTTTCACAAATTTGAGCAAAAAAAAATTTTGACCTAAAAAAAATTCAGACTGTCCCTTTAAGTTAAAGATTCCTCTACAGCTAGAAATTGAATATAAAAGTATGCAAATGCCGCTGTCCAGACAAAATTTCCCTCATTGCACACTGCATGGCGTTTGCCCGTCCTCATTAGGTGCCTAATTATAATGGTAACTAATGCTAATACTATCCTTTCACTGTGGAACTAGCCTATTGTGTTCCTGCTACTGCTCTTAAGAGGTTTATCTTGGTTGTGGTGGGGAATTGGAAAGGACAGAAGATTTCTGAAATAGGGCAACGAAAAAAAAAATTCAGTAAATCATTTAGTTATAGACTAAATGTGGAATCAAATTTTATGTTTTGTCTGAAAGTTAATTACACAATTTGTTGAAACACATTTTTATTTTCAAAAACATAATCTAGAACTACTTGATAAAAACATTTTTCAAGACACTTATGAAAAGTATTTTGTACTTCATTACTCTTTATCAAAGAAAAAACAAATTTTCATTTAATCACTTCTAGGAGTTGATAACTTTCTTATGCTATCTGTAATAACTGCCGGGGGGGGGGAAAAGGCACAAGTTGTACAATGTACTACATGTTGTTTTTTAGTCCTGGAAAGTGATAAAGAAGACCGAAATATTGGAGGGTGGGGGGGACGAGGGACCAGAATGGCAAAGTGACTTTCATTGCACAAGATTTAGATGTTGTAGTTTTACGGTGAAAAGTGCTCAAGATAGCCGAGAGTGTTGATTTGTCCAAAATTTTGGAGGGGATCAACCAGAATGGTTTTTAGAGTTCAATTACATTGCAAAGTGCCGCAAGTTTAAGCCCCAATAGAGGGTCTCCATTGGAAAAATGGAAAAATGGCATCGGTGCATATGAGCATATTTCGGAATTGGAGGTTGAAGACACGACTTATTCAAGGACATCAGACTTTCACACCCTGATCGAGAACATCCCAACCACAAAAACCTCAATTTGCTCATATTCAAGCAAATGATGTCATATATGTAAAGAACAATGCTTGAACCGAATATGCTTCAGCTAAAATTAAGCTTAATCTAAATTGGAATATATTCCATTAGCATCCCTAGAAGAGATAGACATAAATAAATCTGTCCAATTAAAATCAATCTGCAGTCGAAACAGAAACAAACAAAATGGTCGCCCCGGGTCAGAGATTTTATCTCCACGATTTAACAGGAAGTTGCTAATGAGAGGTGAATCTGGTTGCCGTGGGTGACATGTTTCAGACGTTTTGCTCCGAGTCTCAATTATAAAAATAACAAACTGAATAATTTTAAAGTTTCGTTATGATTTCAAGACTTTATTATGGCCAGATGTGATCATTGCAATTTTCATTTTTGAAATAAAATTGTTAAACCAATACAACAGTCCTAACACAATTGAAAAACCCTTCCTCAAATTTTAGCGTTTTCTAATAATAACCTTTAATTGTATGGAGAATAACATAGTTTTATGGGTTTATTTGATTCTGTTTGTATACTTTAGACATTGTTGATGAATATAATATACTCTTATTGACCAAGTTTGAGAACTTAAATTTTTTTTTCATTCTAAGAGGTTGTATCGCTTTAATGTAAAAGCTAAAGCAAAAGTAGACAGATTACCGCCATATCATTTGACATCATCATCTATACAAATCAGATTAGCGTTCTTCCGTCCTAGACACGAAACAAAATTAAAAAATAATTGCGATACTTTAGTATTCTATTTATAGTAATAATATCATGTATTTAATACGAAAAGCAGACGTAAAGACCTCACGTGTCAATAGTTATTACTCACAATGACATCATCAACTACTAATTACCATAGAAACCAAAATAATTCCGAGCGTGTCAAATATAGTAATGGATTTTGGATGAGTATAAAATTAATGATGATAAGTATGATTACATCTGTTTGATACAGGTTTTAGATTAAATATCATTCCAGATCAAAGGTTACATTCTTAAAATCTTATCTAAAATGAAAGTAGGCTTTAAGAGTGTTGAAACGTTATGTGCCTAACTGTATTAAAGAAGTGTGTTATATTCCATAATATTGTCTTGTGTTTTGTTATATGAACGTAACTCAAAATCAATTTTAGTGATTGACCAAATACAGGCCTTTTTCTCAAAATCTAAACCTTGTTTATTTTTGAATAGGTATCTCATTTCTGGCAGGAACCACAGAACCATATGACCTGATCATGCTTACTCTTTTCAAAACACCTGATGGTACTTCTCATATGGGAAGTCCACTACTATATAATTATTGCACCCGATTTTGTCATGCTCTGGACAAGATTTTTGATTAACAGAATTGTTTTGCTTGTAAAGATTTTTATTATTAGATGCACTCATCATGGATAAATCTTATAACTAAACTGGTACTATCATTTGGTTTTAAATTTTGCTGCACTAAGCATCTGGGTCCTGATTCTAGAAAATTGACTTAGATAAAATCCTGATTTTAAGAAATACAGCAAAATGATTGTTTAATAAAACTTAATTTAAAATCGATTTTAGTAACTGATCTATCAAATAACTAAAACACTAAAATCATTTTAAGTTAAGTTTTGAAGAATAAGGCCCCAGATATACAATATAATTCATCGTAAGCCACACCAGCCATCTCGTGTAATTATTTCGTTCTAATTATAAAATAATAGACAAATATCGATAAGCCGGATAGAACTCGTCACCGCTAAGTGACAGCCAGTGATTGGATAATACCGGGTCATATGACCAGTTAGACAGGAGATTGACATTAACTTGCCACCGTGGATTATTTCACAATCAATTCAGATTATAGGGAAAAAAAATCAGTTATGAAATTATCAGATAGAAAAAAATAACTATATTTCATCATCATTATATTCCTGATGACGGTGTGAGAACCACATCGAAACTTTGAAGTAATAAATATTTTAGAAGTATATATACATTGTCTTATTTATATATAAATCGTGCTTCTAATATGCCATTGAAGGACTATATTTCATCCATTGCTGACTTTATGCAAACCTTGTAAACTTTTTAAATTTAAGATTATAGGAAAAAAAACTCAGTAATAAAATTATCAGATATTATCTGTTCATCTCGGAAGTCTTATCCTGGTCTGAAGAAGCATTATATGTGAAAATTTGCATCATTTAACTAAAAGTGAATTCAAAGTTTTTGACTTTTTATTTGTTATTCGAAATTATCAGATATATAAAAAAGCTATAGTTTGTCCATTTTTGACCATCTGGAATCCCTGAAAACTATAGGAATAGAATATTTATAATGTTAACTTTTTAATTTTTTTCAGTTTTCAGATTATTGGAAAAATATTCAGTTACAAAATTATCAGATACAAAATAAAAATTGCACCTGAATACCTTGCCCAGCTGTCAATATACTAAAATTTTAAATCAAGTGAGAAACAGCAATCCCATCAACCAGGTGTTAACAGGTAAAAAATTTCAAAGCACCATAACAAGATTTCTGTAGAGAAACACCAGACCAAATTATGTTTTTATGAGAAAAATACTATGGTCAGTTGTAAACAGGTAAAAAAAAATTATAAAATTTTAATGTTATTAGCAACTTAACTAAGATTTTTAGACAAGAGAGAAACACCAGGCCAAAGGTTTTTTTAAATGAATTAAAATATTATGGCAAGGTGAAAACAGGTAAAAATTTTGCAGCTTTTATTATATCAACACTGTAATAAGATTTTTAGACAACAGAGAAACACCAGACAATATCATTTTATGAATAACATTGAGAGGAAGGTCTGAATTTGATTTTAACCACGAGTTATCTTTTATGCTTACGGGCTCTGGTGTGTCTTTCTGTTAAGTGTTTACTATTAATAGTCATTGCATTATTGGGATAATCTGTCAATTTTGACAGTTTTAGCAGGTTGTGTGGATGGAAAATTTGTTTCCCCAGTTCTTTAAGGTGTATTTTCAAGATGTTAGAGATTTATGTATTTTTTGGAATCTTTCTGTTGGATCTTGAACAATTTTCTAATCATATTTATTGCTTTAAGATGTGTTCTACTTTATCTGTGAAAAATTAGATTTTCTGGAGTATATTTTTAGTGTTTTTTTGTCTGTGATTGTTTTATATTTTGCTAAAATTTAGCCTTACCTGACTGTTGGTTTCCGGCGCTTTCTGGGAATCACCATTTTCTTAAACCTCTTATACACTGCCGCCATACTTGGCGATGACGACCTTGCCGGTTTGGGTTCCTTAGTTACCACAATGCAAGGTTTGCGGCGTCGCAATCCCATGATCATTATTCAAAATATATTTCCTTATATGGGAATAAAATTCAGATGAGGAAATCCAACCAATCAGCATAGCTGTTACATGATCACAATGAACTAACTGAATATTAGCCTGACTGCTGCAACAATGTATCACTTTGTGATATTTCGAACAACTCCTATTCCCCGTTATCATATATAATCTCAACGCGCATCACAGACTTACTGACACTAATAATTTATGTCGCAGTTTTGGCACAATCGCACAAATTCACAGATAACACACAAATACTGAGTAATTTTTAGAGAATTTGGCACAAAAACACTGGCAGGGTTAAAAAATAATCGGATAAAAGGACTCAGTAATGTTAAAATAAAATTAACAAATCACAAAGTGGCTGGAAGATTCAAATGCTGATGAGAACAAAACAAAGAAAATTGAGCAAAAAAACGCATGGAAATTCTGTCCTTATTCACACAAAAGAAGAAATGAAAAAAAATTTGGACGAAATTTCAAAATGAAATGGTGTAGGCCTAACTAATTCTGAAATTTTTGAGAAAAAAAAATAATTGGTTTCATCAATTGGATCCAGCAGAAATACCAGAATCTTAATTTTCACACGAGAGCTTATTCTTCAATTATAATTTGTTTATTTTTTAATAAGACACATATATTTATTATCTTAATATATGCGCATAATTAATAACTGAATAAAATTACTCCACATTTGGTTAATACTCCTTTGCTTTAACCAGTGAATATTTAATATGATATTTTTCTAATGAACATTATGATGTTTTATTCCAAACTTTGACACATTAAAGTAAATGTGTGCGTATATTCTTCATCAAAATAACATCCAAAATGATAAAAAAAAAAAAAATAAATTCGAAATAAATTCCACTAAAACCGAAGATAATCCACAAACTGATATAGTAAACCTTGAGGTTAAAACAGCATATAATCCAGGTATCTGGAAACGTAGTGAATCGTGATGAAATTTAAAATCTGTTTCTGTCATCCACCAATAATTCCAATTCCAATCTGCAAGTAAGCTAAACTAGATGAAATCCATCTATCTGTTAGAGTGTAAAGGTTAGCCAGTTATCCACTAAAAATTCTGATTTTGTCGAACAAAATAAGGATATTTTATCCAGAAACTAGAGTTAAACAGCTTAAAATCTGTAAAATATCCGTAAATATCCAGATGAAATTCTCTTTTTTCAGGCAAAAAACTAAGTATTTTATCCAAAATCTGGATACACTTACAGTCTAACCATTATAAAAATCCGGTTATTTGTAGATGGTTTTAATCCAGCAGAAATTCTGAATTTGCTGAATAAAAACTGAGTATTCTATCCAAAATCTACAGGTATGCTAGTATAATATAAAATCCAGTTATCTGTAAACTAGAAGAGAAGCCACGATGAAATTTGAAACCGATGTTTAGTCAGATATTACACCATTATACAGCAGGTAAAACAATCATTACACTTTCACGTTTTTTCTTACACTGCTGTCTTCTCTCAAGGTTAAACTTTAAGTTCGTACTTCTTCGTAAAAGTTCAACGCGGTTTAGAAATCTAGTATAGCTTCCAATTGATAGCATTTTCCTGCACTTGAGAAATTTTAAACTTTTTGAGTTAAAAAGACAGAATTATTGCGAAATATCAAAATTTGTTGTGTAACGCACGTCTACGAAAAAAATATCGGCACAATTTTCACGATACACTTTGTCTAATCCATTACGAACTAAAATGAAAAATTCAAGAAGATATTTTAAACATAATTTGTCTAAATCAGTGGGAGGTAAAAATGAAAAATATTCCAATATAAGCACAATTTGTCCTCGAGGCCTTTTTTCTTAAAAAATTAACTGGTGATTAAAGTGTTCCAGTTATCTGATTGGTCAATTACTCAAACTGATTTTGTTATAATCCAATCAGATTACTGTATATCTTAAAATCTGGATACAAAAATACAATTCTGTACGTAGAAAAGTTTTGAAAAGACAAAATCATTGACCAAACTTATTTTCAAAAGAATGACACTACAATATAGGTCAAAATCGTGAGATATATCCAGATCAATTCATGACCAAATCTGTTAATTTTTTCTCTACCAGCCTCAAACTTTAATTTTTTTCTTCACAAGAAATGCAATAAAAACCAGATAGGTCTAATGAAGATGAACAGTGCCAATCTATGAATAATGAATAAATATTTACTAATCAAAGCCACAAATTATTTGAACACATTTTTATCATAAATACACTAGATATTCCATCTTTAAATATACACAAACTTAAAAAAACCCACTAGAAACTGTGGATCCAAATCTTGACAAAGCTTACTAAACCCATCAGTTATGAAATCCTGAAAACTTACAAGTAATTCGTGTATTTCCTAAATCCAAAACATCAAACCAAGCCACCCCATCCCATCACTAATGAAAACCACAAATACTAATACCTTAACACGAACTATACCATCTTAAAAATAATCCACAAATTTCAAATAAGTGAAAACTTACACATGAACTGGGAATTCAACTCTGTACATAGCTACCCCATTAGTAATGAAATCCTGAAAAATTACATGTAACTTACAAATCCAAAATATCTAGTTAAATAACCTCACCTCATACATTCAAAACCACAAATCATCTTTGAAAATCCACAAATTAAGAAAAACTCACTGAAAACTTACTCTGTAAATGGTAAATCCTTCTTTTACCAAAGCTAACCCATCAAGTCCTGAAAACTTCCTCATATTTTATGAATCAAAGGAATCCAAAACAACAAACCCCATCCCATCAGTAATGAAAACCACAAATAATAATACCTTAACACAAGTTCTACTCCAAACACAACCAATTATTAACGCCAAATAATCCTGATATAAGACTAGTGTAGCTAGTAGTTCCAGTCTGAGACTAGCTGAGTTCTATAGTTCCTGGTAATAGAGTGAAGTGTTACTATAGTCGTACAATGTATAACAACTTTCTCTCTCATAGTTCTTACTACCGATATATTACTGATATATTGAATATTGGTTATATTTTACTAGAGAAAAACTAGCATATATCTACTAATATTAACAATCAAACAGGGATATACTATCATAAAACACAATCTAAATACAGACAAATATTATAAACACAGATCAGACTGATATATTGAATATTGGTTATATTTTACTAGATATAAACTGGCATATACCTATTGATAATCATACAAATGGGGATATACTTTTATAAAACACAAAAAAGACAAACACTTTTATACAATAGAAAAATTGGTATATCTACTAATATTAACCACTTGATATACTACTCTAAAAACACAATCTAAGTACAGACAATATTATAAACTCAGATCTTGCTACGATATATTGAATATTGGTTATATTTTACAGAGATAAACTGGCATATACCTAGCAATATCAACAATAAACAAGGATATAAATGTTCTAAAACAATACAAACATCAATATATTGACTGTTAAAATACTGGCTACATTGGTGGCAGCAAATGAACTATAAATATTTTGCAATAACCAGTTGATATAAGAAGCACAACAATATACAAATATCACAAAATCACACATAAGAGGTCATCTCATACTGACGACACTTTTCAGACGTTTCAGGAGAGCTTTTTTAGCATAAGTATAAACCTTCAAGAGTGTACTCACTAAATAAAAAAAATAAGACCTTACTTATTCCTTTATCCTTAAAATAGTTCTAGAACTATAGGGCTCACATCAGACGAAATCATTTTTCAAAACACACTACGTTGAAAACGTAATCCTATAACAAAAAAACCAATAAATTCACACAGCCATAGAATAATTTTAATATAAATCAAAAAATCATTAAAATTTGTGTTGAAAATTCAATATATAGTCGAATAACATCACATAAGTTACTTTTATTAATCTAGGAAATCGAACGCGACTTTAAAACCTGTTAACTTGCAATTTCTATTTCAATATCAAAGTACAATTGGGCCAAATGAAATGGAGTTCTACATCCTACTGTTTTGTATCTAATCTGTTTGTGTACAAGACTAAGAAATGGAATAGAGTTTTACATCTCACATTTAAGTGGTGTTTACACAAATAATTAGATGTAGGGGTCACTAAATTGTGATGTGGAGTGGTTTGGGTGGTGTCGGCACAGGGCATTAAAGAACTTAATAATGAGAACTTTAAAACTGTTGGCTCACAGGGGAAAGGTATCATCTCGACCCATGCCAGGATTGAACACTGGACCCATCAGGCTAGCGAGCAAAGCGTCTAACTCAATGAGCCACCACGTCTCTCCTTATATTTATACTTATGAAATGATACGGAATTTAATATCATAATGTCATGTATCTTTTAATGTTTTATGTTCCTATGTTCAGCTTCACATTTTAAAAAAAAACGTCTAGTAAGACATGAATGGCAACACAGATCAACATTACTATCTGTCATTCATAAAAATACTAATAGGTCCTGTAACCCACTTAAACTGTTAAAATGTTTTTAATGTTAAAATAATTTAATAATCCTGTTGAACGTGTAAGACAGAAGCTGCCAATAAAACTATTATCTAGTGAACCATTTCAAGGTGCCAGCTTTTTACAATCCGAAATTGTGACTGCATCTTGTCTCCCAAAATTTTAAGGGAGGAGGAAGAAATCTATGGTTTTTTATGAAAAAAAGATGCTTTCTAAACTATAATGTGTAATTTTTGGTCAGAAAGTTGTTGATGCATTTCACCCAAACTGTAATAATAGGTCACATCTAACAAAAAATTGGAACCTTGCAAATATAGAAGCCATAATCCAGTACACACAATTTCAGAAAACCTCTTTTCAATCCATTTAATTTAAAGGTTTTAACAGAAATCAAGAAACAATATAACCCAATCAACACCAAATCAGATCAGTGTGGAGGTTCGTAACACCGTTAAATCTGGATGGACTAAAATTACCTCCACATTGAAAACCTTTTCATTTCTTAATTAGTATTACGACGATAATCTAATTAGAGACTTGACGAGCCTGCCTACTTCCTGTTGATGTAACTTCATCAATGATGCCCCGTCTGCCAAATGGACTTCAAATTTGACACTTAGCCTTGTCTGAGAGGTCAATAAGTTAGAAACAGAAGTTTTAAATTAAAGACATACAGTTATCTAAATCAGTGTTTCTCCAATGACCGATATATTTTGGGCGGAATCTAATTGAAAGAACTCTTCTGAGGAGAAATGATCTCAGTGATACTGAGTTTGACGAGCTCAGAGACCAACATTCTCGAAAAATTAACTCAGATAAAATCTAGATTTTAAGAAATACAGTAATCTGATTGGATGGTAAAGCTGAATTTAAAATCAATTTTAGTGATTGACCAATCAGATGACCTAAGTACTTAAATCATTGTAATTTAAGTTTTCGAGAATAAGGCCACTGATTGGTTTATCACTAAAATCGATTTTAAATTTAGTTCTATTATCCAATCAGATTACTATATTTCTTAAAATTCTGATTTTATCTAAGTTAAGTTTTCGAGAATTAGGCCCCTGATCTAAATATGTCTTTCAAGAGATGTCTCAAGCTAAAGGGATAGATAAATTTGGGACAGAAACAAGTCCTCCTCTAATATTCAATCACTTACAAGAAGAAGTTTTAGTGTAGTTGTAAAAAACTTGCTGACAGCATGGCATTACACAACTTTTCCTTCTTTTTAACAGGGGCATATTTTAAGGGAGTGGGGGCCCTCCTATATTTTCACTTAATGTCACTAATTTTAAGGGATTGTAAGGTGGTTTTCTAAACTTTGTTTGTGTATCTGGAACACCGATAGCATCAATTTGCGCCATTCCAATTTCCATTTCGATGTCTGTGGTTCTTGAAATTTCACTAAAAATAACGCGTTTTATGACGTCACCCCCCTAGCAGGAGACTAATATTGATATCTATCAAAATTGGAATGGCGCAAATTAATGCTTTCAGTGTCCCCGATACACATACTAAGTTTAGAAAATCTCTTCACAATCCCTTTAAGCATTTTCATGCCATAGCAGCCCCTTAGGGAGCAGAAAAGTAGGGACTAAAACTCTGTTTAATTTTCTCAGCCATGTCACGGAAAAGAATTGTAGCGTTAAAACGCGATATTAAAATCTGTCAATATTTCTGTTATCTTGAAATTTACGAGTTAATTTAGAAGCAATTAATGTAGCCTCTATTATCCAGTCGATAATTACTCAAGACTAGATCATCCAGATAGTATATTAATCTACATTCATTATCATTTAAAGAGGCATTTAATGCAATTAATGTAGCCTCTCTTATTTAGTCTGTAATTACTAAAGTCTTGATCATCCAGTTTCATCTACTTTTACTTTTTTCTACTTTAATGATGTAGTCACACTCGTTGAGTCTATAATTACTATAGTCTGGGTTGTCTAGTCTTATCTAATTTCATTGACTTGAACAAAGCTATTTTCATTAACATACAATGGCAAAGCATAGATTTTGCACCTTTCCAGTTTCAATCTGACGTCTGTGATACCAGCAATTGTAATTAAAATAGTGTTTTGAAGACATCACACCTGCAAAAGTCTTGCGTGATACGAGCAAATTTCATTTTCATTGCTGAAATCTAATATGAGCTTCAGACGACTAGATAATTCTTGTTGTGGACTTAAACCTCCAGCTTATGTGGAAGTTAAATCCATTTCCAAAACTTGTTGTCCTGATTTTCAATATAGATGTTCTGATGAGGATTGTGTATCTGAAACATGTGTCCTGTGATCTACCAACGCGCTATCTATATATATCAGTCAATTTCATAACCTAAGCTGTGTCGACTTTAAGAAATAAGCAATAGTCCAATACATATTTCTAAATTCACAGATCGTGTCCTGTGATTTACCATCACGCTATTTCTATCTATATATACGTATATTGATTAGTGTTTATATTTGAAGCGATTATCGTAGCGTGACTGTCGTTGATCACGGACACTTGAAATTCCTTTTATAATAATAATCTCAACTCGTGTTTATATACAAACTCTTAATTGACTTCCGTAATAAAATGGTGCCTCAACTAAAAGACTCTATTGAAATCCTGAAAGAATCCAGTATAAGAAAAATTGAAAGGACAGCAAAAGACTGAATTTAAGAAAGAAATTGTAACGCCTCAACTAAAAGATTTTTAGTTTTTTAATATTAAAAAGAAAATTTTAAGGATCGCTAAAGACTGAATGCAGGCTTAGTAAGAAATGCTAGTGCCTCAACAAAAAAACTCTTTTGAAATCCTAAAAGATTGTTAGTTTCTTAATATTATAAGAAAAATTTAAAGGACCACAAAGGACTGAATGTAAGAAACAAATGGTATTGTTACAATAAAAAGCCTTAATAAGGATCCTAAAAAAATTCTATTTCTTTATAAGGAAAATTAAAAAAAAAAAAAAAAAAGATTTTTTTTGAAAGAGTGTGCTGCAAGAGTTCTTAGAATCTTTAGTTTCAACAAAAGATTTTCATTGTTAAGGTAAGTTGAAAAGGCAACAAAAGACAATGTAAGACTAGATTAGTTGTTGCAAGCACAAGACATTATGGAATATAACAAACTTCTTTCATACATTTAAAGGGGAATATTCAGCATTTTCGAGGATCGATTTGGGTCTTGAATTTATGTAAATAGCCTGCACTAAATTACTGAAACTACCCAAAAATCACATAATCCCTTCTAATATAACCGTACAGTTAAATTTAAAGGGGAATGGTTTTTTTTTTTTGAATATCGATTTGAGTCTTGAATTTATGTAAATAGCCTTCAGATTTACTAGATCAGCCCAAAAATCACACAATCTCTTCAATTATACCCCTACCTGAATGTTTATCTTTCTTTCTGTATATGTGTTTTCTATATAAGGCATAGTCTTGTGTGACTGAAAGATCATTCAGGTCCAGGCAGAAAAAAAGAAAAACGTTTGTAAAAGTTATAAAATGTTTCATTGATCTCTATTTACAGCAAAACTATACTCCTATTTTTGTTTTATTCCTAAGAAGTAGAATATGTCTAAACAAACAATATGAAGATATACTCTACCAGCTGGTAAACCATCATGGCAGCCATCACCGCAGATTGAATTAATTACGTTAATTACCTCCCCTGGTGAACACCGCGTGGATTATCCATAAAAATAACGTAAACATAATTTACCCAGCATGCACCTTGTGGAATTAGAAATTAAAGACTTTGCCAATTAAAGCGAGAGATCAGATTTTCTTACGAGCCTCGAACATGTTAAAAAAATCAGAAATATTTCTTAGTATTTTCTTTAGACTTCAAAACTTGTGAAAACATGTATTTTGTTTTAAAAAATAGATTCACCTACGTACATTATTTAAATAGCTCGGGATCAAAATTCTACAAAGTTTCTTAAAATAACAGAAAAATGTGTTCAAATTAACTCCATTCCTTTACGTAGGAAGATATTCACACAAAAAACCGTAATTCAGAAAAATGTTAATTTTCAAAAACAAAAAGATTCTTTTTATTCAAATTGCGTATTTAATAATTCTGTTGTAATCTCAAAAATAAACATAAGAACACCTGCCAAAAGGATGATGCAATTCTTGAGAAAAAAATGAATTTTCTGTATTTTCCACCTTATGTAGGTTAACTTTAAAGGGATTGTAAAGAGATTTTCTAAACTTTGTATGTGTATCGGGGACACTTAAAGCATCAATTTGCACCATTCCAATTTCCTTTCCGACGTCTGTAAAACGCGTTAGTTTTAGTGGAATTGCAAGAACTAAACTAAACGTTCCATACAAATTTTAAATCTTAAATCAAAATAGCAAATACAATTAAATAGTTTTCTTAGATGGCAATGAAAAATTAATGTTAGTTCTTCTCATGTCCTGTTTCTGTCAGATGTTTTGGATACGCAATCCCTATCAGGACCGCTAGTTTTCCAAATCCGGTGTAAGGTCTTGCGCGTGATGTCATTGATGGCAAGTTTCTCGAAATAAGATTTTTAATATCTATATTGCATTTCACAGGGGTTCTTTTGTACAGTCGGTTACTGCGTTGTGGTTGAGATTTCGGTTCTTGATCAGGGTGTGAAAGTCTGGTAACCTTGAATAAGTCATCTTCACTCATAATTCCAGTCCACCCAGCTGTAAATGAGTACGGATAATCCGGGAAAGATCAATACCAAGAGATTTGGCCAAGAACCAGCTGGGAGAAAGGATCCGCACGTAATCTAAGTTGTAATCCTTGTAAAATATAAATGTTTCTTTCTTTCCAAATATAGAACAGAATAGTAGGATGTAAAACTCTATTTTATTTGTGAATTGAATTGAAATTTAAGAAGTGAGTTAGATGGATGATAAAACAGAGTAATGGCCTCAAAACGTTGCCAGAGTTTTCATTCACTCTCCATCAAGATAAACCTTGTATTTCACCTTCCTTTCAGTTCAATAAACACACTGGAGGGCAGATAAAATAATTTCAAAATAAACAGGGTTCAATTCTAGATTGCCGATAAAAATTGTTTAACCCAGAAATTCAGTATATATGTAGAACGACAAGCCAAATAAGCCTTCCTGAAACCACTTAGAAGGGAAAATTATAACTTGGACATATAAAGCTGTGGGATTTTGACATCTATTGCAAGTTATACCCTTAACTTTGTTAAATAAAACAAAAAATGATCATGGGTTCCAATCACAGTCGGCATGTGAAAGTTTGGAGAATTTGAAGAAGTCAGCTTTGCTCAGGATTCTAGTGGATTCTAGATAATCCAGGAAAGATCAATACCAAGAGGTTTGACCAAGGACCAGCTGAGAGAAAGTTGTTATCCATGTAAAAAATAGAAGTACTAATCTGGGAAAATTCAGTGCTAACCTGGTGCTAAGAGGTTTGGCCATGGACCAACTCGGAGAAAGAATCCTAGTTTTATTGGTAGAGATTGGTTCTTTAATTCTATCTTATTTGTGAATTCTGTTTCCCAATTGCACTAGATGGCAGATAGCAGAAAATTCACTCAAAAATTTCAAAACAGACACTAAGATAGCATTGTTACTTTCCCAGAAACGAGTTCAATGTCCCTACTAGATGACAGATAACTGAGTTTTCAACCCAAATTTGAAAATTCTAGGATTGTGCAAGCAAGTAACCTTCCGAGCTGAATTTCATACCAGAATTCAGTTCGATGGCCACACTAGATAACTGATAAAACAACTTTCAACCCTAAATTTTGAAGAACATCAAGATTGCTTTGTAACCTTCCCAGTTGAATATATTTGACAGATAAAACAAACCAACGGAAATCTTCCCTGCAGCATTACACCTTAAAGATGGCAGATAATAGTTCACTGGCCTCAGCAAGAACCAAAATGATACATACATGTCACCAAATTTAAAGGGATTGTAAAGTGGTTTTCTAAACTTTGTATGTGTATCGGGGACACTGATAGCATCAATTTACACCATTCTGATGTCTGTGGTTCCAGCAATTCCAGCTTAGTTTTATCATTATTGTATTAATATGTACTCAAGGTCTTTGCAATAGAGATGTCAATTTCAGTTCAATTACTATGAAAATATATAAGCAGGACAATTCTGTTTGTTGGAAATATTGTAAAAGAATGGCAAAATCAAAAGCAATATTGGACTCCTCAAAAGAAAGTACCATCAGGTGATTCCAAAAGAGTAAGTGATTTCCTTTTCCATAAGTTAATTTTGAGAAATGAAGACAAAAACTTATATTTTAGTTATCTTCTAATTCAAGTTTTCTTATATTTCTTGTATATCTATGTGAACATGGAAACTTATATTAAAGTCATCATCAAGATTTAAATTCTATTCAGTAATATTGTAATGTCACTGTCCGAGATGAAACGATTGTGTTGAAATTTCCCGTCTAGACCGTGATTAGACCAATCATATCTTCAAATCGACGAGTTATTCACCGTTTCCAACCAAATAAAACATCTTCCATTCACTTGTCAATTATTTTCCTGTATTTAGAAAATCAAATTGTCAGATGCAAACTAGAACTTGACAGCTTAAAGAATTTTAAAGTGATAATTTCTGTAACATTTCTTAAAGATCTTAAGAGAATTTGGTGATTTTATATTCTTAAAGTTTTTCTCTCTTGTATTTAGAAAATCAAATTTTCAGATGCAAGCTAAAACTTGACAGCTAAAAGCATCTTAAAGTGATATTTTCTGTAATGTTTCTTAAAAGATTTTGGGTTTGAATATTCTTAGGATATCTCGCTCATGATGAGTGAGTGCATTTACTTATAGAAATTTGATACCAATCAGTGGCAGTGTGTATACCCAAGGCGATCTAGAAGCTTTTTTTTAGCGAAAGGCTAAAGCAACCAGTGCTTCAAACCATATTTTTAGGAGAGCAAATGCAAACTTTGATAAATAATAAATAAATGATAGAAATCCATACAAGCGAAACGTTACGGTTAAGCAAAATCACATCCAAAATCATGGCAAAATCATGAGTAATAGTTGTATAGTAGTGGACTACTCCAAAACTCAATTCTCAAAACTCTAAACTAAGTAACCTATAACAAACACAACACAATCAAATCCTTATCAAAAACATAAAAACTTTCATCTACTCAATTTTCAATGACATCATCAATTCATGCATAGCAACACGTTGGCAACTACCAGAACTCATTATTTAGTCGTTGAATCTATTTCAAGGCAATCTCTGATTTTCTCAGACAAATTTTGGAAACGATTCAACACAACAATCCTACGTTATGCTAAAATCATCATTTGAAAGTTTTGCACAAGATAATGAAAACATAACTCTCATAAATCTGACAAAATTCGAGTCTGTTTATGTCGTAGAATGAATAAATTGCATTTTCTCAGGTGCCTTGCAATCTCACAGCATTATGCTATTTTAGTGCCTGCACTTTAAGGCTTTCTTTTTCTTTTTTGGTTTTATTTTAACATTGAGACTTTTTGTGTTGAAAAACACACCTTCTCGTTCCATTAAGAACACTTGAGGAGGCATGGATTTTTTACCACCAACTTACCAACTATTTTGTTACCACCAAAAATAAAAGTCCAGTGGCCTGCATTCACCCAACATTACGCCAAAACATTGTCCTTCGAAATGAAAAATCGAACATGCTTCAGCGCAAGAATACAGAACCAGTATCATCAAAATGCAGATGTTAAATAAAACTCGAACTACTTTTATTTTATTGGCAAGGTAACAATACACCAACATCCAGACTTTTAATGGCTATTTCATTCTCATTTTATGACTAAATAATGGTGTCTATATGAGTTTATAGTTGTTTTAGTATTTTGTTATGATGCCTATTTTTTTGTTTTACGACTTAGGAACTATCTTCGTTTGAAAACAAAACACCAGGACAACAAATCAACTTCTTTCCGTTCATTTGATGTTAATAGCTTTAAAGAATTTTATCCATATTATATGGCCCATAATCATACAAAACTTCAAATAAATTATAGTTCAGCCAATCACAATTATTCTTCAGAGACTAAAAACAGCCAATCAAAATCAATCTCCAAACAAGAGTTGTCTTCCATTGCCCATTTACCGGGTAAGATGGCTGCCTATCATGGCTGAGTCATTATATAGTCTCGAACAATGATGAATGCTCCAAAATAATTAATCATAAATCAGGTGATTTATATCCTGAAAATTGGCACATCACTTTAATAATTTTTTTCCAATTTAAAAAATCACTTTCCACAATTCCAATACACTTTATTAATGAATAATCTATACCGTTATCTAAACAATCTACGCTAGCCTGCAGCCTCGACACCATTCAATTTATATCCTTTACGAACTTCGTGTACTCGCTGGCTGAAATTGAACAAGTCTCCGTTAAAGGGGAATGTTTAGCAATTTCGAGGGTCGATTCTGACCTTGAATTTATGTAAAAAGCCTCCAGAAGTACTGGAACTGCACAAAAATCACATGATCCCGTCAATTATATCTCTACCTAAACATTTATCTTTCATTTTCTGTAAATGTGTTTTCTATATTAAGGCCGGCGCACATTGAACGATTTTTTGACGGAACGCCCCACGATATTTTGACGGCGTCAAATTATCGGCGTGTGCAGTCAAAGCACACTTACCGACTTTTTATCGCGACTGGGGCACTTTTAAGAGTCGTTTTCAGAGATTCTGTCGGAAACAATATGGCGCCAAATATAAACTTGAAATTCAATTGGTTGACGTCAATCCAGGTCACGACAAATTATCAGGATGACCGGCACACTAGCCGATAAGCCACGTCAAGACGTTTTTCGATTTGACATGTTAAATATCTCCCGATCACTCCCGATTTTGTTGTAGGGCTGTCGTAAGCCAACACACATTGAACGATTTTTTGACGCCGTTATAGTCGGCGTCAAAAAATCGTTCAATGTGCGCCGGCCTTAAGGCATAGTCTTACTAAACAACAAGTCGTATTTTTTACTTTCAAACGCTGATAATTATGACTACACATGGATTTGAAGGCTTAATTAGATTAGCTAAAGAATTCCAGGTTCTGAGACTAAAAGTTTTTTGGTCGAACAGTTAGTGAACATATCCCTTTAAGCTGGTGCTTTGAGTTATTTGTAAATTGACTATAATATACTAACCAATGATTGATGAGTGTTTTACAATATCGCAATGAATGTACCAACTAAACAATTAATTTTCTTTCTCTTCTGTTCTTGATACAATTTATTATCCAATATTAACTCATTTTACCATTTTTGCGTCTTACATATCATACATAAAAGTTATATACAAATCTGTACAAGCTGAACAAAATAGTGTTAATCAAAATCGCATCCAAAAACATAGCAAAATCTAGAATAATAGTTATATAGTAGTGGACTACTCTAAATAGAAGTACCATGGTCTGTAGTTGTTTTCTTTATTATCATTAAATTAAGAATTTATCATTTGTTTCATAAACATTTCCTTTATTTTTGGTATAGTTTATGCAAGTATCTTTTACAGTTTGACAATCTGACGATGAATGTATCAAATAAACAATTAATTTTCTTTCTCTTCTGTTCTTGGTACAATTTATTTCCAATATTAATTTTTTTTCACCATTTTTTCATTGTATTGCGTCTTACATTTAATACTAACATGATTTTTTGATTATTTTTTGTATCAAATTATAATTTTGATTATTTGAAGTTGTTCTTTTACTGATTTCAGCATTCATTGAAAGATAAATCATTATTTCTCTCTCAATATTTCAACAAGGTACATCACTAAATTACTTCATTTTAACACAATTTAATATTATTGAATATGATAAATTGATGCTCATCGTGACAAAAGAACAATCTCCAAATGTTCATCATTTTTATTTCATCTTTAACGAGAAAAAAACTTTTCTCCCCATTCAGTTAATGACCAAAACATTCTAGTTCATAAAAACACAGGTAGATTGTTTATAGAATGTTTATAATTAGAGATGAGTAGGAAATTTAACACTCTGGTTTCTTACAATATTGTACTGACTTCTTACAGCCAATCAATAGAACATACAGCTTTAAACAGACCTTCTCAAATGGCGGACTGCAAAGCCCTCAAGAGTGACCCCTTCCACTAAAACGCTATGCTAGCTAAGCTATATTTAATATTTTTTTCCCTTATTTGGCCCTTTACAAAAATTAATTGAGAAGGTCTGGCATAGAATTTCCTTTGGAGTCTCCATTACCACACTATACATTTTCAATTGCTAGTTATATTCAGCAAAGGATTTTGATAAAACTGTATTGTACCGGGCATGTCTAAATTAATTCATTTTTGCTTTAACACTTTTTTACGTAACTAGGAAAAATATGAATTTTATTGATTACTTTAGCAGATTTGAATAACAATTTTTTGTTAAAACCTCATCATTTAGGTAACTTTTATTCAAACTTGAGAAATAATCGACAGATTTGAAAAACAAATTTATAATATAATATCCTAAGTAATAAAAAGGTGAATTTGACAGATTGAAATTATAGATATTTTACTAGAAGTTTTATTTCAGTAAACCAAGAAAATTTTGTTAAAACCTCATCATTTTCATTCAAATATCAGTACCTTTAGCTTGAAAAAATCCACAGATTTGAAAACAAATTTTTTACAACAGAATAATATATAATATTCTAAGCTAAGTAATAAAAAGATGAATTTGGCAGGTTGAAATTATAGATATTCTATCAAGAGTTTTTATTTCAGTCAAAACCAAGGAAATTTTCAAGAAACCTCATCATTTAGGTAACTTTCATTCAAACTTGAGAAACAACAGATTTGAAAAACAAAAACAAATTTATTCACAACAGAAATAATATCCTAAGTAATAAAAAGATGAATTTGGCAGGTTGAAATTTTAGATATTCTCGCGGTTAGTTTTTATATACAGTATCTGTTTTATCCATCATCACGTTAATTTCTCTTGGCATGTACACATGGAATCTTGGGTAATGATAAAATCGCGAGCGTGGGTCTCTCAACTTGCCAGTTGGCAGGTAACAGTGTATTATAAATCACCAAGAAAGAAAACCAACAGAAATTAGAAACTTTATCAAAATTTAGAGGGCAGAACTTGAGTTTATCTGCACCTAATAAAAAGTTCTCGCATCTGAAAGACTCTAATCATGTACTAGATTTAACAAAAATATCCTGTATGTCATTTCTTATAATTTGTGTTTTATTAAAATTTAAAACATATTTTCACAAATTACTGGTAGCATTATTTTAAGGGCTTTTTGTACTTGTTAATTAAGCAATCCTACAGAACTAAAAAAGAAAAGCTGGCAGATAATATGCTGAAAAAATATATTATAATTAATTTTTGCCAAAGACCAGCTGGTAAAAATGAACATTACTGTAAGTAATGGTTTTTGTGCCGGTGAGCTACTTTCGGTTTGTTATCTCTCAAGTCTCGCAGGTTACCGATGCGTGCGTGATTGTCATTGACTCAGTCACTGCCCTGCGAGACGGATCAGCGGATTGACCGCTGTAATATTTAATAATATAAATTTATTTTTGCCCTCCGCCTCCCCAATCCATCCTCAGTATTTTATTGTGAACTTTTTGTTTTTGTTTATTTTATGGCAGGGTTTAATGTTTTTTGTTAAGCCCGAACACTAATCCATTATGTTAATTTTGTTATTATCCTTAATTCAATTTATTAAGGCTGTTTTTGATAAACTAAGTTATACAATTTTTCCGTCATTTAGTACATTTGTTACGTCATTTAGTACATTTGTTACAGCTTAATAAATGACATATATCCTCCAAGATTATTGTGTTCCTTTATTCAATGGGGAGTGAGTGGGCACAAAAGTGAATCTAAGTTGTTATCCTTTAAAATAATTTTTTGAGAGATTTGATCAACTAGTAAAAAGGATCCCCAAGACCCAAGTTGTTATCCTTGTAAAATTATTCTAAATAAGATTGACCAAGGATCAGCTGGTGGAAAGGATCCTCATCAACCAAAGTTGTAATTCTTGTGAAGCCATTTTTTAAAGGTTTTGGCAAAGCTGGTAGACAGGACTCCTTTAAAAAATATGTAAAGCTCCACGTTCTTACAAGGTCATAAGCCTCTAATATCTTCATACAGAATGAGTAAAATCAATTCTTCACGAATTCAAACAACTCCCTTAAGATTTTAGACTTGTAAATTGAAATTCCAATTGAATTTAATCCTGACTCTGAGAGAAATAAAATAAATTGAAATAGTCCAACTAACTGTAAATAACAAACATTTTAACTGTTAAGGTTAAAGAGACCTAATTTCTGAAAAACCTAACTTTTAATGTTCCAATCATCTGGTTGGTCAATCACTAAAGGAGATTATATATTCAGTCTATTTATCCAATCATAAAGGGCACTATGTGACCAAGCAAAGCAAGATAGTCTCAGTGGTTTGGGAGCGCCGTGATGTGCCCTAAATTTTGTATTTTAGAGCCTCTTGGATCATCTTTGAGGTATACCAAAATGTATTTCACGCTTATATTTTGGGAAGTTATATATGGGGTAAGGGCACAACAAATTTTGCTTAAATACAAAATATGAAAAGGGCACATATTCGACCCCTAGGCAAGGGGCATGTCAAAAATTGCTAAGTCACACTTTTCTCTATTCCAAACCAATGTCACTTTCTAGAAACTCTTTGCATTTTTATTTGTCACTCAAAATAGTAAAAGATATAAATTGCCTCCAAAAGAAAGGGTTCCATTTCATTACATATCCATACTTTTCTTAATTTGGTTTTCACCATCATCCTATTTCGGAACTAAAGTCAATTTCTACGAATCTACGTTTTACAATAAATCGTAATCATCATGTATTCATGTCACATGACCCACGTCTTATCTTGTCGTAGACTTCGTAAAGACGGCGGTGATTGAATTACACCACGGTAACACAATCATTACAGCAACACTTTATTTCATTGGATAACAATTCAACCAATCATTTTAAGTAATCGAAAAATCTTCATTCAACGACTTTACATGTCTGTCACGTCTGCCGACAAAAAAACAGGTCAAATTACTGGTGATTTGTGGGTAATGAAATTATTACGTTAAAAGTTGTAGAGTATAGACGAGATTAACGTGCGAAAAGGAAACCGTGATCTGTCAGCGAGCAATTATAATTCATACTCGCGAGATTACTCGGGTTTCGTTTGACGGCTAATCAAACTTGTTTCCTGTTTCCACACGTCATGATTAATCTCGTCTACAGGATTCAATTTCTCGCGGAATTTACAATGAAATTTAGGTATTGTGAAATATGGCTTGCATTGTCATAAATATTACATCTAAATCAAATATGGTATTGGTCAGAATTCTTTTCTTTGCGGAAGTTACAATGAATTTTAGGTACTGTGAAATATGACTTGTATTGTCACAAATATTACAGCAAAATCAAATATGGTATTGGTCAGGATTCTATTCTTTGTGGAATTTACGATGAATTTTAGGTACTGTGAAATATGACTTATATTGTCACAAATATTACATTATCGGATGGTCTAAAACCATGGACAGTATTCAATTTCTCGCGGAATTTACAATGAAATTTTAGATATTAGGAAATATGACTTGTATTGTTCATGTATATTACACCCAAATCAAATATGGTATTGGTCAGAAATCTATTCTTGGCGGAAGTTGACTTATATTGTCACAAATATTACATTATTGGATGGTCTGAAACCTTGGACAATATTCTATTCCTTGCAGAATTTATGATGAATTTTATACATCTGGCAATATCACAAATATGGGCATTGATATAATTTCTCCGCATTTCTTCGCCATCTCCGTTCAGACAAACCCCTCCTTAGAAAACAAATAATCACTGTTAAAGTCAACGTTCTGTTTGAAACTGTTAAAGTTGATTTTGATTGCTTCAATAGTCCATGTAACCCCTCCTTGGAAATTCTTGGCAACGGGTCTGTTCTCTACCAATGTATACCATATTTAAAATGTGATGGACTAATAATAATGGCAGAATTTATGATCAATTTTTTACCGCTGGCAATAAGACAAATATGAAAGTTATATTCACTCTAGAAGTATTCATAAAAATTGCCTTATTTATGACTAATATTGATATACTTTCTAATATGAATACTGGTATTTTATCAGGGGTGTGGTGTCAGGTAGGGTATGCTTACTCACCTGACACCTGATACCACTTTTCATTATGAAATACTTACTCATGTATGATTGATATAATTCCTCTTGTAAATGTTCATAAGCTGTTACCTATGTTTCGTCAAAATGTCTTTTTGGATTTCGGTTTTTATTTTGCGGTTTGAATCGTTAGTACATGTACTTGGTTTCTTTATTGACAACGTGTATTTTGGGTTCAGGGTTGGTTTTTTGGTTTGGATCATTAGTACTTGTTTTTCGTATTCTTTTAAAAATCTGAATCTTTTATATGATGGTAAAAAATTGTCAGGATTTTGCCCTTAAATAGAATGTTATTGTTCAAAGTATTGAAAAGTTAAAGGATTATAAAGAATTATATTCTTGGTTTTATTGAATTGATTTTAACTTCCAATGTATTATTGTTTATTTTTCATCTGATTGATTTCTGATTATTGATTATTGATCAGGTTTCAACTATCAGAACTCTATCTGTAGGAGATATATTTACAGAGCCATCTAACACTCTTTGTTAATTTTAAGATTTAAAATTCTTCAAAAGTGTTCCAACATTGCAACTCGATGATTTAAAAAGAGTCTCTAAATTGCAATTTAAGATTTCAAATTCTTCGAGAGGGTCCCAACATTGCAATTTAAAATTCTTTAAGTGGGTCTCAAAATTGCAATTTGATGATCTGTTCCCTTCGGACAATCTCTAATTTAAGGGACTGTCCATATTGATAGAAATAGTGAATCTATTTTACCATATCACATAAACTTATAAGTTATTTCATAAGTTGAAAAAAGATAGAAAAACACTGAAATTTTTTATTTTTCTGACAAGGTCTCATGTTTTGAATTTATTGAAAGTGAATGTTGTGATGTACAAGTTAACGTATAATTCAAGTCGATTGAATTGCAGACTTTCATTAACAGTAAAGAAACTATTATTGGACTGCGATGTTCAGAGCAAACATTAGTGGTAGAGTTAGTTCCCTTATAATAGCTAAGAGAGACAGACAACAGACTACAATGAATTTATCAATAGTGATATACATCAAACAAAACACATTTGGATGCATCCTGTTTTATGGAATATTCTGATCTGTGAAGTATTCTTTTTATGTTTTTGATGATTATGGCAAGTTTTCATAACAATTTGCTAGACTTTTTGCGTTGTTGTTGAGGAGTTTTTGGTTTGAGTTTATGTTTGTTTTTTCATTTTTTGGTGTTTTCTGTGAACTTTTGCATAGTTCCTTTTGCTATGAATTTTGGACTTTATTGTGGTTTTTTTTGGTAAACTCCTTTGTTTTATATAACGTATTATTAATGTTAAAGTGTGATATTCAGTGATTTCTTGAGTTTTATGACTTTTGTGCTTTGTCTGTTAATTGTGTAGGCCTATATTTAATCATGTTTTGTAATATATGCCCATGTTTTATGAGTATTGCAGTTTTGGGGTGTCCATCACTCAACCTTTGTTTCATGTTTTTGAATGTTTTTGTATTTTTTTTCAACGTGTTTTAATATTTGTATGAATGATGTAATCAACTTACCAGATCCACGAATGCCTTCTACGTCCATTGGGTAGAATAACGGGAACAACTAACGACGCCATTTTCAAATTATTATTCCGTTTATCAAATAGTTTATCACATTTCTTAGCAAAATCACATCATTTCACAATTATTTTTTTCCATTTTAAGTCTTTATTCAACATCCAATGTTGTCATTTTCCTTTTAATCCATCACTCAATAAATTAATCCAATTTCTGACCACTTTCACAAAATTCCATCAAAATGTTAAAATGTTCTCTCATTTTGAATTCATTATTTAAAAAAATTTATCCAATTTATAATCCTTTTCACTTCAATTTGTTAAAATGTTTCTCTTATTTCAAATTTCTGATTGAATAATGAAGGCTTCTTTCACTATTTTAACATGTTGTAGTCAAATTGTGTCACAAAGTATCACAATGTTGTTGATTCAATCAAATTTCAATTATTTCATTCAAAGTGTAATAAAAATGTAATAAAAATTAAAATCATGTAATATTTCACTGTTTATATATAAATTTCTCACTTTTGTACTAAATTTCACTATTTTCTTACAAATTCCTTTATATTATTATCCAATTAACATGCGCATAATTAGTTCTGTAATAAGGTAATAAAAAAATATTACTCCTGGAATACTAATTCTTGGTATGTTTCACAATTTGGTTCACTGAGAATTACTAAATTCCAACATTGGATAGGTTCCACAAAACTTTCTCAAAATATGTTGAGAACTGAACCATTACTAGTAGCCTAATTAGGAGACACGATTAAAACACGCTTTAATTAGTTGAAAATCAAGGGCAATAACCTAGGTTAAATATTTTTGGGGGTTTACTGATTTCCATTAAGGTTCATCCATGAAGGATGATAATAAAAATTTAGTTTAATTTTGTAACTTGGATTCAAATTGACAATTTTGTTACTGAGATTTGCTGTTTTTAACTTTATCCAGTTTAACAACTCACTATGCTGTTAGAGTTTGGGTTTTTCATCAAATTGGGTTTCAAAATCAATCAATTCATGGTATTTAATTCACCGCGAGTTTGGAATTATATAATCCATCTCAAACTTCTAATCCTTGTAAGACTATTTTGTCAGAAAATTTTCTCTTCCAATTGGTATTCTTAATTCCCCAATTCGCCCAAATTTTCAATCACACCACACATGAACCAAATCCAATGTTTCTCTAAAACTTCTTAATTATTATCCTTTATAATTCACCAACCTCGGCCAGTGCTTCTATAGGAGAGTATCTTCTAAATACACGGATGTTTCGTTATCATAATTCAAATCACAGATACACAAAATCTAATCTAAATCTAATATCTTGTAGTCCATATAAATTAATTATTTAAATTTTTTACTCATTGTAAAAATTGTTGTCCACAAAAATAATAAATCACATGCCTTAAATCCAATGTTCCTACATATGAAATATGGACTCACTTCTTGTTTCCTCAGAAAACAACACTTTTAATGTTTCTTTTTCATGTTTTAAAATAAAAAAGATTTTTTATATTTGTGTCTCTTGCCTCTAGATTATGTAATCGCTGTACAAAAAGTTTCTTTTTGAGAAATTTGTCTCTATACTTATCTAATTTGCATAATATTCAACCACAACCACCATAATTTGCATAAATTTCCATTTTTCTGAATAAAAAAACAAAATTTGTTTAAAACTTAATCCATTAATAACTGATTAATGAAAAATATGGCAAAATTATCTGCCCTGCGTCTAAACTAGTCACAAATTAATATATCCATGCATATGGACCATTGTCGTTAGCATATGCGTAGCCCACTAGCTTGCTAATTTGAGCACTCTGACATAGTACGATGGTATCACATATTGTGGGATCATCTGAGGTGGCTATATAGCCAAACCTCAACTCCAGTATCAGCATTGCACTGATGAGGCCCTGAAGGCCGAAACAGTACTATTTGCAGTCTGCAGTTAATCCAATATACATTCATCCATACCAGAACCAAACTATCAAAACCTCTTTACAAGGCCTACAATGATCACAAAACCTTGTATTTGATAAATCCTGACTTTTTTTCACTGCACGAATAAGTCCTATAATACAAATTAAAACCCTATTTCCAAAACCACATGTACTGATAAGGGTTATAAATCCAAAACACAAAGTTGAAGGTACATAAATAATATCCTTAAAACTTATTCTCATTCTCATTTATATTTTCACTACACACGTTATTCCTATAATGCAAATTAAAACCCTATTTCCAAAACCACGTGTGCTGACAAGGGTTATAAATCCAAAACACAAAGTTGAAGGTACATAAATAAGATCCTTAAACCTTATTCTCATTCTCATTTATATTTTCACTGCACACGTTATTCCTATAATGCAATTCCAAACCCTATTTCCAAAACCACGTGTCCTGATACGGGTTATAAATCCAAAACACAAAGTTGAAGTGACAGAAATTACATCCGTAAACAATAACATGCAAACAAAAGCTGTCGACAAATTATTGCCAATAAATTATGAGTAATAATATTTATCACAAATACCCAGTTGTTAAAAATCATTTAAGCTTATACATAAAAGCGTAATTAAATAACGGAAGACAATTTTATGGTATAAATAAAGAAACCAAGTACTAACAATTCCAACCGCAAAATGAAACTCGAAATCCAAAAAGACATTCGACGAAACATAGGTAACAGCTTATGAACTTTTTACATGAGGAATTATACCACTCCCTAGTTTTATTAAACACCTTCTTGTACTTTTCTTTGGAAGGGTTCACTACTATACAACTATTACTCCTGATTTTGGAGTTTTAGATGATTTTGATGAATGAAATTGTTTTGCTTATACAGATTTCCAGTGTTCCTGTGCCATCTGTTATATAATAACTTGTGACCTTTCAACCACCCTAACCTCTACAATACCCTCAAACATTACTCTAGATTCCTAGACTAGACTATTTTCACTGTCATAACCAGCTGATGTCTATAACCTAGCTGCTATTCCTACCCTGGTCAAACTGTCCCCCACCCCTAGTAATATTAATAATATACAGTTATTATAGAGGCTCTACCTAGTAAACTAATTCTTCTCTCTCTCTACTTCCAATCCCTACCCTGGTCAAACTGCCCCCACCCCCTAGTATTATTAACATACACTATAGAGTTATTATAAGGTTTACCTGTTATACACCTGTAATTGTGTTGAAACAGCTTAGACTAATAACTATTTCTTCTCCCTCTACTTCCAATCCCTACCCTGGTCAAACTGTCCCCCCCCCCTAGTATTATTAATATACAGACATCGTGAGATTTACCTGTTATACACCTGTAATTGTGTTGAAACAGCTTAGACTAATAACTAATTCTTCTCCCTCTATCTACCTTACATAACATTATATAACATTATTTATTATACATTATTATTCCTTTTATTTATTCATTCTAAGGTTTATTCATTTATTCATTCATTCATTCTGTAGTGTGTTCATTCTTTCTTTCATTCTGTCATCCACTCATTCTTTCATTCTGAAATTTGCCCATTCATTCTTTCAGAAATTTGCTCATACATTCATTCATTCTGTAGATTTATTTATTCTCATTCATCCATTCCTTCCTTATAGCCAATTCATTCATTCTTTCATCAACTCATCCATTCATTCATTCATGAAAACATTTATTTATTTGTTTTGTCTATATATTGATTTTCATTATTTATCATTCATTATTCTGAAATCTGTTTATTGTTTATTCTAGACAAACTTACTTTTCATCCATTCATTCACAATATTAATTTTTGACTTCTCAAAAAAATCCCCAAAATTTCACAAATTCTAAATAATTCAAGAATTTCTGTTACATTCACAACAGAGGTGTAGCAAGAAATTTTTTCAAAGGGACCAAGGGGATGCCAATGACATCAAAACGCCCAAATTTGGCAATATTCAAGGGAAATATAGCAAAATATTGGGCATGCCGCCCTCCCTAAAGATGACTTTAATTCCCCAGTGTATTACAAAATATTTCAAAACCATATTTGGTAATTAAACACATTCTAAAGAATAACAGAACCATAGAACTTACTTCTCCAATGTAAAGTTTCAAAGGGCAAAGATTGAATCACATGTCTATTTATTCTTGATTTTGCCATAAATATTGAATGACGTTCTCCACCCAACTGTAGAGTTACAAACACAGAATTGTCATCATGTTACATAATTAAATATATACCTTCCTAAAATCAATTTTAAATTTTAACCAAACAGGATTTTTATCTTAGTTTTTGAAAATAGGTCTGCAAAAAGACAACACTCTCTGAAGAATGATTGTGATTGGCTGAAATATAATGTATTCAATAAGGCCATCTCTGTACAGTATAGGTGTTTTTGTGGGACAATTGTGAGCCAGTTCGATTAGGCTAATCGGTGCATTTGTGAGACCATTTACCCAAGAGGTGGTTAGGCGATTCGATTATGTGTTATAAGATGGCAATTTCGTAACACTATTGGCTGATATATCAATGACGTCATATATAACATACATGTGACCATATTTTGTTGACAGTCGAGGCTGCCTAATCGCGAGTACATTTGTGTACCACAGCAAATTACACCAAATCATACTAGTTAATCGAAACCATATCGAATCATCCCACAAAAACGCTTTATACAAGGTTATCTAGCACGTTAATCTAATTCCGAAGTTGATACGAGTGACATAAACATGTATCAAATTATGCAATCAACTATAAATAGTCTTTATTTTCCAGGTAATTAAGTTCAATTGATATATTATTAATGTTAATTACATGGTAGACTAGATTAACTAGTTGATGTTAAATATTTTATAGTCAAGCGCTTTCTAATAGTCTTTATCACGTAAGAAAGATACAAAAAAGAAATAAGAACCAACTATTTTTTTACAAGGCAATAAAGCACTTGTCTCAACTTCGGCACTAGACTTACGTACTAGATAATCTTGTATACTATACGGAGATCGCCTAATCTCTTGGCATTGATCTTTCAAAGATAATTCTTATTCTTTTAATGCTTGGTTGACTGGAATTATGAGGAAAGATGACTTATATAAGCTCCAAATAATTTCACATTTCACTGGGATTAGAATTAATGACAACTATTTATATGACACATAACTAAACAAAGTTCAAGTGCTATTTGTGTAACCAGACTTGACTGGTAACAAATCTAGATCAACATCCCTTGAATTTAGTTAAATATTTCCGAGATAAGAGTCTAAGACCATCACTTGTTCGACAGGCATATGACTGCATGTTCAAGTTGCAAATCCTATAAGGTGTAACCAGATATGACTGGCAAAAATACTAGATCAACATCCCTGGATTTTATTTATTCCAATGCAATAAAGTATAACCAGAACTCACTGGCAAATTAACCAAATCAAGATCCCTGGAATTTAAATAAAATATTTCACATCTATCAACTAGACAAATAGATCAAATCAGACTTAAAGAAATAGACCACGGTTTATTAAATATTGCCGAGACCAGACGTAGATTACTTCCCCCTGATTAGACGTAAATCGAGCAGAATTAAAAAGTATACTACGGAATATTAAAAAATAATATTTTTATTTGACTTTTAGCGTGGCTGGAATTTAATATAACAGTAAAATTATTGTTATTGAACACTGGTTTTGTCAATTTGCTATTACTCAAATAAGAATTTTTTGGCAGATATACTAACAGACGCGCACCACTTGTGGTACATTGAAACTTCCAAAGTGGCGAGCGGCCGTTGGTGCGAAAATTAAAAAAATCAGTAGTGACACCACAGGGCCCCTGAAACGACAAAATTTCCATGTACTTATATCGCTTGCTCACTTCAACGATTGCGATAGCTCAATGGGCCTCTACTTAAGGGACCCCATTCTTGTTGAATGTGTGCACAGATGACAGCATGAAAACAAACTCCAACCACCCGGCAAAAAGTTGGTCGCTGTGTGTTTTCTGGTAAAAGATTGGTTGGTGTGTGTCATAAGGCCTCTGTAACAGGGACCCCAATTGTACGAAACATTCAACAAGTGTACACAAAAAACCTACAGCATTTTGAAAAAAGATTGGTATTTGCTGGGAGTTCTCCATAACATGGATTTGTATCTTAAAAACTCAACAAGTATGCATAGATGACAGTATGATAACAACTTTTAACGATATAGCACAAGATTGGATGGTGTTCAGAAAAAGTGCACAGATGACAGCACTAGGAAAAAAGATTGCATGGTGTGTGCCATGCTTTATAAACCTACACCAGGGGCCTTATTCTCGAAAATCTAACTAAGACTAGAGCTGATTGGATGGTAAAGCTGAATTTAAAATTGATTTTAGTGATTGTCCAATCAAATGGCTGGAACATTAAAATCATTGTAAGTTAAGTTTTCGAGAATAAGGACTCAAAAATAATCTGTCATATCCACCTGATATTAAATATCAATAAAGTTCAAACTGATTTGCCATTTCGATAATTTTTCAATTTTCATCATCTTATTCCAGAAAACGTAAAAAAAAACACAAAAAGCGCAAGAAAGCAGATCGGAATTCAATTATTTTAATAAAAGAAAAAGTAATATTTAAAAAAAAATCATTAACATAAATTTTATCACAAAAGGGACAAACTGTCTCATTCCATTTCTCAATATTCTTGGAAAATTGAATTACGACTGTAAAATTTTTATAATTTCTTCAGTTTTTGTTCCGCGTGTCTCTTATGAATTATCGCGTGACGTCAATGCAAAAATTGTTCGCGTCATCATGGAAGCGAAATTTGATTTACGACAAGAATAAAAGAAATTTTTCAAGAGTTTTTGATACAAGCACAATTATTTGAACCTTTGATTTATTCAACTGTCAAGTTTTAGAAATAATAATTCGTAGAAAATAAAGGAATTGTAATTCTTGAAAAATTTGAAAAAATTAAATTTTGAAATAATGATATACTGAACAGGGAAGTTAGTTTTGTATGGTTAAAGAAAAGTACTGACACGATATATATCTGAATCGAAACACAGCGATACAACATGTTGTAACAGTGCAATGAACGTCCCAGCTTCCTGATAATGGGTGTACAAACTGGGGGCAAACAGATTAATGGGGGTAAAACTGTTAGGTCGAAATTCAAATTATGCAAAAGCCAGCATCTATTAAGGAGGTTTGAGGGTTTCTCCCCGAGAAAAATTTTGAAAAAAGAATTAAAATTATGCATTTTGACATAGTTTGGGACAAAAAGGTATAAAAAAAATTATATTTGGAAATTTCACAGAAATAAAATGGGTGTAATGGATCTGTATTAATACAATAAGACAATAGGTTTAAAAGATTACCATGAATACACATAAAGCTGGAATGTATTAAAATCAAAATAAGGTAAGTGCCCTTCATGAACAAATAGGATTGTGGTCTTTGTGTTGTGAAAATTTCGTATCATAGTGTATTAACATATACAAGGTTTCAAGCGGTCATCCACAATATAAAGAATAAGATATGTATCAAAGCTTATACACTCTGATAATGGTCGTATCATGGCTTCAATGTTGTGATTGTGGTCTTTGTGTTGTGAAACATAACGTACCACTGTATTTTAAAGAGATTGTAAAGAGGTTTTCTAAACTTTGTATGTATATCGGGGACACTGACAGTGATCTGCATAAATATCAAAAGTTGCTTTTGGTAGATCACTGTCAGTGACGCCATAAAACGCGTTAGTTTTAGTGGAATTGCAAGAAACACAGAGGTCGGAATGGAAATTGGAATGGCGCAAATTGATGCTATCAGTGTCCTTGATACACATACAAAGTTTAGAAAACTTCTTTACAATCCCTTTAAGATATGTATCGTATCCTATCCATTCTGATAATGGTCGTATCATGACCCCAATATCACGATACATATCATAGCATGATTGGCAATACCCAATAAGATTTACGAGAATCTGAGAACCAATCGAAGGATATAAACGTTTCTTTCATGTTCTACTACAGTAACGCAATGTAAACTGTTTAAAACGGAGCGAGATAAAAGCGAATGATCAATTAACATTAAACAATAAATGATTGGATAATAAATTGTTCAGGGATGTCGGTATTCCCATCGGTAAATAACTGCTGAGTTGCCGTGGAGACTTCACTATTTCGTACCACTCTGTTCTTAACACTCTTTCTTTTATTTCACGTCACTATTAAGTCCTGGTTACAGATCAAAATTTAATATTTTCTTTCAAATTATTTTTTAAAATTCATAAGAATTAAAGAAACTGATTTTTACTTCACTGTTCTTTATCTAGAATATGAAAATATGTTCTGTACCTTAGCAGACAATGCTTACTCTTTTTTAAACACCTGATGGTACTTCTCTTTCGACAAGTCCACTATTATACATCTTTTACTCAAGATTTTTGGAATGATTTTTATTTTAGATAATATTTAACAATTTATTCAAAATTGAATTGTATTGTACTGTACAATCATATGAAAAAAAATTGGTTGTCTATTCTACTGTTCTGTATATTTTTCAGCTAGTCCAATAGAATTGAACTTTTTAAGTACTTCTGTTCTGAACCTTACTGCACTTGAATTTAAATGAACTTTTAAAGGTAAAAAAATACTTTTACACTTTGTTAAAATCAAGAAAAAAACAATTTCTGACCTTCAATTCCACAGAGACGTCAGACAAAATAATAAAATAGAACAATGAAATTGTGTTTATGAAAAAAATCCATTTCTGATTTGCTTCCTGCTTTTACCATAAATCAATTATTATTTTAGCGAGAAATCCAACAAAATATTATAATAGATCGGAAATATATCTATTACATTTCTGACAAAAAATAGGTCAAATACATAGATACCAGAAATCCTGCGATCTATTTGGGATTAAAGGGATTGTAAAGAGGTTTTCTAAACGTTGTATATGTATGGAAGTTGTGGGTCTTGCAATTCCACTAAAACAAACGCATGTTTTGATGTCACTGAAACTGATCAACCAGAAGCTACTATTGATATCTATGCAGATCACTGTCAGTGACGTCATAATTTGTCTGTTCCTCCAAATAATATAAGCTTAACTAGCTGGTTAAAGGGATTGTAAAGAGGTTTTTTTAAACTTTGTATGTGTATCGGGGACACTGATAGCATCAAATTGCACCATTCCAATTTCTATTCCAACGTCTGTGGTTCTTGCAATTCCACTAAAACTAACGTGTTTTATGACGTCACTGACAGAGATCTGCATAGATATCAATAGTAGCTTTCTTAACATAAAAGAATCAGATCAGGGAAAATAAACTCGGATGAAACTGAACTTGGAAACATTATCACAACTAAGTTCAGTAAAGTAACCTTTAAAAAAAAAAAAAAATAAATATTTAAAAATCATAAAAATCAAAACAGAAAAAAATCTGTAAACAAACATTAATATCACATAAAATCTACGGATAAGTCGGTTAAATAAATAAAAATCACTTTAAATTGAAAACATTCGGTCTCTAATCAATAATTAATGGAACTCTCTAACAATTAAAACCATAAAGAGATGGAAGGATAAAAGGGAGGCAGGTAAAAGCCATTGTGGACTAGTTCCGTTATCTGTAAATCAGATTTTATTTACTTTACTAGGGCGTGGATTTACGAGGGGATGTGGGAAATGAATATCTCCCTTGAACTCAGAAGTCTCTCGGTCCCATACAAACCATATTGGTTTGACTTGACTCCACCCCCAATAAATTTTTGGACAAATCTACTATAATTATTTTTGCCTCTCCTGTAAATATGTCAACATTTTTATACCATGTCACTATTGTCTTTGTATATATGTTATTTGTAGTTAGTAGATTCCAGGGAAGATTACCTTTGGTAACTGGATTTCTAATAGAGATTTTATTATTATTATTATTACGTCCTTCTTTATCATGAAATTGTTTAAAACATCAGTACCATACAAGATTCTATGGAAGATAAAAATTAGAAGATTAACATCCTAATAATAAAACCGAAGCACAAACGATCCTAACCGTAAAACAAATCTCGAAATCCATGTAAACACATTGGCAATACATAGGTTGTAGCTAATGAACTTTTCATTTGAGGAAGTATATCAATAAATGAGTAAATATTTCATAATGAAAAGTGGTATCAGGTGTCTAGAAGAGTAAGCATACCCTGCTTGGCACCAAAACAATAAATGAGTAAATATTTCATAACATTGAAGGAAATTTCAGTCTTAAACTATTAAAATGCAAATGAAAAGTGATTTTTGTAACTTGTATTGAAAGAATATGACAGGAGTTTTAAAGTAGACGTTCTGTTTGAATTGTTACTGTTAAAGTTGATTTTGATTGCTTCACTAGTCAATGTAACCTTCCCTTTGGAAATTCCTGGCTACTGGCCTGTAATCTATTAAAATGCGAATGAAAAGTGATATTTATATAGAAAGAATGAGACGAGATTTTCTCAGTGCAATAAGATTAAAATGTCAGTCGTCAAATCCAATCAACACAGAAAATTTAATTCCTGATGTTCTGATGTACACTCTGATGAGATTATTTAACCTACTGTCTTTCTATTCTCTGTCTTTATTTGTGTTTTATCTATTTAAATGTAAAGCCAACATTAATCTGTCCAAATCACAATCCAAAAAGCAAAAACGGACATACAACCTGACAAAATGACGCACCCTACTGACGATCTATACTGTTTAATATTATCACAAGTTGAAAGCTGATATGTATCTGAACAAATCAACATCCAAAAAGCGAAAATCAAAACCACAAAAGAAAAAGGACATACAACCTGACATGATTATTTTACTTACTGTCTTTCTATACTCTGTGATATCAACACAAGGAGAAAACTGACATTAATCTGCCCAAATCACAATTTGTAAATCAAAATCCAAACCACAAGCAGAAAACAGTGAGGTAGCTATCCAAAACACATTCTATATTCCAAGAAAGATCTGTCCCAAACACAGTGTGTGCTTCAAATTCCAAATCACAAGGAGAAAACTGAATTACTCCAAACAATTATCCATAACTTAACACCATCACACTTAGGTAAAACTCAGATCCTGCACCTTCCTCCACCATCATTGAAGTAGATAAAAAAAGAGTCAAATAATTAAGATATCAGGTATCAGATGTTCTAGAAGTATGAGCATTCCTTTCTTCATCATAACACTAATAAGTGTAATGGAGCTCTCTCATTGCATACTGCATGGTGTTTCCCATGGCTTCGTGAGGCTAAAGAGCATTTTTATTTGATTTGTAAATTGTTTAATTCAAATCCACCTTAAATCTTACAGTATTAGAAAAATTATGATGATATTGTATATATGTTCATATTGTGGCTATAGCATATAATTGCTTCGCTCTAATAAACTAATTAACAGTTAATAACCTGATGCTTATGCTAATGATATGCAAATTTTTATGCAAATGAGCAACACCTGTTAATTACTGACAAGATCTCGTCACAGTTTATAAACAATTGATCATCTAGAACATACAAAAAACAGAAATAAATCGATAAGAATATGGTAGCTTGTAATGGCCATTTTACATGGAATTGTTTTGTGATTTTGGGCAGTTCATCATGGGAGCCTTTCTCCTAGGTGTGTCGAACCTCTTGGCATTGATCTTTACGGATTCTCTGTACCCATTTACAGCTGAGTGGACTGGAATTATGAGTGAACATAATTTATTCAAGGACATCAGACTTTCACACCCTGATTGAGAACCAAACTCTCAAACCCAACAACCTCACTTTATTTGTAACCAAGAAATGACGTCATGTTTGTAAAGAACGATGCGCTTACCACTGTGCTATAGAACCTCACAAAAATAAGACATTTAGTCAAATTCAGGTTTAAGTGCAACCAATAAATGACGTCATGTTTGTTAAAAATGATGCTGTGTAACAGAACACCAAACACTTCTTTAAATTAATGAGAATCTTCATATTTCTCAAGGGTTCTCCAAAACTTAAAGAAATAGGACAATTCGAAATCAATTCCATATTAAATCCACTTCACTGAACTAAAAACTATTTGAAATATTGAATATTTGACAGAAAGAATTTATTGTGTAAGCATCTCAGACATAAAATAAAAACCTTTTATGAAAATATTGTATCATATCAACTCCAATGTCTGTCTATTAAAATCAAATTTTATTTCACATAAAAAAATCAACATTACTCTGTGGAATTTTTCATAGATCTTTGTAAGTATGTATCAAATTTATGTTACGAATTTATTGTTTGTATTTAAGAACAACAAACCTTTGGAAATCTCCGCTCAAATTATGTCTATCAGACTTCACATCAAAAAATTAAATTACCTTCAGGAATTCTTGGGAGTTTCTCAAACCTCTCAAATATTTTTATCGAGTCTTGGAATCTATTGCAGAAATGTTGAAATCAATTGTGATTTACTTTACTTCCAGGAACTTAAAATCCAACAAAGAAATATTGGAATAGATCCATTTCCAGGAACTTCATTCAAAAAAAAAACCCAACAAGCTATATTACTTTTTGGAATTTCTCAAAGATCATTCAAATGAAACACTTTCTGATTGGATCTGATTCTAAATAAAATGCACTTCCAGTAACTTATAATCCAACTTTAAATTATTATTAATATTATATTTTTCACCAGCTTGCAGGAAAGGAAATTTTGGATCTGATAGTTTAACATGGCATGGAATCCATTTGCAAGAACAAATAATCCAAGAATACTCTAAAGACAAAATCAACATTACCTCTTGGAATTTCTCAAACAACTTTCAACATATTCACTTAAAATATCTTTTATCAACATCAGGAAATGTTAGAACCGATTCTGTAGAAAATGCTCTGTCAAGAACTTTATTCCAAACAGAAAAACAATTTTACCTCTTGGAATCTCGCAAAGAGTCGTAAAATCAACCACTTTTAGAAAACATTGGAACTGTTCTGTAGAAATCCACTTTCAGTAAATTATTATATCCAACTTTATTCCAAAAGAAAAACAAACATTACACCTCTTGGATTTCCTCAAAGAGTCGTAAAATCAAACATTTCAGATTATATTTTTCACCAGAAATGCTATCCTTGCATAAAATGCTGGAACTGATTCTGTGAAAATTCCACTTTCAGGAACTTTATTCCAAACATCTCAAAAAAACAACATTACTATTACCCCTTAAAACTTCAAAGATCCTTCAACATATTGACGGGAAATATTGGAACTGATTCTGTATCAAAATCCACTTCCAGTAAAAAACAACATTACCTGTTGGAATTTTACAGATCCTTCTAACCATATACTCTAAACTTCAATCAGGCTATTCAAAATCCATTACCACTATCAAATAACTCCAAATATTACAAATAAAAAAACCAACATTACCTCTTGGACTTTCTCAAAGAGTCGTAAAATCAAACACTTTCAGATTATGTCTTTCACCAGACATGCTATCCTTGCAGGAATGGTTGGAACTGATTCTGTAAAGAAATCCACTTTCAGGAACTTAATTCCAAACAAAAACACCATTACCTTGTGGAAACCTTCAAAGAGTCTTCAAATCTCTAAAAACTTTTTTTCCGAAGTAAAATCGAATCAGGAAATTATTCAGTATAAAATGGTACTGGAACTTGGTACTCCAACTATTGTTAAATCTCTCAAAACTGTTAAAGTCAGGCATGAAATCCATTTCCAAGAACAAATAATCCAAGAATACTCTAAACAAAAAAAAAACCAACATTACCTCTTGGAATTTCTCAAAGATCCTTCAACATATTCACTAAACATTTTTTTTATCAACATTGGTAAACTGATTCTGTATCAAAATCCACTCCCAGTTAAAAAACAAACAACATTACCTCTCGGAATTTCAAAGATCTTTAAACAATATACTCTAAACTTCAATCAGGCTATTAAAGATCCATTACCACTATCAAATAACTCCAAATATTACAAATAAAAAAACCAACATTACCTCTTGGAATTTCTCAAAGAGTCGTAAAATCAAACACTTTCAGATTATGTCTTTCACCAGACATGCTATCCTTGCAGGGAAATGTTGGAACTGATTATGTAGAAAATCCACTTTCCGGAACTTTCTTCCTAACATCTCAAAAAAACAATATTACTATTACCCCTTAAAATCTCTCAAAGATCCTTCAACATATTCACTAAAAATATTTTTATCAACATTAGGAAATGTTGGAACTGATTCTGTATGAAAATCCACATCCAGTAAAAAACAACATTACCTCTTAGAATTTCAAAGATCCTTGGAACTATATATTCTAAACTAATAAACTCTCGTAGAATTCCTAGTCTGACACTTAAAGCGAGAAAATCAATTTCCGTTCACCAGTTAACTCTGATAAACAACAATATCGCTAAACAATACCATTCCAATTTCACTGCTTTTTGTCCGCTAAATTAACTGATGGCCTAAAACAATGAAAAATTGAACACTTCTGGTTTCAATCAATTGAAAGAACAAATAGATTCATTGAAGGAGAATTTTATTGGTAGATTTGAATTGATGTGAATGAATGAATGAATGAAAGATTGAGTAAATGAATGAATGAATGAATGAGAGCAAGTGCATGATTGAAAAATTGAACACTTCTGGTTTTTATCAACAGAAAGAACAAATTGTAGGAGAATGAATTGATGTGGATGAGTGAATGAATGAATGAATGAATGAATAAATGAATAAAAGAATGAATGAATGGAAGATTTAAATGATGTGGATGTGGATGAATGCATGAGGACGGGCAAATGCCATGCAGTGTGCTTTGAAGGAAATTTTGGCAAGTTGACGGAATTAGACTGCTCTTATTTTTGATTTCCAACTATGGAGGGATCTTTAACATTCACAGCCTTTAGTACACAGGGCTTCGGTTTATTGTCCCATCAGAACGACTAGACACCTTTTCCATGTCAGCACCTCTGACCTGCATCACAGGGACAGGGGAAAAAATGCATAGAAATTGCACTTTTCAAAAAGTGGGCTTGTAAATACATCAGTCAAAACTACATGAGAACTACCAGAAAATTCCAGCGTTAACTGAACATCACCTGACCTGACCGGACTGTACACAATAAACCATCAATATTTAAATAGAAAGCATGATAATTAGATTAACTACGGTGTTTTATCATTAATATTAATAACCTTTCATTTACTAACAAAGCTTGTCAGCCATAGTGATATACACAAACCAGGTAGCAAATAAAGGTTATAATCTATGTATACTCTTTGAAAATGAATCTTTTTTGCCTTTAATTTACTAGCAGAGCATACGGACAACCATGTGTAAAAATTATCAGCTGGTTGAAAGACTTATGTAAGTCTTAGCTTAGCTTAAATCAATTCCTGTTTCTGAGGATAAGTTACAATTGATCTGAGAGTGCCCCTTAAAGAGGTTTTCTAAATTTTTCATGAGTAATGGGGACACTGATAACTCTAAATTTCCAATTTTCAATCAGACATCTGTGGTTGACAAGACTCAAATTTTAACATTGAGTTTTAAACTCTTTTACCGATAAGCTTAGCAAAACAATTTCAGTTTCTGTGACTAAATTACAATTGTAGTTGAAAGAGCCCTTTTATTAACAATGTAACAAGAATAAAAGAATATAGCCCTATGAGGATAAGTTAATTAATAACAATGTGTATTAATATCGTTAATTAACTAATTAGAGGACTGAGTGATGTTCGGAAATCATCTGACGTGATGGTACATTACCAACTGACATCAAACTGTCGTTATTGTGAGAGGGGAGGAATAAATAGTCACTGGTCAGACAACTAGACCATTAGTATCATTGACCACAGATCGACTAAATTTTACTGGAATAACATCCGAAGAATTACAGTGGTTCATGCCAAAATATTTACATTTTATTGTCACGCGCTACAGTGAACCCTTGTGAAAATGTTGCATTCATTTACCGCTGAACGCAAATTTCTAGAGTGATCTCCCGTGACGTCGCTAAACAAAATCGTCCCTGACAACGTAGATTGCGGTGTATGAATACACACCAACATTATTTTAAGAATAGACAAATGATGGATCAAAAATCGGCCTGTGTACTCTGAGAAATCTAAAAATAAGATATTTTGAACTTATTTGATATGAAATAAAGTCTCATTTTGGACAAACAATGAATATAAAAGACGTAAATGTCGACTATTTGAGTGATCTGCCTTGACGATCTCCCTTATTGACGTCATCCAAGTTTTGACGTCATGTTAATTGACAGGATTTCTGTGGCCGATTTCGTTCCCAATTTTCTTACAATTTTAAGTACATTATAGCCATTAAAGCTATAATTTTAACACTAAAATATGGTAAAAGATACCTGAACTCTACCGAATGTAAATATAAGGATTGAATGCAGATTTATTTGCGTTCATTGGGTGATGAACGCCGAATTTTCACATGTTAAACCTGACATGAATGGCTAACACGTGAAAATTCTGCGTTCATCACCCAATGAACGCAAAAAAATCTGCATTCAATCCTTAATTGAGAAAACGATACATCACCATAGTCAAAAAATAAGGCATGTACATGCAGTAACTGACCACAGAGAGACAACTATATTGTACAAGGATAACATCAAAATTAAATGTGTACATTGTCACTGATCAAACAAATAGATCATAGATTCCATTGACCACATATAGATAGAGCTATATTTTACAAGGATAACATCAGAAGAGTTACAGCAATACATGCCAAAAAGAGATAAAGATACAGCTTTATTTTAGAAATACATGTACATGCAGTAACTGACCACAGAGAGACAGCTGTATTGTACAAGGATAACATCAGAAGAATTAAACGCGTTCATTAGAAAAGTTGCAGCAGTACATTGTCACTGATCAGACAAATAGACCATTTATTTCATTGACCACAAAGATATAGTGCTACATCTATATTTTACAAAGATAACATCAGAATAGTTACAGTGGTTCATGCCAAATTGAGAAATAACTGGCCTACACTTTTTACATCAGCTGGTCTTTGGTAACCACAAAAGAAATGCACCATATCTTTAAAATAATCCTTTTCAGACATCACATTTAATAATTTTACAAAGTCTTATTTGTCCAAAATTTAAGCCTATAAAGCTTCAGACAATTACATGTAAATATCCATCAAAATTTAGAAATTTCCTAAACAACCACATTTAATTCACAAGAACAAAAACAGATCACACCTGTTTTCAAGCCAAAAAAAATAGATAAATAAAACCATAGTTAACTTTATTATGTAATCACTGCCTTATATTCAGAAAATAATATTAACAATCCATTGAAATCTAGAATTTTCACAAAAAAAAGAACAGGCTTCAGACCACATTCATTTTCATTTCAGAAACAGCAGGTTTCAGAACACAATTGTTTTAAACCGGCATGAAAAATAAAACAATAGTTAACCTTACGATCTACCAACTGTTATTTCTCTGTGAGATCTTACCGAACATTTCTCTTTCTCTCAACGCCAGATAATGCCAAATGTTAAAACACTAGGAATCGCCCCAGGTATTTCTCTAGGAATGTGTTTTCATGCTGATATTGAGGTGTGTTTTGACTTCCAGGCACCATGATAATACAAAGGTGCGTTAGTCTGTTCCGACATGTAACCTTTGATTAACAAGGTCAACCTACAGTACTGTGCAATTAATAATCGTACATATAAATGGGTTGCCTTCCTCGTCTCGGGTGTATACTATGTACCCTGTTACACCGCATAATGTAATAATCACCCATAATGTAACAACTGTCGCATAATGTAATAAAAATTTTCGTATAATGTAATAATGCGGCATAATGTAATAAAAAATACGTATAGTGTAATAAACTCTCTCAACGCATTATGTAATAAAAATTTCCGTATAATGTAATAACGAAAAACCAAAACGCATAATGTAATACAAAATTTCCGCATAATGTAATAACCACTACGGAATCAGGTACACGCGAGGTATGGAATTTAGCAACCCGAATAAAACATAAAAAGTGTCAGTGTGATCTGGAAGTCTGGCAACGAGCATCTTACACACCCCTTGTTATGCATAAAAGATATACACACATTTTTATCACATTATAAGAGCATTTCTGCAATAGTTTTCAGTATATCTTTTATTAACAGCTCAAGCCGTTATACCATCGAATACAAGGAACAAAAGTAAATTGTTAGAAAAAAACACGTATCCAAGTGTCATGGATTACATATAAAAAATATATGAATAACGCATCATAACCATGTTGGTGCCATTTTGGCTAACCCGAAAAGCATGATTTTATAAGATTTATCAAAAAAATAAAAACTAGAACCACTAGTGGTACAGAGTGGGACTTTGCAAATGTGCAAATTTACTATAGGAATATGCAAAAAACTTGACGCTAAGCAAAAATAGCAAGTGCCAAAAAGTTGACAACTTCAAAAAACATTGTTTTGTAGAAGGCTAATATGTGGTATTTTCAAGAATGTGAAACCGGAAGTCGTCATCAGACCTGGTAAATAAACGTATCAGCTTATACCCTATGTTAATGACCTTCATCCAACAGAAGGTCAAGGTCATTTATGTACAAGTCTTTGAAACTTATAAACTTTGAAAATATAAACAGTTATAACACCAGAAGTTGACGCTTAACATCAAATATGAAAACATATATGAAAAGCCAAAGTCAGTGACCTTTGGTCCTAAAAAGATCAAGGTCATCAAAGGTCAAGGTCAAAAATGGAAAATTTGAAATTTCTTAACCATGTTCCTTTTTTTGAACACACAGAGTACGGGTCCGGACACGATGCGGACACGATTCGCTTCAACCATTTTTCCGGACCGGGTACCGTACCTTGTGTATTCTCGGCTTTATTCGGGTTGCTAAATTCCTTATCTCGCGTGTACCTTATTCCGTAGTGGTTATTACATTATGCGGAAATTTTGTATTACATTATGTGTTTTGGCTTTTCGTTATTACATTATCCGGAAATTTTTATTACATTATGCGTTGAGAGAGTTTATTACACTATACGTAATTTTTATTACATTATGCCGTATTATTACATTATGCGGAAATTTTTATCACATTATGCGACAGTTATTACATTATGCGTGTTTATTACATTATGCGGTGTAACATACCCCCTTTGTTATACACGCTTCTTAAAACTTGCTAATTGTACTCCTGGACAAGCCGAACGTTTCTGATACATAGGTGATGGTTTTCCCTCTTTGTAATAATTTCCAAGCAATGTCTAAGTACGTAAGGTCGTAAGGTCGTAGAGCGAATGTAACCACACCGCCATTTTGTACGAATATTTATTGCACGTTACTGTATATGCCATTAACATTGATATTACTATCAATAATGAAATGATAGCGAATAGGTGCGCTAGTCTGATCTGTGAGTAACCTTTGATTCACAAGGTCAACCTTTTTGCCATTAACATTGATATTTCTATCAATAATAAAATTATATCACAAAGGTGCGTTAATCTGATCTGTGAGTAACCTTTGATTCACAAGATCAACCTTTTTGCCACCAATGCTGATATTTCTATCAAGAATTGTCAGGATGATAAAGGATAATAAGGGTTTAGTTCTTGATTTATTAATTTCTTAAAAACAATACCGTCTGCAAAATTGATTCTAAAGCACTAATGATTTATCCTTAATGTAACCTTTTACATCTTCTTCATTGGCAATCCAATTAAAAATTGGTTCTTGAACTATCAAAACAGAATAATTCATGAAATTGTTTGCAAAGTTTCCTAATTTAAATCACCATTCTTCTTTCTATATATTCCTTTAGAACTCCCCATTACACCTTGTTTTTAGCCCATTTTCTCGCTGTTGATAGGATGATTAGTGACGTCATATTCATTTTCATTTATTTGTCACTTGCTTCAAAGTGAGGCGTGAAAAAAGTCTATATACACACTCTAGGTTGGCTTACTATCATATTTTGCTATAAACACCCTCTAAGAAGACTTCCAGTATAAATTCAACCCATTTTGAATTTGGCATGTTTATAAAGACTAACAACCAGCAGATTTTATAACATTAAACTCTCGGATGGTTTTCTATTTTTGGCCTGAAGCCCCTCGGGGAATCAAGACTAGAATACCAATAAACTATCCGGATACAGTGGTACCAGACCTGGAGCTAGTAACTCTCAGAATATAATAAATACCATATCAACGATTCTATATCCATACTGACCTTGAATTAAAGTGATTGTTAAGAGATTTTCTAAACTTTGTATGTGTATCGGGGACACTGATAGCATCAATTTGCGCCATACCAATTTCCATTCCGACATCTGTGGTTCTTGCAAATCCACTAACGCGTTTTATGACGTCACAGACTGTAATCTGCATATGTATCAATAGTAGCTTAGGGTATATCACTGTCAGTGATCTCATCACAATGTGGTGAAAACTAACAAAACCACAATCCACAAGTCAATGTAAAAAAAATCCAAATCACAATTCTTAGAAAGTGTCCTTCGTTTCTGCTATTACAACAGAGAACTGACAAAACCTTTCCAAATTCCAATTCATAAACCTCACCTAAATCAAAGATGAAATCACAAGGTGAAAATTGATATGCTAATATCCATCAAAACACCTGATGGTACTTAGCCTACATTGATGCCTTTTTGAGCAGTCCATTACTATACAACTGTTTTTCCAGTCTTGGATAAGGTTTTAGTTTGACGAAATTATCTTGCTTGTAGAGATATTTATTGGTTGGTTGGTAGATGACAAGTTAACGTTCGCTTCCAACAGATATTTATCGTTGTACAGACCTAATGTAGTCATGCTTAAATTCAGACTGGACATTTTAGAGTACCGTTTGGTCGCGTCTTGACAGTTCTGGTCTATTGTCATGGTAATATATATATCAATATGAAATAAGACCCAACTAAATATAAACTTCTGTATATTTCTAGAAATATGCCTGTCATGCTGCGTCTAGCCAATTTGCTTTACGACCCGCCATTTCTTATTTTTCACCAGTCAACACTCCTCCTCACAAGTCTGTGAGCACAGGGCTTCTCAATCAATAAGGCCAAATGAATTTTATGAAAAAAATATAAGGTCCAAATAGAGCTTAGCTAGCATAACGAGCAGAGCAATTTAGCGGAAGGGGTCACTCTTGAGGGGCCATTCTGCCAGGTGTCGTAGGCTAGCCAATTTATTTTACGACCCGCCAATTCTTATTTTTGACCAATCATCACACCTCCTCAAAGTCTGTGATATGAATTGCTTTAACAGCCCACATGTTAGCGGAAAAAATCACGGTCATGTTGTATCAAGCCAATTTCCTTTACGACTCGCCAATTCTTGTTTTTTGACCAATCATGACCCCTTTTATTATTGAATAGCAAGTCTACATGAAAAGTCCACATGTTAGCCAAAAAACCGCAGTCATGATGCGTCTAGCCAATTTACTTTAAAACCTACGAATTCAATTTCTGTTTTTTGACCAATTAAATAGCAAGTCAGCAAATACATACAAATCTACAAAGAAAGGCACACATGTGAGCAGAAATATCACTGTAATGCTGCGTCTAGCCCTAGCCGATTAATCAACCCTTTCTTACATTATTGAATTACAAGTCAGCAAATACAAACAAATCCACTAAGTCAAAATTTCGCTCTCAAGCCACATCAAGTAAATTTACTGTACAATAAATGACCAATCATCAACTTTTTCTTGCATTTTCTGAATGACAAGTCTGCAATAAGAATTACGATAACTACCTGACATGTGAGACAGAAATTTCTCTATTGCATGTAGTGTATTCACTTTACAACCAATGACTGATCAAGATCCCATTTAGGTGATGGACAGATATGTCAGCAAATACGGTCTAAATATAGTTAGACAACTGCATTTATATCAATGTACATGACCTTTATAGTAGTGCGCGCGAAGCATACCATGCTTACACTTTTCGAAACACCTGATGGTACTTTTTGCATGGGAAGTCCACTACTATATAATTATTACACCCGATTTTGTCATGCTCTGGACGAGATTTTTGAATAACGGAATTGTTTTGCTTGTACAGATTTATATTATTATCATTAACAAGACCAGGGCCTGTATCATTAAAACTTGACACCTAGTTAAATAAATATTTGACATTCGAAAACCTTTATAAATCAATTGTTAAATTAACCCTAAGTGTTGCAATCAGCTGATTAGCCAATCATCAAAAATTAATTTAACATTGAGTCTTATTAACCCATCTACTAACAGTATTTCTAAAAATCGTCATTAAGTTTTTGTATAATAGATTCCTTTGTTCAGGGGCTTATTCTCAAAAACTTAGCTAAGATAAGAAATACAGTAATCTGATTGGATAATAAAGTTATATTTAAAATCAATTTTAGTGATTGACCAATCAGATGACTGGAACACTAAAATCATTGTAAGTTAAGTTTTCGAGAATCAGGCTCCAGATCAGATGTGTTGTCATCAAAAGTGAAAGTTACTTTAGGGTATTGCGAGACAGACAAAGGTTCAGTGAAACTGAGTAGGATTGTGGAATGATGTATATCAGGAAGTAGTTTGAAATGAATTGTGGTCTAGATTCTATGTTCGATGTAATCTGATAATCCCTTGTGACCGGTTGATGTTGTCTATTATTTGTACTACAATGTAATATCTTGTATATCTGGGGCCTTATTCTTGAAAACTTAACTTATGATGATTTTAGTGTTCTAGTTATTGGATTGGTCAGTTACTAAAATCAAATTTAAATTTAGCATTATTATCCAATCAGATAACTGTATTTCTTAAAATCTTAATTTTATTTCGATTAAGATTCCAAGAATAAGGCCCCTGCCCTCAACACAAGATTAAAAAGTTATATTACGTCTTAGAATGAACATAATAATCATAAAATATCTCTTATTGAATATACATTGATAAAAGTTAACAAAAATTCTGTAATGCTTTCCCCTTCATATACTCACAATCCTAAAGTTGTGCACAAACTGAGCGAAAAATATGCCTAAACTTATGTTCGGAAATGTGTCTCCAAACATTTTCATAAATTTGATTATAAACTTATTGCAAATGAAACAATAGCAATATTTGCATAAATAATTTTAAAATATTTGCAATACATCTTGCATCAATTAAAATCACAAAAACTAAACTATTTTTTAAAAAAGACTGCAAAACTAAGCAATGTTTAACTAAACTTCCTAAAAATCAATTCCCTTCATTTCCCAATTACTCAAAAAAAATATTTGAATATAAAATAGAACAAAAGTTTCATAAATAACTACCTTAAAAGTTCACAAAACCGTGTAGAATTTTAAACACAACTTTTCACATAAGAACTAAATCCAATTGTCGCGAGGAATTAAAATCACTTTGAGAATACAGAAATCCTGGAAGTTATTCTATACACTCACGATTCCAGTGTCGTGTTTTATATTGACGGGAATTTCCCCGACTCTGTTTCTAAACATCAAATAAACACAGCCGTTAATTTTATCAGATCTCGTGTGAAGAAGTCAACTTTAGTTCAGACTCGGAATGGAATGGTTTATGTGAAACCAATATTAATACAACGCGAAGGGAAATATATCGCCTTGTATTGACTCGTCGCTTTGATTATTTCATCATTAGAAGCTTTTATTAACTCCATGCTTTTATCAGGATTGTTGATCTAGATTTATTTACCAGTCATGTCTGACTAGAGCTGTAAGATGGCTGGTATTATAAAGAGAAAAATATCTTGGGTTTTGACTTGTCGCTTTTATTATTTCATCATTAGAAGCTTTTATTAACTCATGCTTTTATCAGGATTGTTGATTTAGCTTTATTTACCAGTCATGTCTGATAAGAGCTGTGTGATGACACAGTTTTGAAGAGAAATATATCTTGGATATTGACTCGTGGCTTTTATTATTTCATCATTAGAAGCTTTTATTAACTTCATGCTTTTATCAGGATTGTTGATCTAGCTTTATTTACCAGTCATGTCTGATAAGAGCTGTGTGATGACACAGTTTTGAAGAGAAATATATCTTGGATATTGACTCGTGGCTTTTATTATTTCATCATTAGAAGCTTTTATTAACTTCATGCTTTTATCAGGATTGTTGATCTAGTTTTATTTACCAGTCATGTCTGAATACAACTGGAAGGGAAATATATCGCCTTGTATTGACTCGTGGCTTTTATTATTTCATCATTAGAAGCTTTTATTAACTCCATGCTTTTATCAGGATTGTTGATCTAGCTTTATTTACCAGTCATGTCTGACTAGAGCTGTAAGATATCTAGGCTTTAAAGAGAGATATATTAGCTTGTGTAGTGATTTGTCACTTTTATTGTTTTCATTTACTCAAGGTATCATTCTTTTATCAGGAGTATTGATATAGTTTTACTAGCCAGTCATGTCTACCTACAGCTGTAAAATCTCAATCTAAAAAAAACCATGAGCATTTTTGGATAATATTAGTAATTTGATTCTCACAAAAGCATAGCTCTAGAAAAATCCCTTGAGAGTAACTTGTGAAAAAGATGATCCTTTTTTGGGATAAAATTTCAGTTAAAAGACAAAACTGCCATTATTGTTCTTCCTAAAGATTAACTTTACTAAAAAAAATAAAAAACATCCTTTTAAGGTAATTCAAGACTTCGAGAAACGATTGAGAACTAGATCAATAGACAGATAGCAAGAGAAACACTGTCTAGTGACTTCTTCTCGGTGTTTATAAAATCACTTAAATACCAGTTATTTGGTTATCTGGGAAGACAAACAGGTCCACAGGGGACACAAGGTCGCGTTAATGAAAAGTAAACGATTTTAGACATTCACGTCTTTCAGAAATTGGCAATCTCCATTTCCTGTTGATAGGGGGAGCCTCCAGGCAGGAAACAGACGTGGCAGCCATTTCAGTCGAGTTCGTTAATTAAGCTCGTTATCATTTTGACCGGCTTCAACCCTCAATTGTTTTTACGATTTCCACAAACATCTGAGCCACTGGCAGAAGATAAACTCAATTTCACGTCTTATTAACAGAGACTACTAAACATTAATTAAGTCTTATAAGTAGGAATGTACTTGATAAACAAGTCTTAAGACTACATTCAAGGCTTAAATAATGTAAATTGAGTTTCAAAAGAAAAAAGTTGTCTGGTTTGTACAAAGATTGTGAGTTTTTAAAAAAAATAAAACAGACAGTGCTTCCTGAATCAAATGAAACTTTCTGCACCTATTTGGCCTATATAGGCAAAGCGTCTACTACTTTTGGATACTATTTACATATATTCAAGACCCAAATCAACTCCCTGAAAATGGAGACTGTTCCTTTTAACTTCTGGCAGTTGTCAAAAAATGGCCATAGTTCGGAGTACACATCATGTTCTATTAGCTGGGTCTTAATGCCAAAAACACTTAAAAACCTTAAATCAATAGTTCATGTTTGATTTTAAGTCTGAATTTTTATGCATACAAGAACTGGTAATATGAATATTTTATATTTTGGAAACAATATCCCTTAAAGCAGACCTTTTCAATTAATTTTTGTAAATGGTCAATTGCATTTTATGTAAAAAATATAAAGGCCAAAAAGAGCTTAGCTTGCATAGTGAGCAGAGCGTTTTAGTGGAAGGGGTTACTCTAAAGGGGCCATTCTCAAGGGTGTTGCGGGCCGAATTTGAGAAAACCTGCCTTAAAGATAGACACTGAAATGTAAAGAGTAGAATTTGAAACAAATGAAGTTCAGAAATAGCAGTCACGCATTTATTTAATGATGATTGTCTAGACCGACCAGTCTTTTAATGAATGGAAGTCAACATTATCCAGACCTAAACCTCATCTATTACCACCAATCAACATCTTTCCGTCTATTTAATTCGGAATTCATCTCATACGAGTCGGACTGTCTTCCTCCGGGCTATAACAGACTCGCAGAAACTCAATTGACCTTGATGAAATGGTAAACGACCTTGGTAATTGCGTTATCGAAGCTGAAAGAGAGGTTAATGCTGTCTCGAAGCGTTTTAAAAATCATTTGATATTTCGAACGTAAAACAACATTGTGAAATGTTTTTGTTAAGACGAATAAAAATTGTGAAATTTGTTCACGCTTTGTTAGGTTAGTCTGAAAATTACAGGACAAGGTTATTTCAAATTAATATGTTTGTCTTAAACTAAGGGCATAGTCACAATGTACATGAGGCAATTCTGCCACTTTGATTGCAAAAGATCATAGTCAGAAAGGGATAAGTTCTCTACATGAGCCAATCAAGGCTGTAGCATAAGGAAGGCAAATGTCTCACTTTTGAAACAACGTTTAGCGACAAAAAAAAAGAAAGAAAGAAACATCTATATTTTACAAGGATATCAACTTAGGTTCATGAGGATCCTATCCCAGCTGGTCCTTGACCAAACCTCTTGGTAATGACTTTACAAGGATAACAACTAAAATTCATGAGATTACTTTCTCCCAGCTGGTCCTTTGCTAAACCTCTTGGCATTGATCTTTCCTGGATTTTCTGTACCCATTTACAGCTGGGTGGACTGTATTTTTGAAGACTTATGACTATTTAAGTTCATCAGACTTTCACCCCCTGATTGAGAACCAAACTCGCAAACACAACAACCTCCATTTGTTTGTATCCCAGCAAATGACGTCATGTTGGTAAAGGATGATGCCCTTATAGAACCCCACAATGTCTTTCTTTTTCATTGATACAAACATTATTCAACCAGACCCCCAATATCCCAATCTTTAAATTAGTTTGTATCACAGACATCCCAATATTTAGAGATGTTTAAAAGGTTTTGGACTATTACCAACTTAAATTTGCCTGGAATTGGAAAATGTTTAGCATACATGGGGCATCTGCTCTTAAAGGGATTGTAAAGTGGTTTTCTAAACTTTGTATGTGTATCAGGGACACTGATAGCATCAATTTGTGTCATACCAATTTCCATTCCGACGTCTGTGTTTCTTGGTCCCAGATACACATATAAAGTTTAGAAAACCTCTTTACAATTCCTTAAAACTCACAATGCCATTACAAGTTTTTAGGTTTGTTTGCATGTAAGGATGAAATTTATCTTAAAACTATTTTCTTGAATAAAACATAAAGTCATCTTAAATGCGATTTTCTGAATGAAAAATAAAATGATGTTTTAAAGTGATTTATTTGAAAGTGAAATAAAACTACCTATTAAAACCACATAAAATACCAATTTATCTGCCATGTTTTTCCTCATTAGAAGGGAATTTGTAACATTTTATTTTCGATTCCATTGAGCATTAAATTACACGATTATCAATCCTTTACATCAGGACAGTTCTCCCTAATTAGTCGTTGTTCTGTGTCAGTGATGTAGTTTTGGAGAAGTTGGAGAGGTGGAAAAATGTTCAACCCGGTGTCCCCCTGTCAGTGATGCAGTTTTGAAGGGAAGATGTTGAAAATGCATCTACTCGTTCGGATGGGACAATAAACCAAGGCCCCGTGTGCTACATGCTGTGTACGTTAAAGATCCCTCGACAGTTGGAAATCGAATAAAAGTAGTCTTAACGCCACTATCCTAGCAAAATTTCCCTCATTGCACACTGCATTACATTGCATTGCCTGTCTTTATTTTCCCAATCAAATACAGAAAAATAGGACATAAAACTCAATTTTATTTTATTTCTACTTAGTTGAAAGATCAAGATTTTCAGTAATGGTAGAATTTGTAAAGTTTCTCTACGTGTCCTGAGAGAGTAGGTTAATAAATTACTGTTAAAACTAAAACTTGGTTCAATCAGAGTCTAATGGATTGTGATTTATCTAGCAACAGTTTTCTATATTGTGTAATTCCCCAACTGTTTGTTTAGTTCAGGGATTGTGTTAAGGGTGAATTTGCCAGTCATATTTGACTTGGAATACAAAAGGATGCACTTTTAGCTGATCTTTGGGTATTAAAAGATGGGTGATACCATGTAAAATGCTAGGAATTTTAATACCACATCGACTTCTCATAAATTTCCAACAGGCAAGAGAACTCCTCCCATCAAACCAACAAGAATCTTATTATTAAAAATTCTAAAAGAACCATGCAAACATTAGAAATCATAAGAGCCAACAAGGCTGCCCTTTCTCCTGTACTGGCAATAGTGAGCAATAAAACTTCATAATTGATCTTATCCCCAGGGCAGTGGGCATGCACCAGACTAACTTACTGACCCACCACATCTCCTGAACTCATACCTGTCTCAAAATCATCTAATGATGAGTTAATTTTCCACCTCATTAGTGAACAATAAAATTTCATAACTACAGAGATTCCTTTTGAGCTGACCCCAGGGCAGTGGGCATGTACCAGACTAACTTACTGAACCACCACATCTCCTGAACTCATACCAGTCTCAAAATCATCTGATGATGAGTTAATATTCCACCTGATTAGCTGACAATTCTAAATACATAACTACCGAGATTCCTCTTGATCTGACCCCCAGGGCAGTGGGCATGCACCAGACTAACTTGCTGACACACCACATATCTTGAACTGATACCAGTCTCAAAATCATCTAATGATGAGTAAATTTTCCACCTCATTAGTAAGTAATAAACCTCCAATACTTTATAAAAACATCAAATTATCCCCTTCACTAATCTATCGACGACGATATCATCGCTTCTTAAACTTCACATTAAAGGGATGTGTTCATTATTCATTTGACCAAATCAAAATCTCATAACCTGAAATTTGTTACTTTAGCTAATCCATAATAATGTTCCCAACTCTCCATGGATATTTAAGCCTTCAAATCACTGTGTATCCATAAGTATTAGCATTAGTAAAAAATATGACTCATCGTTTAGTAAGACTATGACTTATATAGATAACACATATAGAAAATAGAAGATTAATGTTTGGGAAAGGACACAATTGAAGAGTTTGCTTGAATTTTTGGCAGTTCTAGTAATTCTGAAAGCTATTTGTATACAATCAAGGCCCAAATCGATCCTCAAAAGTGCTGAACATTCTCCTTTAACTGAAAACAAGTTAATATCCTCGCCAAATATTTTACGAGCATCATTTCAAGATTTTATCACATCTCGGACTCTGTGAGGAAATTGGAGAGAAATGTATTTAATTACATCGAAAACTAGTCGGAGAAATCTCACGAAGATTGTGATTTACAATGTCAATATATTTCAGTCTGTTTCTTTTCAACTTGGCATGCTTTAATCATATATCCTAATCTTGATAGCTCTACATTTATCGTAATTTGGACAACTGACTTGGAAAAGATGTTGTATGGATATGATAATAAACCAAGGTCAAAAACAAAACTCCCTAGGTCCGGTATAGCATTTAAGTAAGTCCAAGTCTGATATTCGACTTGAGATTTTTCTTCTAATTCTTGCATAAACTCAAGTCGACTTAGGGTTTTAAGCACAAAATTTATCTTAAGCACAAGAACTTCCTTTTCTCCAAAACTACTAAGAAACTTTCAGTTAATTTTTTGACCAACTAAAAAAAAAGATTTATGAAATCTAAAACGTGACCTGAATGATCCCTTTCACGAGAAAACTGACAGCAACTTGAATTAGAATATATTTCTTTAATTTCCGTCGTCCAAAACGAAATCAATATTTCGTGACGAGTCTGACCCCATGACCTCATGTTTATATTCTTGATTGACAGCTGTTAACTTTATAAAAGTAGCGGAGAAGAAAATATGACAGTTTGATTTTTTTTGGAAGAATTCAATTCATTTAATGCAATTTGCACAGAAATTTCTGAAAAATGTTGGAATCAAAGTTTAACATGAAATACAGATTTATCAGAAAGTGCTGCATTAGGGAAATTTCAAAGGGAAAAAAAACTAGAAAACACTTTTGAGAAATTCTGCGTCAAACTGGGTTATTGAAATTTCATTTTAAGACAGATATTATGGAGTGCAATGAGGGAACTTTTTTCAGGTTAGTGGCAGACAAATTTGATCTATAAGTTCCCAATGCTTTACAGTAAAACATCTCTAAATCTGACCTTTTTAAAAAATCTTACTTTAAAAATTTGTAGGTAGTAAACAGTATAACATTGAGAAATTTCTTGTGGCGCCAAGCAGGGTATGCTTACTCTTCTAGACACCTGATACCACTTTTCATAATGAAATATTTACTTATTAATTGATATACTTCCTCAAATGAAAAGTTCATTAGCTGTTACCACTGTATTGATAATATGTTTACATGGATTTCAAGACTTGATTTACGGTTGGGATCGTTTGTGCTTCGGTTTCATTATTTAGGAAAATTTTATCGCAAGATTTTTGGTGAAACGGGCCCCTGATTTATATATTATCCTACTACAATTTACCAAATTCCAGAAAACAATTCAACAACAATTTCAAAAGAATTCACTTCAAACAAAGTTTCTTTGATGATAAGAAAATAAAAGTAAGCAGACTGTAAAATTAGTCGTAAATTTCTGTTTTATTGTTTTAATCGTAATCAAACTATGTGTTTGTCACATCAGTGATTTTATTTTTTCTCATTGGATAGATCTACAATTCTGTTTGTCCTTGAAGAGTCCTTGCTTAAAGTTTTCATTTTAATGCATTTTCATGAGGTGCTTGGTGAATTCGTAAATAAAAACTAGAAGTAACTAAAAATCATAATACTTGGTATATTGGGTTAAGTGAGTGACTCTACTGGTGGACCTAAATGTCTTCTGAGGTTACATTCAGCTCAGTAGCTTTAAGTTCATGAAAAGTATGTACCGGTACAATTTTAGTTCAAGGTTTTGATCATTTGTGCTTGGGTTTTATTATTTTTTTGCTGCACCTTACAACAATTGATATAGCATAACTCATCCACAGTATGTGCTTTCGTAATTTCAACTTCATTCCTTTATTCTACTTTGAAAGGGAACTTCCAAGCTTTAAGAATAAAAAAAAACCATTTCAATTCTCATTCTAATTCTATCACAAGACCAATAAACTTTCTTCTAATGTGCATTATAAAAAAACAAAAGTTGAAAAAGAATCGACTCAAATTCAAAGAATAACAACAGTACTTTCGTCTGACAGATTTGAAACAAACGAGAAAAATTTCAGTCGACTTGGGTTAAGCGTGACGTCATCGAATACACTTAATAATCAATCTTATTCCGACACCGAGCATGTCACTCTGGTGTTAAATGAAAAGTTTATCACGCAACGCAAACCCTTCGAGGATTATACAACTCTGTCATGATAGGCTGCCATCTTGCCTGATAATTGGGCAAGAGGAGACAGCAAGTGGACTTTTTTTGCATGAAAACTAAATTTGACTTTTTTCTGTTAATTGGGAAAAATAATTTTGACCATCACTCAACGCAAACCTTTCGTGACTTTAACTGCCTTGGTCATGATAAGCTGACATCTTTTCTGTTAATTGGGAAAGAGGAGACAGCAAGTGGACTATTTTCGCATGAAAATTTTTGACTATTTTGGTGTTAAATGAAAAATCTATCACACAAAGCAAATCTTTTAAGAATTATACAACTCTATCATGATAGGCTGCCATCTTGCCTGTTAAGAGGAGACAGCAAGTGGACTATTTTCGCTCGAAAAGTAAATTTTACTATTGAAATTCATCTTTCAAAGCAAACCCTTCAAGAATTATACAACTCTGTCATGATAGGCTGACATCTTTCCTGATAATTGGGAAAGAGGAGACAGCAAGTGGACTATTTTCGCTCGAAAAGTAAATTTTACTATTGAAATTCATCTTTCAAAGCAAACCCTTCAAGAATTATACAACTCTGTCATGATAGGCTGACATCTTTCCTGATAATTGGGAAAGAGGAGACAACAAGTGGACTGTTTTTGCATGAAAAATAAATTTTGAAGTTAAATGAAAAGTTTATTATGCGATGCAAACCCTTAGAGAATTAAACCACTGTCATGAAAAGCAGACATCTTTCCTGTTAATTGGGAAAAATAATTTTGACCATTCTCTTGTTAAATGAACATTTTGTCACACGATGCAAACCTTTTGAGACTTTAACTCCCTTGGTCAAGATAGGCTGACATCTTTCCTTTTAATTGGGCAAAAGGAGACAACTCTGTCTGGACAGATTTTAATTGACTAAAAAGGTAATTTTGACCAATCTGGTATTTACTTTATGAGTTGAAGAGTGTGTGCAAAGCAAACCCTTTGCGATTTAAATAATTTGATCATCATTAAATGGGCAAGAGGAGACAACCCTGTCTAAAGATTGATTTTGATTGGTCAAAATTACTGCAATTTTCTATCCAATCTGGTAGCAAATTAAACGTTCATCATGAAAAACAAACACTTCGAGATTGAAACAACTCAGACATCATCAAACTGACATTTTATCCAGATTACAGGCATTTATTTTAATTGGCAAGAAAGTTTTCTCACGCGACGGAAACCTTCCAATCACTTGGTCATGAAAGGCAGACATCTTACCCAGTAATTGGGCAAGAGAAGACAACTAGGAGGCCTCGTATCAAAAATTTGGTCTATTTTTGCAGAAGAAAAAAAATCACACAATTACGTTCAAAGAGTAGGTAAAAAGACGATATACTGAGAGTAAATGTAGCTACGTTTCGAACGGATTGGTCCTGAAATGACGCTACATTTAAAATATTTTTGATTGGCTAAAAAAGTCTAGTAAATTTGACGACTCGTGTAGTTAATTGCGTGACGAAAATCCTTCGAGACTTCGACCACGATTTTAATAGCTGAGATTTTTACTCCTGCATATTACTCAATGTCATTTGAAGGTCGATTGTTTCCGAGTCTTCGTATCAACGACGATATAAATTAAACCATCGAGTCGGCTAATCTGTCAAGCTATATAATCAAATTTCACGCCAATTCCGCGAGATTTGTCAGATATTTAATGGAAGATTGACTCGAGTTGTCTCGATAAACGAATATTGTAGCACTTGTTTTTCAATCATTTCAATATCTTTAAATATTAAACACTGTTGTTCAAATCAAGTTAGGCTTATTGTCAGAATTATTAGCTAATTCAAGTCTAAATTCATTCCGATTAAAAATGGACATAAACTGTCATTCAGCTCAACATTTGTCAATGTTCGAGACTACCATTATGAATTGGCTATTATTTGCAGCCATCTTGCCCAGTAAAGGGGCAAGGGAAGATAACTCTTGTTTGGAGATCGATTTAGATTTGCTGATATTTACACGTGAGAAGACAATAAAAATCTGAATTGATGGAGATTACTTCTTTATAGTCTGGATCGAAGTTCTGCGTACTGTCAGGAATCTGTAGAATATTCTCTTGGTTGGTTTTTACTCCTGTGCTTCAAGTTCCTGTCAATGCTGGACATTCACAGCCTAAATTTGCATCATTTGGATTTTTGTCTGTGGTTCCACCAACTCCATAAAATTTGACCAGATGATGGCATCACTGTTGTAAATTTGTCTGTAAGTTTCCAGGACGAGAAGGCATTCATTGGAACTGTTAAGAATGAGACAATATATTAAATCTGTGTTTTATTTTTTTGTGTTGACTATCATTTATTATCAAACCTAAGTTTGTTAGCTTGTAAGGTGTAAATGTATTGCAATATGTTTATTTTTTGAGAATATGGTTTTTTTTTCATGTTGTTTTGAAAATTTGTTATAATATATTTGTTGCTTGTCACATTATATTAAACCTTGTAATTATGCGCATAATTTAATGATGAACATGTGTAAAAATTTGCATATTATGTGTGTTTGTGCTTGTACATTTGTATTTCTATTGGAATTTGTGCAAGTTTGTAATAATTCTTTCTTTACAATTATTTTTGTAAATTGAAATGTGTGTATTGTAATATGTAGATGTTTGTAATAATTTTTCTTTACAATAATGTTTGTAACATTGAACATGAGTAAATATGTTTGTGTTTGTAATGAAGATGCTGAAAAAGACTGGAACTTACCTTCAGGATCTGAGAAATTTTTGAGATGAAATAAAACTTAAATTTTCAACTTACCTAAAATAGAAAAAAAGAAATTCATGTAAAAAAAATATTTAGGATGTGTTTATTACTGGCACGGTTCAGGATAAAGGGAGGCAAGGAAAGAGAGAGACCATAATAGAGGATAATAAACATGCCTCTTTAATAAAATAATGTTCTTTCTATCAATATAAAAAATTTTGACAACAAATTTTCCTGTGTAAAAAAACTTTCTGATGGTTAAAATTTTCAATCTTCAGAAATCCCAAGAATGACCATCGATTCTTGGCTTCCAATGTTTTCAACATTCAGTATCAAGCTTCAAATAAATCAAAATTCAAAAATTAGTTTTCAAAGAGAAAGGCTCCTTGAAACCCTTTGTGAGAATACCTGCATTTTTACTTAGTTTCTCAGCATGTTATTGCAAATCTGTGAATTTCAAGTTTCAAGAAAATCAAATTGAAAATTTTACCTTTTTATATCAAGAGCTGCCTGCATTTTAGTTTTATCCAATTACGAGATTTTTTACTTTTAAAACATTTTTCCCTTTCACAAATTTAATAAAATATTTTTACGAACATTTCTCGAGAGAGAACGTTACGAAAATGACGTAAACCTTTCAAATGGATTCTGTCGTTAACAATGAGAAAGTATATCATAAAAAATGAAACAATTATAATGATTTTTATTGAAAATGATAAAAAAAAATTAATTTTTTGCCGGAAATGTTTCGGGTGAGTAATCTAGGTAATAAAAGTGATGACGTAGATATTGCATGTTTGAACGTAATATTGTTAAAGATACGAAGCATGTCGAATGACAAGGTTGAGTTACTCGCAATCAATACCTTTAATATAACATCGCTATTATCGTTTAGTTTGACATGTATTCTAACATTCGAGGACTATTCTCAGGGCTCCTCAGACAAATGAAAAATTAAATGAATGGAGTTTTACGTCCTGCTTTTATGCACCTATATGGGGCTAATTGAGGACTGGCAAACGTTGTGCTGTGTGAAATGAGGGAAATTTTGTCAGCCCCTCCGACTTGTATCACTGACAAGGGGAAACCCTGTTGAAAAATCCAAAGGTATCATCTCGACACAATTGCCAGGATTGAACCCTGGACCTTCAGGTTAGCGAGCAAGTGTCTAACAAAAAAGAAAGAGGAAATGAGGCGCCAAACAATTGTTCAGTGCTCAGTTGCTGAGTTTAAAATAGGGTTATACATTTTCATAATTTTCTGAAAATCGACGTAGTGTGTGATGAAGGCAGTATTATCAGAATGGCAGCTTAGGATTGTAAAGAGGTTTTCTAAACTTTGTATGTGTATTGGGGATACTGATAGCATCAATTTGCACCATTCCAATTTCCATCGACGTCTGTGGTTCTTGCAATACCACTAAAACTAACGCTTTTATAACGTCACTGACAGATCTGAATAGATATCAATAGTAGCTTCCGGTAGATCTGGTAACGTCATAAAACGTGTTAGTTTTAGAGGAATTGCAAGAACCACAGACGTCGAAATTGGAATGTGGGAACTAATGTGCATATCTTGTGGCACAAATGGTCTGGATCTATGTGTTATTGATACAGGAGGGTATAAATTTAAAAATTCCAGTATCTGTTTTTTTGCAAGGATTGATTGCTTGATCTTCCAGGCGTACCAAACTCAAAGGATAACCTTAAAGGCTCAGTGCAGTGTCCCCCACAGTCCTGTGTTTATGTTCCAGTATATAAAGGAATAGTATAATGATACAATGTAATACGTATTGATAAAAACAATTGATAACTTATTATTGATCCTTCAATTTGATTGGTTCACATCACAACAGTGTTTCATTCATAAAAAACCTTTCCGCGATATTTCTCAATGGAGTTGTTTTATTGAACACGGACCAGCTGTTTCTCTAAATGCGTCATGTCAAAACTTTCAATGACGTCAAACTCTGTTAAATCAAAGTTATTCAAACCAATTTAGAATTGTTAACTTTTTTTTTAAAATGTTTGGAATGATGTATTAATGATAGGTATTGAGTAATCGGTAATTTTTATGATCATTGGCTCCGATTGTCACATGTAACCTTCACATGTCACCATCAAGGTGGGGTGGGAATGTTTGGGGGGGGGGGGGTGTGGTGGGAATGTTTGGGAGGCAGGAAACTTGTGTAAATTATAGAAATGAAGCCAAGTTATAAATAATCTATTAATGATAGGTATTGAGAAATCAGTAATATTTATGATCATTGGTTTGGATTCTGCCGAAGTTAGACTGAGATATTGTCATGTGTAATATCAGGTGACATGAAAAATGAGGGTAAGGGGTGGAGAAGTTGGGGGCGAGTTTGGGGGAAAGGATGCTTGGAATGTATATAAAAGGAAAGAAGCCAAGTCAATATGTAATAAACTAAAAAGAATTTTTATGGTGTAATAATATTTCAACACAATATACTCGAATGTCGTTTGCAGGTGAAATTACCGTGTTGGGGTGGGGGTGTTACACAAGATATATAGCAAGAAGCCATCAAGAATAAAGATATTAGAAGAAAATGTAATATTGCGTTATAATGTTTCTACACGTTTTACAAGTGTTGTCATCAGGTAAATTTATGAAAGGTGGATGAGAGATGTAATATTTATATCAGGGAGGAAGCCATATCATATAGAACCATTAGAAGAAAATACATTATAGTTTAATGTTATGTAATAATGTTTCAACACGATTTACACATGTCGTCATAAGTTGTAATCCTGAAATGAAGTGGGGTGGGGTGTAAACTTGAAGAATCACTAGATACATGAATAAAATGAGTATAACTCACTTTAATAACGAGTATATAAAAATTTAAACACATCAGATAAGATGATGAAGGTGGAGTTGGTTGGGGGTTGTAATATAAATATATATATAGCAGGGAGGAAGCCATGTCAAAAGATTCACTAGAAAAATGGAATAAATTAAAAAGAATTTATTTTTGATATAATTCCTCATGTGAAAAGTTCATAAGCTGTTACCTATGTTTTGTCAAAATGTGTTTTTTGATTTTGGGTTTCATTTTTGCGGTTCAGATCGTTAGTACTTGGTTTCTTTATTCTTTAACTACACAAAACACATAATATTTCAAAGCATTTAATGTGCCGTCATCAGATTCAGATGAAATGAAGACGTCGCTGACAGTGACCTATCAGAAGCTACTATTGATATCTATGCAAATCAATGTCAGTGACGTCATAAAACGTCAATTGATGCTGTCAATGTCCCAGATACACATACAAAGTTTAGAAAATCTCTTTACAATCACTTTAACAGGATGCAGAATAAGAATCAATGTGTCAAAAATGTCTGGCAATGATAGTATCACAACCACATCCCTGATTTTAAGTGGACCAACCCATTAACACTGTAATAATCGAAGTCAGAAATCTTGAACGTACTTTTATATCGATGATACAAGATTGGTACGAAGATGATAAAGATGTAAACTCTCTAGGGATTGGTCGATCAACTTGAGTTAAGTAAATGATTAAATCGCGGCTTGTTTTCTGTCTCCGTGGAATTGTAGACACCAGAAACAATTAGGAGAAAGATGAGATAGAAAATCGCGATCAGTTGTTATCAAGTCTGACTCTTATTTATTACAGCAAATTTGCCTAAACTTTTCAGATCTTTCAAGTCTTATCTTTTATTTTCCTGAAAAAAATCTGTTAAATATTCATTAAAATTTTAGCAGTTATATAGTTGGACTAATGTATTGAAAATATAACCCACTTATTCCAATCAGATTTATATTAAACTCATATCTTTATTTCGTGATTTCAACTATTAATATTCATTGAACTTTTCCTTCTAATTCACATATTCCTTCTTCTGATTTGCAATTAATAAAATTTAGGCTAAATCTTACGATAAATTTGTTGTAATTTTGGCATTTTACAATGAATAATTCCACACTTATGACAATTTTTAATCGTAAGATTTTTTAAGAAACAGGTCTTAGTCCTGTAATGATTCCTTTTACAGTTGGAAATCAACTTATTGCTTATTGTTCCCTTTTATTGCTCCCTACTTATCAGTAGCAATAAATAAGAATGCTAAACTCCATGATTTACTAAACTAAATGCTTTATCCAATTAACTATTTCTTCACCATTCATTTGGAGTTCTGATTAAACATAAATCAAAACACAAGACAATATTATCCTATATTATATTATGTTTCAACACAGATATACACGTGTCGTCATCAGATGTAATAACATTATATCTGATGACGACATGTGTATCTGTGTTGGAACGTTATGTGTCTAACTGTATTAAAGAAGTGTGTTATATTCCATAATATTGTCTTGTGTTTTGTTATATGTGCTCCTCGCTTCTATATGTCGTTCAAATCTGATTAAACATGATAGCAACAATATAGAATATAGCTTGAACAAAATGTAAACCTAATAGAGTTACCTCCCATTCTAACCACCAACGTCAGTTACATTCAATCTGAATAAAACTATGTTATAATAAATATCAGTATACAAGACTTATAGGACAGAAAATATTGCAGTAATGCACTTGTTTTATTGTACATATTAAGTCCATTTCCTTTCCTGTTCTCTTGTTTTTGCATGCCAATTTTTGGTTAAGGGTGACTTGACTTGTACATCTGGTGTTTATATATGGCACCAGTTAACTTTATTTTTGCCTTCCTGGACACAATAGGCATCAGTCAGGTCATTCCATGCGAAACATTAGAAAGTTTTCAACAAAAAGTATTTATATAGAAGTGTATAGAGAATTGACTGTTTTAACATGGAAAGAGATTCTATTTTATTTAGTGGAGTGGGGAGAGTATGTTTAGGTGAAGTTTAACTGTCTAGAACACCAAAAGAGTTAGTTCCCATTGAAATGGCAGTGAAATGGAGTTAAATATTCTACTTTTCTGAACCTATTTGTGCTATTGAGAACAGTTAACACCATGCAGTGTGCAATGAAGGAAACTAAGATAGATTTGAATATGTAGCTTGTTTTTGACACATCATTTTTTTCCTTGGGCCAGAGCTGCACTTGGTAAAAATATATTCAACTGAGGACAGTGAGCACTAACCAATACAATAACATTTTTCTTACAAAAGAGATTGCCCAATTTGTCGATGTGCATGTTTACAAAACAGACTGTAAAATTGACTATGCAGTGTGCAAAGAGGGAAATTTTTACTTTCATTTTCAAGTTTTAACTGTTAAGGAATCTTTAAGGGCCTTCGTTTATTGTCCCATCCAAACACTTTTTCCATCTTCAAAGTGAAACATGTCAAAAAATGTAATATATTTGCACAAGAGTTTTGAATTAAGTTGTGGTTTTAATTAAAATGTAAAGAAGAATTATCTTTTGTCTGATTAAAGTTAAATGAGAAATGCCAAAAAGACAAGAAGTCGTATATTGTTTAATCTTAAGATAAAAAATTAAAAACCACAGCATCACAAGTTTCATTAATTTTGAGATAGCTTCTGACTGAATGTCTCTTGAAGCCAGTAACTACTATTGCCTTAACAAACTTAAAGGATTGTTAAATGATTTTCTAAACTGTGTATGTGTATCAGGGACACTGATAGCATCAATTTGCGCCATTCCAATTTCCATTCCGACGTCTGTGGTTCTTGCAATTCCACTAAAACTAACGCATTTTATGACGTCACTGACAGTGATTTGCATAGATATCAATAATAGCTTCCGTTAGATCACTGTCAATGACATCATAAAACACGTTAGTTTTAGTTGAAATGTAGGAAGCACAGACGTTAGAATTTAAATTGGAATGGCGCTAATTGATGCCAAGAGGTTTGACCAAAGACCAACTGGGAGAAAGGATCCTCACGGAACCTAAGTTATTATCCTTGTAAAATATAGATGTTTCTTTCTTTCTTTTTTTCCTATCCCAACAGACTTCCAGTAAATTAAAATTCCGTCTTGTTGTTTTAAAATCTGATATTTTTAATTGAATTTCCATGTTTTGATATTTTTAGTAAATAAATTAAAACAACATGTAAGTTTCAGATACTTCAAATATTTTATTTCTTTTATCTTTTCTTACGCAATTTTATATCGAACATTAATTTACCTCAGACTCTAATTTCGTAATTATATTACTTCTGCTGTACTTAATTGCAATTAAAATTGTTGGTTAAAAATCTTAACGAGCGCTAAGTGAAAAGATGCAGATTGCCATTAATTAGTGAATTAAATACATATTTGAAGTTTCTGTGTTGTTTTAAAATAAGTCTCAAATGAATTTTGACTAATTATTTCCAAAGGAAAAGAGTAAAACCTGACGACAAATTATCTGAGATAAAATAACGATTTTAAGCCAAACATTTATCATGATTTCAATACAAACTATATAGGAGAAGCTGATCCCAAGCCTTACGCAATCCCGGCATGGGTCGAGATGATACCTTCGGATTTTTCAACCCGGTCTCCCCTTGTCAGTGATGCAGGTCGGAGGGGCTGACATGGAAAAAGTGTCTAGTCGTTCGGATGGGACAATAAACCGAGGTCCCCTGTGCTATTGGCTGTGTACTTTAAAGATCCCTTGACAGTTGGAAATCAAAAATAAGAGCAGGCTAATGCCGCTGTACTGGCAAAATTACCCTCATTGCACACTGCATGGCGTTTGCCCGTCCTCAATTAGCCCATATAGGTGCAGAAAAGTAGGACTTAAAACACCATTCATTTCATTTTCATTTCCCAAGCCTTACAAATGCCACTGCCCTTTTTAGGACCTTTGGTCTAATTACATTACCCCTTCATTCCTATAAATATTAACTACTTCATGATTTCTATTCATTGTTCCCCTGAAATTGTTTTCTTGTTTGAGAATTGGCAGACTCAATTGAACAACTTAAATAATATCCAAATTTCTTAAGCTTGCCTTCAGAGTACCCTATTACCCCAAAAGAATTTGAAATTACAGCCTTGGGGAACAAAATCCCTGGTCTAAATCTTTATGTATTTATGTCACAAAACAAGATATGTGTTTCACAACATTTCAAATGTACTTTAATGCAGCAGGGAAAAAATTAAATAGAAAAGGAAAACAATTTATCTTAAAAATTGAATAAAGAAAACTCATTTATTCTGCATGTCGAGGAAATTGGCAGAATTTAGTTTCTGCTACAAGAAAATGACATTGTAAACAGAATTACACGAATTTCAGGTTTACAAATAAAACTAATTAAATATACCCAATTAAATAAATCACATTAAATAAATCTAATTATTTAACATGGCCACAATCAGTGTCAAAATATTTTTCTTCAGTAAGAAAACTAGAAACATCTATGTCTTAGTTTTTGATAATGATTCCACAAAAAGAATCATTGTTTTACATGGATAACAACTTAGGTTCAAAAGAATCCTGTCTACAGCTGGTCTTTGACTAGACAACTTGTCAGGCAAAGGGTTATCATGTCCCCAAGAAGAGTTAGCATACCCTGCCTGGTGCCCCACCAATAATATTTTATTTTTCGACATAGTCTGTTTCTACCACAGACCCTCTAGGTTGGCTAATGACTACTTTGTTAGCTAACAGATATGGGTGTTATTGTAACTGATTCAATCCCTGGTCTCCGTTTCTCAAGAAGACTTACAATTAATTTGGTCGCAAGTTCAGCATTTTGCAATGAATAATTCCACACCTATGAACATTTTTAATTGTGAGACTTTTTGAAAAACAGGTCCAAGCTCTTTATATCCTTATAAGGCTGATCACTATTCTAATAGATAAGAGATATGTGTGAAAATGAAATGAATGGAGTTTTATGTCCTACTCTTCTGCACCTATATGGGCTAATTGATGACGGCAAATGCCAATAAGAGATATGTGTGTCATCGTAACCCATAAATTATAATCAAGACAATCGCTGTTCCATTTCAAATCTACAGCAAATCAATGATATATTTCCTGCTCCCTGCCGGCCACAATTACAGACTGATATATTCTTACAACCGTTACCTAGTCAATCCAAAACAGGGATGTTGTTTAGGTTGTATTTACCAGTCATGTCTGACTAGAGCTCTAGACTGTATTTACCAGTCATGTCTGACTAGAGCTCTAGACTGTATTTACCAGTCATGTCTGACTAAAGCTCTAGACTGTATTTACCAGTCATGTCTGTGTGGTCTTCTTTTGCAGTAAAAAACAGCCAATCTAAATCAATCTCTTGCCCATTTACTAGGCAAGATTGATGCCTATCATGGCCGAGTCATTATATAGTCAAACAATGATGAAGGTTGAGCCGCATGGTCTGACTAGAGCTCTAGACTGTTGATTTGATAGTATTTACCAGTCATGTCTGACTAGAGCTCTAGACTGTTGATTTGATAGTATTTACCAGTCATGTCTGACTAGAGCTCTAGACTGTATTTACCAGTCATGTCTAAGAACCTTAGATTGTTGAAGCATAGAGCTTAAGAATTTTAATTGGTTATTTTACTGACTGTAACTTTAAACTGTTAAATTGACTATTTGCTCATTAGCCAGTCATGTCTGACTAGATCACATTTTTTCCTTTCTACGTGTTTTCATGTTGATCATTTCCTTAATACTTGAACTGTAAATAATACATGAAGCAATCTTGATCTTCCAATTGTAAACATAATTACAAACTATTTCCAATAAATAATTCAAAACAACATACTCGACTTCCTTCCTATGATCATTTTGTTTCTTTTGTTGTAGTATTTTTAATTATTTCCTGACATATTGTAAATAACAGCAGACAAAATGTCACGGAACATGTCATTCTACATAGGAAATTAAAAACAATATACTTTCAATAATAAAACATGAGCACGAACAATCCCAAATGTAAAAGAAATCTAGAATTCATGTTAAAACATTGGCAATAATTGGATGTCATTACCTGACAATAATAAGTATTATGTGTTATATTCCATAATATTGTCTTGTGTTTTGTTATATGTCGTTCAAATCTTATAATAATAAGTATGCATGTATAAATACTTTAAGAACCCATGAACGAACGACCCCAACCATTAAACAAATCTCAAAATTCATGTAAACATATTGGTAATATATTGGTCGCAGCTAATGAACCTTTTATTTGAGGAAATATATCAATCTAGAAGAGTTAGCATACCCTGCTACTTTTCTTTCTATGTCAAAAGTATTTTAATAATTTTCTAAGCATGAAATCATAATCGCTTTGATTAAAACATATTTTATTGTATTAAACTAAAGGATGAGGCACAAGTTCAAAAACTGATGAAGCCCATTTGAGGGTCTAGTGCAGGATTTGAAAATTAATCAAAATAAATTTATTTCGATTTTGATACGATTTCGATTTTTTATATAGTACCCCCAAAAAACCTAAACGTACATGTACTAATGAAGCGATACCACCTCTTAAAATATTTGTTTAAGTTCTCAAACTTGGCCAATTGGAGAGTGTATTCATCACAACTTAATGTAGAAATGTTACGGTACCACTTTATAAAAACCCTGCACTAAAATATGTAAATAACAGCAACCAGAAATGTCACGGAGCGTTTCGACCCCGGTTCTTATCTTGCGATCTGTCACTCAATTAGAAACTGTTCTCTTCAGATGGATGACTTTCATTGACGGAAAACAATTCAAAACGTTATCGCTAAAATGATGGAACTCATTATTTCAAAAACAATTAAAACCATATCAACAATTAAATAGTAACAAATTTCAATCAACCAATTAAAACAGGTGAGTCAACTAATTTGTTGCCGTGGTGATGTAATTAAAAGGCGATGAAATAAAAGACGGGTTATCTGTATAGGAAGAGAAAGAATTGTTGGGTATCAGAAACAGATAAAAACCATGAAATCTGAATTATTATCAATCATTATAAAAACACTCCTGACAACATCAAAGAGAAATTTCTGGCTTCATCTCCGTCCAAACGGTCTCCGTGAAAGTTACGCTAGTGCTCTGCAATTCATCACGGTAATGAATGGCGACCATATTTGACCGAACTAAGTCAATATTGTCTGGTAGTTGAGACAAATCTCGCGCGCAAGAGACAATGCTTACATTTTTCAAAACACCTGGGGCCTTATTCTCGAAAACTTAACTTACAATGATTTTAGTGTTCCAGTCATCTGATTGGAAAATCACTTAAATTGATTTTAAATAAAGCTTTATTATCCAATCAGATTACAGTATTTCTTAAAATCTGGATTTTATCTTAGTTAAGTTTTCGAGAATAAGAACCCTGTTGGTACTTCTTGTTAGTGTAAGTCCACTACTCTACATTTGTTGCACCCTATTTTGTCAAGCTCTGGACGAGATTTGTGATTAATGAAATTGTTTTGATTTTATGGATTTTATTATTTCAACCCCCAAGGGCTCTTGCAGCCTTGGCCCCTGTTCCTTCACCCCTGACATGTCAGTCATAAATCATTGCGGTGTCAGCCCCTTGTTTTGATTAAGTTAACCTAATGTCAAGGACATGTCAACTACCATTCATTAAAAATAAAACTAATCAGCCGTGGACACAGTGAGAAATTCAGCAGGAGAAGATTATTTCACACCTTGGGTCACAAATTTGATCGAACCATGGACACTCTTCAAAAGGAAAGGTAAACAAAATAAAGTGTAGGATGTAAAACTCATTTTTAAATTCCATGTCATGGTAATTAAAGAAACATCTATATTTTACAAGGATACCGGTAACATCTTAGGTTCCGTGGGGATCCTTTCTCCCATCCCAATCAAGATCCAAACTCTGATCCTTGACAACCATCATTTTTCTTGTATTCAAGCAAATCATGTCATGTTTGTAAAAAATAGCGATGGCCATCGTAATACGCCCACTTTTATAATGGCAACCAATTCGTCCGGGGGGTTGACAAGAGTGATCAGTAAATGAAAGATTCTGAGAATGACATTTTCTCTTTTTACAAGTGTAAAACCATGGGTTAAAGTTTCCTGGAAAAAACCAATATGTTATGTGCCTAACTGTATTAAAGAAGTGTGTTATATTCCATAATAGTGTCTTGTGTTTTGTGATATGTGCTCCTCGCTTCTAAATGTCGTTCAAATCTTATAAAAAATATGTCACTGAAATATGCATAAAACAAGGGCAACCAACGTTTAGGTTCCATCCTAATATGATTAAGAGCAGTCACATAGTTGATGATGTTTCTGATTTTCAATAACGTGTATCCGAAGGTCAATACAAACACCAACAGCGATTTTCATAAAAATCCACCAAGAAACCAGCTCTCTATCGTGTCCACAACTTTCAGAGTGTAACGGCTGAAAAATTAACGCGTTTTAAAGAACAAGGGCAATAACTCATAAAATATTTTTTAGATGTTTCTGATATTCAATAGGGTTTATCCCAATGTCAATACAAACACTCATACCAAGTTTCATCAAAATCCATCAAGAAACCAGCTCTCTATGGTGTCCACAACATATTTTCAAAAGCAAGGGCAATAACCTAGGAAATATTTTTCGATTCGTCGGATTCTCAATAGGGTTCATCCTTGGGTGATTACAAACACTCACAGCAAGTTTCATAAAAATCCACCAAGAAACCAGCTCTCTATCGTGTCCACAACTTTGAGAGTGTAACGGCTGAAAAATTAACACGTTTTAAAGAACAAGGGCAATAACTCATAAAATATTTTTTAGATGTTTCTGATATTCAATAGGGTTTATCCCAATGTCAAAACAAACACTCATACCAAGTTTCATCAAAATCCAACAAGAAACCAGCTCTCTATGGTGTCCACAACATATTTTCAAAAGCAAGGGCAATAACCCCTGAAATATTTTTCGATTCGTCTAATTTTCAATAGGGTTCATCCTTGGGTGATTACAAACACTCACAGCAAGTTTCATAAAAATCCACCAAGAAACCAGCTCTCTATCGTGTCCACAACTTTGAGAGTGTAACGGCTGAAAAATTAACGCGTTTTAAAGAACAAGGGCAATAACTCATAAAATATTTTTTAGATGTTTCTGATATTCAATAGGGTTTATCCCAATGTCAATACAAACACTCATACCAAGTTTCATCAAAATCCAACAAGAAACCAGCTCTCTATGGTGTCCACAACATATTTTCAAAAGCAAGGGCAATAACCCCTGAAATATTTTTCGATTCGTCTAATTTTCAATAGGGTTCATCCTTGGGTGATTACTAACACTCACAGCAAGTTTCATAAAAATCCACCAAGAAACCAGCTCTCTATGGTGTCCACAACTTTGAGAGTGTAACGGCTGAAAAATTAACGTGTTTTAAAGAACAAGGGCAATAACTCATAAAATATGTTTTCGATGTTTCTGATATTCAATAGGGTTTATCCTAATGTCAGTACAAACACTCATACCAAGTTTCATCAAAATCCATCAAGAAACCCGCTCTCTATGGTGTCCACAACATATTTTCAAAAGCAAGGGCAATAACCCAGGAAATACTTTTCGATTCGTCTGATTATCAATAGGGTTCATCCTTGGGTGATTACAAACACTCACAGCAAGTTTCATAAAAATCCATCAAGAAACCAGCTCTCTATCGTGTCCACAACTTTGAGAGTGTAACGGCTGAAAAATTAACGCGTTTTAAAGAACAAGGGCAATAACTCATAAAATATTTTTTAGATGTTTCTGATATTCAATAGGGTTTATCCCAATGTCAAAACAAACACTCATACCAAGTTTCATCAAAATCCAACAAGAAACCAGCTCTCTATGGTGTCCACAACATATTTTCAAAAGCAAGGGCAATAACCCCTGAAATATTTTTCGATTCGTCTAATTTTCAATAGGGTTCATCCTTGGGTGATTACAAACACTCACAGCAAGTTTCATAAAAATCCACCAAGAAACCAGCTCTCTATCGTGTCCACAACTTTGAGAGTGTAACGGCTGAAAAATTAACGCGTTTTAAAGAACAAGGGCAATAACTCATAAAATATTTTTCAGATGTTTCTGATATTCAATAGGGTTTATCCCAATGTCAATACAAACACTCATACCAAGTTTCATCAAAATCCAACAAGAAACCAGCTCTCTATGGTGTCCACAACATATTTTCAAAAGCAAGGGCAATAACCCCTGAAATATTTTTCGATTCGTCTAATTTTCAATAGGGTTCATCCTTGGGTGATTACTAACACTCACAGCAAGTTTCATAAAAATCCACCAAGAAACCAGCTCTCTATCGTGTCCACAACTTTGAGAGTGTAACGGCTGAAAAATTAACGCGTTTTAAAGAACAAGGGCAATAACTCATAAAATATTTTTTAGATGTTTCTGATATTCAATAGGGTTTATCCCAATGTCAATACAAACACTCATACCAAGTTTCATCAAAATCCATCAAGAAACCAGCTCTCTATGGTGTCCACAACATATTTTCAAAAGCAAGGGCAATAACCTAGGGTATATTTTTCGATTCGTCGGATTCTCAATAGGGTTCATCCTTGGGTGATTACAAACACTCACAGCAAGTTTCATAAAAATCCACCAAGAAACCAGCTCTCTATCGTGTCCACAACTTTGAGAGTGTAACGGCTGAAAAATTAACACGTTTTAAAGAACAAGGGCAATAACTCATAAAATATTTTTTAGATGTTTCTGATATTCAATAGGGTTTATCCCAATGTCAAAACAAACACTCATACCAAGTTTCATCAAAATCCAACAAGAAACCAGCTCTCTATGGTGTCCACAACATATTTTCAAAAGCAAGGGCAATAACCCCTGAAATATTTTTCGATTCGTCTAATTTTCAATAGGGTTCATCCTTGGGTGATTACAAACACTCACAGCAAGTTTCATAAAAATCCACCAAGAAACCAGCTCTCTATCGTGTCCACAACTTTGAGAGTGTAACGGCTGAAAAATTAACGTGTTTTAAAGAACAAGGGCAATAACTCATAAAATATGTTTTCGATGTTTCTGATATTCAATAGGGTTTATCCTAATGTCAGTACAAACACTCATACCAAGTTTCATCAAAATCCATCAAGAAACCCGCTCTCTATGGTGTCCACAACATATTTTCAAAAGCAAGGGCAATAACCCAGGAAATACTTTTCGATTCGTCTGATTATCAATAGGGTTCATCCTTGGGTGATTACAAACACTCACAGCAAGTTTCATAAAAATCCATCAAGAAACCAGCTCTCTATCGTGTCCACAACTTTGAGAGTGTAACGGCTGAAAAATTAACGCGTTTTAAAGAACAAGGGCAATAACTCATAAAATATTTTTTAGATGTTTCTGATATTCAATAGGGTTTATCCCAATGTCAAAACAAACACTCATACCAAGTTTCATCAAAATCCAACAAGAAACCAGCTCTCTATGGTGTCCACAACATATTTTCAAAAGCAAGGGCAATAACCCCTGAAATATTTTTCGATTCGTCTAATTTTCAATAGGGTTCATCCTTGGGTGATTACAAACACTCACAGCAAGTTTCATAAAAATCCACCAAGAAACCAGCTCTCTATCGTGTCCACAACTTTGAGAGTGTAACGGCTGAAAAATTAACGCGTTTTAAAGAACAAGGGCAATAACTCATAAAATATTTTTTAGATGTTTCTGATATTCAATAGGGTTTATCCCAATGTCAATACAAACACTCATACCAAGTTTCATCAAAATCCAACAAGAAACCAGCTCTCTATGGTGTCCACAACATATTTTCAAAAGCAAGGGCAATAACCCCTGAAATATTTTTCGATTCGTCTAATTTTCAATAGGGTTCATCCTTGGGTGATTACTAACACTCACAGCAAGTTTCATAAAAATCCACCAAGAAACCAGCTCTCTATGGTGTCCACAACTTTGAGAGTGTAACGGCTGAAAAATTAACGTGTTTTAAAGAACAAGGGCAATAACTCATAAAATATGTTTTCGATGTTTCTGATATTCAATACGGTTTATCCTAATGTCAGTACAAACACTCATACCAAGTTTCATCAAAATCCATCAAGAAACCCGCTCTCTATGGTGTCCACAACATATTTTCAAAAGCAAGGGCAATAACCCAGGAAATACTTTTCGATTCGTCTGATTATCAATAGGGTTCATCCTTGGGTGATTACAAACACTCACAGCAAGTTTCATAAAAATCCATCAAGAAACCAGCTCTCTATCGTGTCCACAACTTTGAGAGTGTAACGGCTGAAAAATTAACGCGTTTTAAAGAACAAGGGCAATAACTCATAAAATATTTTTTAGATGTTTCTGATATTCAATAGGGTTTATCCCAACGTCAATACAAACACTCATACCAAGTTTCATCAAAATCCATCAAGAAACCAGCTCTCTATGGTGTCCACAACATATTTTCAAAAGCAAGAGCAATAACCCATGAAATATTTTTCGATTCGTCTGATTTTCAATAGGGTTCATCCTTGGGTGATAACAAACACTCATAGCAAGTTTTATCAAAATCCATCGAGAAACCAGCTCTCTATCGTGTCCACAACAATTGTGGACAGGCAGACAGACAGACGGACAGACAGACAGACAGACGGACAGACAGACAGGGGCGACTACAATATACGCCCACATTAATGTGTGGGCGTATAAAAACAACGCACTAACTAACTGTGCTATAGAGAAATGACACGGATGAGAAAATTTGATTTTTGGACAAACAGGAAAAAAAACAGGAGGGCTGTTTCATGAACACTTAATTAAGATACAATCCAGATTTTACCAAATACATTAATCTGATTGGATAATCAAGATAGATTTACTATCAATTTCAATCATTGACCAATCAGATGACTGGAAACTAAAATCAGGCTAATTTAAATTAATATCTATGCAGATCAGTGGGGGTGACTTCATAAAACGTGTTAGTGGAATTGCAAGAACCACAGACTTTGGAATGGAAATTTCAATGGCGCAAATTGATACTATCAGTGTCCCCGATACACATACAAAGTTTAGAAAATCACTGTACAATCCCTTTAAGGGAATCAGGCAAACCACAAAGCCAGTGTTAAATGTAACTTTCCAAATGCTAGCTTAGAGTTTCTGCCATCTCACAAAAATATATTAGAAGAACAATTGTGGTTAATCTATTTTGCAATAATGAGTATTTTTTGTACTTTTAGATTATTCATTGGCACTGTTGATGAATATATACAAGTACACTTATTGGCAAAGTTTACTTGTACTTTTAGATAATTTACTACAACATAGCAAAAAGATTTTCAATGAGAGATACAATTCTAACATCCAAATTTATAGTAAGATTTTTAAGGAAATGGTGGCTCTGTTATTTAGATTCCCTTCACTTAATAAGAAATTCATAAAACAGTGGGCGGTCTCGTAAATTATTGTAAATTTTCATTTTAAAAATTTGATGAGAAAATAATACAGTGTTTTATGTTATTATGAAGTTTTCTATGCACTTTTTGGTTATCGTTAAAACGCACTATATTATGATATACACTTAAAGGAATACCATCATGTGTACTTTTGGTTTACAGGCTATTGTTATACCGTTAATCTATGAAGCCACTAAAAACTGCTGATGTATCAAACACCCATAGCCAGGAGGTGTTCGTACAAACCTCCCTTGAAAACAGAAAAGCACTGTTAAAGTTGACGTTTTGTTTGAATTGTAGCTGTCAAAGTTGAGTATGATTGCTTCGCTAGTCCATGTAACCCCGCCTTGGAAATTTCTAGCTAAGCGCTCAATCATATGCATTTTATTATAAAATAAAAGATATTCTCCTTCAGATTGTTGAAAAATGTCCAGTTGGCAAAAAAATAAATAAGAATCCCTGAATAACAGTTTTAAAACTCATCTGATACCAATATGTTTGAAGATCTGCCAATGATTTTTACTAATTAAGATTTCATAAGAAGATTTTATAATATTAATTAAGTTTCAGGGTAATAGATAATTAGCTAAAATGTAATTAAACAGAAAACTAACGAACTTGTGAAGATTATATAATAGATAGGTACTATTTAAAATGCTGCCAAGAGTTGTACTTTGTACCTTTTCAATCGCAAAGATGTTGATAGTCGACACTCTAAGACAGTGTTTCCCAATCTGGGGGCTATGGGGTATTTGCGAGGGAGCCATGGGGTGTTTGTCAGGGGGCCATGGGGTATTTGCGAGAGAGCCATGGGGTATTTGCCTGGGGGCCATGGGGTATTTGTAAGGGGGCCATAGGGCATAAGGATGTATCATGTTTTCTCTAGCTCAAATTTTATTTAACAATATTTTGCTGAATAAGGTCTGAAGTTGCTTGTGGTCAAATGCTTCTGACCTCTTGATGATGAGGAGGCACAATATAACAACCCTAGCGCTATATTCCCTATTTTGCAATAGTTTGGAATAGAACAGGGGGCCATGGATCTGGGAGCTTTGTGAATTTGGGCCACAGCTTGAAAAAGGTTGGGTACCACTGCTCTAAGACAACAAATCATATCCTGTTATGTTTTGAATTTGGAATGGCTGACAAAAGCCCCAAGGAAAAGAAATCCCCTAAACAATTTATTCCTCAAAAAATTCTTTACAAATTGGGGACACTGATAGCATCAATTTGCGCCATTCCAATTTCCATTCCAACATCTGTGGTTCTTGCAAAACGCTTTTTATGACGTCTCTGACAGTGATCTGCAGATATCAATAGTAGCTTTCGGTAGATCACTGTCAGGGACGTCATAAAACGTCATAAAACGTGTTAGTTTTAGTGGAATTGCAAGAATCATAGACGTCGGAATGGAAATTTGAATGGCACAAATTGATGCTATCAGTGTTCCCGATACACATACAAAGTTTAGAAAACCTCTTTACAATCTCTTTAAGGAAAAAAATCCCCTACAAATTTAATCTTCAAAATCTTCATTACAAATTTACTAATTCTTAATGAAACCACTAATCAGTATCAGTGTGAATATTTAATTAACAATTTGTTTTGGGAATTTGGTGTTGTTAGGTTTAAATCCCCCTTCAAGGTCACATTTCTGCCAGTCTAATTAAAATCAGACCCTAAATCCGGTTTTTTAACCACTACATTAGGGTCTGAGAACCAGGCGCGGCAACAACCGTTCACGTTAACTTTGACCTAAACTTAATGACCTTTGTTTTAACCAATCAGATCTTTGCCCTCTCCTGCTCTGGGATTTTGTTCGCGAACAATCGGTGCATTCTAGGATTCCTAAGTTCTGTAGACTAGTTTATCAGGTCATGTTTATCAAGGTAAGGTCAAAGTTAACGTGAACGGCTGTTGCCGTGCCTGGTTCTCAGACCCTAATGTAGTGGTTAAAAAACCGGATTTAAAAAAAACGAACGAACGAAATTAGGGTCTGATTTTAATTAGACTGACATTTCTGCTAGCATCTCTTCTGTGATAATTTTCATGCAATGTGGTGCCAATTCTTAATGAACCTCAGCTACTAATTAAAAATAATAATCTATCATAGCTTTAGTTACTTCAAATCAAGCGAGATTCAACCAAGATCAGCTCACACTCTGATAATTTTCATGCAATGTCTTCAAGGTACTTATTAATTAAAATAAGACTGTATTTTAATTAATCAAGTTTACAAAACCATTCTGTTTGACTGAAAGCAATGGTTTTCCTTCAAATATTTAGAGTTGTTGTTGATCAATTTAAGGCAGGGTATGCTTTCTTTTCCAGAACACATTGTCAATAAGCATCAATGTCAAAAGTCTAATCTTGGTTATGTGGTAATTAGGTTTGTCAACTAGGCATCTCTTTCAGAGAGTCACATAGCTAATAATGTTTATTTGATATTTAGGTTTGTCAACTCAGCATCCCTTTCAGAGAGTCCACATAGCTAATAATGTTTATTTGATATTTAGGTTTGTCAACTCAGCATCTCTTTCAGAGAGTCACATAGCTAATAATGTTTATTTGATATTTAGGTTTGTCAACTCAGCATCCCTTTCAGAGAGTCCACATAGCTAATAATGTTTATTTGGTATTTAGGTTTGTCAACTCAGCATCCCTTTCAGAGAGTCCACATAGCTAATAATGTTTATTTGGTATTTAGGTTTGTCAACTCAGCATCCCTTTCAGAGAGTCCACATAGCTAATAATGTTTACTTAGTTAGACTTAACAGCGTGGAATAGGGAGTCCATAAAATATTGGAGATTTTCTACATGACAGCTCTTTCAAAGAATCCACACAACTATTAATGTTTATGGTAAAATATGTGAAGAGCTCATACAATGTGCTAGATCTGTAATGGAATAATGTTTCTAAAAGTGTTATAAGTAAAATAACTAATGTAATATGTAGAATGTATTAGTTTTTAATATTTCTTGCCAAATTACATATTACAAATAATTAGGTTGTTTGAATAGTTTCTTTTTGCAAGTTGTAGAAATAATCAGAAAGAAACATCAGTATTTTACAAGGATAACAATAAATTTGTTGAGATCCTTTCTCCTAGCTGGTCCTTGGCCTAACCTCGTGGCATTGGTCTTTCTATGGTTATCTGTACCCATTTACATCTGGGTCAGTCTAATCAAAATTAGACCCTAATTTCGTTTGGTTTGGCTTTTTAAATTCGTTTTTTAACACTGCATTGGGGTCTAACAGTGTCTATGTTAACTCTGAAGGTGACTTTTTCAAGGTCATTGAAATTTCCCAACCCAATTGAGATCTGAAATGACAACCATCATTTGGTCTAGTTGGATAAATCTGGCCCTGACCAGTCCCTCTGACATGATATTTGGATGGGACGTCAGAACTGTGTAGGAATGCCTTTTAAGAAAGGTGCTGCGATCAAATTTTGGGTAGCTAGTTTTTGAGAATTATAATCATGATAACATGCTAAGTTTGCATCACTTGGTATTTGTAAAAAGCTAAAGCATTTATTAGTCCATCAAGACAATGCATAATCTTGTGCGATGTACATGTGCCCCAACCAGTACCGAGATACAATCAAGGAGCTCGTTTTTAATGTCTCCATATTACCTTCATAAGTAATTATATATGCAAGAAGTTTTAAACATTACACAATAATAAAGTTTTGTATGAAGAGACTTACCGTCCTACGTTAGCGAGCGTGTGTCTGCGATTCCGTAACAATCTCTGTAGTTGAATATCCTGAATACATCCAACTTCACCCTGCATGATTCCTGATTTTATATATCACACAATTAGAGAATATTCACATTTCACTCAGATATACTCCTGTTCAATAACTTCACTTATAAGTGAGTAGACAACAATATTAGATTTTATAACAGTTGATATCCAATACAGGGTTAATTTTCACTTATAAAATACTCCTGTTCAACGATTCCACTTAGAAGTGAGTATGCTATCTATTAGATTAGATTAGACAGGGGGTTCACAGCATTAATTTTCAGAAATAAAATATTTCTGTTCAGTGATTTCAATTAGAAGTGAGTAGGCTATATAATAATATCCAAACAAGGGGATCACTTTGATAATTTTCACAAATAAATACTCCTGTTCAATGATTTCACTTAGAAGTGAGTAAGCTATATAGTATTAGATTTTATACCAGTTGACATCCAATACAGGGTTAATTTTCACTTATAAAATATTCCTGTTCAGTGATTTCACAAAGAATTGTTTTGAAACAGATTCCCAACAATTCAAAAGTGAGTTTAATTGTTCACAATAATAGTTTTTTACAAAAATAAATTTCAGAATAATAGATATCCAAAACAGGGGTTCACTTTGAGAATTTTTCACAAATAATAAAATACTCCTGTTCAGCAATTTCTCCTAGAAAAGAGTTTATTCGTTCACTTCCGTAATTTCTTAGAGTTATAATGTTTTACAATAATAGATATCGGAAACAGGGGTTTACTTTGAGATTTTTTTTTTTAAATTGATTGATTTCCAATCACTTTAAAGTGAGTTCAGTTTGATAATGGTTGATAATAGCAGATTTGTGAACACTCAGAAGTAAGTTCACTTTGATAATGGATTACAATAGTAGAAACCCAATCACTTTAAAGTTGATTTCAGAACATTCAGAAGTGAGTTCACTCGATTAATTTTAAACAATTGATTCCAAATAAGTGAGTCCAATCAAGACCTTATTATAAGATGAACTGATATCTTGAAAGTAATGAAAAATATTCCACGACACAAATATGAGAGTTTATATCAAAACTATTGGATTTTCATCTTGAGAATATGATTCTTTTTAATCTATCTTCAGAAATACAATATTTCCAAATGAGTTCACATTACTAAATAATACTCTTTGAAGATGAGAATATGATTCTGAATATGATGGACTCTATTCAGAAGATAATGTTTCAAATCACTGTTTAGTGAGCGCACATTAAAAATCAAAACTTCTAGAAAATCATTTTGTGAAATTCTTATGATTATTTAGATTTTAATACACTTATCAGTGTGTTCATAAAAAAGTTAAAAAGTTTTCAAAGTATAAAAAGGAAGATTGTTCACCTATATATTTCTAAACACTGAGCAGAGACCTCTCTTGGAAACAACTACTAGATTTCAGAACCTCTCAAAATCTTCTTGTACAGCTATTTCACTATAATGCACTGATACCACAGAGAAAACTTTATCAAGGCTTCAGATAATTTCAAATTTTCTTCTTTAAGTTTTCATTCCAATTTTGTGATCACATCACATTCTTTCATGGGATTCCAGAGTTTCAATTTCTTAGTTTTTTTTCACAACTCCTAGATTCCAAAACACTGTCAAGAAAGTTCACAAGAAAACTAAATGTAAGCTTTTGAGAAGTTGATTTCTATATAAATTTCTTTCTGAACAATCAGCAAAGTTCACTAAAACTGAAACTTGTCTTTTGAGAGTTGTAATTCCTTTCCGACGACAATATCATAATTCCAAAACACTCAGAAATGAGTGGAAATAAACACTTAATTTAATCTTGCTTTTAAAGAATTGCTATTTAAAAATTTAGTCTGTAGATATTCCCAAATGTATCCTAGATCATATTTTTAATATCACATATTCCAACTTCTCATAAAGTTTTAGGAGTTGAAAATCACTTATGTACAAAAGTTTTAGGGTTTGAAAATTACACACTATCCAATTGTACAGTAAACGTCTTAAAATTCAAAAATTCACATAAATTAAAAAAAAAAATTTGAGCCTTTAAGATGTTCACCTGAGACGAAATATTTGATTTACGCCGAAAATGTCAACTTTTTAAGTCAAGTCCCCGATTAATAAATCCACTTTGACAACAGTCTCTTTTTATTTCTTTTATTGAAGAGCTTTGCGTGACAGCGTACTTTAAAACTCGACTCCAATTTTCTGAAATTTTTCTTTTTGTCAGCAGATTGTCAATTTATTATCCTTTTCTTCTGTTTTTCACAAAATATCAAATTAGAAAAGAATCACAAACTTGTTGAAAATTGTTTTTTCTGACAAAAATCACATGAAATATTTCTTGAATTCAACGATTAATTCACTTTGTCGTGTCTCCATTTGTCAAAAAATGAATTGAATCCAAAAACACATTAATTTCTGTCTTTTCCAATTTTTGTCATTTTCAACGATATTTCAAAAGATATTTCAAATTTTTGTCATTTTCAAAGATGTTTTTCAACAATATTTTATATTATGTCTATTGAAATTTTATGAAATCTTTTGAAATTATTGTCTCCGAGACAAGTCAAACGAGAAGTGTGTCATAATTTATCGTCAGTCTACCAGTTTTTTTTTTCTCCGATTTCACTTTTTTAAATCCTCAAGCACATAAATTTCATTTCATTACTCCATTTCTGTCAAAGATCTAGAATCACATAAATTTTTTTTTTTTTTTTCTGTTAATCTAAATTGTCCCACTTTTCACTGAAGAGTTTCAAGGATAATTCTTGATCCACCTAAAAAACAATATTTTCTTATGACAAAACAAGACCTGTTTGATTCAACTGATCTGGATCTAGATTCAATTTCAGCAATTATGATCAGTGTTTGACAGACTATGCTTACACTTTTGAAACTTTTGAAACACCAAATATCCTCTTTAATATGAAATAATCAAACCCTCTAAAAGTTCTAGCAAGAGTTAATCTTCAAATTATGATCAATTTAGACAGACTATGCTTACACTTTTGAAACACCAAATAACCATTATGATTTGAAATAAAATTTTTGTACTTAAACTTCATCAATAAGTCAAATGTTTCTAGAAAAACAATGGAAATGTAAGAAATGACCATTATTTTTACAAGGATAACAACCTAGGTTCAAGAGGATCCTTTCTATCAGCTGGTCATTAGCCATTGGCATTGATCTTCCCTGGATTATCTGTATCTATTTACAGCTGGGTCGATTAAAATAATGAGGAGTTATTCAACACACTCAGACTGAGAATAGAACCCTACACCAATTAATTGGTCTGCGTTATTATGCAAATGCTGTCAAAAATTATGACATCTCGATGGATAAATCTTGAATTGATACTAAGGTGTTCATGATCATTTTTGCCCCTACGTACACATTAAAGTACACATGAATCTAAATCCAGATCATTGCCAATCCAACACATTTAAAATAAAACCAAAACAAAAACAAGATTGGTTGAATACAATTTTTCTTTCACTTACAGTTAAACGATACCATAAACAATACTTTAACTTTTCAGGTAAATACAAAAACAAAACACTAGGTAGAACAATTGTTCTATAAGTTTGGACCAACAGAATAAAAACAAGTATAAATACTAACAATCCAATTCTAACCACAAAATAAGAGTTTGTCCATACCTTAATATTACGTCTCAATACTGAAAGATTTTGACAAAGTGGTCAAATTTATATCATAACCTTTTAAAACCTAACTTCAAACTTTAAAATCCAACTTCAAACTTTAAAAGTAAGACATAGTAATACTACGTTAACTAATTTTCCTGTTTCACAAACATTGAAACAATAAATATAACCTTATCTTAACATTTACGTCACCCCTATTATATCCTTTAACATTATTATGAGTAAAAATGTTATCAACAGAAAACTCATAAAACTTTTTAATTTTTCCTCATGACAATTTTGCTCCCACAAACCAAATAAATCAAATATTCAAACCAAGGACAACAATAAACTATATTTTTTAGTTGAGATTTTGAATATTATCAACAAAAAATTCATAAAACTTAAAAATGTTCCTCATAATGACAACTTTGATACAAATAAATCCAATAAAACCTGGTAAATCAAAATGTTCAAACCAATAACAAAAATGAACCTTTTTTTGTTGAGATCTTGAATAAAGTTATTATCCACAGAAAATACATAAAACTTTTAATTTTTCCTCCAAATGACCAACTTTGATCCCCAATAAACCCAGTAAATCAAAATATTCAAATCATTGACAAACGATATAGGCTACTTTTTTTCTTGAGATCTTGAACAAAGTTATTATCCACCCGATAACAAAAATTATGAGGTTTTGAATAAAAATAATATTAACAGAAAACTCATAAAACTTTCAATTTTCCTCATATTGACAACTTTGATACGAATAAACCTGGTAAATCAAAATATTCAAATCAACGACAAAAATGAACCTTTTTTTTTGAGACCTTCAACAAAGTTATTATCAACAGAAAATACATAAAACTTAAAAATTTTCCTTGAAATATAAAACCTTGACTTAACTTTGATCCAGATAAACCAAATAAATCAAAATATTCAAACCAATGACAAAAGATTATGAGATTTTAAATAAAAATAATATTAACAGAAAACTCATAAAACTTCTCATAATGACAACTTTGAATATTCAAAACAGTGACAACAAAATGTTTACAATGTCGAAATATACAACTAAATGTTACAATAAAAATCAAACTGATCTCATGCAGAAACAGAGCACGGCTATTATTCTCAACAATCTAGACTTTCCTTTTCTGCATTTAGGCATGCCTGGAACCCCTTCTCTCATCAAAACTGAATCTACCACTGATATCACAATAATAAAACCAAGCACGATTAATTCTTAAACAGTCATCCAATCTCAAAATCCATGTAAACAAAATGGCAACACATTGGTAGCAGCTTCTGTAAGCGAAAATAATGTCCAGGGGTATTTATGTCTGGGTTGGTCATAATACACTAGATAGAACTGTCCTTTATTTAGTTATGGACATTAATCACTAGTTAAAAATGTCCATTGGACATGTTTCACTAGTGCAAAATGTCCCCCGGACATTTCCCACTGGCGGGCATTGTACACTTTTACACTAGAACTACCCACATGAGCAAAATAATTTAATACTGTCCATGAGCCTAAAGGTACCCCTAAAGACTTTGCTTGCAGCATTTAATGTTTCTAGTATCCGAAAGTTTCAAACAAGGTAGCAAGGTCTTCAAACTTAAAGGCATTGAATAAAAAAAATCAAACCTGAAAAGACGTTATACTTTTAACTCTTACATTTTTCCATAATAACAATAGCTTATTGTTAATCTCTCGTATTTTTATTAAAAACGTTCGCACTTTGAAGGACAGAGTAAACACACAGAAACATTTCAACAATGTGTTACAATGTGTTAAAATCAATCACGGCTTAAAGACTTCAAGTGTCAAATGTAAACAAAAATGTAAACAAAATCGTAAACAAAAAACTAACAATGTCTGTGTGGCCTCATGATGTAAACATACCAAAAAACGTTGTAAACATTGCACATTTATTAGATAAACGAATTTTACTTATTAACGAAGGGGTTTTGATTTTGAATTTTTTGCCAGGCATGTCTAATTGCTCCTCGTAAATGACTAGTTGCATTTCTGGCATTCATAAAGATTTTCTAGAAGAGTAAGCATTCCCTGACATTTTTATCACAACCATCAGTGCTTAATATAGTTGATCTCAAGATAAAAGCTAATAAAATGGTGCTTGAATTCCCACTTTCTGTAACTACTGGGCTAAAGAGGATGAGCAAACACCATGCAGTGTGCAATGAGGGAAATTTTGTAGCATCATTGACAGCGGCATTAGCCTACAATTATTTTCAATTTCCAACTGTCAAGCGATCTTAAACAGTACCACACAAGAATTAAAAGCTTATGGGTTTGAAAAGTTACTTCAGAAGTAAATAGTCTAGTCCATAAGCTAAGTAAAGCTAAGATTCCATATACGCGTCATGCGTTAAAAATAGAAATGGTTGTTTTTCGACTCACGACAGAACATGACGCATGACGGATCCGCATGACGCATATGTGGAATCTTAGCTTAATTGTGCAAAAAGTGCAAATTGTTATCCTAAAAGTATCAATGAATCTTTAAATCTGTAAATGCTGAGTAGAACTGATCAAACATTTTATATGTCTTATAAATTCAACTACTTGCCTTGTAGAAAGAGAATATAAAACATACATACATAACTTCACAAATATTATATATCATTCTTTTACTTAATATTCTTTTTTCCTTTCAGTAAGCTTACATGTACCGGTATGTGTTTATTATTCAAAATAATTCAACCAAATAATCAGCAAATTATTCTGTAAGGTCTTACACATACAAAGTAAAATATGTCAACTGTAAACACAAAAGATAATCTTCAACAACATTTGGGGATTATAGGTTGTAAATTTATACTAATGACAAAGTTACGAAAGAACAGGCACAGGACGTAGAGTGAGGGTAAGCAATGATATGAACAGTGTAAAAGTTTAAGAATTATAGATTGTAAATTTATACTATTCGACAGTTACGAAAGAACAGGCACAGGAAATGAAATGAATGGAGTTTTACGTCCTGCTTTTCTGCACCTATGTGGGTTAATTAAGGAAGGGCAAATGCCATGCAGTGTGCAATGAGGGAAATTTTGCCAGGACAGCGGCATTAGCCAGCTCTTAATTTCGATTTCCAACTGTCGAGGGATCTTTAACGTGCACAGCCAATAGCACACAGGACCTCGGTTTATTGTCCCATCCGAACGATTAGACACTTTTCCATGTCGGCCCCTCCGACCTGCATCACTGACAGGGGGAAACTGGGTGGAAAAATCCAAAGGTATCATCTGGACTCATGCTGGGATTGAACCCTGGACCTTCAGGTTAGCGAGCAAGCGTCTAACTCACTGAGCCACGAACAGGCACAGGACGTATAAGTTTAATTCTTTAGTTTAAGAAACAAAATGTGCTTAAATTATTAGCTATTTAGTGTTCTAAATTCTGTAAACTGTAACTGAAGATATACATGGGAAGAGATCACATAAAAAATCTGAACACTTTTATGGTATATATCTCCTAGGTTATATTGTACACAATGTTTCAACAATTTACATTGCCATCATCATTCTTAAAAAATCTGTACAGCAAAACAGTTCCATTAATCAAAATCGCATCCAAAACATGAGAGTAATAGTTGTGTAGTAGTGAACTACCCCAAATAAAAGTAGGCTACCATCAGGTGTTTCAAAAAGAGTGTATATATGGTAGGCCTATATCACTCCTAAGTTTTATTGTACACAATGTTTCAACAATTTACATAGTCATCATCAGTTTTTAACACACTGTACAAATATAATACATTTCCATTTTCTTTCAATTCACCTGTCATTTTCCTTTTAGCACATCTCTACAACTATTTATAAAAATACATCCAAACATTAGCTAACTATTCATATTTCCATCCAAAAAACTAGGCCTTCTGAATTAATGTTTGTAAAGGGCCAAATTCATTTTATGAGAAAATATAAGAGCCAAATAAAGCTTAGCTAGCATAGGGAGCAAAGCGTTTTACCCAATAGGGTCACTCTGTGGTGGCCAGATATGCCTGTGGATCGCCAATTGAGAAGTCCTAATCTAAAGTTACACTTCTGGTTTTTAACACATGAATACAAACTGAAGTCCTGATATGTAAAAAGCACCCAGAAAATCAACCAGTAATGATGGTAGCCCGCTAATAGTCCTTGCACTGACCACCAACAATCTTACAGATCTATTCTCATTTCACTTCAACACAAAAATTCATATTTTCATTCACAATTAACATTTTATAGCAATAAGCACTTGTCATGAAAAAATGCAGTAAAAATAAATACATTTCAAAGTTGACAGCTTATTTGTTATTTTAACACAAAAACTAAAAACTAGACACCTAGACCTTGACTTACATTTTAGTTCTGTAACATTTTAAAATCTGACTATCATTTTCATTGCAACACTGATATTTCTCATACTTCAATTTTACTCTTACAGCAAATTTTCAGCCTAAGTTTTTAAGAAATTTCACAATTGTGACAAATTCCTATTGCCATTATTTTTGTTAGGCAAGTGCCTGAAATTGTACTTTTATATCAAAATCCTACTAAAAAATCCACATTTAATTGATTTTTTATCAGAAAATGCAATTTTATTAAAATCTCCTAGAAAAATAGAAATTGACACTTTTTTTTTTACCTTGAATGAGACTATATAACTATTCCTCAATATGAAAATTTGAAAATCCTCGACTATGATACTATACTAGTAATAGTTTATTCTGTAGCTATTGTAGGCCTATTCATTCATATAACACACTACAGTATAAAGGTACGAATACAGAAGAGAAAATTGGAAACCCGCGACTATGAAATTATGATACTCTGATACTATACTAGTAATATTTCATTCTGTATCAACTTGTAAACATTATATGCATGTATAAAGAAACCAAATACTAACGATCCGAACAGCAAAACGAGACCCGAAATCGAAAGACATTTTTACTAAACATAAGTAACAGCTTATGAACGTTTCACATGAGTAATTAAATCAATCATACATGAGTAAGTATATCATAATGAAAAGTGGTATCAGGTGTCTAGAAGAGTAAGCATACCCTGCCTGGCGCCACACCCGTCCTATCTGTTAAACATACACTGCAAAATAGAGGTTCAAATACAGGAGAAATTAAATCTTCAGGCAAAATATATATCAACTCTTTTTTACCTTTCATAAGAAAATAAAAATCTTCCTCCAAATGAAAATTTGAAAATTCCAGACTATAACTACACTTTGACTTCACAAGTAAAAGTTAATTCTGTTATAACTTTTAAACATTGTATCATTCATATAAAACTCCAGTATAGAGGTATGAATACTGGAGAAATGAAATCTTCTAGCCAAATATAAACAACCCTTTTTTTTACCTTTCATAAGTTATAATAACTATTCCTCCATACGAAAATTTGAAACTATAATACTTTACAAGTAATAGTTAATTCCCTTACAATTCGTAAACATTCAATCATTCATATAAAACTCTGAAGAAAGGTATGAAAAGTGAATACAGGAGAAAATTTAAAAATCCTAGACTAATTCTATCCTAGTAAGAGCTATACTCTTACAATTTGTAAACATAATATACATTCATATAACACTCTGTAGACGGGTATGAATACAGGAGAAAATTTAAAAATCCCTGGCTAATTCTATCCTAGTAAAAGCTGTTACAACTTATAAACATTATATACATTTATATGAAACTCTGTAGTAATGTGTGAAGAATCGAGTACATGTGTCAGTTGGAGTGTATAGTGTTGGATTAGCGTCACAGTAGTAAGTTAGAAATGAAATGGAGTTTTACATCCTGCTTTTCTGCGCCATGCAGTGTGTAGTGAGGGAAATTTTGCCAGGACAGCGGCATTAGCCTACTCTTATTTTCGATTTCCAACTGTCGAGGAATAAATTGAAAATGAAATGGAGTTTTACATCCTATTTTTGAAGTTATAGTATTACATACTGGAGCAACACTGTCAGGTACAGTTAAGAGTAATGTACAAGATTATTGAAATAGTAGAAAATTGTATCTGCATTCTGGATGTTACTTTACAGACTCAAAATCAAAATCAAACTCCAAACAACACAAAAGTAAAAAAAAAAGGAAGAAGGGAAAAGTGTCTATATTCCATACCAATTTAAACATTGGAAAACACTGTATTAGTAGCTTACATAATAAGAAAGTTATATCCGATTAAAAATAATATCCCCCAGTCTATAAATCAACATACTAGGTTTATATCTTATGAATATTTCGACCATATATTAACCTAAACTAATAATATTTGATAGTTTTATTACTCTGTATATATTTATTATTACTAAATTATACACTTATCTAGAGTTTACAAGGTTAGTCTAATCTACAAATATATTACTAAACACAGTCAAAACTCAAGTATAAAAACAATTCCAAGTCCCAAAATCAAAACCCACCAAAACACAATGTTCCTACCAAGAAAATAAAAACCAAAAGTAATCCTTTATCTGGAGTATGGCAATACAACAAACATTAAGATCAGCATTGAAATAGATCAGTTGTCTGAAGATCGCATAGCGTGAAACTCTGAGTAACAACATGTTTCAGGTTCTATTTTAATATTTTTAATATTTCTATCACAAAATAAATTCACATGCCAGTCTCAATTAACAATATCAAAGAAAAAATTCTAAAATATACAACTTTTCAAAACAAAAAAACCAATACACACTATATCTAGAGTTAAATTACAAGACAGAAATTTTTATCAATAATATTCCAGAGTCTTTCAAATAAAAAAACAAACATAAATAAAGAAATTCAATATTGATATTGCTTTATTACTATTAAAGTAAAAAACTTAAAAATTCTAGAATGCTCCAACAAAAAGAACAAAATATCTTGAGACAAATTTCCAGATTAAAAAAATCATCTTAAACAAAAGAAAAAAAATCTTTTTACTGAAAAAAAATCTGATTGGTCAATCTCTGAAATAACAGCAAGATAACACTTGTTATATTATATGTGGTCTGAAACTTCAGAGACACTCAGCGTGCCTCACAACGGGTTATGTTTTTCTGGAATATTGCGAAACCATATAAGTTATAAGTGTCTCTGATATACATTAAAAGGCTAGAAAACCTCTTTACAACTATTTTAATCATTCTATAAACTAAGCATTAGTCACTATTAAGAAAAAGCTGATTTCCAGTGAGTTTAAAACCACATTTAAAATTATAACTAAAAATGAATCAGATATAATTTTTAATATCCAATACTATTCCAGAGCAAAATAACATTGTAAACAAACCATATTAATGAAAGAGACAAAAAATAATGAAATATTCCAACACTTTTCCCTACGATAACTACAACTAGAAAATACATCAAACATCATATATCTAACACTATTTCACATCAAAAAACTTTGCTCAATTTCCATGCTGAATTCACTACAAAATAGATTAATATAACAACCTTATAGTCTATTAAATTTACTATTATAAATATTCAATATGATTCCAGAGCAAAATAACTTGGTAAACAAAATATAATTCCATATTTATGATTGCCACAAAAAATATAATCAAACTCTAATGATATTCCATGCAGAATACACTACAAAGAAGGAATTAATAAAACAAACATACAGTATTGAATATACTACATTTTAAATATCCAATATGATTCCACAGCAAATAACTTTATAAACAGACCATTGTTAATATTAATGAAAGTGACAAAACTCTGATATTCCATGCAGAATTCTGTACAAAGAAGGAATTAATAAAACAAACATACAGTATTGAATATACTACTGTAATAACCAACTGAATAACAGAACTATTAGAATCACTACAGAGTTATCTCCAACACTATTCCAGAGTAAAATAACTTAGTAATGAAGGTGACAAAATATGATAATGCTGTTATTCCATGTAGAATTCAATACAAAGAAGGAATTAATAAAACAAACATACAGTATTCAATATACTACATTTTAAATATCCAATACGATTCCAGAGCAAATAACTTTGTAAACAAACTATAATTCCATGTTTATGAATGCCACAAAAAATATAATAAAAAACACTGGTATTCCATGCAGAATACACTACAAAGAGGAATTAATCAAACAAACATATAATATTGAATATTATACATTATAAATATCCAACACTATTCCACAAAAAACAACTTGATTTTAAATATCCAATATGATTCCACAGCAACTTTGTAAACAAAATATATTTCCAAATTAATGATTGCCACAAAAAATATTATTAAAAACTCTGATAATCCACTATAATACACTACAAAGAAGGAATTAATAAAACAAACATACAGTATTGAATATACTATGGTTCTGTAATAACTAACTGAATAACAGAACTACTAGAATCACTACAGAGTTATCTAGAGAGAAAATCTATAAAATAAACATTAAAATATAGAAATATGTACACTACTGTCCTGATTTCATGTTCGATATTCTAGAATCACACTGCTTCTATCATACTAGGGGTTTGATCACAGGTTAAGCAGGGCAAGGCAGAGCAGGGTGGAGCAACACTGCGCAGTGCAGAACAGCTTACTGCTCTGCTCTGCTTTCCTCCCTGTCATTCTGATTGGGAAGTAAAAAGCTGAGTGTCCGATCTCCTCCGTGGAACCCTTCAACCAACCCCGGGCAAAGCAGACAATGCTTACTCTTTTTGAAACACCTGATGGTACTTCTTGCATGGGGAATTCACTACTGTAACTATTGCGTCTGATTTTTATTGCGATTTTTGATTGATGTAATTGTTTGCTTGTATAAATTTTTATTATAGAAAGCAGCAAAAGCCTTTTTTTCCACCCAGATTGCATTTTGCCTTAAATTAATTTGGATGCCAAATAACCAAGGATGTACTTGATCTGATTATTGTAATATCAGTTTCTTCAAAAGAGATATTATGTTGACAACTTCAATTGCAGAGTGTCATCAGGTGTTTTGACAAAACTTGCCAATTGCCTTTGTCTCCTGAAATCTGCCAAATCTTGTTTCCTTGACTCCGCCACAACCTGCCTGAAGATTAAATCTAGAAACTGAAATCTGGAATGCCAGGTTAAATTAGAACAGTAATTAAATTTCCTTCCGTGACAGAAGATTTCCCTTCCGATTCAATTCATTTTTATTTCTCTTAATTCAGAATCGTTAAAAACTATCCTATTTCCAATTTCCTTTCAATTTACAATCTATATGACAATGACGTCTTGAGAATGAGAATTTCCTCTTTGGAAATAATTTTCAGTTTATTTGAAAGCTAATTGACTACAGCTCATCTTATGTTGTCAACATCAATTTACGTATTTCAGAGAGTCCACATGGATAATGAAATTTTGCACAACATGATAATTCCATTAATCAAAATTACTTCCGAAGAATGGCAAAAATCAAATTAATAGTTGTATAGTAGTGGTCAATTCCAAAGAGAAGTACCATCAGGTGTTTTGAAAGAGTAAGCATGGTTTGCTTCATGTATGACATTCGACAATACTATATAGTTAACATCATGATGTCGGACCAAACAAATTAAGCAAGATGCAAGAAAAGATGTCCACCTCAATTTTCAAAATTGTACATCCTGGTGTGTGTATTTATATCCCAAATGTGCATCTGCAGAATGAGACCAACACTTGTCAAAGAGCTTTATCTTATGCTGCCAACACCAACAAGTGTTTCAGAGAATCCACATGGCTAACAATTAGATTTTATTTCCAAAAATAAAGGTCCTGATGAATATATTTTATTCAAAATGGGTTCAAAATCGATCTCCGAAAAAAAGTGGTCTTCCCTTTCCAATCTAATAAGCAAGATGGCTGCCTATCATTATATAGTCTCAAACACTGACGAAGGTTGACCCAAATGCTCCAAGATAAGTATCAGCATCAGTAACTTATCAATTAACTAATGGCAATATCTCTGTGTTTTCAATCCAATTATGTTTTTCTGTAATCTACTAAATTAATCTGAGGGGGACATGTGACCTCTCGTCTAATGTCACGATCTTTTAAATCTTTAATGGTCTAGACATCGCGCTGTCAAGGGACATAACTCCAGTCTAAATTAATTACTCCAGAAAGAGGCCAGGTGAATCAGAATCCAATTAAGACAGGATTTATTATTAATTGGGAGAAGACAACTGATAAACTAATCGCGACAATCGTCAATAAATCAGTCCAAATCTCCTACATGTACTCCAAAAGTTTATAATCTTGAGTCCAAATTGCAGGGAGACCAAATTCGACCATAGCTTGCTGACTGTCCCCATCAATCAGGGAGCAAATAACACAAAAGCCATTTTCAGAAAATATGCGTAGCCCACTAGCTTGCTAGTTTGAGCACCCTGGCATAGTATGGTGGTATCACATATGTGGGATCATCTGAGGTGGCTATATAACCAAACCTCAACTCCAGTATCAGCACTGTACTGATGAGGCCCAGAAAGTCAAAACAGTACTGTTTGCAGTTAAATCTTGTAACATATAATTCTAACTACAGAAGAATCATTTCAAAAAAGCCTTTGGCACCGGCCAGGAAATTCAAGAATAAATATCCTGTAGCACCCAACAGGAAATTAAAACAAGTTCGAGGAAGTAGTACGATTAAATATAATTAATAAAACATATTTCTCCAGGGTATTTGCATAATTCAACACAATGTTGTATTCATATAGAATTTTTATGACACATGATTTTTTTGTCTGAAGTTCTTGCAATTCCACTAAAACTAACTCATTTTATGACGTCACTGATAGTGATCTACCAAAAGCTACTATTGATATCTATGCAGGTAGATCACTGTCAGTGACGTCATAAAACGTGTTGGCTGAAGTGGAATTGCAAGAACCACAGATGTCAGAATGCAAATTAGAATGGCGTGAATTGGTGCTATCAGTTTCCCCGATACACATACAAAGTTTAGAAAATCACTTTACAATCTCTTTAAGGATTCAATATCCAAAGCAACAGCTACGCCTATGAACAAAGGTTAGAATATCAAATATTTTTATGGTTACCAATTTCCTCAGAATGTTACCAGAAGAATTTTGGCCTTTAAAGAGGTTGAAAAGAGGTTTTCTAAACTTTGTATGTGTATCGGGGACACTGATAGCATCAATTTGTGCCATTCCAATTTCCATTTCGACGTCTGTGGTTCTTGCAATTCCACTAACCTTGGGTTTTATGAGGTCACTAATCAAATTTATGGATCCCAGGTATTTTTTCATATTAGATAAAATTCTTGGATTTTTTTTTAACAAATCCAAATTGGTTTGACAAATTATCGGCAAGCTTAATCAAATTGCTTCTAATACCCTGTAATTATCTAAATTATCGTTTGTTAATTGCCCTCGGATCAATTATCATCATTCACAATAATACAGTGTTTAATATTTCACAAGACCAATCATCCAAGAAAACTGATCTTCCATGAAAATTAATAATTTTCACAGAAATCTAATTTCACAATTCCATACTTTTTGTGAGTATATGAGTAGGACATCAAGCTTTTACTACACACAGAATAAAAATAACGTAAGTTTTCCACAATCACAGCCAAACTTTAGAATAACGAAACCAAGTACTAATGATCGGAACAGTAAAACGAAACTCGAAATCCAAAAGGACATTTTGACGAAACATAGGTAACAGCTTATGAACTTTTTACATGAAGAATTATATCAATCATACATAGGTAGAATGTAACATGAGAATGTAAGGCATTCTTATGAAGTGTTCTAAAAAGAGTAAGTCTACCCTACTCTCATACACATCTTGATCTATTAGAAAATTATCCAATCACAATATTTAAAAAAAACTAGCCTACGCCCACTTCTTCCAATGTCATGGAGTGAGGAATACTAAGTACTTATGATCTCAAATCATATTCAATAAGAGGATTGAGTTATCCTAATGAAGTGTTTTAGAAAGAGTAAGCCTACCCTGCATACACAAACCATTCGAAAATTATTCTAGTCACAATATTCTCAAAACCTAGCCTACGCCTGCTTGTATCAAAGTCATGCAGTGAGGAATTCTGAGTACTTATAATATTCTATTTAACCATATTCAATAAGAGGATTGTTATAAAATGTTCTAAAGTGTTCTAAAAAGAGTAAGCCTACCCTGCATACACAAACTAATCTATTAGAAAATGATTCCAGTGACAATATTCTTAAAACCTAGTCTACACCTGCTTCTTTAAGTGTCATGCACTGTGGAAGTGTTCTAAAGTGTTCTAAAAAGAGTAAGCCTACCCTGCACACATCTTAAAATTCATCAAAATCATCCAAGTCACAATATTCTTTAACTATTTTCCGATTATCTTCTTCTTATAGAATGATGAAATTAGACCACCAGCCAAACATTTAGTCGAACAAACCAGTTATTTAGTTTTTCTTACGTCATACAAAATAATTTCTTACACAAAATCAACCCATATATCAAATTGTGACATATGGAATTAAGAAATAATTTCAATTTGAATTTTTAACATTTTATTTATAGTTTAGAAAATTGTTTCTATTGACTTTTCACTACTAGACTCAGTTTCACATCTGCTTAGCAATTGGCAATTAGGTGCATGTGGGTTCGAAACAGCCTAGTGCTTTTGAGGGTCAGTGGATTATGGCTTTCACCCATATCTCTTATCCGTGTTTGCTTTCTTTTCTCAAAGTCCTAAAATAATGGCAGAATAGCTGAGACAATAGCAAGTTGGATTGTTATCTTTTACTGCCAGGATATTGGGTACCACCTCAAGATATGATCAATTCTGATGCCCTTGTCAGTGATTACGAGCAAATATTGACAGACGGACGAACTAGGGTGACTACAATATACGTCAACATACAGACATGAGGGCGTATAAAAAAATATCATGAAATTTTATATCTTAAATATAACACAAAACACTTAAGAAGGACTTAAAATAATGTTCATATTTTTCCACTTTTCTTAAGAGATCATAAACATTAATATGTTTTTACCTGCCAAATTGTAAGTCTGCAATCAAAATTGCACATAAAAGAAGCCATAAAACGAGATTTCTAGCCTGATTTTTTAATGAATTTATTGGAAAGAAACGTTTTCTTTCACCTGCCAAGTACCAAAATAAAATATTTTATCAGAAAATACACCGCGGAGGCTCTTAAAGTATAAATTTCTAACTCAACTGGAGTGAAAGATCTTTATCGTGGAGAATTAGAAATTAAATATCAGTTTGTCTGTGATATTGTACAACTATTAAGATAACACAGAAACAGATAAAATATCTAGAAATTGTCTTATCTTAGCTATATACAGATAAAATATCTAGAAACTGTCTTATCTTAGTTATATACAGGTATAATATTAGTTCTCAAGATTGCAGAGTGCGAAACTCTTCATAATTCAAAATAGTCATTGACAAGTTTTCTGAAGATTGTCCAGTAGGAGACTGAGTAATTCCAAAGATTCCAAGTGGTCCAAGTTGCACTCAAATAGTCTTAAGTTGTCTTAATTACCCAAGTTGTCTATTTAAGTGCTCAAATAATCAAGTTGTCTCAAGATGCTGCTCAGTGTCAAACTCAAACTTCAGTTTTGTTTTAAATATTTACAGCTCAACCCAGGTCTGTAGGGTCTGTCTCTTCCCCAAACAAGAAATGTATTTTGACGTTGTCCCAATGACATCGTAACTGCAACTCTCCTCCCTAACCCCTCAAGATATTTTACTTTCTTCCCTGAACAATCAAATCTGTACATGATCTTATTTGATATTTCCATATCAAAATAGTTACTGGACATTTTTCAAGAAAAAAATGCGGTTTCTTATGAAATTCCAACTCTGCTAAACACTTTAATATAACACAATGTTGTACAATGTAGTTTAATACATGTAATCTAAAATAACCTTCACCTGGCCCTAACCCAGACTATTACAGTTAGTTTTTTAAACTTTTTAGAATTGGAGAACAGGTTTTCACTTATTTAACCTCCCCTAACTATTAAAATTATGAATTAAACATGGCTATTTGATCCAAAAAATTCTTTAAAATGAAATGTTACTTTATATTATTATGAATATAAGCCTACATTGTTATACATGTAAAATAACTGCATAAAATTAGTCAATACAATTACAAAATATTTTCACTGGAAACATAATAAAACTTGATGTCCAGGTAAAAAAAATAATAATGCTGAAATTTTACAAATTCAGAAGTATATTAAAGGGGAATGTTCACCATTTTCAAGGATCGATTTGGACCTTGAATTTATGTAAATAGCCTTCAGATTTACTGTAACAGTCCCAGAATCACACAATCCCTTTAATCATATCCCTACCTTAACAGTTATCCTTCATTTTCTGCATATGTGTTCTATATAATACATAGTATCACTAGTCGTATTTTTTTACTTCCAAACACTCATATTTATGGCTACACGGGGATTTGAAGGCTTATATTGAAAGTTGTGAACAATATTATGGATTAGAATAGCTAAAAAATTCCAGATTCTGAGACTAAAATTTTATTGGTCGTATAGTTAGTGAACATATCCCTCTAATAAATGAGTAACTATTTCATAATTTAAGTGAAAATAGTTTTATGTCCTGCTTTTCAGCACCTGTATGAGCTAATGAGGAAGGGTCATAAAGAAAAGTGGTATCAGGTGTCTTGGAGAGTAAGTATACCCTGCCTGGTACCACACCCCTAGTGTTCAATATATTTAAACTGGTGAACTTTAAGTGTGAAAATATAAACTGTTATTGTTACTTTTGTTAAGTATAATTCCATAACATGGGTCAATATATTTCAACTGAGGTGAACTTCAACTATTGTCTAACATACAATTAAAATACGAATCGTTAATTGACATTTAAGGTTGTAACATTGCAAAAATCTATATTACGAAAGCACAGGCACAGGACATATTTAGGGGTAGACATCACAAGCTGACTGAAATTAGAATTCATGACCACCATCTCTTCAAAATTACCCACCAAGATCAAAATGTTGAGATATTTGGTTCACATTTTGAAACCTGAAGCACATAGAACAATCAACCATCAAAAAATATTTAAACTAACTTTCTATACCATTTTTTTGTTTGAAATATTATTTTTGTAATCATTTTTCTATTTTAAATATGTGACAGCCCAATACAGGCCTGCCTCAATCAAAGTTATAAAGTGAGAAATTCTGAGTAGGCCTACCTATCATAATATTGTGTCAAACTATATTCAACAAAAATAACTATAATATGACCCCAAAACAATATATGAAATTAACCCTTAGGTATAATAAACATTGGATGTATACATAAATAATTAATAATAACAAACAAAACCCATGAATGAAATGAAATGAAAGTTTTACATCCTGCACCTGTGTGGGCTAATGAGGGCAGACAAATGTCATGCAGTGTGCAATGAGGGAAATTTGGCTAGGACAGCGGCATTACCTTAATCTTATTTTCAATTCGTCAAGGGTTCCTAAACGTGCACAGCGTGTAGCAAGCGTCTAAAGCAAATGTGTGACAGACCTTTCAATAGGCACTACCCTACAACATTGAAAAAAAAATCAAATTTTTGAATACTAAAATAAACTATAACTGTCAAAATGTAAACAAAGACTTAAGTTTTATTTTTAATCCCTAAAGATATAATTTAACTACTATCAAATCCAAAAACACCTTCTGAATATCAAACACTACAAGTTCTTTTACCTTTATATAGAAAAAAACTTATAAGATCCTAATATCCAAGACACTCTTATCAATTTAAAATCAAACTCAAAGTTTATTACGTTAATATAATAATACCAATCAGAATGATTGAACGTAAATAAAAATTGTACTCATACTAAAGTAGGTCCACTAGATACAACTATAAGATCCAAAACACTTTTTCATTTAAAATCCAACACTAATTTTCAATGTAATGTAATAAAAACGTAAATAAAATTTGCGAATACCAAAATAATGTATGAATCTGTCCAGTTATTCTATAAAACAGTAACTAAGATGCAAAACACTATTTTCAAAATCCAACACTGTTTCAACGTAATATAATAAAAACGTAAATAAAATTTCCAAATACCAAAATAACGTATAAAACTGTAAATGTGTCCTAAAAAAATAAAATTTGCACTTATACCATCCAAACTTCACAATATGTCCTATTTTTTTTACCTCTAAAGATTTTACTATAGATCCAGAACACTATTTTGTGTTCAAAATCCAACACTGTAACGTAATAAAAACGTAAATAAAATTTGCGAATACCAAAATAAAGTATGAACCTGTCAAAGTGTCAAGAGAGACTGATGTATATATTCTTTAGGAATATAAATAAAACATGGTCTATAAATAAACATATTGATTAATATAGAGTATTGTAGAAAAATAACGAGCTAGGTGACAACATTTTTATCACATTTGTTTTATTCACCTTCCAATACTAGTTTTGTAGGGAGAAACTTTTGAGGAGGATGGCGGTCGTCGCAAGATATTCTCAAATTTTCTGATGCCCCCATACTAGTTTTGTAGGGAGAAATTTTTAGGGTGGGTGATGAGATGGAGGGGCGGGGGGAAGAATCAAGGAGGAAATTTTGTGAGGTCCCCAATCCCTGAAAATGCTGATGTCCAATCCATTATAATGCGAATTGGTGTAGCAAATTGACCCTTCCATCAACTTAGGAACTAGGGTAAAGTGCTAGGTGACCAAGCTGTTATTTCAAAATGAAATGGAGTTTTACATCCTACTTTTCTGCCCTTATTGAGCAAACACCATGCAGTGTGCAATGAGTGAAATTTTGCCAGGACAGCGCTATCAGCCTGCTCTTATTTTTTTATTTCCAACTGTCGAGGGATTGAACCATGGACACTCAGGTTAGCAAGCAACCGTCTAACTCACCGAGCCACCGCGGCAAATTTTATAAAAGCCAAGATAAAAATCTAGATATGGTATATAACCATTAGTGAAGTAATTATTGGGTGTTTATTTATGTTATTCATTTTCAATCTGAATAATTCATCCTATTCATTAGAACAATTACATCATATTAGATTATATTCCTGCGAGAATTCCAGGCTTTAGCTCTGTTAGGAACTGAAGGGATTTGATTCTTTATGATACAAAATAGAACATAATAGACAATATTTCTCCATACTTTTAACATTTTGGAATCAGCACTTACTGATAATATTCCTGCGAGAATTCCAGGCTTTAGCTAGGTTAGGAACTGAAGGGATTGTAAAGAGGTTTTCTAAACTGTGTATGTGTATCAGGGACACTGATAGCATCAATTTGACCCATTCCAATTTCCATTTTGACATCTGTGGTTCTTGCAATTCCACTTGAAGGGATTTGATTCTTTTTGATAGAATGGAACATAATAGACAATAATATTCCTTCCGATTTCAACTATTAACATATCCAGTGGTACCTTTGACACAGCACTTACTGATAATATTTCATTGAATATCCCTATATTACTAGGATAGGAACTGGGATTTGATTCTGTTTGATACCATAGATTGTAACAGATAGAATAATTACAATATTAGAAAATTTCCACCATTCCAACTTTTATTCAGATGTCTGCGATACAAGCATATTTTGCAAGTGTGACGTCAAACACTTAGTTTTAGTGGAGTTTCAGGAACTGATTGAAAATTGAAATGGTGCAAAATACAAAATTAAGGGAAAAAAATTACAATCCTTTAGCTCCAAGTCAGATGGGCACTTTTTGTCCAATTCCCCACAATCAATACACTCTAAAATCCGTTGTTCCAATTTACCTAGTCAAATTTTTAACATATGGATAAAATAATTTAAATTTAAACTTGAAAAATATTAAAAACAAAATAGACACAATGACCCCAAAACATTCTACAAAACTTGAATGGAATACACATTTTTAACTAGCCAGGAAACTATTCAAAAACAGAATTGACACATAAAACTAGAAATATACAACATAAATAAACGCCAAGAAGTTTGACCTTGAAATATAAAATGTAGATCAAGGTCAGGTGTGTTGACGGCTGTTAATGTGTTTAATTGACGCTGATGGATTCCGACGTCTGTTAATGCAAATAAATTCACTCAAACTGTAAATAAACTCAAGGCTACGAAAATCTTCATTCAGACTTCTTAACAACTATTTATTCCATTTTTGTGTGGATTTCAGAATTTCGTAAATATACACAAAAAAGTTTTACTGATCTGCAGTAGCGCTGGAAGCACGGGAGGCCACTGCCTGTTCATATGTATTCAAAAAAAAATTGTTGTGTCCTTACCCCATACATATAACTTCGAAAAATATAAGCATGAAATACGTTCTGTTACACCTCAGAAATGATCCAAGAGGTCTTAACATACAAAATTTTCTAATGGGGCTCAAGGTGCCCCCAAAACCAAAGACCACATGGCCTCCCTCCCTTTGCTTGGTCACATAGAACCCTTTAAAACACAGCTTCGACCTGTGTCTAATTGAGCTACAGCTAACAACCAATCTAATAGATAGAATTATAACTTGATAATAATCACGACTTCCGAAATCAATCTAGCACACAACCTCAGGGTACACTTTCTCTAACTTCAGACCAATTTAACGTTAATATGGCGTGTCACTTAGTCAAGGACTTCAGATCATTTGTCTGCTGTTCAGTTACTAGACGTCCACTAGCACGAATACCCTAAAGACTGTTTGAAACAAGTTCATCGGGAGCCTCACATCATGAAAGAACTACAAAATTAAATGAATGTATACCAATGCAAGTATCTAAAAGGATCTCTTACAAACTCAAACCTTTGAACCCTGACGTTACTTTGGATAAAACGTCATATACCCTGAATTCCCAGCAATATTTCTTAATGTGTATTACGTTAACGTTGTATGACGTCACTTGACAACGGCCGGTTTACCAGCTTGTCGGGTATATAAAACAAGGATGGGCCGGTATACCGGCTTGTCGGGTTGAAAGGGTTAAAAAGTTTGAGGACTGACTGACAGTTCACTTTGTAATTCCAAGTGATCACAAAATATAAGTGAAGAGAATAATTGTAAAGCGAAACTCTAAATCTTCAGAACATTTGTCTTCTGTTCAGTTATTAGGCACTGAGAATTTACAAAGCCATAACAAGGATTTCATGATCCTGAAGAGTTTATAACAGGGATCACTTAAAAATCCAAAGCAAAGCCACAATAACTTAAAGAGCCTAACAGTAAAGAGAAACTCTGTATTCTGTATGTTGAAACGCAAAATCTGTATAACTCTGTAGCTAAGGGAGGATAAATTTCAATATTCCATAGTAAATTTTAGTTGGAAGAGCATACTGCTTTTGACCTCTGACAACATGAAAGAGAAGATGGGAGATTAGTGAGGAGGGCCTCAACCTGAAAGTATAACCCTTTAATTATCCAATATTAGACAAAATCAACTATAGTTATAACATATATTACTAGATCCACAACTTATAAATTACTAGATCCACAACTTATAAATTACTAGATCCACAAGAACATTACAGGATCAAAACCACAAACTTCATAATGTGACTGTATATTTGTTTCTCATAATAAATATTCCTCATGGAACAAACATTATTATAATAAATGATCTCAGGAACTCCTATCATATAATATGTTAGGGATTGTAGGTTGTAACTTCAACTAATGACAAAGTTACGAAAGCACAGGGTTAGGGCTAGTGTTATATAATAAAAGTTCCAAATGGAACAATTATTATTTAACAAATGTTCTTTGGAACAGTTATTATAGTGGAACTTACATATCGTCACAATAAAACCAAAAATCTTACAACATATAACAGAAGACAATAGTTGACAATTATGAGGTTATTATATAATAAAATAAGTCAGTCAGTCATGTCTAAAACTGTTATATATTAATATTACCCTTGATCCTTTTCATAAACAGATTTACAATTTTAATAATAAGTTTTACAAACCAAAGACACCACGAGTATGATTCTTTCTATAAACTAGGGCCTTATTCTTGAAAACTTAACTTAAATAAAATCCTGATTTTAAGAAATAAAGCAATCTGATTGGATTATAAAGCTATATTTACAATTGATATTAGTGATTGACCAATCAGATAACTTGAACACTAAAATCATCTTAAGTTAAGTTTTCGAGAATAAGGCCACAGATCTACGAATTCAATAATAGACATTCTGAACCAAATCATAATCTCACAAGGAATCAATTTCTAACTTTTCCGGAAGCCAACACCTGGCCAACTCTCAAAAACTCTGCCTCCTACCTTGATGGGGATTCAATTACAATCACTAATTTGTAACCTTCACTTACAATTTTTCTACATTAAAACAGTGTTCCTTTAGCCTTAAATCAATCCATAAAGGAAGTATACAAAAAAATCTATAAGACTGTAAAAGATTCAACATATTTATTTACTATAGCTAAAATTGGCCATAAAACAACTTATTGTAGTCCCTTTTCCAAACCTTTTGCTATGTTGATAGTAAGACCCTTACGTTACTTCGTAGAAAATTTAATAATAATCCACACACTCATTCAAATAAATCCCATCTTACATGTTTCTGTCAATTAAATCCACATTATCCATGGGCTGAGTGTGAGACAGGACCGTATCACTTGTGGTATTGGGTCTAATTCTGACCCATGTAAGATAAAGAGTTTATTATTATTAGAACTTATTTAGTTTTAACATCCAGTACCAGTGCTTCTGTGAGCCTAATAAAAATAATCCACAAATAAGGTGTAGAAATTGTCTTACTTTCACAATCAAGTTTTTCTATGAGCAAATCAAAGAATTACACGAACGATCTAACTATACAACAAAGTTTTATGCATGTCCTACACCAGTGCTTCTGTGAGCTAAGTCATCCAAGTTACACACAGTTAAGAAAAGACCCTACCAAAGTTTAATATTTAGTTATGCACACACAAAGTATGAAGTATCCTTTACTATAAAAATACAGCTTGCTAAATGTTCTGAACCAGTGTTTATGTGAGCTGAATCCAATTTGCAAACAAGGTTACCTAAGCATAAAATCCCATTTTCTATGTCCTGCACCAATGCTTCTGTGAACCAAATATTTCTAAGTTACATATACAAAGTATAAAATTTATCCTTTACTATAAAAAATACAGCCTGCTAAATATGCTCTGAACCAGTGTTTATGTGAGCTAAATCCAATTTGCAAACAAGGTTACCTAAGCATAAAATCCTATTTTTCTATGTCCTGCACCAGTGCTTCTGTGAGCTAAATAATCCACACAATGTATAACAATGTTAACCCTACCATGGAGACTACCAAGCGAGTTATGTAGGTATAGGACTAGAGGTAGGGATAATAAAACCTATAATAATACTAAGCTATGTAGTTATACCCAATCATAGTCATTATTATAATAATTCTCTTTCTTAATCCCATTGTTAATATTATATATACTTTACTTACCCCTTTTATTATTATTATTGATAGGGCTTGTATAATCTGCCCCTCTATCTCTAACCTTGTGGCAGTGGAATAGCTCAGTTGGTAGCGAGTTGGATTGTCGTCTGATAGGCGATTAGGTGCCGTAGGTTTACCCCTTTTATATTATTGATAGGGGTTAGGGGGTATGTTTAATATGCCTATCTTTCTCCCTACCCCAAACCTTGTGAATATTTTGTAAAATTCATCTCATTCTTAATTCATTTTAAAGGGATTGTAACGTGATTTTCTAAACTTTGTATGTGTATCGGGAAAACTGATAGCATCAATTTGTGCCATTGTCAAATTTTATGACGTCACTGTCAGTGATCTGCATAGATATCATAATAACTCCGGTAGATCACTGTCAGTGACGTCATAAAACGCGTTAGTTTTAGTGGAATTGCAAAAACCACAGACGTCAGAATAGCACAAATTGATGCTATCAGTGTCCTTGATACACATACAAAGTTTAGAAAATCGAAATCCTTTTAAGACTGTAGCTCTCTATTGAGGAAAAAGAAATCAAAGCCCTGACTCATAATGAAGTTATAGATGCCGGTCATGTCTGATTTAAGATCCAAAATTATAACTAAGGCAAATCACACGGTCCAAGGTTTATGTCACTGTAGATAAACTAGCTTCACTTGGATTATCCCAGAATTAACCATTCTAATACATTGTTATACACATTAATACATTGTTATATTTTTGTTATTCAATCATAGAAATTTTTTAATTATGACCATTACAATCTTGTGTATGGTGGTCAACATTTTGTTGATGAGTAATCAAAATAATAGAAATTGAAGCGAAAATTTCTCTGCTTTCATTCAGGTTTCAGAGAGGGGACAAAATGAGGTTTTATCATATTTGGCATACCCAACTTTCTTATTGTTGACTTTTAAATTTTGTGTACAGTGAGCCTCTCTTGAACATTCTGTGATCCCTACATCGCAGTGGAGGGAGTCGCATGCAAAGCACACCATGCTTACTCTTTTTGTAACAGCTAATGGTATTTTTCTTTTGAGTAGTCCACTACTATAAAAATATAACTCTTGGTTTTGCCAGGTTTTTGGATGCGATTTTAATTAACGGAATTGTTTTGCTTGTACAGATTTTTATTCAACTCCTAGAAACATCCTCAGTCTTCAATTTAAACTGAAAATAAGTAACAAATCTGTCATTATTTACAGTTGCTGTAGTGAAACCCCTTCTCTACTTAGATGATCTAAATTAAAAAAAAATATTTAAAAACAAAAACAGAAATTCGGTAAAAAATCTAAATTTACATTTCAACTCGTCCGTCTTGTAGAAATCTGAACACCACATCCCTGGTTAATATTGAATTTGTTACAAGTCTGTAATTTGTACTTCAAACAGAATATAATACGTAATTTAACTTCCAGCTAGACAAATTGATATTTTAACTTTTTATACCGATCAATTAAATTACAGCTTCCACGATTTTCTGACTTTGAAATGACGCCAATCCAAGACAATAACTGATCAAGGGAACAATTTTATAACAATCATGTTCGAGATTTAGATAAGAATATTTAGTTACATGAAAATCTCTAATAAATATTCAATCCCTGCATTGATAATGGATAATACCTTTTGATTTTGTCCACGCTCTGAGAGAATTTGGCGCACGCTAAGAGAGCGAAGCTATTGACCTAACTACATCCCTAATGGGATGAGCTTTTTGGTCAGCATAAGCAATAAAAAGATCAGTTCAAATGACTACTACAGTGTAACGGTACCAGCGATGACAAAGTAGCACACAGCAGAGAGCCCGAACATACACAAAAATATCAAATATGACAGACAATTCCACTTGACCATGTGGGACCAATGCACACCAAAAATTCTATATGGATGTAAATATTTCTGTGCTATTTCTTCCCCATGTGCCACTGCCTTCAACATGATTTAACTGAATTAGCCACAATGAAAAACATCATCGTAAATGACAACCAAGGGAGACAATCTATCATTAAATGGCAGAAATAATGAGATTTTAATGACTTCAATGACACCATTTCATGCATAAAGAAATGGATATCAACGTCCTCGGAGAAATGTATACGAAATTAAAGGTGGCAGTGACATGGAGTGGAGAAATTGGAATTTTTATGTCTCACTGTTCTTATTTTTGTATCACAGCAGACCTTTCAGAATGTAACATCATAAAACACGTTAGTTTTAGTAGAATTGCTGGAACCACAGACGTCGGAATGGAAATTTGAATGGCACAAATTGATGCTGTCAGTGTCCCCAATACACATACAAAAACATTCAAAACCTCTTTATAATCCTGCAGTTGTTCAAAATAGGGTGTCTGCCTTGTTTTCGTACGATTGGTCATGTGATCTAGTAAACGACAGTGTTCTCAGCCAAATGCTTATCGTCTACGCTGAACCATTCAGCTGAAACAACGGCCTTGAGAGGTCGATAGCTGAGCATTTGGCTCTCATCGGCGGCGGGTTTAATATTTCCAACTAAACTGATACATGACTGGCTAAAACATAAGAAACAGCATCCCTGTACCAATTAGTAAAATAATCCAGCCTATGATAGAGGGCAGGGCTGTATAAACATTATTACCAACACAAAATAGTTCTTCCCAATTAAACTTGTGTTTTATTTCTACAAATCTCTATAAATTGGTCTATCCCAGTTAATTTACTAGCTAAATTTTAGTCGGTAAGAACTGTTTTAATTGAAGGAATTAGCAATAATTTTTTTACAGAGAGTCCACATAGCTAATAATGTTTATTTGGTATTAAGGTTTGTCAATTCAGTATCTCTTTCAGAGAGTCCACATAGCTAATAATGTTTATTTGGTATTAAGGTTTGTCAATTCAGTATCTCTTTCAGAGAGTCCACATAGTTAATAATGTTTTTAGGTTTGTGAACTCAGCATCCCTTTCAGAAAAGAGCGTTAACTTTGACTTTTCTTTACTCAATCAGATTACTCTTTTTAAAACACCTGATGGTACTTCTCTTTTGAGAAGTCCACTACAATATAACTATTACTGCAAAAGGCCCCAGATTGTCACAGACTCAATCTGTAATCAATAAACTCGTACTGGAAGAAAATATTTTAAAAATCTCGTTCTATTATTTCACACTAGACTACCATAATAACAGTCTTTTAACAACGGAATGCAAATAATTTTATAAATAACACAGAATTGATTTTCAACTTAGAAACAAGCTACTTAATGACTCCAAGAGGCTTCAAATAAATTGAACAACTAGGTCGACCTAATGCACTTGCTTAAATAAATCGAAAATAGAAAGGAAATTAGGTTTGAACTTCTTATTCCAAGAAAAATAACTCATTGAAATAGGCAAGAAAGTCATAAATGCTAAACTCTTGCTAACGCATGCATGCCAAGCATAAATCTTGTGTTATTATTCCCTATCTTACAGTTCTACGGTTCAATGAATCAAAAATAGAAAGGAGATTAGGTTTGAACTTCTTAAAGCAAGTGAAATAACTCATTGGAATGAGCAGAAAAGTCGTAAATGCTAACTCTTGCAGAACACTAAGATGACCTCCAGCACTCTGATCAATAAATTGAAAATAGAAAGGAAATCAAGTTTGAACTTCTTAGCGCAAGTCAAATGACGTATTGAAGTCATAAATGCTAACTCTTGCAGAACAATAAGATGACCCACTGCACTTGATTTAATAAATCTAAAATATAAAAAGAATTAGGTTTGAACTTCTTAGCGCAATTCAAATGATCCTTGAAACAATGGGCGCAGTGTTAAAGGCAGGGTATGCTAACTCTTTTAGACACATGCCACTTTTTATTTTGAAATATTTATTGATAGTCTTCCTCAAATGAAAAGTTCATTAGCTGCTACCAATGTATTGCCAAATTGTTAACATGGATTTCAAGATTTGTTTTACGGTGGGGATCGTTCGTGCTTGAGGTTTTATTATCCCTTTCTAAATTCTAGCCTCTCTAATCAGCAACACTAACTAACTCTGGTTAACAAAAACTTTATACTTTACAAACCATCCTGTCAGTTCAGAATATCGTGTGGTGTTTTTAATATCTATTCAATTAGAAAATATCGATCATAAAATACAGAAATTCAATCTCGTTCCATCCTGAATAAGTTGTGAAAATGTCACCGAAATGATCAATATTTTGTATTTATAATAACAAATTGATTTGGTCAACATCCAACGTCAATATCAAAAACATAAACTGACATTTTTATAACCGTAACTTTTTTATTGGTGTAAATATCAAATTAATAGAAATATTAGTAAAACATGGTACACCACAGCTGTTTTTTATATTTAGTTGATTGGATAGATGGATGGATGGATAGATGAAGAGAGAAAGAAAGAAAGAAAGAATGAATGACATTTTTATAACTGTAAGTGTTTTATTTGTGTAAATATTCATTTAAAAAATTAATAGAATTATTGTAAAACATGGTAGACCACAGCTGTTTTTTATATTTGGTTGAATGGATGGATGGATAGATGGATGAATGAAGAGAGAAAGAAAGAATGAATGACAGTTTTATAACCATAACTTTTTTATTGGTGTAAACAGAAAATTAATAGAAATATTGAAAAACATGGTAAACCACAGCTGTTTTTATATTTGATGATGGATGGATGGATAGATGAAGGGATGAATGAATGAAGAGAGAAAGAAAGAATGAAAGAATGAATGACATTTTTATAACTAACTTTTTTATTGGTGTAAATATAAAATTAATAGAATTATAGAAAAACATTTTTACCACAGCTGTTTTTTATATTTGGCTGATTGGATAGATGGATAGATGAAGGGATGAATGAATGAAAGGATAGATAAATGGATTGATCGATAAATGGATGAATGAATGATATAGACAAATAAAAAAATAGCGATGGCCATCGTAATACGCCCACTTTTATAATGGCAGCCAATTCGTCCGGGGTGTTGACAAGAGTGGTCAGTAAATGAAAGATTCTGAGAATGACATTTTTACAAGAGTAAAACCATGGGTTCAAGTTTCCTGGAAAAAACAAATATGTCACTGAAATATGCATAAAACAAGGGCAACAAATGTTTAGGTTCCATCTAAGAATGATTAAGAGCAGTCACATAGTTGATGATGTTTCTGATTTTCAATAAGGTGTATCCGAGGTCAATACAAACACCAACAGCCAGTTTCATAAAAAATTCACCAAGAAACCAGCTTTTTATCGTGTCCACAACTTTGAGAATGTTACGGCCGAAAAAATAACGTGTTTTAAAGAACAAGGGGCAATAACTCATAAAATGTTTTTTCGATGTTTCAAAGCCAGGGCAATAACCCAGGAAATATTTTTTAATAAAAATCCACCAAGAAACCAGCTCTCTATCGTGTCCACAACTTTGAGAGAGTAACAGCTGAAAAAATCATCGTGTTTTAAAGAACAAGGGCAATAACTCATAAAATATTTCTTTGATGTTTCTGATATTCAATAGGGTTTATCCTAATGTCAGTACAAACTCTCATACAAAGTTTCATCAAAATCCATCAAGAAACCAGCTCTCTATGGTGTCCACAACATATTTTCAAAAGCAAGGGCAATAACCCAGGAAGTATTTTTCGATTCGTCTGATTTTCAATAGGGTTCATCCTTGGGTGATAACAAACACTCACAGCAAGTTTCATAAAAATCCACCAAGAAACCAGCTCTCTATCGTGTCCACAATTTTGAGAGTGTAGCGGCTGAAAAATTAACGCGTTTTAAAGAACAAGGGCAATAACTCCTAAAATATTTTTTTGATGTTTCTGATATTCAATAGGGTTTATCCCAATGTCAATAAAAACACTCATACCAAGTTTCATCAAAATCCATCAAGAAACCAGCTCTCTATGGTGTCCACAACATATTTTCAAAAGCAAGGGCAATAACCCAGGAAATATTTTTCAATTTGTCTGATTTTCAATAGAGATCATCCTTGGGTGATTACAAACACTCACAGCAAGTTTCATAAAAATCCACCAATAAACCAGCTCTCTATCGTGTCCACAACAATTGTGGACAGACAGACAGACGGACAGGCGAACAGACAGACAGGGGCGACTACAATATACGCCCACATTAATGTGTGGGCGTATAAAAAGCAGAAAAGACCAAGAGAATCAATGACAGAATAGATGAATGAATGCAAGAACAGCAGCATACAACTACTATTTCTTTTATTTCCATCTGTCGAGGCATCTTTAACATGCAAAACTTATCACTCACCAGGCCTCGGCTTATTGTCACATCTGAAAGATAACATGGCTTCCCATGTGTCAGCTCCTCCTAACTAACATGAGGGAACTAGTTTCGAAAATTTGAACCCTTCAGGCTAGCGACAACTGCTCTCCAAGAAGTGAAGGGAGGACCTATGGAATAAATAAATGAACATCCTACATTTCTGCTGCTGATTAGGAAAGATTGGTCCAAAGACAGACAGACAATGTATGATATTTCCGAGACAGCAGTATTAACCTACTGTTTGTGATTCCCACCTAACATGATCTCTTTCTGACCCCTGTCACAGTCCTTCAACATCATTAAAGTGTACTGTCTGTATCACACCTTGGCCTCCGTTTATTAGCCAATCTCAATGACTAGACTCTTTTTCCTTGTCAGTCTCTCTTGAGCATAATCAATTCACTATCATAAATACCTACAGTCTGCAGTGCAAAGCGCTTTGATTTATAGTTTCAACAACAAGATGATTTTTCGAAGTCAACCTCTCTTAGCTTTACCACATCCCTTCAAGATCATAAATGTAGGCCCACAGTCTGTATCACATGAAAGCCTCAGTTTATTAGCCTGTCTCAACGACTAGACGATTTTTCCATGTCATCCTCTTTCTGAGGGTTATCACATTATCCAGATTCTGTTAATCTTATCAAGAATCAGAATGCGAGACTGGACTGTATATAATCCAATTCTATAATTGAGCCCTGGACCCTTTAGCTTTAGGAAAAAGATAGCTTGCCAGGCAAGGTAATATACGCCCACTGGCAGCTTTGTTTGAAAGAGAACATTTGGCAGAAAACAGCAACCATCAAATATTCAACCTGTAGTCATAAGGCCTACATTTCGTTTAGAACTTAAATTAAATGTCCTCCAAACATTTTTTTTCTCGATTTAATCAAGGTTTAAGCATTCATCAAGTTTAGTCAAAATCCTTCTCTGTTTATGAGCTAAAAACTAAACTTATTTTGAACAAGAAGGGCAATAAGTCATATCAAATATTTTTTGATTTTCGATAGGGTTTATCGTGTGATAATAAACTATTTCAATAGGTTTCATTAAAATCTATTCGAAAAAGAATTGTGCCTTCATGAGAATTCACAACCTAAAAATCAATGTGTTTTAAAGAACAATAATTCATATCAAGTATCTTTCGATTCTTTTGATTTTCGATAGGGTCATCCTTGGGTGATAATAAGCAATTTCAGTAAGTTTCGTCAAAATCTGTAAAGAATTGTGACTTGTAGAGTGTTAACAAGCTAAAAATCGAACGCGTTTTAAAGAACAAGGGCAATAATTCATGTTAAATATTTTCAATTCTTTTGATTTTCAATAGGGTTCATCCTTGAATGATTATAAACAATTTCAGCAAGTTTCATCAAAATCCGTAAAGAATTGTGACTAGTAAAGTGTTAACGAGATAAAAATCAAACGGGTTTTAAAGAACAAGGGCAATAATTCATATAAAATATTTTTCGATTCTTTTGATTTTCAATAGGGTTCATCCTTGGGTGATAATCAACAATTTCAGTAAGTTTCGTCAAAAGCCGTAAAGAATTGTGACTTGTAGAGTGTTAACAAGCTAAAAATCGAACGCGTTTTAAAGAACAAGGGCAATAATTCATATCTATTATTTTTCGATTCTTTCAATTTTCAATAGGGTTCATCCTTGGGTGATAATAAACAATTTCAGCAAGTTTCGTCAAAATCTGTAAAGAATTGTGACTTGTAGAGTGTGGGCGTATAACTAGCTCTATCAATTGGTAAAGCAATCATTTAAGACAACTATCTTTCCTTTAATAACATGAAAACCTTGAAAAAAAAAACCAGAACCCAGTTTCAGAAAAAAGTTTAATTTAAGTCAAAATCTGTAGAAATTGAAATTTGACAGGGCCTATCATTACATGTATTCCCTAGGATTTCAAACCAGACTCACTCTTCAAGTTTCATTGATTATACGCCTGACTTTGGAATATCAAATTTTCTCGAATTTCAAAAACTTTGCCTTATTATTTTACAGAATTTGCATTTTATATCTTGAAAATTGAAATGAAGTGGAATGCCTGATGGAATTTACTTTCAACTTCTCTGGATCTGTTTTGGCTGATGAGGAAGGGTATAATAAGTCATGCACTGTGCAATGAAGAAATTTGGCCAGGATATCAGCATTAGCCTGCTCTTTTCAATTTCCAACTGTCAATGGATCTTTAACATAGCTCAATGGGCCACAGTTTATTGTTCCAACTACGACTCTTTTTCCATATCAGACCCTCAGACCTGCATGACTGGCAGACAGAAAACGGGTTAGAAAAAATGAATGTTTCATCTCCACCCAGGCCATGATTGAAACCTGGACCCTCGGGTAAGCGATCAAGCGTCTTGCCACACTGAGCAGCCATGATTTGAAGGGCTGCACGCACCCTGACCATTTTTTTTCATCAAAGATGAATAAGTCATCTTCACTCATAATTCCAGTCCACCCAGCTGTAAATGGGTACGGATAATCCGGGAAAGATTAATACCAAGAGGTTTGGCCAAGGACCAGCTGGGAGATAGGATCCGCACGGAACCTAAGTTGTTATCCTTGTAAAATATAGATGTTTCTTTCTTTCTTTTTTATGGGCCCTGTTTCGACACAGTTTCGGCCTGGTATTTAATATTACTCCAACAGCAGACACTGTAACTGAGATAATAATACCCTACAATCTTTATAATAACTTGTAACATGCAATATTGACTGACTAGGGTGATTATATCATAAACACTCCACAGACTTACACATAATAACAATTTAACTTCCGTCATTTCAATTAGGAAATCATGTACAGAGCCATATACACTTAAATGGGGTTTTATAAAGTTATGTCCTACTTTTCTGACCGAAAAAATCTAGAAATCCCAAAGGTTTATCTCTATATGTTGCAAGGAAATATCTTTCATAACAATCAAGCTAAAACCACAAATAACAAATAAGCCTGTTTCAAAGTGAATATCCATTAAAATGTGCAAGATAAAACCACAAGCCACAAAAATATCCTCTGAAGACCAAAACTGCAAATTCTAAAATATTCCTGTTTAATTGATATATATATATGTCACAGTAGAAACTAAAATTCTCCTAGTACAAACTCTAATTAGAGTTTCTCCTAGGAGAATTTAAATATAAATTGAATTTTGTTATTATAGTCAAATACAAAATGCCACTTAAAAAAGAATAACCTTTCAAAACAATACCTGAAGTAAAATTATCACTGAAAAGAAAATGTCACCAATAATCCAAGTGATGAAAAATAATACTTTAACATTCACTATTTTAGAATTTAAAACTTTTCACCACAACAATAATATCGGCTCCAGTCACGAACACATTAATCCTCCATTCACAAGTTCCTCTCCTCATTTGCATATCAACGATAACAAAATAACGTGAGGATATGGCATCTGTCCACGGAGATAGCGACAAATTAATCAGTACTGGAAAGACAAGACTACAAGCTATCACTGTCAATTATGAAGTAGTTAATCCGGGCTACAATCTGTCAGAGACGATTACACGCTTCTCAATTATCTCGCGCCTGATTAATACATATCGCGGGTCAATAATTCACCACTGGATACTCTAGGCTACTGTTATTTCATGGGATTACAAGGGATCAATAAGACTTGACGTTCATGACTGAAGTAATCTTTGATCGATTGCTTTGATTATCAAGTCTATCAAAATGAAATTATTTGAATTATTTTTAATTTACCACTTTTCTTAATATTGATCGTAACTTGCTATTCGGGAACTTGACAATCTGGACAATTAAGATTTATGTAGTTTGTAAGTGGCTGGATAATAAAGACTACTAATCCTGTCGAATGTTAATAAAATCTGGGTAATCAACACGTGTCAAAGTTATTAGTGGGGATTTAGAAATAACAATAACTCACTCTAAAATACCTTTTAAACTTGATCTGTTATAATCCTTTTAACAACTGAATGATAAAATCAGGAAAAATAACACGTCACAGATCAAATAGAGAAAATCACGTAGTCGGTAATGGAATTGAAATATCAGAGAGCAATAGTTGAATTCAGCCGAACTAGAGGAAGTAAAAGGCATTCAAAATTGTGTCTGGAAATAGGGTGCATGCTAGAACCTCAAACCCAAAATCTCGTTAGTTTTAGTGAAATTGCAAGAACCACAGACAATGATTGGAAATTGGAATGGCGCAAATTGATGCTATCAGTGTCCCCGATACACATACAAAGTTTAGAAAACCACTTTACAATCCCTTTAATGACACAAAAATATCCCAATGCAAGCAGAGCAATATCAGAATATTACAACTGCCAGTAGATTAATCAAATGTTGACTGTCAAGCAAGATCTGTTTCTAAAAATTGAAACGGAATTGATAGTCTCATTTTTGTCTTCTTCCATGAATTTCCAACTTTATTATTGATGACCTGAAATTTCCTTTCCTTGGCAGCTGCATTGACTGCAATGCCAAATTCGTTTTTTCAAATTAAAATTGAAATTGATTTTCTCTTCTTGTCTTCTGTGAATTTTGAAATTCTGAAGTTTCTGAAAACTGTCAGTGGCGTTGACATCCATGCACAATCTGTTTTTCAAATTCATCGCATGATTTGTGTTAAATTAAATTTTCTTTTTCTTTAAATGATGACCTAGTTGCACTAGCAGTGTAGTTGGACTATTGTGCAAGATTTTTTTTTTTTCAATTAAAATTAAATAGTTTATTTCATTTTGATTTCTGCAGTGTTCTGATTTTATTATTGATGACATGAAATTTTCAAACAATGACATCGCACGATTTGTTTTTTCCTCCAAATTGAAAATAAATTCTTTGCATGATTTGGGATAAATTGGATTTTCTTTTTCTTTAAATGATGACCTGGTTGTACTAGCAGTGTAGTTGGACTATTGTGCAAGATCTGTTTTTTTTCTATAAAATTGAATAGTTTCTTTCATTTTGTTTTATGCATTTTTCAAATTTCATTATTGATGACATGGAATTTCCAAACAATGGAAACAAAAGATTTTTTTTCTAATGATGACCACTAGCAATGTAGTTGGACTGGGCCCAGTTTCACAAAATTTTAACAAAGATTAAATCCAGATTTTAAGAAATACAGTAATCTGATTGGATAATAAAACAACATTTAAAATCGATTTTAGTGATTGACCAATTAGAAGACTGGAACAGTAAAATTATCTTAAGTTAGGATTTTGTGAAACTGGCCCCCGTTGTGCAAGATCTGTTTTTCGATTAAATCAAATAGTTTCCTTCATTTTGTTTTATGCATTTTTCAAATTTCATTATTGATGACATGAAATTTTCAAACAATGGAAACGCAAGATTTGTTTTTTTCTCCAAATTGAAATGGAATTGATCACGTAAGCTTGTCTTCTGCAATGTTCTGATTTCTTTAAATGATGACCTAGTTGCACTGGCAGTGTTTTTTATAGTTACAAAAAGAATCGATCACGTCAATTTTGTAATCTTTCCAGGATTTCCAGTTTTATCAAATTGATGATTTGAAATTTTTTAACACTGGTAGCAGTCGCAGTGCGAGATAAATTTCTTTTCGAATTAAAATGAAATTTTTTTTTTTCTGCAATGTTTTGTTTTGATTATTGATAGCTCGAGAATACCGTCACTAGCCATGGTGTTGATAGTCATGCAGAATCTTAATTTTCAAATTAAAATAGAAATGATCTTTTAAAGGGTTTTTTTTTTTAGGGAAGGAGATGGGGGTGAGGGTGCAGTGCAGGTGTGATGGCACCTGGGAATCTTATACCTCTGACCAACCTTGAGTTACTAACCTGGATCTCTCATTTCACCCCAACTACCGTATAATTCCGATTATAATGCGCACCCATGTATAATGCGCACCCCTTCTTTACCCCATCAAAATCGGGGAAAATTCATTTACCCATGTATAGTGCGCACCCCTTGTCGACGAAAAAATTGAAGTTGGCATAACGCAGACACCAAAATAGTGGCTGATAAAAAATCAAATTTCAAAAGTTTTTTTTGTAAATTCACCAGACATCTTCCTACTGAGTTTATATTTCTAGTGAATTCTACGAACACTGGACAAATTGATCATTTTAAGCATTTCACAATTAAATTTCCAGACGAAGATTCGAGAAATAAACAAGAAATTATGTGGCCATGTTTTTTATTTGGTGAATTTAAAATGCCAAACAGTCTGTTGTCACACTAATATCACAGAAGGTAAAGCAAAACAAAATTGTGAATCTAGCTCTTTTTGTCTGCTCCCTGAAGTTACAGAATTTGATCCCTGCCTAGGTTTGGATCTTGGGCCTTCAATCTAATGCCCAACTCACAGAACCATACCTTAATGCCTTTTTGGTCAAAACTCGACAATCCCCTACAAACTCCCATCCTTTGACAACTGACACTAAGTCGACTGTTTTGAAGTGATTTTTCGAGACCGGTATCAGGAATATTTTCAATTTTCCCATTTCAATCAGATGCCTATGGATTCAGCAATTCAATTTAAACTAGGTGTTACTGAATGTTATTTTTGCAAATGGTTTGAGACTGGGGTGACAGCACCACCTAATTCATGTATTTATAGGATTTGCAAGAACCACAGATGCCAAATGGAAAATTGGAATGGTGGATGCTATCAGTGTCCTCAAAACGCATAAAAAAGTTTGCATTTGTTGGAATTGCTGGAACAGCATACTTCTGAAATGTGATTACTGTAAATGAATGCTATCAGTGAGTGTCCACAATACAAATTAAGACTTGGATTTATTTGTATTGCTGGAACCACAGACGTCGGAATGGAAATTGGAAAGACGCAAATATACGCTTTGAAATTTATTGACATGGCTGATACCACAGACATCTGATTAATGTAAAATCCATCCTATCAGTGACCCTGGCAAATCTCTTTCCATTCAATCAAGAATATTATAGAAGATCGTATACATCTGATTGAAAACTGGAAGGATGCAACCAAATGCTATCGGTGTCACAGATACAAAATTTTTTTTTGAAATTTCACACCAACCTGAATCAATTATTGACAGATTGGAAGTTTAATTTGATTTAATGTAAAATACGAACGTCAACTTCTCGTTAGGTAAATGTTAAAGTTTGTAAAAGCTATTAATTTACGTTGTAATCCGATCAAAGAAGGAGGTGAAATCAAATTCTGTTCAAATTTAATGTTTTTTTATCGATTTTAATGCATTAATCGTAAATGGGGCAGAAATAATTTGTAAAAATATTGATAAATCAAAGGCCTGTTTAAAAAATGTTAGCGTAGGACGATTTTATTGTTCTTGTAACTTGATTGGTCAATCACTTTCAATGATATAGTAGGGGTCAACTCTATTACAAAAACGGATTGTCCGAATTCGTCAAAATTCACTCTATTACGAGACACATGGGTAATCCAGATGGTAAACTATCAATATTTCAAGTGCTGATTAGCTGATACTATGTGGATGAAATGAAATGAAAATGAAATTAATGGAGTTTTACGTCCTACTTTTCTGCACCTATATGGGCTAATTGAGGACGGACAAACACCATGCAGTGTGCAATGAGAGAAATTTTGCCAGGACAGCACATTAGCCTGCTCTTATTGTCAAACTAATATCACGGAAGGTTAAAAACACATTTCTGAATTCAACTCCTTTGGTCTGAGGCCTGCTCCCTGAAGATACAGAATTCGATCCATACCTAGGTCTGGATCTTGGACCTTCAATCTAATGTCCAACTCAAAAAATTATAACTCAACGTCTTTATGGTCAAAACTCTAAAATCCCCTACAAACTCCCATCCTTTGACAACTGTCACTAAGACAATTTTTTTAAAGAGATTGTTTAGAAACATTTTATATGTACCGGTATCAGGGAAATTTGCAATTTTCCCCTTTCAATCAGATGCCTGTAGATCCACAATTCCATTTAAACTAGGTGTTACTGAATGTTATTTTTGCAAATGGTTTGAGAGTAGAGGGTGAAAGCACCACCTTAAATTCATGTATTTATAGGATTTGCAAGAACCACAGATGCCAAATGGAAAATTGGAATGGTGGATGCTATCAGTGTCCTTAAAACGCGTAAAAAAAGCTTGCATTTGTTGGAATTGCTGGAACAACATACTTCTGAAATGTGATTACTGTAAATGAATGGTATCAGTGTCCGCAATACAAATTAAGACTTGGATTTATTTGAATTTGCTGGAACCACAGACATCTGATTGAAAATTGGAATGGTGTAAATTGATGCTATCAGTGTCCCTGGAAAACCTCTTTCCATTCAATCAAGAATATTATAGGAGATCGCATACATCTGATTGAAAACTGAATGATGTAATCAGTGTCAGATACAAAAAAAAAGTTTGAAATTCCACACCAACCATAATCAATTATTGACAGATTGAAAGTTTAATTTGATTTAATGTAAAATACGAACGTGGATTCTCGTTAGGTAAATGTTAAAGTTTGTAAATGCTATTAATTTACGTTGTAATCCGATCAAAGAAGGAGGTGAAATCAAATTCTGTTCAAATCTAATGTTTTTTATCGATTTTAATGCATTAATCGTAAATGGGGCAGAAATAATTTGTAAAAATATTGATAAATCCAAGGCCCATTTAAAAAATATTAGCGTAGAATGATTTTTTTGTACTTGTAACTTGATCGATCAATCACTTTCAATGATATAGTAGGGGTGAGACTAATTCTCTTTGAAAGGTCCACTACTATAGAACTATTGCAAGATCCTGTGTCAACATAAAATAAATTCATGTCAACCTTTGTCATTGTGTTTTCGACTATATAATGACTCGTCCATGATGGACGGCCATCTTGCTCGGTAAATGAACAAGGGAAGATAACTCTTGTTGAAAGATTGATTTTCATTGGCTGTTTTTACCGCAAAAGAAGAGACACACTCTGATGGATGATTGTGATTGGCTGAACTATAATTTATTCAATATCAGGGGCGGATCTGAAATTTAACATGTTTCAAATTCTACGGCATTGTGAGCGGCAAATTTTTAGAGGGTTTTGACATCAGTTGGCCAAAATTAGCGGGGCTCGAGCCAGGGGAGCCCCACCTTGGATCCGCCCCTGAATATGGCTGTCACTGTATAATTTACGTGGTGATCTAGCCACTAGTCTAGTTCTGAAGTTGATACGAGTGATTGATCTCTGTATAGTATACAAGGTTATCTACCACGCTAGTCTAGTTCTGAAGTTGATACGAGTGATTGATCTCTGTATAGTATACAAGGTTATCTACCACGCTAGTCTAGTTCTGAAGTTGATACGAGTGATTGGTCTCTGTATAGTATACAAGGTTATCTACCACGCTAGTCTAGTTCTGAAGTTGATACGAGTGATTGATCTCTGTATAGTATACAAGGTTATCTACCACGCTAGTCTAGTTCTGAAGTTGATACGAGTGATTGATCTCTGTATAGTATACAAGGTTATCTAGCCACTAGTCCAGTTCTGAAGTTGATACGAGTGATTGATCTCTGTATAGTATACAAGGTTATCTACCACGCTAGTCTAGTTCTGAAGTTGATACGAGTGATTGGTCTCTGTATAGTATACAAGGTTATCTACCACGCTAGTCTAGTTCTGAAGTTGATACGAGTGATTGGTCTCTGTATAGTATACGAGGTTATCTACCACGCTAGTCTAGTTCTGAAGTTGATACGAGTGATTGGTCTCTGTATAGTATACGAGGTTATCTACCACGCTAGTCTAGTTCTGAAGTTGATACGAGTGATTGATCTCTGTATAGTATACAAGGTTATCTACCACGCTAGTCTAGTTCTGAAGTTGATACGAGTGATTGGTCTCTGTATAGTATACGAGGTTATCTACCACGCTAGTCTAGTTCTGAAGTTGATACGAGTGATTGGTCTCTGTATAGTATACGAGGTTATCTACCACGCTAGTCTAGTTCTGAAGTTGATACGAGTGATTATTCTAGTAACTTTAGGACAGTACATGACAAGTTGACGTCTGCTTCCAGTATAATCTGATATCACAACCTATTAGTGGCTTAATACATCAATCACTACACTGACAACATTTTCAACAACATGTTGGCCAACAAATCTGGGGCCTTATTCTCGAAAACATAATTTAGATAAAGGAATACAGCAATTTGATTGATTTTAGTGAGTGACCAATCAGATAACTAGAACACTAAAATGTAAAATTAAGTTTTCGTGAATAAGGCCCCTGAGCAACTAAATATTAATATAAACACAGCTTTATGGAACAACAATCATTGGTTAAAGTTTTATGCAACGTTTCGACGTGTTTCACCCTGTCGTCCTCAGACACTTGTTTATGTATACACATGACAACAGTTCGAAAACATGTTGGGCAATTTGTTATCATTCATTGGTGGTGACACATGTGACTTCAGACAGATCATGGGATTTATAGTCAATTTCTGATTGTATAAAAAAGTTAGCAACAACATTTGCATCTCGCCAACAAAAACAAACTTGTATTTATTTCAGCAACATGTTGGGAAACAAACGGACAAATTTTCTTCCCAATTAAACTTAAATACAGTGATTCATTTAAATTTTCTTGTGATGTTTCATGAATGTTGTTACTGGCAGTGGCATTGATTTAAATGCAAACTATAAATGTACAAAAGAAAATAGAAATGATCTTATAAGGGGGTGCTTTAAGTGAGGCAAGGGGGGTGTTTCCGGAAGAAAAAAAAGGGCACCTCGAGCAACCTTTGGAAAACAAGCAACACAAAAACCAATGCTGCACAAGTGACCGTCAAGTTTATCCCCAAATGTTAAAATCTGATTTAAGTGAATAATTTTACCATGTTAACCCAAAATAACATCATAGTTTACTGATTTGTCCCTCAAGAAACACAACAACTTCGCACAGATGGCCATCATGTTGGTCCCCAAATATTAAAATCTTATTTAAGTCATTAATTTTGTGAAACAGATTTCAAACTGTTCATAAAAATATGCTAACACATCTGTAAATTTCTTAAAATATATCGATGCACTGATCTAAGCCAAAATATCTATGTTTAGTGATTTGTCCTTCAAGAGACACAAACAAAACATCACATAGAAGGCCATCATATTGGTCCCCAAATCATCAACCACGGATCAGAGGAAGAAAGTGTTCTCCAAACAGCATTTCCATTTCATTAACTTCATTCAGCCTATTTATGTTTAGACTTCAGCTTTACTTGTCTTTATTCCTGGAGAAAATAAAAGATTTAATTGGCCATTCGGATGTCGGAACTGTTCTTTTGAAAACCATAAAAAGTCAATAATTCAAGATTTGTTGATGAAAAGACGAATTAGGAATTTGGTTCGATGTGGTTGAAATATTGACAGAATGTTTTTAGCTTGTCAAATACTCGGAGAATTAATGGCGTTGTTTTTCGTTGACGATTAGGACATGACAATAATTGTCGAGTCAGTCGATATTTATGGCTTAGAATAAAAGGACATGGATTAAGCTGCAGCCATTCCTCTTTTCCTCCACCCCAATTACAGATTTTAGGTTCACGAGATATCTTATTTACCCCCAATTACAGATTTTAGATTCACAATTTTTCTTATTTAGCCCCAATTACAGATTTTAGGTTCGCGATATTTCTTATTTAAACTTGTCTGGTAATCTTCAGTTGTCTGATTAGGTCTGATTAAAAGTTTTAATTGAAATTAATATTCTAATATTCTAGCACCTATATGGGCTAATTGAGGACGGGCAAACGCCATGCAGTGTGCAATGAGGAAAACTTTGCCAGGACAGCAGCAAACATCTAATTAAGAAATGAAATGAATGGAGTTTTACGTCCTGCTTTCTGCACCTGTATGGGCTAATTGAGGACGGGCAAACGCCATGCAGTGTGCAATGAGGGAAATTTGGCAAGGACAGCGGCATTAGCCTGCTCTTATTTTCGATTTCCAACTGTCGAGGGATCTTTAACGTGCACAGCCAATAGCACACGGGACCTTGGTTTATTGTCCCATCCGAACGACTAGATGCTTTTCCATGTCAGCCCCTCCGACCTGCATCACTGACAGGGGATCTAATTAAGAGAGACTACTGTAGCTAATATCGTATATTTGATAGTTCAATCTATCATCCAATAAGTGAGCAGTATTATCCGTTATCCAATGAAATTAAAACGTAATATCTGCCAATATAACTCATTCTGTCAATTTATCAAAAATTACATCACCATGCCAACCTGTAATAATGGCTTAATCAGGAAATTGCTGAATTAAACTTGGTGTCAAAATAATTGGAAAAAAAATACTGAAATTTAAAGGAGAATGTTCAGCATTTTTAGATAATGAGTAAATAGCCTCCAGAAGTACTAGAACTGCACAAAAATTGCATTACCCCCTCAATTTTCATGTGTCAGAGGTTCCAGCTTTAACCAAACCCATACAACAACTGGAAGAGAGTTAGGGATATCATTACATACATGTGTAATACCATGACAGCATATCATGGGATACAAGCCCTTGTAATAATTGAATCCATATTCAACATACATATGGTACTCAGGGCTTGGTGTAGGGATGCATACTTGTGATATCCCTACACCAAGCCCCTCGTGCAATATTCAAATCCTATAGACACATATGTACAGTTCTACTATGTGGCTTAGAAGTTGTTAGTTTAGCACATTTAAAAAAACAAGTACTAATTATAGTAAAAAATTCAGTGATCAAAGCAAATTGGAGCATGTTAATCCGAACCCCTGGAGACTTTATCTTGCTCCATTGAGACGTGGCATTCTTATACTTATTGTGCATCATAAATACATCGGAAAATTTATTCACCAAATTCTTGTTGATAAATATCATTTTATTGTTGGAAATTCCTCATGCTGAAATTTTTCTGATTTCCCAGTGGGTTTTCTGTCGTGAAATTGTAATCAATCGTAAATATTCTGATGCTTGGTCAATGTTGGATTGTAATTGCCGTTAAATTTCTTGCAGTTGATCAAATAAATATGAAAAGAAAATTACTAAACTATCAAATGGCATCAAAATAAAAATATGAAGATGGCTTCACACTTCTCATTATATATTGTATTGGTTTTTGTTGTTAAATAATTTTACTTGATAACGTTACCTGTATGAGTTTCGAAACGTAGTATGTAATAAATGCAGAAGTAAAATATCTATATATCTTAGTGTTTTTAATGAAGATAAGAATATTTGAATATGGATAGGAACGACGGACGACGGGGAAAATATGAGGAAGGGTACCTATAACTCGAAACATTTTGTGGTATTAAAATCTATATATTACCAACATCTCTGCTGTTGTAAGTTATTGGTGAATATTTGCTGCAATATTTGAATATTTTAAGTGTGTCATTCCAGTTAACAAAGGGTTTAAAGTGCAGTTAATAATTATCCCCCTACCTATATAATTGCAAAATATTTAAAAAATTGTAGAAGTTCATAAAACAAGAAAAGGCATTAGATAGTAATTGTTCAGATTTCTAGAAATATTTCTAAAAAGTCCTTGGTTGATTGTACAAATAAGATGACAAGATTTATGTCCCTTGTTTTTTCCCAGGAATAAAACATCAAGCTTCCAGTTCTTTATAAGTGGTTGATGAAATTTCTAAACTTTGTATGTGTATCGCGGACACTAATAGCATCAATTTGCACCATTCCAATTTCCATTCTGACGTATGTGGTTATTGCAATTACACTAAAACTAACGCAATTTATGACATCACTGACAGTGATCTACCGGAAGCTACTATAGATCTATGCATAGCACTGTCAGTGACGTCATAAAACTCATTAGTTTTACTGGAAGAACCACAGACGTCGGAATGGAAATCGAAATGGTGTAAATTGATGCTATCAGTGTCCCCGATACACATACAAAGTTTAGAAAACCGCTTTACAATCCCTTTAAGATGATGCCTAACCAGCACTGCTGATGTTTCAATTTCTATCGCTTTCAGAGATTTTAGCTTTCTTTTTTAAAATGTAAGGTATTGTTGAATTAACCCTTTGAGCAGTGAGTTTAATTATGAAGTCATACTGTAGGGAGTGACTTAATTTGACGTTAATGACGTTATAGCATGCGTCACATTTGGGTCATATATGTCGCTCTGCTCCTTTCATCTGTGACGTCATATGTGTCGCTTCACTTATCAAAAGGTTAACAGATTACTGAAATTATATATCTAGTCTATTTTGGTAACACTAATGGCTAAATCAGCCACATAATAACGCGATAATTTATAGATAAAGAGAACCATTACTCCTAAATTATGCCTTTACATCATTCATCGTCTTTTGGCGTCCCAAACAATCACATATTCTACTGTTGTACTTTAGTCATTCGGCAATCCTTGGCTGATTCCGGTACCCTACATCAAACCTCGGCTGTATGACGATTGTTGATATGCGCCTACGCCAGTACATGTTGAATGCAGTAATCGCACTTCCAATCTTAAAGAGCTCCGAAAATAGTCCCGATGGACGCAACCAATATACAGACGAGGCTAGATGAGGTACGAATCGACCGATGTTAAGACGAGTGGTACTTTAGTAGGTAAATCTTGTATTCAGGTTTAAGGTAATAAATATTCATTCATTCCTGGTATCATTTTCATTTCACACTGGACAACCACCATGGTTCTATATCAAGTTTTTAATCAAGTTGCTAGTTTTTGAAGTGGAATATATTTTCTGATAACGGCAAACTTTCCCGCAATAAGAAAAGTAATATGATTGGTCGAGAAGTAAACTCTTGGCCTTATTCTCGAAAAATTTAACTAAGATAAAAATCCAGATTTTAAGAAATACAGTAATCTGATTGGATAATCAAGCTGTATTTAAAATCAATTTTAGTGATTGTCCAATCAGATGACCTGAATACTAAAATCATTGTAAGTTGAGTTTACGAGAATAAGACCCCTGAACACTCTGGAAGTTTGTATCTGTGTCTGATGTCTGTTGTCTAAATGAAGGAGGAGTATTTTGGACACATTGTTACATTGTAGCTTTTGTTTGTGTTCTTGTAAAGTTTGTGTCTGTGACTGATGTCTGGTATGAAAATGTGTTATAGATATTGTGTGCTATATTGTAAGATTGTTGTAAGGTTGTTGTCTAAATGAAGGAGGGGTTTGTTTGGACACACTGTTACATTGTAGCTTTTGTTTGTGTTCTTGTTGCTGAAGAACAATATAAAAAACTTACCTGATACAATGATTTTAAAACTTTCAACAAATAAAACAAACTTACCTACAAATATAAAAAATACAAATTATTAATAAATTGTCACAAATTTACTATCATGGATATTTATATTCATTCATTAATTCTTAATTCTCAATTTTCTACCTTTTTGGAAAAAATGAGGATGGACAAATGCCAATCAACCAGCTATGGAGAAGGTTTGCAAGGATAGTGGCATTAGCTTACTCTTTACAACTGATAGACTTTTCTATTGCACACCCTATAGCACACATAACCCTGAAGGAAATCCATATTGAGGTTTTATGTCCACCAATGCTGACTCTAGACCTCTAAGTTAGCTAAGCAATGGATTAACTCACTGGGGCTGTTTGATTAAAAAGATTAATGTTATTAATAAATACAAGGAATATAAGATGGGACATAACTCCATCTGAAATATTAAACAGAATGATAGGTTTTCAATGATCATTTCTCACATAACAATTTTTAAACCCTATCAGATGCTGAGAGGTAGGATGTAAAACTCTATTTCATTTCATTAGCTCTACAAAAAGACTTTTTTCTCCAGTTTAGGCTAATAAAGGATAGCAATACCATGTAGTGTACAATATGAGATATTTTGCCAAAGAGAAGCAGTTGGTGAGGTTCTATAGCAAGGTTGGCGCGTTGTTCTTATCAACCATACATGCAAATGTTGGTTGTTATGTTTTAGAGTTTGGTTTTCGATCAGGGTGTGAAAGTCTGATGACCTTGAATAAGTCATCTTCACTCATAATTCCAGTCAACCCAGCTGTAAATGGGTACGAATAATCCGGGAAAGATCAATGCCAAGAGGTTTGGCCAAGAACCAGCTGGAAGAAAGGATCCTCACAGAACCTAAGTTGTTATTCTTGTAAAATATAGATGTTTCTTTCTTTCCTTCTTTGTAACCTACTCTATTTCAAGTTTTAAATGGCTTTGTAAAGTATAGAAACCTAGAATGTCATTGTATCAAGAAATGTATTCCAAATAAAATGATAATGGAGATATTAGATATTCTTGAAAACTGTGTTTTGATGGTCAAATATAGATGTGTAACAGATGGATAAAGACTATATTAAGGAAATGAATGGAAGTATAAATGACCAGTCAGTTGTCTGTTTTCATCCCACATTATCTAACCTTTGATTATTGATTCTAGATAATAATTACAATAATTACAATAACTAGCATTTGGCTCAACCTTCATCAATGTTCGAGACTTACATTATGACTCCGCCATGAAAGGTGTCCATCTTGCCCGGTAAATGGGCAAGGGCAGACAACTCTTCTTCATAGATTGATTTTGATTAGTTGTTAGCAACGTATGCGAAGACATATCTTTCTGGAGAATGATTGTGATTGGCTGAACTATAATGTATCTAATATGACAATCTCTGTATAGTATACAAAGTTATCTAGCATGTTAGTCTAGTTCCAAAGTTAATAATGATAGTCTTACAGTTACAGACATATCTCTACCTCTGTCAACAGAGCCGCCTATCAATACCTCCACAAACTTCCATTTAAAACCCAATATCAACTAACATATAATCTTTAGTTATTGATAATAGATAATTATGTATTGACAAACATAGTTTACAGGCATACCCAGTACCTCCTTCCAATATCAAGATTGCATGCCCATCTCCTCTCATCACCTCCCGACCCTCCTTTTCTTCCAAACCCTAGACGTACTTTCATAGCATTGCTTAACAGCAAGGTTACAACCTTAAATACCTAGACGTACATTATGATTAATTATTATAGGTAATTACGTTTTGACAAAACATAGTTTCATTTAACCCTATAACACTTAGGAGATATAGATGATCCTTTTCCCATATCAAGAGAGTTTGCCAATGGGCACAGATAATCCAGGAAAGATCAATGCCAAGAGGTTTGGCCAAGGACCAACTGGGAGAAAGGATCCTCATGAAACCTAAGTTGTTATCTTTGTCAAATATAGATGTTTCTTTCTTTCTATGTCCATAAACACTGTCCATTCGCCTTGAATGGAAATAGAAAAAAAAAAGGTTACAAAAAAAACTCAGTGTGAAACCTCAGACTAACCTATATTATTGATTATAGATAATTATATATTGACAGTAACCTAGTTCTAGTTAACCCTATTACACTAAACCTGTAGTTATAACTTGTCCTTGGTCATTATACAACACTTATAAACCAGTTTAGTACAATATTACCATCAGCAGCCTTCTGGAGCTAAAGGCTCCAACGCACGAAGACAATTTGTCACATGTGAAAGAAATATCAAACACAATAAATATTTACCACACGACTACATGTGGACAAATGTACACTAAAAATCACCCATACACGATGCTCTAAAAGTTGACATATTGGCGCTCGACATTTTTTCTCCGTGTGAGGGCACCTTTTGGCTACAGATTGAGAGGCAATTGGTAAGGTAGAGATTTCAAATTTGGAAGAGCCAAACCTCATAAAGAGGGTCTGATAAGTAAGATATGTATTCAAATAATAAAACCCAACCACGAACAATCCCAACCGTAAAGCAAATCTTGAAATCCATGTGAACATATTGGCAATACATTGGTAACAGCTGATGAACTTTTCATTTGAAGAAGTATATCAATAAATGAGTAAATATTTCATAATGAAAAGTGGTATCAGGTGTCTAGAAGAGTAAGCATACCCTACTTGGCACCACAGCTGCAAATGATAACGAAATGCATAATTGGTGAACAGATAGTCAAGATGTAGCATCAAATGCACGAGTTTGTGACAGAATATTCCCCCCAAAAATGCTCTACAGCTATGAACTATATTTATGTCACAAAGTTACAAACCAGTGGTAAAGTGGTAAAGTAAGGAGTCTCGCGCATGAAGACATCAAAATTCACAATTCATTACCGAAACAGATTATGGTTTACGGAACTTTCGAGGATAGATTAACTAAGTAATATGGATGGAGAACATATCAATGACAATAATAATAGGTTACGACCCATGATATTGACAAACTAGATAAAATATATATAATTCACTTTCAAATTATACCCCTTGCATAACATAAAATAAATCTTTAAAAAATAACTAAAATTATCTCCCTTTAATAAAGCAACCCTTCAATCAAAATCTGATCACTAGAATTATTTCCCTTGAAATATGCACCAATCAATCAAAAAACTTATATCTGCTGATAACTGAAATTATCTCCGTTGAATAATGCCCCTCCAATGAAAATCACATATATGGTCTCTCACTGATAACATAAATTATCTCCCTTGAAAAGCCTTCCCTTCAATAAAAAACGTATATCCGCTTATTATCTTATGGTCTCTCACTGATGACATAAATTATGTCCCTCTCTGGTAACAAAACCTTCAATCAAAAAAAATCAATCTGCTGATTATTCAATTATCTCCCTTTTGAATAACAGTCTTGTACTGATTTATGCCCGTTTGTTACGTAGCTTTCGATCCAAAGGAGCTCTACCCATGGATTACTTTAATTATTTTCAAAGAATGAGACAACATTCAATCAAAACAAAGCTATCCATTGATTGCCTTAATAGGAAGATTGATTAAGCATTTCAAATTCAAATTGCTAGTCAGGCATGAACAGATCTGGTTGCACCGCATTATTATTATTTCCACCTGTATATTAGTGGCGAATGTTGAGCGAAAAGCAGTCTATGCTTACTCTTTTCGAAACACCTGTTTTTATTTTTTATACCAGATCAATTCATGTATCATGCATGATTTAACAGATCTGCCAAATACAAACAGACTTGTAGTATTTCTCAAGGAATTCTAACATGAAATTTCAAGTTTGTGTGTCAAGTAACTTTGTTAAAGTAATTACACGTTAAAATATCCTTCAGTATTCATGACAAAAATTCATCTCTGATGCATAACAAAGCGTTCGATCAATAAAATAAAAACAAAAACTTTATCTTGCTCGATTTCAGATAATATCCCAGTAAACTGATAACCTGAAGTTAAATTCTGTATCACGTACATGATAATTGTTATCATCGTGGTTTTATTTCCGCTGTTTATTGTTTTTCATCAGTTAATCAGCCCTGCGTTCAATTAAACAAACTGTTTGTAGCAATTTTCTGTGTACTGTATGAGTAACTGAAGGGAAGACATTTTTTAAATCAGGGCCTATATGCATAAAAACATGGGTAAGTTTAGATCAAACTGTAAGTTAATGAAAATCCATACAAGCAAAACAATTCCATTAATCAAAATCCCATCCAAAAACATGTCAAAATCGAGAGTAATAATAATTGTATAAAAGTGGACAAACCCAAAGAGAAGTACCATTAGATGTTTCTAAAAGAGTAAGCATGGTCTGCTTCGCACGCGACACCAGCCACTACTATATATGTCAACATCATGGGATACAATCAGATACCATTGATTTAAAAATGACTTTTTTTTTAGGGTTAAATATGGATGAAACTCAGTGTTAAATTTCATGCATACCAGTATCCAAATAGCTCTCAAAGGCTGGTAATGGAGTCGGCAAGTTTCAGACTATATGATGGACTGCATTGTAATGTATCACAACTATTTCAATACCTTGTTTCTTTTCAGCACCATAACACCTTCCCTCTGTGTACAGTGATTAAAATATTTGTAGTTTTAGGTGGTGATGAGAACATAGTCTCATAAAGACACTGGCCTAGGTCACAAAGTAAACATTTATGATGAAACAAAGTGCAAGTTAAAGGTTAAATCAGCTTCTTAGCTTTTAAACACAGTTTAAATGATTTACAGTTTATACTCTGAACATAATCATAATTACTAGGCAACGTGAAGTTAGTTCCTGGTTCGTTGTTCGTTGTTCGTGATTCGCGAATCACGAACCAGGAACTGGACCCTGGTTCGTGATTCGCGAAAAACGAACCAGGAACTGGCTCCGGGTTCGTGATTCGTGAAAAACGAACCAGGAACTGGACCCTGGTTCGTGATTCGCGAAAAACGAACCAGGAACTGGCTCCGGGTTCGTGATTCGTGAACAACGAACCAGGAACTGGACCCTGGTTCGTGATTCGCGAAAAACGAACCAGGAACTGGCTCCGGGTTCGTGATTCGTGAAAAACGAACCAAGAACTGGACCCTGGACCCTGGTTCGTGATTCGCGAAAAACGAACCAGAAACTGGATACTGTTTGTGATTCAAAAAAATAGAATTAGATAGCGTTTTAGCCCAAAATACGGTATAATTGGATGGAAAATTGTTTCAAAGACAAGAGAAGACAGGTCTTGGTTTGTTTTTGGCCAATGACAGTTGTTTTTGAACCTATTTCTGACATTTTCGAAAAACTGGATACTGTTTGTGATTCGTGAAAAACGAACCAGGAACTGGCTCCTGGTTCGTGATTCGCGAAAAACGAACCAGGAACCGGATACTGTTTGTGATTCAAAAAAATAGAATTTTTTAGTGTTTAAGCCAAATAATGCGGTATAATGGGATGAAAAATTGTTTCAAAGACAAGAGGAGCCAGTTGTTAGATCGTTTTTGGCTAATGACAGACGTTTTTTTCTGACATTGGTTTTAAACAGTAATAATAAAAGTATAACGGAGCTGCCACTTGTAATGGTGTTATATTAACACCCATCCGAGTAAAGACTGAACTACGTTTACCTGATACATGTATAGTGTTTGTTAACACCATTACAATTGGCTGCTCAGTTGCCACTTATTTAAGTGTAACGTTATACTTTTATTTTAACGGTGTAGTGTAACAGAATCATACAAATTGAACAATTGGTGGATGATATTAACATCATGTGGTGGTCAATATCAGAAATAGAGAAAGATGAAAGGATGCAAGTCTTGTCTACCATCTATATAGAACAATATAGTCCTTTGATCTTTCACAATCTTCCGACCGACGTTTGCATGATCCTTTATTCACTTTATAACACTCTTTTGGTGTATGTCAAGAGGGAAACACGTGTTCTTTTGGATTTGTTTCGCAACTATCAAATGCATTTTCCCGAGGAAACGGTTTTGTCAGAGCAAAGTGAAAATGATTCGAATGAAAATGAGAGTTCTGATTATATGCCTCCACCAAATGATATGTCTCCAGATGAGGAAAATCAAGAAAACGAAAAACACACAATCTGCAGCGATGAGGAGGAAGACAAACCAGAGGTCTGTGAGAAGTTTAAAGTTTTTATAACTCCTGATGAGTGGGTAGATATCCCCATATTAAGCGATTCAAGAGGTGACAGGCGTTTGGGTGGACAATGGACACAGATACTTTCAAGTAAAATAGGACAATTCAATCCCTTCTGCCCAATGTCATTTAAGCGGAATAGAGTTAAAAGATTAGGTTCTCGAAAATCGAAAGGCTGTTTTTTCTTAGGTAAAGCGGTTTGTAAATTTAACAACTGTTCAAAATACACAATAACCATAAAAAAGAAACCAAAACCTGGGAAAAATTCAACTGTGAGGTTCACTCTTGAGAACAGCCTTGTAAAAATTAATCACGAGAGAAATGTGTATGAGGGAAGAAATATATCTGGCGAAAAGAGAAAAGAGATTGGTGAAGAGGCTAGGATTTCGGGTCCGTCATCCACCTATTATAAACGAATGGGATCCGTCCAGGAAGACGTATTTAAATCAGGAAATAAATCTGAATTTGGAACAAAAGATGTAATACGTAAAATTGCATCTGAGTGTAAACTTGCCGAAAAACTTCATCAAAATGTATTCGTGGAGCTGGGAATTCTTAAAGAGGTTTTTGAAAAAACCGAATTTTCCAAGCAGTTAAAAGGTCGGATTCAGCATTTGTCAGTTTATCCTTTTACTGTATATTTATATTCAGAAAAGCAACTGAGTATACTTAATGATCATTGTAAGAAAGGATCCGGAGTTTTATACTTTGATGCAACTGGCGAGGTAGTTGCTAAAATACCTGATCAATCTAAAAGAGTATACTATTACCCTCTTCTATTAAAAGGGTCTCGTGGTCAGCCGCCATTGCCTGTGGCTGAAATGCTTTCCAATAGCCATACTACAGTTGATGTTACTACCTTCTTCCTGACTATTATGCGAGATCTTAACCGACTATTTTCCAACGCACACAAACCTTCTAGAATTGAAATTGATTTCAGCTGGCCATTTATACATGCAATATTATTTGCATTCAACAATGAAACACTTTTGATATATTTGAATAAAAGCTGGAACAGTATTAGTAATAACACGGCAATGAAAGATGAAACTATCATCCATATATGTTCAGCGCACATTCTGCATAGAATCGCAGGTACGGTATCCAAACAAACAAAGGATAAGAATTTAAAGCGCTTCATTATGTACATTTTCAGTAAAATAATTAATTCAAAATCAAAAGATCACATTGATCAACTATTTGAATATCTATGTATCCTTTTGCTCAGTAAAACAGAATCTGATCATCCAAACTATAAGACAGCAAAGGTATATTTGGACAAATTGATAACGACTGCAGAAGATCCCGATAAAGAAATGCAAGAAGATGAATATGAAGAAAAAGACGAAGTTGACAGCAACACAAAACAAATTTCCCAATCAGTGTTCGCTACCCATTACAACGGCATATATGAGAGAGTGAAAGATTCCATGCTAGGTCTGAATTCAGACATAACCAATCCATATTACTCGGTATCCACAGTAGAATATATTTTAAAAACCTACATGCCATTAGTGCCTTTGTGGTCTGGACTTCTTCTTCCGGAGAATCTCCATCATGACACAACCTCACCAGCCGAACTATGGATGAAGATCGTAAAGAGGGACACATTACAAGGGAAAATGCGCCACACACCAGGGAGGTTTATATTGAATCTTTATGAAGTTATGGAAGGTCGTCTACGTGAATTCACCATGACAACTGAAAAGAAACTGCCAGCTTCAACGTCTAGCTACTGTAAAGAAGAAAAGTGGGGTGGGCAAACTAAAAAGAAGAAAGGTATTTACTTTAAGACCCCGAGTAAAAGTCCGGTTCCAAAAAAACGAAAATCAACAAAGCTGACAGAAAAAAGTCTACACTGGGGTGGATCTATCAGAATTAATGACAGAGATATAACCCTTGCAAACACCTGCCCAATAGACAATTTCTTGGTTCTGATTCACGAACTCTTAAAGAGACCTATCATTCAGGAATACTTCAAAGACAATCAAGAAAATGTAGATGTTTGCAGGGTTCTGTTACAGGTTGATGATTTGTTCAAATCGGGTTTTTGGACTGAAGGGAGAGCAGTTTGGATTATAAAGTACTTAAAGGAACCTATTGGAGATGTTTGGGATTTATGGGGATCAGAGGCCGAATATTTTGTCCAGTATTTCACAGAATTGCAAGCTATAAAAAGAGGATATATTTGCTCCAAAAGAAGATGTTTAAACAAGGTTACATTAGAAACAAACAAAGAAATAATTTTGGGGTAAGTATTTATTATTGATGCAAAAGAGGTTCTAATTAAGGCTTTGACATAAACATTTTCACTTTGAGCAAATCTTTCAATAAGTTTTTGGGTGTTTCCTTTCTATTTCAGTGCGAACAGTCAACCATATATAAGTTTGCAGAACAGTTTAGATGTTTGGCAAAAAGGAATTAGAGGAAAATGTTCTGAAGGTAACGACTTGTACCTCTGTAATAAGCATTTAAAATGCCGGAATGTAGCCTAATCACGTAATCATCAATATCAAATGTATAGGTATCAAATAATATGATATATTGTCATCTCTTCTGTCTTTGTCCGTCCGTCCACAATTTAACACGATTATAGTTAATAAGATGGTATTTTTCAGTTGTTATCCTATTTTGATTGAAACTTGATATACATTTGATGTTAATATTTTGCATCCTGATACCCTCTGGTCACTCATTGAAGTGATGCCATTGCAAAGGCCAAAGCTATCATGACAATTGTTGTCGTATGGCTTTATGTGCTTCCTCCCTTTGTGTTGATGTATTTCAGGTGAGAATATTTGCACTGGATACAAAGAACCAAGCGGTATTGAATTTACTAATGATCCCCCACCAATATTAGTTTTGTCTGTTTCCTTACTCTCTCAAATCAACGGATTATCTTATAAGGATTTACCAACAACACTCCAATGCTTTGGTGATAAGTGAGTACAGATATTATAATAGAAAACAGTTAAAATGTTTATTTACTAACATAGTATTCCAATTATTTTTTCCCACACAAAGTAACCAACTTTGGACACTGCATTTCGTACTGCATTTAATATTTTTTTATTTTGTTGCTTTTCAGCTTCAAAGTTTTTGGTTTCACGGTTTGTGTAAGTTCGCACTTTAAAGCTTATTTCAAAAGAGAAGACAAATGGTTTTCATATAATGGTTTAAATGATCCAGAAATAACTGAAGTTGACACACCGTCTGAAGATGGATTAATGGAACATTTGATCCTTACCAGAACCAAATAACATGCATTATACATGTATATAATAATGTGAAAGTTGTTTACCTGTACATGTTATTGGTTGATGAAACTATAAATCATTAATGTGTGATATTGTTCTTTCATCGGGAGAGGATATAGGAGTCTGCCCAACAAAATTGTTGAAATTATGGAAAGGGCTTGATTCAATTTGACACTCTTTTGGAATAGAAATTAATCAGATTTCAAACTTACTCAGCCTACCTCATCTCAATTATCGTCTCCACGAATATGTACGATCCATACCCCTCCCCATCCCTGTTGGATACATCTGTCTCAAGTTTGAAAGCTAAAACATATATAATTCCAAACGTTGCCAAACATGAACTTGGCTTCTCTGGTATTTGAGACAATTTTCCACCTAATTATAGCGTATTATTTGGCTAAAACACTATCTAATTCTACTTTTTTGAATCACAAACCGTATCCAGTTTCTGGTTCGTTTTTCGCGAATCACAAACCAGGGTCCAGTTCCTGGTTCGTTTTTCACGAATCACGAACCCGGAGCCAGTTCCTGGTTCGTTTTTCGAAAATGTCAGAAATAGGTTCAAAAACAACTGTCATTGGCCAAAAAACAAACCAAGAACTGTGTTCTCTTGTCTTTGAATCAATTTTCCATCCAATTATACCGTATTTTGGGCTAAAACGCTATCTAATTCTATTTTTTTGAATCACAAACAGTATCCAGCTCCTGGTTCGTTTTTCACGAATCACGAACCAGGGTCCAGTTCCTGGTTCGTTTTTCACGAATCACGAACCAGGAGCCAGTTCCTGGTTCGATTTTTGAAAATGTCAGAAATAGTTTCAAAAACAACTGTCATTGGCCAAAAAACAAACCAAGAACTATCCGTTCTTTTCTTTGAAACAATTTTCCATCCAATTATACCGTATTTTGGGCTAAAACGCTATCTAATTCTATTTTTTTGAATCACAAACAGTATCCAGTTTCTGGTTCGTTTTTCGCGAATCACGAACCAGGGTCCAGTTCCTGGTTCGTTTTTCGCGAATCACGAACCAGGAACCAGTTCCTGGTTCGTTTTTCGAAAATGTCAGAAATAGGTTCAAAAACAACTGTCATTGGCCAAAAAACAAACCAAGAACTGTGTTCTCTTGTCTTTGAATCAATTTTCCATCCAATTATACCGTATTTTGGGCTAAAACACTATCTAATTCTATTTTTTTGAATCACAAACAGTATCCAGTTTCTGGTTCGTTTTTCGCGAATCACAAACCAGGGTCCAGTTCCTGGTTCGTTTTTCACGAATCACGAACCCGGAGCCAGTTCCTGGTTCGTTTTTCGCGAATCACGAACTAGGGTCCAGTTCCTGGTTCGTTTTTCGAAAATGTCAGAAACAGGTTCAAAAACAACTGTCATTGGCCAAAAAACAAACCAAGAACTGTGTTCTCTTGTCTTTGAATCAATTTTCCATCCAATTATACCGTATTTTGGGCTAAAACACTATCTAATTCTATTTTTTTGAATCACAAACAGTATCCAGTTTCTGGTTCGTTTTTCGCGAATCACAAACCAGGGTCCAGTTCCTGGTTCGTTTTTCACGAATCACGAACCCGGAGCCAGTTCCTGGTTCGTTTTTCGCGAATCACGAACTAGGGTCCAGTTCCTGGTTCGATTTTTGAAAATGTCAGAAATAGTTTCAAAAACAACTGTCATTGGCCAAAAAACAAACCAAGAACTGTCCGTTCTTTTCTTTGAAACAATTTTCCATCCAATTATACCGTATTTTGGGCTAAAACGCTATCTAATTCTATTTTTTTGAATCACAAACAGTATCCAGTTTCTGGTTCGTTTTTCGCGAATCACGAACCAGGGTCCAGTTCCTGGTTCGTTTTTCGCGAATCACGAACCAGGAACCAGTTCCTGGTTCGTTTTTCGAAAATGTCAGAAATAGGTTCAAAAACAACTGTCATTGGCCAAAAAACAAACCAAGAACTGTGTTCTCTTGTCTTTGAATCAATTTTCCATCCAATTATACCGTATTTTGGGCTAAAACACTATCTAATTCTATTTTTTTGAATCACAAACAGTATCCAGTTTCTGGTTCGTTTTTCGCGAATCACAAACCAGGGTCCAGTTCCTGGTTCGTTTTTCACGAATCACGAACCCGGAGCCAGTTCCTGGTTCGTTTTTCGCGAATCACGAACTAGGGTCCAGTTCCTGGTTCGTTTTTCGAAAATGTCAGAAACAGGTTCAAAAACAACTGTCATTGGCCAAAAAACAAACCAAGAACTGTGTTCTCTTGTCTTTGAATCAATTTTCCATCCAATTATACCGTATTTTGGGCTAAAACACTATCTAATTCTATTTTTTTGAATCACAAACAGTATCCAGTTTCTGGTTCGTTTTTCGCGAATCACAAACCAGGGTCCAGTTCCTGGTTCGTTTTTCACGAATCACGAACCCGGAGCCAGTTCCTGGTTCGTTTTTCGCGAATCACGAACTAGGGTCCAGTTCCTGGTTCGATTTTTGAAAATGTCAGAAATAGTTTCAAAAACAACTGTCATTGGCCAAAAAACAAACCAAGAACTGTCCGTTCTTTTCTTTGAAACAATTTTCCATCCAATTATACCGTATTTTGGGCTAAAACGCTATCTAATTCTATTTTTTTGAATCACAAACAGTATCCAGTTTCTGGTTCGTTTTTCGCGAATCACGAACCAGGGTCCAGTTCCTGGTTCGTTTTTCACGAATCACGAACCAGGAGCCAGTTCCTGGTTCGTTTTTCGAAAATGTCAGAAATAGGTTCAAAAACAACTGTCATTGGCCAAAAAACAAACCAAGAACTGTGTTCTCTTGTCTTTGAATCAATTTTCCATCCAATTATACCGTATTTTGGGCTAAAACACTATCTAATTCTATTTTTTTGAATCACAAACAGTATCCAGTTCCTGGTTTGTTTTTCGTGAATCACGAACCAGGAGCCAGTTCCTGGTTCGTTTTTCGAAAATATCAGAAACAGGTTAAAAAACAACTGTCATTGGCCAAAAAACAAACCAAGAACTGTCTGTTCTTTTCCTTGAAACAATTTTCCATCCAATTATACCGTATTTTGGGCTAAAACGCTATCTAATTCTATTTTTTTGAATCACAAACAGTATCCAGCTCCTGGTTCGTTTTTCACGAATCACGAACCAGGGTCCAGTTCCTGGTTCGTTTTTCACGAATCACGAACCAGGAGCCAGTTCCTGGTTCGATTTTTGAAAATGTCAGAAATAGTTTCAAAAACAACTGTCATTGGCCAAAAAACAAACCAAGAACTGTCCGTTCTTTTCTTTGAAACAATTTTCCATCCAATTATACCGTATTTTGGGCTAAAACGCTATCTAATTCTATTTTTTTGAATCACAAACAGTATCCAGTTTCTGGTTCGTTTTTCGCGAATCACGAACCAGGGTCCAGTTCCTGGTTCGTTTTTCGCGAATCACGAACCAGGAACCAGTTCCTGGTTCGTTTTTCGAAAATGTCAGAAATAGGTTCAAAAACAACTGTCATTGGCCAAAAAACAAACCAAGAACTGTGTTCTCTTGTCTTTGAATCAATTTTCCATCCAATTATACCGTATTTTGGGCTAAAACACTATCTAATTCTATTTTTTTGAATCACAAACAGTATCCAGTTTCTGGTTCGTTTTTCGCGAATCACAAACCAGGGTCCAGTTCCTGGTTCGTTTTTCACGAATCACGAACCCGGAGCCAGTTCCTGGTTCGTTTTTCGCGAATCACGAACTAGGGTCCAGTTCCTGGTTCGTTTTTCGAAAATGTCAGAAACAGGTTCAAAAACAACTGTCATTGGCCAAAAAACAAACCAAGAACTGTCTGTTCTTTTCCTTGAAACAATTTTCCATCCAATTATACCGTATTTTGGGCTAAAACACTATCTAATTCTATTTTTTTGAATCACAAACAGTATCCAGCTCCTGGTTCGTTTTTCACGAATCACGAACCAGGGTCCAGTTCCTGGTTCGATTTTTGAAAATGTCAGAAATAGTTTCAAAAACAACTGTCATTGGCCAAAAAACAAACCAAGAACTGTCCGTTCTTTTCTTTGAAACAATTTTCCATCCAATTATACCGTATTTTGGGCTAAAACGCTATCTAATTCTATTTTTTTGAATCACAAACAGTATCCAGTTTCTGGTTCGTTTTTCGCGAATCACGAACCAGGGTCCAGTTCCTGGTTCGTTTTTCACGAATCACGAACCAGGAGCCAGTTCCTGGTTCGTTTTTCGAAAATGTCAGAAATAGGTTCAAAAACAACTGTCATTGGCCAAAAAACAAACCAAGAACTGTGTTCTCTTGTCTTTGAATCAATTTTCCATCCAATTATACCGTATTTTTGGCTAAAACACTATCTAATTCTATTTTTTTGAATCACAAACAGTATCCAGTTCCTGGTTTGTTTTTCGCGAATCACGAACCAGAAGCCAGTTCCTGGTTCGTTTTTCACGAATCACGAACCAGGAGCCAGTTCCTGGTTCGTTTTTCGAAAATGTCAGAAATAGGTTCAAAAACAACTGTCATTGGCCAAAAAACAAACCAAGAACTGTGTTCTCTTGTCTTTGAAACAATTTTCCATCCAATTATACCGTATTTTTGGCTAAAACGCTGTCTAATTCTATTTTTTTGAATCACAAACAGTATCCAGTTTCTGGTTCGTTTTTCGCGAATCACGAACCAGGGTCCAGTTCCTGGTTCGTTTTTCACGAATCACGAACCCGGAGCCAGTTCCTGGTTCGTTTTTCGCGAATCACGAACCAGGGTCCAGTTCCTGGTTCGTTTTTCACGAATCACGAACCCGGAGCCAGTTCCTGGTTCGTTTTTCGCGAATCACGAACCAGGGTCCAGTTCCTGGTTCGTGATTCGCGAATCACGAACAACGAACAACGAACCAGGAACTAACTTCACGTTGCTTAATTACTAACAATCAACTCAATTCTGTTCACCCTGTTCTATCTTCTATACTTTAGTCAATTAGTAAGCATTTATTCAACTTCTTTAGGAGCTTTGTTATACTTTTACATTTGGTGAGCTCTTGTTCAACTTGATCCATTGGTGAGCATTGGTGAGTGTTTGTTTAAATCACCAATGAGATCTCATCATTCTGAAAATTCATTCATCTATCAAGATCTTTCTTTCTTTAAGGGGATAATAGGCTAAAGATTTGTCTGATTGAAAATTAGAATGGTCCAAATTGATGCTATCAGAGTTCCTGATACACATATAAAATTTAGAAAACCTCTTTTTAATTTCTGTAAGTCTCTAGTTTTTATTTAGGGGTCTGTTTCTTTCTTTATGTCAGGTTTTACGTTTACTTTTTTTGAAAATTTATTTCACGAATTGTAGAGCTAATGGAAAATGATTAAGTTTTATTTAAATCAGTCAGTTTAAAGGTTTTGAAAGTTGTCATAAAAGGTGTCCACTGTTCATAATTCTTGTTCCTGATTTTGTCATTCTTTGGTCTAGATCTTTTAGATTAATAGAATTATTTCGCTTGGACAAATTTTTAAACTTTTGTGAAGCTGTACAGCATATTCCTCTTGTTAGATAAGTCCATTATTAAACAATTACGGTTGCAGATTCTGTCATGCTTGGAGAGAATTTCAGTTAACTGAATTTTTTCACTTGAACAAATTTTTAATAGAACGTTGACAGGAAGTCCGTTGATTGATGGGAAATCAAATTCGAGTTTTTTTAAATTGAAAATCGCTTCCTCACTTGTAGTTTTAAAAGATTAGACGAAACAAAATCAATAAAGATAAAAGACTATCTGTCGTGGCAGCGTATCAATATCTTGAGGCGGGTAACGCTATTTTATCAGTTTTTGGCTTATTAAAAATTTAATAGTTGGCATAGCCTTCGGCATAGCCCTAACGAGAACTTCAATATTTATATTCTATTCAAGTTTACAAGTTGCTTTGATCAATTCCCAGACAATAAATTTAGAAAATTTAAGGTTGAGGTGGAAATAGTTGTCATCCCTTTGGCATTAGCCTTGACGAAAGCTTCAATATTTATATATTTTTTTAGTTGTCGTGTTGTTTTGGTTGATTCCTAGGAGCGAAGCAGACCATGCTTACTTTTTTGAAAACACCCGATGACACTTCTCTTTGGAGTAGTTCACTACTATATAACTATTGCTCTCGATTTTGCCAGGTTTTTGGATGCGATTTTGATTAACGGAATTGTTTTGCTTGTACGGAGTTTTTTCTTATCAGTTTTTGGCTTATTAAAGATTCAACAGTTGTCATCCCCTTGGCATAGCCTTGACGAGAACTTCAATATTTATATTTTGTTTAACTTGATGTGTTGTTTTGGTCGATTCTTAGGCGCTAAGCAGATAATGCTTACTCTTTTTTGAAACATCTGATGGTACTTCTCTTTGGTGTAGTCCACTACTATATAACTATTACTCTAGATTTTTCCATGTTTTAGATGCGATTTTGATTAACAGAATTGTTTTGCTTGTAAGGATTTTTATTTAGAAGGTTTTGGGTTTAAAATATTTAATAGTTGTCAAATCTTGGTCATAGCATAGCCTAGTGGAAAACTACAAAATTTATTCAAGTTCTTGTGTTACTGAGAAAAATTCCAAGCAAAAAGTTAAATAGTTGTTAAACCTCGGGCATTGCGTTGTCGAGAGCTTCAATATTTATAAGTTTACAAGTTATATGTGTTTTGGTCGATTCAGAGACAAACCTTGGGCATAATCTTGCTGAGAACTACAAAATTTATCATTAAGTTTAGATGTAGTGTTGCTGAGGTCGATTTCCAAAATTTAAAAAAAAATAATTTGAAGAAAAGTTACAATTGACCTTATTCAAGCCTTGTATGAAACCAAGACTCAACGTCAAATGAATAAAAAGAAATATGACTTCACTAATCACCCTATTAACAGCAAGAAAATGGTCTTAAAACTTCTTTTCAGCCCTTTTCTCAGTAAAATACTTCAACTGAATAGCTTTATCAATTCTGGTTTTAACGAAGTAAATTTGATTAGTTTCAGTGATTTTGCAGCAATGACAAGACGTTGCTTTTGTTTGTGTGCGTCGGCCATCTTAGATCCATATCAAGGCTCATAATGCAAGCAAACAAAAGCAGTGTCTTGCCACTGCAGCAAAATCACCACCTTTAACGCCACCTTATCAAGTCCCACTAACTCAAACCTAATCAAATTTTACATCGTTAAAATCAGAATTAATTACGCTATTTAAAAATACTTGCAGATGAATTGTTTCTTCACATATTTTTGAGAAAAGGGCAGAAAAGGCAGTTTTTGGACTATTTTCTCGCTGTTGATATGGTGATTTGTGATGTCATATTCCTTTCATTCATTTGACGTCGTATTTTATGAATGGGTTGACATCATTTGCGTTATGAACCTCGGTTTCTAAGCGGTAAAAGCGACGTGTGAATAAGGTCTATATTTGTAAAATCAAAGCCAGGCATAAAACTACAACTACTTTGTTTCCATCAATTCATCTGTTTCCGGTACTTTGCTTCATCGTTTTAACTTCAACATGCCAATTGAGAAATTTGTCGAGTTTTAAGTAGAAATTTTTTATTATTTCTTGAAGTTGTTATGTTGTTACATGGATTGATTTCCAGAAAATGGTTTAAGATATTCCTGAGATTATTCAAGTTGCAGTAATTGTCAGTTTTATGTGAACTGGAGCTTGGACAGAATTGTTGAACTAATCTTTTATCATTAATTTAACGTTTTAATGTGTGTCATTTTAGTGGTATTTTAAATCCCAGATAGGTCAAGATGGTTTCTCCCTATCAGTGATGCTGGTCGGATGGGCTGACATGGTTTTTAACAACTCTCGACAGTTACAACTAAGAAAATATTTTTTTGTTAACTGGAGCTTAGGAAGAATTGTTGAACTAATGTTTTATCATTTCAGTTTAAAAGTGGTTGATTCGTGAATGTGGGTTGATACATGAAGCGAGTGGGGGCCACAACACTTACAAAGGGGACAACAGTACTGAGCATTCCCCCTTCCAACTGTTAAAGAATTCAAGAGGTGGTGGAGAAGGTGGTTTGGAGTTGGCAGAGTCATAGTCTAAACGAAAAAAGAAAAATCCGTACAAGCAAAACAATTCTGTTTATCAAAAATCTCGTACAGAGCATGACACAATCGGGAGCAATAATTATATAGTAGTGGACTTCCTATTCCAGAAGAAAGTTAATGGTAACAAATTTTACCAGAATCGAACTATTTGCAACAGAGTTAGAACCGAAAAATGTTAATTATCATTTAGAAATAAAGAAAGCAAGTACTAACGATCCAAACCGCAAAACGAAACCCGAAATCCAAAAAGACATTTTGACGAAACATAGGTTACAGCTTATGAACTTTTCACATGAGGAATTATAGCTATCATACACGAGTAAGTATTTCATAATGAAAAGTGGTATCAGGTGTCTAGAAGATTAAGCATACCCTGCCTGGCGCCACACCTTGTGTTTCAGAAAACTTGATTAAAAAAGTTAAGCAGACTTCTGCCGAGAGATTTTTATACTTAAATGAACTTTTAAAATGTTAATCAAACAATACTAATGAAAAAGCAAAAAACCCAGCAAATAAACAAAAGTATCTATTTTTGTTTCAAAGAAAACCAGAAATTATCTTGTGGCTTTTTCTGCACAGCTTTTACGCATTAAACTTTAATTTGTCTGAGACAGGTTTTTCTCTTGTTTGAGAGATTAGAATTTCTATTTTAAAGGTCTTTCGGTGAATAAGCATTCTTATTTTAAATCTACTCAAAATGAAACCCACAAGTAAACAAAAGTCTCTATGAAAGAAAGACAGATCTTATGGCTTTAAAGCTGATATTTGTCCTAGACAGATTTTTTTTCGTTTGAGAGATTAGAATTTCTATTATGGAGGTGTACAGGCATTTTAGTATTAAAATCAGTCTTATTTGTGTTCCTTATTTGAACATTTTACATTTCTGTTGTCATTTCAGGTCCAGAAAACTAGTCGATAACTCAATAACTGAAGGTCATAAAATCAGAATGATATCTTTTCCCTGGCTTAGTCTCTAGAACTAGCTCTAGATAAATGACATATTTGGTCAATGTTGTCTCAATTTACGTAATAACTCAAGGTCAAAATCTCAGAACAGTAACTGAATTATCTCCTTTTACCTAAACTGTCAAGTTGATAAACCCTCACTAATTTCGCTGGCCTTCCTAATTTGCTCGCCACTAATTGAATATTGCTACAAACATCAGATAATACTACGAGGTCTTGAAGCCTTCGGGTAAAATGTCGAGAGATGAGAAGCTGCGTGAAGTAGGATAGAGGCTGATTCATTCGACTCAACCTTCGTCATTGTTAGAAAATAAAAATCCGTACAAGCAAAACAATTCCGTTAATCAAAAATCTTGTCCAGAGCATGGCAAAATCGGGAGCAATAATTATATAGTAGTGGACTTCCCATACGAGAAGTACCATCAAGTGTTTCGAAAAGAGTAAGCATGGTATAACCATATTATGACTCGGTCATGATAGACAGCCATCTTGCCCGGTAAATGGGCAAGAAAAGACAACTCTTGTTTGGAGATTGATTTTGATAGGTTGATATTAAACGCATAGCAATATGTCTATCACCGTATAGTATACAAGGTCATCTAGCATGCTAGTCGAGTTCCGATGATGATACGAGTGTGAGTGTGATTGTAATTGGCTGAACTATAATTTATTCTATATGACAATCTCTGTATAGTATACAAGGTCATCTAGCATGCTAGTCTAGTTCTGAAGTTGATACGAGTGTGATTTTGATTGGCTGAATTATAAATTATTCAATATTCAATCTCTGTATAGCATACGAGGTTATCTAACCAGCGAGTCTAGTTCCGATGTTGATACAAGTGTGATTGTGATTGGCTGAACTATAATTTATTCAATATGACAATCTCTGTATAGTATACAAGGTTATCTAGTACGCTAGTCTAGTTCCGAAGTTGATACGAGTGTGATTTTGATTGGCTGAACTATAATTTATTCAATATGGTGATCTCTGTACAGTATAGAAGGTTATCAGGCATGCTAGTCTAGTTCAAAAGTTGATACACAAGTTCTGTTGATTGTCACTCAGGCTGTAAGAAGCCTTGTTTGATTGTGAGTAGATTGTACCCCGACACTTACAAGCCTTGTTTGATTGAGAGGAAATTGCACTTTGACACTTCCATTCTGACCTTAGAGGACTGATATTGTGAGAAGAACAGATATGAGGTTCTATGGCATAGACAGTTATAGAGTCTTCTGACAAAAATAGGAAACTTCGCTTAGTTAGGTAATAGAAAAATTATTTCAAAGGACATAAAGATCAACTCTAAACATTGCCGTTGTTTGTTTTGAACTGGAAATAATGAAGAAAAATAGTTCAGACATTTCTGTTTTTTCTCAAACATAATAATATTAAATTATTTTGTGTTGAGTTTGTCTACTGCACACTAATTGTTCATACACAATAATACATTATAAAATATTTTGCGATCTTTCTCCAGAATGCGACGGAGCAACAAACCATGTTCAAACATCGTTACAAGCAAATGAAGGTCTTGGTGGATGTGAGTCCGTTTCTCATTCAGAAGGTGAAGGTCTGATGACCTTGCGTCTGTCTACTGCACACTAATTGTTCATACAATACATACTATAATTATTGTTATCATTATAAAATATTTCTACATCTTTCTTTGTTTTAGTTATTTTATGATATGTTTAGAATGCTATGAGCAACAACCCATGCAATTTCACTGTTTATCAGCACTATTCACCTACATACAAATGTCTGGAATGTCGGGAGCAACAAACTAAGTTCAGCCATCATTGTTGATCAACATTATTCACCTATTTACAACAATTGATCTTTATTTTGACCCTCAAGATCCTTACAATGCATAGTTTCTTGTTGCTTTTCAATATCAACTATTGCTCTTGATTTTGCCATTTTGTGGACAATATATTTGATATCTTAGTCTACTCATCGTCTATTGAACTTCTGTTTCAATTTATGGTTGACCTAGTTTCTCCTCTAAGACTAGGTTATACTGTGGCAGAGAGACTGGATGTTCCGTTCGAATCAAATCGCGTTTATCATGGCTTTTAAATTAATATAACTTCTTGCAGAAACCGGAAGTTGTGGGCATATCTCCAATTCAACGCATGCGTACCAAGCATAAATCTTGTGTTATTATTCCCTATCTACATTTCTATGCCCAGACTAATTGGCTAGTCTCAGACATAATCATAAGAATATTTGAAGAGTTGATGACAAAATAAGCTGTGTCTGACTAAATATCAAAACATATCTTCTACAGGCCAAATTACTGTCAAAAACTAAAGATTTCCTTCATTCACTTGACATTTTTTATAATGAAATTTCATCTTTTTATAATAGAACATGTCACAATTTTTTGGAATTGTAATTTGATGTCAATTATAAGTCTTCTGGAAATTGACATTCATGTTTTAAGGCTTCCTACTGATAGTTAAAGGAATTGTAAAGTGATTGTAAAGATCTAAACTTTGTATGTGTATAGGGGACACTGATAGCATCAATTTGCGCCATTCCAATGTCCATTCTGACGCCTGTGCAGTTTTGTGATGTCACTTTACAATCCCTTTAAGTTTTCCAGTTAAATAGTTTTATGATCTATGACCTAGTGACATACTGTTGATGAAATATTCATGCTGTTTTGCTAAAATTTTCATCATTGTATGCTGCATATGATTTTCATCGATCAATTCCAAATAATACAGGTAATTTGTAGTATATTTATGAGATCAGGTAATTTCACTGAAGTTTGAAATTTTAAATTTTATTTTCATTTTAAGAGGTAGTATTCCTTTACACGAGCTGCTATATCAATGGTCATTGACAGGAATGTCGATTAGCAGCCATGTTGACAATGACAGATCTGACGAGAAGCTGCAAAGCGTCGATTGACCTGCATGTTCTCTTTAATTGCTGGGATATTTAAGCAATAAACTGTAACCCTATGGCGTGTATGGTCGTATATCAGGACACAGGTTGGCTGCAAAATTGAATGATTTTCCAAGAACTTTTCTTTATCAAAGATAACGCCGTCATTTTGTTAAGTCACATGGCTAGCAGTGTCATTTATTGCAAGATAACCACCATACGAATTAACATTAGGTCAATGGGAAAACATCTTAGCAAATGTAAATATTCAACAATAAATGTCATACTCTCTGATGAACATTTGTCTATAAAAGCATATTGCAACATATGAGTGATATCAAAGTTTGTGTTGGTGTGAGGGTTAGGTGTCAGTGTTTGTGTTTATCCAGAAACTCAATCAACAAAATGAAAAGAGTTTACACTTACACCTACACTGCTGTTAGATAAAAAGTGGTGTTGAAATGAGTGTAAGTGTTGATGTTAGTGTTAACACCAACTTTGAGATAAACCATTGATGTGATAACAGGAAAAAGGATGAATCAGATTGGATGATAATGATCACACTCTCATATAGTGAATGTCAGCCAATGAAAAATAAAGATTCCCCAACAAGATAAAAATCATTGACAACGCAATTGACACCCATTCATAAAATGCAACATCAAATGAAATGAATATGACATCACTAATCACCATATCAACAGTAAGAAAATGGGCTAAAAACTGCCTTTATGGCCCTTTTCTCAGAAATATTTGAAGAAACATTTCATTTCAAAGCATCTTTAAATAGCTTAATTCAATCCGATTTTAAAGATGTAAAATTTGATTAGGTTTGATTTAGTTGGATTGGAGAAGGAGGCGTTAAAGACCTCAAGGTGGTGATTTTGCTGTAGTGGCAAGATGCTGCTGTTGTTTGTTTGCGTTATGAGTCTTGATATGGATCCAAGATAAGTCAATACGGTCTATAGAGGTAAGGGAAAAGAAGAAAGTTGTGTTGACAAAAATCATTATCACTTTAGATCGATACCAGATACTTTGCAATGACCTTCACCTTGGAGAACTTAATTTTAAAATCATGACAAACTTACCGTGTTTGACTGTTAGAACGTATCGGCCACGATCTTCGGGTTATTTTCGCTAAAATTAAACGTTTATGGAAGGCAGGAATCACTTCAGCCTCTTTTTCTGTATCGTCTGAGTCAGTTTTTACGTTAGGGGTGGAGCTAGTTTTACGGCCGTTCGACGACCACTGACGATTACCCCATAAATGATGCTGTTCAGCCTCTTTACGATTCTCTCCAAGCTCTTCCATGGATTTTTCACTTTCGGCAGAAAACACACTGTATTCATCACTGTCAAGCTTTCTGAGTGGAGATTTGAGATTTACGTCCAATCGTCTTCCAGGAGACAATTTCAAATCTTTATCAAGCTTTCTGATTGGTGAATAATTTACACTTTTTGAAAATCCTGAAAGCCTATTGGCCGAGTTTGAATTTTCATCATCTTCTGAAGGCACATTTCTGCTATAATTTCCTAATTTGGCTATTTCGATGCTCCGTGATCCAGGTTCACTGGTCATTCGCTTTAAACGTGGGGAAGACATTTTTAATAACGAAACACTTAAATCCACTCGATAATTTTAAATAACACTTAACACAATCAATTCTTCCTGAGGTTTTTTAATCTTATATTTTTGATATTTTCAACACTTTAAAGGCCAGCACTTGACATAATCATGTTTGACATATTTACTATGATGAGGTTAATAGGCATCAAGTATAAATCCATTTAGCACAATACTGTAACAGACTTATATAAGCTTTAAAAGTTTGTTTCCAAAACCATATAATTATTATGTATGTTATAATTTGTAATTTTTGAATAAATATTGTTTTAAAAAAGAAAGCACAACACTTCTGCTTTACTTTCAAAGCTTTAAATTTGTTATTTTTTAAACACATTTATTTTACTTTTTTCAGATTTGAATAAGTTTTAACAGAGACACTTTCAGTTACATTCTCTTTATATAATCCATATTTAAGTTAATTGGATTAATTTGGAAGAAAATCAAGTATTAATCCAAGTAGCACAATTCGGCTCACAAATGTAAATTCAAGAAATATTTCCCTTCAAAGTCTGATTCTGCTCTTTTAGTTAAGTTTATATTTATTCATACCTAGGCAAATATTAATGCATCAATTTAACTTGGAAGTTATCACAAAGAACACAAAATAAATCCACTTAATAATATTGCTTGACAAATCTTTTCAAGTATTTCAGAAAACACAAAAATCACTTTGAATCTAGTAAAACTCCACAATAATGCATATTCTTTAATGAAGCTCATTCCAATTTTCAAGGACACAACAAACAAAAAGTCTAGATTCAACAGCTATCTAATCCATAATAACATTTATCCAAGGTAAATCCACAAGTCTAATTATTAATCCATAAAGCACAAGGTCAGTTTACATTTGAGCACTAGTCACAAATATGAGAAATATTTCTGATAAAATCAAATATCAATTCATGTTTAAATGTAGTAACTTCTTTTGATAACAATTCTCCAAAATGAATCCACAAGTTACGTCATCAATTTCTTATTGAAATGTTACTTTTGCATAATCTTTATGAAGAAAAATGTTTTTCCATATTTCAGGGAACACACAATTTCAACTCAACAAAATCTGATGAAATGATTTTTCAGTTATCCAAATGGATCTTATCTGAATGAAGATTATGTCAATGTTATTTTTAATTTTACGTTAAGATTAAAGTCATTGGTAAAAGTTCTCCAAAATGAATCCACAAATTATGCCATCTAAGAAATCTTATCTTAATCAAGATTATTGAAATGTGATTTTCACATATTTCAGGGAACACACAATTTAAAATCAACAAAATATGTTAAAATGATTCTTATCTGAACCAAGATTATTGAAATCTTTTAATTTTACGTAATAAATGTCACTGTAATACTCTGATAGTCCAGTCCTTTTAAAAAATATCAAAGATGTTAAATAATTTCTCTGAAACTCTCACATTTCGTTAAAGATATTATTGATTAAATAAGACACAGAATGTGATCTATGTACGCCCACATGGCTGCCTTAATCTAAAAGACCATCAATTCTCCCCCAGTAAATCCAGGCTTTACGATAAAAATCATCAGATTACAAACAAAATCAATGGACAACTTATCTTCATCTGAGTATTACAACTGAAATTTATGAAGAGTATTTCTCAAATTTGTATGTGTATCAGGGACACTGATAGCATCAATTTGCACCATTACAATTTTGGGGGTCTAATAATTGTAAAACTTTGTATGTGTATCAGGGACACTGATAGCATCAATTTGCACCATTACAATTTTGGGGGTCTAATAATTGTAAAACTTTGTATGTGTATCAGGGACACTGATAGCATCAATTTGCACCATTCAAATTTTCAATTTTCTGCGGTTCTTGCAATTCTGAGTTTATTATGCGTAACAGGGACACTGATAGAATTTGCACCACTCTAATTTTTAGACAGACGCCTGTGGCTCTTGCGATTCCACTATATAGCAAATATCGTATTATTAGCAGCTTTTTCAATAGATATATCATAAAACGCGTTAGTTTTAGTAGAATTGCAAGAACCAGAGACATCTGAATGGAAATTGGAATGGTCAAAATTGATGCAATCAGTGTCCCTGATACACATAAAAAGTTAACAAAAACCTCTTAATCCCTTTAAAGGTATTTTCAGGAACAAATATGCTTGTAGTTAGTAATATAGATGGTCCATGGTTAATAAAGCTCTAAACAAACCAAAAAAAAGAAACATTTGACCACTAATGGATGAACAGACTGGCAAGAAGACAAACATTACAAGACAATATACCCACAAATAGTGTACAAATTATTTAAAAAATCCTTAATTCAACAAAAACTCTCAGATGAATCACAAACCAAAACTATATCAAAACTTCCATAAATATGGGGAAAAAATATAATTAAAATCCTACACACCACTGAAAAAGCACCATCCATAAAAAATCAAACTCCAAAAATCGACAAAAAAAAAGGTTTAACTAGTTTGCAGAAAGAAAATGCCTTAAAACTCATAGTTACTAGGGTGCTACACCCTCCTAATGCCTCCGTAAAGATGCCCATGCAATCAGTAAAGTCATATTTAGAGGAAGATATATCTTCTAATTCTATCTATCTACCAATAAAGATTATTAGACGATGATATCACTTGAGAATCAATCAGTAAATTAAACTGTATAAAAACTCGGATATAAGGAACGTAACAAGATAATACAATGAAATAAAATAGTTGAGTTGAGTGGTGATAGAAGGAAATATTATTAAAGTCAAGCTATTTCTATTACTCAATTTGAGGGGGTACAGAATTGTCTAGAGGGGCTCATAGTATTATGCAGACCCTGTATGGTGGGTGGGTAATGAACATTTAGAAAATGCCACTAGATGCATGGCATTTCTAAAAAGAGATGCCAAGTTAAAAAAAATTCCCATACCAATATTAGCTATGTGAACTCTCTGAAGGACAAGCCTTAATACCAAATAAAAGTTATCTTGTTGGAAAACATATATGCCAAAAACATTATTAACTATGTGGACTCTCTGAAAGTTGACAAACCTATATACCAAATAATAATTATTAGCTATGTTGACTCTCTGAAAAGGATGCTGAGTTGACAAACCTAAATACCAAATAAACATTATTAGCTATGTGAACTCTCTGAAAGGGATGCTAGGTTGACAAACCTAAATACCAAATAAACATTATCAGCTATGTGGACTCTCTGAGAGGGTTGTCTAGTTGACAAACCTTAATACCAAATAAACATTATTAGCTATGTGGACTCTGAAAGGGATGTCAAGTTGACAAACCTAAATACCAAATAAACATCATTAGCTATGTGGACTCTCTGAAAGGAATGCCGAGTTGACAAACCTGTAATAAACACTAAATAATTATTAGCTATGTGGACTCTCTGAAAGGGATGTAGAGTTGACAAACCTAAATACCAAATAAACATTATAAGCTATGTGGACTCTCTGAAAGGGATGCTGAGTTGATAAACCTACATACAAAATAAACATTATTAGCTATGTGGAATCTCTGAAAGGATGCTATGTTCACAAACCTAAATATCAAATAAATATTAGCTATGTGGACTTTCAGAAATAGATGCTAAAGTAAGGCTTTTAGGTAGAGCTTGACAAACTTTCATTAAAAATTAAACAATATAGCCATGTGGACTTTCTGAAAGAGAACCGAAGGTGACAAACCAGCATAATCATCATCAACCATGTTAACTCTCTACAAGACAAAAATGAATTGAATGGAGTTTTACGTCCTACTTTTCTGCACCTATATGGGATAATTGAGGACGGGCCACCATGCAGTGTGCAATGAGGAAAATTTTGCCAGGACAGCGGCATAAGCCTGCTCTTATTTTCGATTTCCAACTGTCGAGGGATCTTCAACGTGCACAGCCAATAGCACACAGGACCTTGGTTTATTGTCCCATCCGAACGACTATACGCTTTTTCCATGTCAGCCCCTCCGACCTGCATCACTGACGGGGAAAACAGGTCTAAAAGACAAGCTAAGTATTTAAGCCATAAGAACTTAAATCAACCTACTAATATAATTAAATAAATCTCTAACAGACAATAAATTCCACGATGTAACATTAAGCCAACTTAGTGGGAGTATAGGATGATAATAAAGACAATATGTTCTATAGCCATGAAAACCATTAGATCTATCACCACTATTAATAAGATCAAATAATCTACTTGATCAACATGTTGGATAGTACTGTACCCTATACTGCTAACTTAGGCTAGTTATACATTAAAGCAGTGGTTCCCAACCTTGATAACTAGAATGTCAACACCTATAAGTGTCCTTTCTTGAAGAACTTTTAACGTTTAACTTTTAAGGTTGGCTAACTGCTTTCTCCAGATTAGATTTTTCCAATTTAAAGGGATTGTAAAGTGGTTTTCTAAACTTTGTATGTGTATCAGGGACAATGATAGCAACAATTTGTGCCAATTTGACGTCTGTGGTTCTTGCAATTCCACTAAAACTAACACGTTTTATGACGACACTGACAGTGATCTACTGGAAGTTACCATTGATATCTATGCAGATCACGGTCAGTGACTTCATAAAACGTGTTAGTTTAAGTGGAATTGCAAGAACCACAGACGTCGGAATGGAAATTGGACAAAGTTTAGAAAACCACTTTAACACAATGTAGAATAACTAAATGTCAATATGTATGTCCTTGATAAACTTTATATATGAACTGAAAGATTGGGTAACAATCCTCTAAACTATAACCCTTTTCACCCTCTTAAATGACTAACTGTTATCTAGGTTGTATCACTGCTGTCACCAGATTAAATTTTCCAAATCAACTCAATGTAGAATAATCTTATATGTCAGCACAATGTTAATTATATCATTGTGGAATTTATTGTCATTTTCCTTAACAAAACCTAATTCCACAACCAATTCATAATACATAAATTTTTACACCCTTTAAGTTGGCTTACTGATATATTATGTACTCAAAATAAAATCCAATTGATCACCATGTAGAATCTTTTTAAATCACCCTATACTTGACAAACTTAATATCACAACTGACAAGGAGGTCTACATATAAATATATTTACATTTCTATTATCACTTCCTTCAATGAACCAGTTAAGAAAACTCGCGTTTATTTTTCGATGAACGCTAGTTTGTCACGTGACACTATGACGTCGTCAAAGTACAACAATGATGTAATCTAAGAATTGTGGCAAATTCAAGCAAATTATCATATAAAAAAGTCAAAATTTGATTAATAAAAGTATCTGAATATAAATATAAGAATTAAACGTTGGTCTCATTAGCATTATTGGTGTGTAAACGCAATAGATCACGCCACAAACATACATAAATGACTTCGTCATTTATTCATTTTGTCACGTGATCTATTGCGTTTACACACCAATAATGCTAATGAGACCAACGTTTAATTCTTAAATAAACACACATTAATTAAATTCATATTACAATATCATTTACACCCTCTAAGTTGGCTTACTGCTATTTCCACTAAAAATTCATATCACCACATATAATAACCAAATATCAACACCAAGTTAAATATTAGCCTGTCTCTCACTAACTTTATATATTAACTGACTGGTAGATATTGGTATTGATAATGTCATATACTATTACAGTGCTTTCCCTCTGATACCCCCCCCCGCATATCAACAATAATCTATTGATTGTGCCCTTAACCTGTGATCTCCCCCGTCCTTACCCTAGTAATAATGAACCACGCCCTCCACTAGCCTGCCCCTGCCCAGTGAAAATATACAACAGTACTAATGGCGGTTCCCTATCGCTACAATCTCCTCCCTGGCCTAACCCTCTTCAGTAACCCTCAACCAATATAACTTAATTGATAATACACTACCCTCTGTCGCTCGCCCCCTAGCCCCAGGGTTTTGTAATATTGTGTATTATCTGGGTGGATGACTTTATCATTTTCACAATTGCATGTTTTTGATGACTTCCACAGACAATTCAGGAGACATGATCGTTTCCTAATGCATAAAATTGGAGACACTTGAGAAAACCAGTTGAAAAGTCAAGTTCTAACCTACCCTGTCCAGTTATAATAATATACAACTCTATAACTGATTTTAACACACGTTATGATATTTTAACTGTGTATAGTTTTTATCAGTATACAACTGATGATGCCCTACCTCAACGCCCCCCCCCCCCCTTCCCCCATCCACACCACACTTCTAACCTACCTGTCCAGTATAACAATATACAATACTATAACTGATGTGTATATTGATTTAAACACACGTGTTATGGTATTTTAACTGTGTATAGTTTTTATCTGTATTTTTATATGTTGAAATCTATAATAGCTACGGGCTGATATTGTCTACTATCACAATATACAGGGCATATATCACTACTGAACTGTAAAACTTGACTTGACATGTTTCACTTCTGCATATGAACCGCAGCGGAGAGCAGAACCAGAAGGAACTTAACTGAAAATGCCCTGAAATCAGCTGGAGTAAACTGAACTGTTTTATGTCTGCATCTTATGACAGTAGAACCAGTGGCGTTTCTAGGAATCTTTAGGTTGGGGCCAAATAATTGTCATGGGTGGCTACCAGCACCAGGTATCCGTACCGTATGTAACATTATACAAATTTCAAAGTGGGAGGCCAAGACCGGGCTAGCCTAAAGTCTCAGTTCACCTCCCCTCCCCCCCCCTGAAGAAACGCCACTGAGCAGAACTAAAAAGAATTACACTGATCAGAACTAAACAAGTAGGAACTAAAAACTGTTAATGAAAAACTATCATAAAAATACCAGAACTCTTGTCCAGACAATTAAAACCAATGTTGTTATTTGTCCTGAACTGAAAACAAGAGATATTTCTCTTTGGAGTAGTCCACTACCATGCAACAATTGCTCTCGATTTTGCCATGATTTGAATGTGATTTTGATAAAAGAAATTGTTTTGCTTGTACGGATTTTTATCCTCAAAACATTACACATTACATTGTTTACAAATCAATTCTGATCAGAGTAATATAAAAAAAAATTTCAGAATTTCTGAACAACCAGATATAATCAATGTTCAAAAATCAATTTATAATCATAATAATATAAACTTGTCCATCAAGTTATAAAAACATAAAAACTTTGTTTTAATTGAAAAATATTTCACAACCTTTCACAAAAAAAAAATCAATTCAATTCAACACTATGTCCTCCAAGTCATTAAAATCCTAAAAGTAAACAAAACTTTTATCACAAACTAAAGCTATGATTCCATATACGCGTCATGCGTCATCCGTTATAAATTTGAAACGGTTGGTTTTTGAGCATGACGGAGACAATTTGACGGATACCGCTTCCGCATATATGGAATCGTACCCTCTTAAACCAACCATTTCGATTTTTAACGAATGACGAATCCGTTTGACACATATATAGAATCTTAGCTTTAGTCTCCTAAAAACTGAAATAAAAAATTTCACAGCTCCTCACAAATAAACAAACTAATCAAAACAAATAACAAGTCGACACAAAAAATAACAAATTTTACTTCATCATTCTCCAAGGCTCCTTTATTATAAAAAAAAACTTAATTAGTTCAAACAACATGTTTACCAAGTCATAAAAAGAATTAAAAAATTTTCTTGATTAAATATAAAATGTTTGTTTTATCACAAAACCAAGACTCTTACACTGCATATTGACAAAATCGTCTGAAAAATATTAGAATTTGTGACACTCTAGAACTTTGCTGTAAAAGTATAAAAATCACAGAAAAAAACATTCTTACACATTAAGATAATCACCAAACTTTTAGTTCTACACTAAAAATAAAGGGTCTCACAACTTGTCACAAATAAACAAATTAATTAAATCACACGATATGTCATACAAACTTACAACTTTTTCTACATTGTGAACACTCCAAATACTTACTGTTAAAACATGAAAATCACATCAAGTTATCACAAGATCACACAAACTTTTAGTTATACACTTCAAACAAAATGTTACACAACTTTCACAAATAAATAAACTAAGTTAATCCAACGGGTCATAAAAACTTACAACTTTTTCTACATTGTGAACACTCAAAATACTTACTGTTAAAACACAAAAAAAACACGGTTGCACAATCACAGTTCACAAAACTTTGAGTATATATCTAAAATTAAATGTTTCACAACTTGTCCCAAATAAATAAATAACAGTAATTCATAAGAACTTTTTCTACATTGTGAACACTCAAAATACTTACTGTTAAAACACAAAAAAAAACACGGTTGCACAATCACAGTTCACAAAACTTTGAGTATATATCTAAAATAAAACGTTTCACACTTGTCACAAATAAATAAATAACAGTAATTCATAAGAACTTTTTCTACATTGTGAACACTCAAAATACTTACTGTTAAAACACAAAAAAAAACACGGTTGCACAATCACAGTTCACAAAACTTTGAGTATATATCTAAAATAAAACGTTTCACACTTGTCACAAATAAATATATTAATTAAATCACACGATATGTAAACACTGCATGAGTCCAATTAGAAAGTTGGAAAAACACGATCATAAATAACAACACAATCAAATGCGATATCAACACGATATCTTACCAACCTAACGCCTGCTGATAAACGCCATTTGATTTATCTAACATCCATTCATTGTAACGATTTCCTCAACAGATGGGGTGTATTGATTGGTCGAAATCAATATCTCGTCGTAGTATTGACATCAGGACGTTTATTGGACGATTTTTATTGATATCTTTTAATATTCATTTATTACTTTTACAAATACTATTTACATTTTTTATTTTAGAAAATTGACATATACCAAAACTTATATTTAAAAGAAAAGACTGTTACAGCATTGCTCAAAATTTCTAAAGTGGATTATGGAGTTGAAACAAACTTATTCATTTATTGGTCCTACAAATTTAGTGTTTAAATTTGATATCTCGTAAATTGATAAGGACAAAACTTATGTTCAAATCACAGATGGAAAAAACTTATTCATTTATTGCTTTTACAAATTTAGTTTTACATTGTATATTTTTAGCAAATTGATAAATACCAAAACGAATTTGCCTAAACTTAAATTCAAATCACAACTAAAACTGTTACAGGATTGCTCAAAATTTCTAAAGTTTGAATGGGGTATATCAATGAAATTGAAATAAACTTATTCATTTATTGGTTTTACAAATTTAGTTTTTACATTATAATTTTAGAAAATTGATATATACCAAAACTTATATTCAAATCACAAGAAAAAACTGGTGTAAAAAAGGTTTGCTGAAAAGTTTTAAGTCTAGAGTTCTGAGTAGGATTGAAACAAACTTATTCATTTAATGCCTTTGACAAATGTCCATTCCAATTTTAAATCAGAAGTCTGTGGTTGTCACAAGCCAACCAAAAATTAGACGACACCATTGTAAAAGGTGCTAGTTAGATCTAAGGGCCTTTATGATGTAAACATAACCTGGTAAAAACACCAACTAGAATCAGGCCTTGACATTTACGCTACTAAGATATTATGAGATATTATGAGATATTAAGTTACTGTTGAATTGACTGAAACCTTTCCTGAAACTGGCAGTGATAGATTATCATAGAGAGGGAATTCACAGGTCATCTCTGGATGAATATTTGAAAGAATATTTGAATGAATATTTGAATGAATGAATGTTTAAAAGAATGAATGAATGAAATGTTCCTGAAACTATCAGTGACAGATTAATGAATGAATGAATGAATGTATGAATGAATGAATGTTTGAAAGAATGAATGAATATTTGAATGTTTAAATCAAAGAATGAATGAATGAATGAAACAATGATCTGTACGACTAGACATTTATCTGAATGTAGGTCCCTCTAGCCAGCCTACACATGTATGTAATGGTAAATAAATGAGGGAATGTAATGTTAATATGATAATAACTTTTTTAAAGAGATTGTAAAGTGATTTTCTAAAATTTTATGTGTATCGGTGACACTTCCAATTTTTGGAAGCTACTATTGATATCTATGCAGATAAATATTAGTGACGTCATAAAACGCGTTAGTTTTAGTGGGATTGCAAGAACCACAGATGTCGGAATTGAAATTGGAATGGCACAAATTGATGCTATCAGTGTCCCCGATACACATACAAAGTTTAGAAAACCTCTTTACAGTCCATTTAAGATTTATTGAAATATGTTTTAAAAAAAGCAAAGGAACAAAGGCCAAGCTAGTCCAAAAATCTGCCCCTTAAATCACCTTCCCCTCCCCCCTCTTCCATAGAACACAACTACTTCTAAGCACTAGTAACCTCGTGCATTTGGCAAAACAATAACAATCCCCTAGTTCTGCCCCTTAAATTGCCTTAACCCTCTTTTCCATAGAACACCTCTGCTACTAAATACTGGCAACCTCATGTAATACAATGCCAACATCCCCTAGTTAACAGACAAAATCTTTTCATCGAGTTCACTCAGTCCATATAGAATTTTCACAACAAAAACTATTTCAAACCAGCTGATGTATTTTGTAACAAAAAATGGTTCAATAAATATCGAAGTTGTTAAATAAAATAGACGGTAATAATTGTTGTCATTTGATTTTTCGTGACATCAGAGCGACAACATCTGGTCTTTTATCAGGTTCGAATCTCGACATTTTACACATGTAATTAATTTATAATACAAGTTGTTATCTCGTTATCAGGAACCGTTGCTTAAATATAAGTACAATATGGTCAAACAGCTACAACTTTTATGGCAACTTTTGATTTGAATGTTTTAATTATGTCAGCTTTTGCATAATCAAGTTATAAAAAGTGTCATAAGTGTTTTTCATTATCACTATTTCATTAACCCTTTCAACCTGAGCGACCGATATACTGGCCCATCCTTACAATATTTATACCTGAGTGGCCGGTAAAGCGGACGTTGTCAAGTGACATCGTATAACGTTAACGTCATATACTTTAAGTAATATTCAGGGTAGTCAGTTCAGGTTATATGACGTTTTATCTAAATTACAGTTAGGATTCAAAGGATTAACAAGAAAAATGTCTCTAAAACAGCAACAAACCAAATCACAAACTAAAACGTCAAATACTAACAGAAATTACAATGTAAAATAAAAATTAAGCAAACTATTTTACTGTCGCAGTGTTATAAATGAAACGAAATGAAATGGAATTGTACATCCTGCTTTTCTGCACCTCCATGGGATAATGAGGATGGGGCACTGATATAAGATTTGGACAATAAATAGAAGCCAGGGTTGCATATCACTAACATTTTCATCTGAAGACGACACATGTAAATTTTGTTAAAACAAATATCAACATCTAAATTGTAGCAAATTGTTTAAGGTAATCCAAATCATATATATAAAACAAAATCCAACAACAGACAGCAATTATAAACCACCTTTCCAATGAGAATTGTGAATGAAAGCTAGCTCTAAGCTAGCCTAAAGCTAGCTTTATTGCCGAACACGTTGCGTTTACACTGAGTTTTACTAGTTCCGAAACGACTTTGGTCTCGATCATAAAGTCACACATTATAGACAGCACGCGATCTACAAGACTTATCATTTACTCTACTAGTTATTTAACAGCGTGCGCCCCCTATTGCCGAACAAGATAAAGCCGGCTTTTTGCGCTTCCACTGAGTCAATGAAAGCTGGCTTTCATTTGGCCCCCGATAAATTGCCGAACGCGAAAAGCTTCAATTGCCGAACCGTGTTGGTTCAATAATTTGTCAGTGGAAACACAAAAAAGCTAGCTTAAAGCAGGCTTTTTATGTCAGTGGAAACACAGTTATAGTTAACATATGTTGAAATTCACTTTGATATTTTAAATGATGTAAAATTATCCTACTACTCCATCATGATTAAAAACTTCATAAAAAACTGTGAAAAAAACTAGTCACCATCCATCAAACACTGAATACTGGTGCTGAATAACAACGATTTATCACATATTTCTTAACTTTTACTCAGGGATGTTGTTTAGCTTGTATTTACCAGTCATGTCTGACTAGAGCTCTAGAATATTGATTTGACTGTATTTACCAGTCATATCTGACTATAACTCTAGAATATTGACATAAAGAGTAAATTACCACCCCCCCTTTCACATGACATAGTAATCTATCATTTTGAAGTTTAGATATTAAAGGAATACTACCTCTTAGAATGATCAAAAAATCAAAATTCTCAAACTTGGACATGGACAAAAAAAGTTTATATTCATCAAGGGACTTGCCTGGTTGCATAACAATACTGTATAATCCAGTATTGAATTCTGTTTGAACCCTTTCGGCACTTTTTAGCCAAGTTTGAAAATTGATATTTGTTCACTTTTAGGCGTGATATTGATTCAATAAAAGTTGATGTATTTTAACATAACAACATAACTATTTATCATGTGTTTTTTTATCACAAATTGATTTTTTAACTCTTCAGTGGTGGATTCAGGAGGGTGAATCGGGTGACCACCCCCTTACCTGTGTTGACGTGATTTTATTATTACTAATTTATATATCATTTGATTAAAATGTTGACAAATCTTTAGAAATCTTTAGATATATTTAGAGATGTATATTTGAACCTTAAACTATGTGAACCTCCAAAAATTTGGGACTCTCGCGCCTTTGGTGCTCGCAGGTTTGGAATACAATTTTTTCATTATCCACCCCCTTTATGATATTCCTAAATTAATCACTGCTCTATTGGATAAAGTCAAGATTAGAAAACTTTTATTTATTTTATCATCTACCATATATTTGTGTTTATAAAAGCGATACTACGCCTTAGAATGAACAAAAAAAATTAAGTTCTTAAACTTGGTCAATAAGAGTATATTTCATCAGCAGTGTCCAAAGTATACAAACAGAATCAAATAAACCCAGAAAACTATGTAATTTTCCATACAATTACAGATTATTATTGATAAATGTCTTAAATTGGATTAAGACATTTATTAATTATTGTATTTAAACATAGTTTTCTGGATTTATCAGATTATTTAGGTAATCTGTTTTATAGTTATGCCACTAGGTTTGTCCCCTGATGAATATATAATCCTATTGACCAAGTTTGAAAATTTAATTTTTTTGTTCATTCTAAGAAGTAGTAGGCCTATGGCTTTAATGTTTCAATGTGTATTGGGGACACTAATGATATTAATTTCATTCCAGATTTTTGTCAAGTTAAAATTTGTGTCGGCTCTGAAGATTATCAGAGAGTTGTATTCAACTGGACTAATATTGACTATAAGATTAAAACGTTATTTATTTACTCTGGTATTATACTGTATATCTCGTTATTATCATATAAATACTAATTACCCTTTCTTTATTCTTAATTAATTGATTATACCCTTAATTACCCACGACTTTTACACTCCTAAATTATCAGGGTTAACAACTTCGCACTGTGTAAATGTCAATTCTTCTCATAGCCGTAGGGGCCCACGACTCAACAGGGGGGCAGATTGACATATTGCCAGAACTTTAATGATATTTTGCCCAATTTTTGGAGATTTTTTGCCCGAAAACATAATATTTTGGCCTCCCTGTCTCCTACGGCTATGATTCTTCTCCCTGAAATGCTGGTTTGGAACACTGGTTTTGGGTGACATTTATTCATTCTGTAGTGGGTGGGAGTGGGATTATTTTCAGCTTAGCATAATGTGTTGTGTGGCTATATGAATATCTCCATGAAGGGGTTAACAACTTTCGCACTGTGTAAATGTCAAAATTTCCAATTTGATGCTGGATTGCAAAACTGGTTTTTGTGGCATTTGTTCATTCTGTAGTGGATGGTGTTATTTTCAGCTTAGCACAACGGTTGTCGGCTAAAATCCCCCTCTATCTGTGCCTGAATCAATTTTGTCACTATGTAAATGTCAAAACTCTTTCTGGTGCTGGGTTGGAACCCTTTGTAATGGTTTTTGGGTGAGATTATTTTCAGCTTAGCACAATGTGTTGTGTTGCTATATGAATATATCTGTATTAATGTCAAAACTTCTCCCTGAAATGCTTGTTTGGAACACTGGTTTTTGTGGCATTTGTTCATTCTGTAGTGGGTGAGATTGTTTGCAGCTTAGTACAACAGTTGTGGGCTCAAATCCCACTCTATCTGTGCCTGACAATATGAATTTCTCTTTGAGTGATTAACAACCTCCGCTCTGTGTAAATGTCAAAACTTTCCTGAGATGCTAGGTTGTTTTTTCTGAATAGCTCAGCTTGATTGTTAAGCAATAAGGTGCTGTGGATTCAAATACCCATAATCATCACTTGAATATGTCAATGAGAGGGTTAACAACCTTCGCACTGTGTAAAGGTCAAAATTTCCTTCCCTCTAATGCCAGTTGGAACACAGTTTTTAATGCTATTTGTTCAGTTGGAAGTGGGTGGGATTGTATCCAGATGGACGATTGGGTAGCCTATAGTGTATTCCACAAATCTCCAATCCATATGTACTCCCTCTCACCCCACCTTTGACTCCACAAGCCTCCCATCCTTATGATCACTGCCTCTCACCCACCCTTGACTCCACAAACTTGCCCCCAACCTGCCTCCCCTTCACCACTCACGCCTCCATTGCCCCACCCTTAACTCCACAAGCCTACTGTCCCTGCCTTCACAAGCCAACCCCTTCACCACTCATGCCTCCATTGCCCCACCCTTAACTCCACAAGCCTACTGTCCCTGCCTTCACAAGCCAACCCCTTCACCACTCATGCCTCCATTGCCCCACCCTTAACTCCACAAGCCTACTGTCCCTGCCTTCACAAGCCAACCCCTTCACCACTCATGCCTCCATTGCCCCACCCTTAACTCCACAAGCCTACTGTCCCTGCCTTCACAAGCCAACCCCTTCACCACTCATGCCTCCATTGCCCCACCCTTAACTCCACAAGCCTACTGTCCCTGCCTTCACAAGCCAACCCCTTCACCACTCATGCCTCCATTGCCCCACCCTTAACTCCACAAGCCTACTGTCCCTGCCTTCACAAGCCTACCACCCCTCCTCCCAACAACATGACTCTCCTTCATACCACCCTTGACTTCACAAGCCACTACAAACCTCTCCCTTGACTTCACAAGCTCCTTCACCCCTTACGCCACCACTGACTCCACAAGCCTACTGCCCTTGCCAAGTTCAATAAAGACATAATTTGATGAAACTATAAAAATACAGAAGACAATTATACTGGACTATAAACTGATACTGTTTTACGACTTCCTACATAACCTGAGTCATTATTTTAGATACGTTATGTGGAGTGAATGAATGAAATGATCGCTATAACTAAACATTTCCTTTTTTATGATGAATGAAAATGGGGTGATAAATGAATGAATGAATAGATAACAGGTCAGGGGGTTGACATGGAAAAAAAACGTCTAGTTGATAGGATAGGACAATAAACCGAAGCTTCGTGTGTTACAGATCGTGCACATTAAATATCCCTTAATAGTTAGAAATCAAAAATAAGAGCAGGCTAATGTTGCTGCACTGGCAAAATTTCCCTCATTGCCCACTGAGTAAAGACAGAAGTACAGAAAAGAGAAACGTAAAACATCATTTCGAATGAATGAATGAACGAATGAACAAACCATCCATCCAACCAACGAATTAATCAATGAATGAATCCTTTGACTAGACATTTCTTTCAATATTAGTCCCATCGGACCTACATAAAGAGAAATAAAAAATTATTCAATGGAATAAGAATTCAATTTTCTTTTAAAAATTAAAGATTTAATTCAGAATTATTCCAATAAAAATTTAAATCTTGAATATCAATTTCTGCATTTGTAGAAAATATGGCGCCAGGCATATCATAATATGAATTCATCAACTAACTTATTTTTTATTTAAAAATTGAGTTTTACATTTCGTTTTCTCAATTATTTTGCTTTTGACAACATTGCATTGTGCAATAAGGGAAATTTTTTCTATTGTAAGCTATATGCATCTTTCTTTGGCAGAGGCCGCGGAGCAGGGGGCTTCAGAGAGTTTCAGGGGTGGGGGTGATGGTAAGAGTATATTTTCAAACGCCCCTACCACTTTCCGAAACGCTCAGCGGCCCCAGTTTGGTTAACACATTTAAAGCTTTATCCCTAGCAGAACAGCAAGAAGAGCTGCCATAGTACAGTCTGTCAAATGTTATTATCTTGAAGTCATTTGTTTAGTTGATCAGCTCGTGACAGTCAGATGACCTAAAATAAGTGAGATTAGCAAGCTGTAAAAGGATACCCAAGGGTAGATACTCAAAAAAAGATCAATGCCAAGAGGTTTGACCAAGGACCAGCTGGTAAGATCCTTGTTATCCTTGTAAAATACAATGCCAAGAAGTTTACTCCATGGACTATCTAGTAGAAAGGATCTTCATGGGAACTGAAGTTGTTATCCTTGTAATCTAGTAGAAAAGATCTCCATAATCCCAATTTGATATCTTTGTAAAAAAAAAAAATGGCAGTATTCAGACGTCATGAATTGGTAATGAACCTTTACACCAGTCCTGTCTGAATTTAAAAAATTATTTTTTTTCACAGAGTTATTCATGCAGCTATCCAGCCTCCAATGGGAATTTTAAAAGCATCAAGTTATAAAAGATTGTTTAAAATTGAATAATAAAACTATAATCTTCTAAAACACAAATGTTTTTTAATTTGCTGATTCTTTTTCACCCACTTTAACTCGGAATAAAATAAATTAAATCGTTAACTTGGTTAAGAAATTAATATTAGATTTCACGGCGTCCCAATGTCTTGTACACATTTCTTCAGAGAATTATAGCATTCTTAATGCGATATCAAATGGATAAAGAAATTAAAATGAAATGGAGTTTTACATCCTATTACTGCACCTATTGGGTTAGTGAGGATGGCTAAAGGCTTGCAGTGTGCAATGAGTACAACTAAAAGAATGGGAAAGTTTTATGTCTTATTCCACACCTGTTGGGCTAATGAGAGCAGTTGCCCAAAAAGATATAAAGGAAAAGGGTCCTATTAATGAAAGCATGTTCCTTTATCCCTGTGGTTCTCAAATGCGGGGTCGCAGAGACGAAATGGTGGGGTCGCGGGACCGACTTGGGGTCGCTGGGGTCGCGGGGTCAATTTCCTGATTGTTTTTTTTTTCAATCTATTATTCCCTAGCACTGCCTTGAATCAGTGGCTATATACTATCTACCAAGATTTTCTATTTTGTTTTCTATGAAAACTATTGTCTATGATAACTCTTGTACGGTTCGGCACAACCTACGTGTGCAAAGCTGGCTTCTCACACATGGTACAGACAAAAACAAAGTATCGGTCCCGTATTACGGACAATCATTTGTGTGACTGTTTGGTATGTTCTCTTACCACGTACGAACCTCGCTATGAGCGCATAGTGCAAGGAATTTCATAATAAGCAAGGAATTTCATAATAAATTCCGAAGTTTCCAGACTTTCAAAATACAGATAATGATGCTGGCATAATACTTTATTAATGGTACTAATATATATGTATATTTTTAGATTAAATTATAGGTAAATGGCTGCTTTGTGACTAAAAGGGTTTGGCAAGGGGTCGTAACAAGACGCTCGATGGTGGAAATGGGGTCGCGGGAAAAAATCGGTGAGAACCACGGCTTTATCCATTTACTAAAATATAAAAATGCCCTTGATGTAGGCTCTTTGTGATTTCTACAAAGCGGAAGGCCAGAGGGGACATGCCGTAGCCTCTTTATTTTCAAATTTCTTATCATTGAGTTCTAAAATACCTGTTGCTTTCAGACCCATTTGACAAATCTGAAATTCCAGCATGGCCGCTCCACCTAATTATTCCTAGAAGCGCCACTGTGTAGGTTAATTGATACCAGTGCCTGTGTTGATGGACGCTTGCTCGATAACCTGGTGGTCCAGGGTTCAATTCTGGCATGGTTTGAGAAGATATCTTTGTATTTTTCAATGCGGTTTCCACCTGTCAGTGATGCAGATCTGAGGGGCTGGCATGGAAAAAGTCATTCGGATGGGACAATTCACCAAGGCCTCATTGCACACTGCATGACGTTTGCCCGTCCTCACTAGCCTATACAAGTGCAGAAGACAGGATGTAAAACTCCATTTCATTTTGTGTTGTAACTACTGTAAACTCCTGTGACTAAGTAACTAAGTCTGTAAGAGGTAGCTATAATAGAAGTAGGTTAAGAAGATATAAAAGGGAATTAAGAGAGTTTGATTTGCCGCGAATTCTGTGAGTTCTATACACACGGAAATCAGGAAACCTTTCATCTCACAATCTGATATTCCTGTGAATTGATCAAAGATCTGGAAATTGTAAGATTTCATGGAATCAAAGAAATATCATATTTCTATCCTTTATAAAGTGTGTCTCAATATCTTATTGATCAGCAGGGACATTGATTCAACTGTATAATACCAGTCACGTCTTTCATGTGAAGAAGCAAAAAAAAATTGTGTTCAAACCTAAAATTTTATAACTCTAGCCCAAAATTTCCATAAATTTAACTGAAATTTCATGAAAGTCACAAAGGAAATTTAAAAGTTTAACTTTCAAGGGAGTTACTTTTATAAAAATCCACATTTTGAAATATATGTCCTCTGTAAAAACAATGTTCTGTGTTTTCTTTTCCAGAACTAAACTGTCACTTCTATTTTGAAGTTGATATTTCAATTAGCTGAAAAAAAATCAGTAATTTTGGATTCACAGACAAGAGTTTCAAGGAAGAATAAGCCATTTGCAGCTTGTTTCACAAAAAATCAATTATGTTGAAGACAAATTTTACACTTAGTACAAATTCTTAATAATAAAACTGTGTACAAGCAAAACAATTCCGTTAATCAAAACTCTATGACAAAATCAGGTGCAACAATTATATAATAGTGGACTTCCCATACGAGAAGTACCGTTTAGTGTTCCGAAAAGAGAAAACATGGTCTACTTCATGAGCACAACACCCACCTTTCTATGAGATACAATCAACAATTTCTGTCAACGGAACAGAACAACAAAAATCATTGTATCAGATTTAAAATCAAAATGAAAAGCAAACATTGATAGAATGACATGACGGTGATAACAACATAACGCGCCCACATGTTTCGATATTTAGATAAGATATTTTTTATAAGATATTTCAGATAAGACCTGCATGATGGTTGAGATTTTTTATTAAAATCAAACGACATTCTGACAACTTCATCAAGATTATATCATCTAATTGAAAAGATAATTTCCTGTATTAAAAGATTATGCTCTCTTGCTTGTTCAGAAAGTTGGTTAAATAAAGAGGGAAAGAATGTAAAGAACCAACGAGTAAAAAATGAAATGGAGTTTTACATCCTGCTTTTCTGCACCTGTATGAGGACGGACAAACACAGGAAATTTTGCCAGGACAGCCGCATTAGCCTACTCTTAATAGCAGACAGGGCCTAGGTTTATTGTCCCATTAGAATTACTAAACGCCTTTTCCATGTCAGCCCCTCCGACCTACATCACTGACAGGGGGAAACTGTGTTGAAAAATCCAAGAGTTTCACTCAACTCATGCTGGGATTGAACCCTGGACCCTCAGGTTAGCAAGCAAGCATATAACTCACCGAGCCACCGCTTCTTCCAGAGAACCCACAAGACAAGGATAACAACTTCCTACCAGCATCCTTTTTTGAAGGTTTATATAGTTAGCTTAGCCTATTTATTTTGGCATTGGAAGAATTTGGGACTAAATTTATCAATTCCAACAAATCACAATACTCATGACATCAAATTCATAATTCTAAAATTATCTTGATTCTTTCTTCTTTCTAAGTAAATTTCAAACATTAAGTCTGTAGAGTTTGATGATCTTAAAGGGATTGTAAAGAGGTTTTCTAAACTTTGTATGTGTATCAGGGACACTGATAGCATCAATTTGCGCCATTCCAATTTCCATTCTAACGTCTGTGGTTCTTGCAATTCCACTGTCTGTGGTTCATTCAATTCCACTAAAACTAACGCTATTTATGACGTCACTAATAGTGATCTACCGGAAGCTGCTATTAACATCTATGCAGATCACTATTAGTGACGTCATAAAACGAGTTAGTTTTAGTGGAATTGCAAGAACCACAGACGTTAGAATGGAAATTGGAATGGCGCAAATTGATGCTATCAGTGTCCCCGATACACATACAAAGTTTAGAAAACCTCTTTACAATCCCTTTAAGTTGATTGTTTCAAATCAATCCTGAAAGTTTTCCATGACGACAGAAATTTGGTTTACAATGGAGGAATGACAAAAGAAACAGGAAGTCAAATAGATTCAACGACAGCAGACAGGAATCAGGTGTTTGGTGAATGAATTTAATTTTACAGACTGAAAGATGTAAACAATAATTTTACAAAGGGCACAACTGAGTTTCATTGAAGAAGGTGGCTGTTATAAGAAAAGAGGTGGTGATGGTGGGAGGGGGGGGGGGAAATTTTCTATAGAAGGCTTTCTAAATTCTTCATGCAATCTCCATTATGTTTAAGCCAGGCTTTCTCAATTATCTTTTTTAAAGGGACAAATTCATTTTATGAAAAAAATATAAGGGAAGGGGTCACTCTTAAGAAGCCATTCTAAAGAGCGTCGCGGGCCAGATTTTGTACCTGGACGGCCATTTGAGCTGGTTTAGGTGTAAATTAAAAAATGAAAGTTTAAAAGGGAGCAACGGAAGAAATGTCAATATGTTGAATCAGGTAGTAAAAAGGAGGGAAGGAAGGAATAAGAGATAACATGTTGTATTATTATAGACAAGGGAAATTATCAATTGATACAACTACTTCAGATTAATACAGGATACTTCTTATCTTCGTCAATTATTTCATGGAATTAATCTGTTACATATTACAGTTAACAACCAGTCGATTTAATTTCCACCACCCCCTCCCGCTTCCTCTACAATGGTTTCCATCTCATCTTTAGATAAAAACAGGATACTTCTTATCTTTGATCAATTATTACATGGAATTAAGTTGAAATTATATAATTAACAATCAGCCTTATTAGCTTATTAATCACCCCACCTCCCCACCTCCCCAACATCCTCTTTCCCTCCCTTGCTTCAGTTTCCACAATGTCTACAATTTGATATGGTTGAAGGCCACTAATTTCATTATATACATAGTTATTGAACAGTCAAATGACATTTCCAAACTGAAAGATGTTGCATGTATTCAACGAAACCTATCAATAAATGAGCAATAGGAATCCACTTATGTCCCTCCTACCTCCAATTCTCTTCAGCAGTTTTTGACCCATGCCATTTATAAAAAATAGAAACCGAAACGACATTTCCAAACTGAAGATGTCTATTGCTACCATAATTTTTTCGTAACTTATAAGAGGCTCTCACCAATAAAGTGAGATTCTGAAAATTCCTCAGAGAATTCATCAACAAAAATATCAAATTCTAGCGTGGGCTAACTAGTTGACAAATTGTTTCTTGACAAAAAACCCACTATACACTAAAAAAAAACGGCACTTTTCACGCATGAACGTTAACGAGCTTGTTTCCACGGTGATTACCCAAGGCAGTGTGTTCGTTATTCAACACTAATACACTTCAACTTGCGTAATTTCCATAACTTTCGATTAAATATCCTTCATCCCAACACAAAATCATTAAATTAGTCCAATTTCTCAATTCTATCAAACTCTACAAAAAATCTTCCACTATTTCAGCATCTTAATGGACATAGTGATTAAATTGGAAGAATTCAAAAGTAAAAGATGATTTTTTCCCAAGTTTTTTTCATGCCTTTTTTTGAAGCGTTTGAATTTTTTTTTTAGAATCAGCTGTTAAAGCCCTGATTCCTATGAATTTTTGAATTCACTGTTTAATTTCAAATGATACAGCTTAAAGGGATATGTTCACTAACTATTCAACCAAAAACTTTTAGTCTCAGAATCTGGAATTTTTTAGCTAATCTAATCTGTAATAATGTTCCAAATCCCTCAAAATTCCTGTATATACATAAATATCAGCATTTGAAATATTATAGGCTAAAAACATTCGGTCCGCTTTCAAGATTTCACTTGGGTGATAAGAGGAGAAATTTAAAGTTGTAAGACATAGTGACATATTAGTAGCTTATATTTGAAGGATTCCTAATGTAGTAATTACATAAAACAAAACTTCATTTTGGAAAGGGGCAATTCAGTAATGGTGTCATCAAAATGGGTTGCCTTAAAAAAATCAAGGTGGCTTTGAACTTTGAAGGGCATTGCCCCACTTTATCCCACTGTAGCTACAGGCCTGAGGATGTGAAACAACCAACAATTAGAATAACCAATTACCTGATGAGTAAGAGGGTGGTGAAATTATTTTTCTTTTTTCAGGAGGCCATTGCCCCCTTTTTCCCCATTCCCCACTGTTGCTACGAGCCTGAGGATGTAAAAGAATCAACAAATAAAATAACCAATTACCCGATGAGGAAGGGGGCGAGGAAATTCATTTTTTTTTCAAAGGTCATTGCCTCACTTTTCCCCACTGTAGCTACAGACCGACAATGTGATACAACCAACAAATAGAATAACAACATAAAACTCATTTTTCATCATTAAATTACCATGTTCTCTGATGTTTACTATTTTCTACACGTATCCCACGAGACCTTGTTATGTCTGATGAATGAGCACGAATCAATTTCACGTCTGCTGCGATGAAGTTTTCCCGCCAATTTCTGATAATTAATAGCAGACGTTAGCTGGGTCGTGAACCAGAACGATTCAATCATTCGATAGGCAGGAATATAATGTGATTACGTTCCCAATTGGCTTTCATTCGACTCACTTCAATTCAGTTCTTCAGAGGTAATTTCCCTGTTTATACCAAATAATGTTTTAATATAATATGAGAATTGTTTTGTCCAGTTCTGTGAGAGTTCAACCAACGCATTTACACCTAATAATGTCCTGGTACAATTTCATCAACATGAATATAATATTGGAATTCTTATTGTTTAGTCTAGAGTTCAGTTTTTCTTTATTTTGTGAGATTTTGTGGGTTTGGTCAATGTGCTACTTTAGCAGTAATTTCTCTGTTTATGCAAAATAATGTACATCTTTGGTACAATTTGATAACATCAATATCATTATGGAATCAAGGTTTTGCCATTCAGTGAGACATACTCAGTCGACTGGCCACTTAGCGTCTTGATACAATATTACAAAATTGTTGTTTTGTACACTTTTCTCTTCAAGCTCAACCAACACCCTCATAATGTCTTGGTACAATTTGATCAACATATATTGAAATTCAGACTTTGTCAGTAAGATTTGAAGTCTGGTTCACTTGTAACTTATCAATAGTTTCTCTGTTTATACGAACTTGTTGGTTTGTCCAATTTCTGTAACAATTCATACCAAATTATACCAATTGATGCCCAATCTAATTTCATCAACTTTAATATCTGAATCCATATTAATCTATTTCCATTTCTTGTTGAGCTGTTTATACCATACTATATCTTGGTAATTTAAGAAATTGAGCAGCAATGGTTAGTGTGGCACCAGGCAGGGTATGCTTACTCTTCTAGACACCTGATTCTACTACTTTACATTATGAAATATTTACTCATTTATTGATATACTTCCTCATATGAAAAGTTCATTAGCTGCTACCAATGTATTGCCGATGAGTTTACATGGATTTTGAGATTTGTTTTACGGTTGAGATCGTTCGTGTTTAAGTTTTATTATTCTATAAATATATTTGTTTTGTTTTGCACTTTACAACCACTTTAATTCCTTTTAAAAAGAGAAAAAACAGATACTGACAACAAAACTCACTTTTAAAATTGTTAACGATAAATTATCTCCCCATTATCCAAGAGGACAAATTGCTATAAATCGCGAAGTTATCAATGGAACGCAGACTACACAATCCGGAATTCAACGATTTAAAATCTATTTATAGTAACAGTCAATACCATCTACTTATCTCCCCTTTCATGAGTGACACGGAGCAGACGAATTAATCCTATAAATAGTAACGTGTGACAAATGATCAGGAAATCTAAAGTCTCGACAAGTCAACAAGATTATTAGAAACCAAAGATAAAACTAGATTTATCAATCGAATTCCTAACTTATTTAAAGATTTTAGTGTTCCAGTTATCTGATCAATCAAAATAGATTTTGAATTCACTTGTATCGAACTAACCTGATTACAAATCCGGGGTCCTATTCTCGAAAACTTATCTTAAATAAAATCACAATTTTAAGAAATTCAGCAATCTGATTGGATAGTAAAACAACATTTAAAATCAATTTTAGTGATTGACCAATCAGATAACTTGAATACTAAAATTGTTGTAAATTAAAATTTCGAGAATAAGGCCCCAGGCTTGTAGCAAGAGTTGAATGTTCGGAGGGGGTCAGGACCAGGGGGCAAGTAATATATGAGGAGGGGCAAAGTAGTGATATCATCGAAATAGGTGACCGTCAAAATTTTATGCAGGGAGGAGGTGGAATTGACTTGTGATCAATCCTTTTTTCGCAGGTGTAATGTCCCCCTTTGCCCCTGCAGGCCTTGCTAAAATCATTTTAAGAATAAGGCCCCTGAAAAATTAAAGCAAGATAATTGCATAGAGTATACAAACTAGAAAGAATCATTGCACAAATATCCTGGTTCATCCCCCTCCCCCCTTAAATATTATTTTTTGACAAATCTACACCTTTGCACTCTTGATGCAGGCTGGTTGAAAAAACTGAATTTGAAATCCACTGTTTTTTCGGGACTTACTTTGACAACTTTGTTATATTTCCATACCCAGCTTACATATACAAAGGGAGGTAACATATCTCTTAAATTGATACAACAGACTACACCTAAATTTATTTAGATTGAATTAATAGTTAAGAGTGAGTTCATAAGGCTCCACATTCAGGCTTTGTTTTATTGGCAAAAAAATCAGTAAATGCTTATAATAAGGTTCAGTGAATTATGTTTTCTTATATTTGTCACTCTATCACAAATATATATCAAACTGAAATGGAAAAAACGTCCCAAAAGGCTCCACAATCAGGCTTTGTTTCATTGCCAAAAACATCAGTAGCTTTTGTTAGTACGGTTTTATCTTATATTTGTCATTCTATCATAAATGTATATTAAACTGTAAGGACAAAGAAATGTCACTTCTGACATACTGATATAAGCTGTAACAGACAACGGCAGTTACATGTTTTGAGGTCAAAATACTCATTTTATCCTAAATTTTCAACAGAGGGCCTCTCCCTTACTTCAAGAGATGCTCCACGTCCCCTGTACATGTATATGAATATGAAAATATATTTGATCTTGATTGACAACATTTGACAGTATTTCTGGTTATAACATTTCAGTATAATATGAAATATGAAATTAGTCAAGTTCCTTAATTCTGAATATTTAAATGTCTGGTCATATAATCCCATTAGGTCTAGGAATCAGAATAATATCCATTATTGTCCTGGAACCATAGAACCCATTTTCGTATGGTCATTTTTATTTTAACTATATACTTATTCTGGAAAACTTAACTAAGATAAAAATCTAGATTTTAAGAAATACAGTAATCTGATTGGATAATAAAGCTATATTTAAAATCAATTTTAGTGATTGACCAATCAGATGACTGGAACACTAAAATTGTTGTAAGTTAAGTTTTCGAGAATAAGGACCCTTGAACCATAGAACCCATATTCGTATGGTCATTTTACTATATTTTCACCATTGATTGTTATTCGATTTATTGTTAATATTAGGTGCACAAGTGGCTCGTGTTTGATTAGACATAATTTAAAGATTCTTTATTCATTTGAATAGATTACTGAACCCATATTTTCTATGATTTCACAAAGTCAATATTTCACACCAAATTGGTTTTTATAATAATCATTTTAATGTATAGTGAGCTGAAGACTTGATGTTTGATTAGACATAATTGACAAGTATTACATGTTTTTTATCTTGTAAAAGTGTTGTATTCATTAGATTAGATTAGATAAAAGTATGTTCGAGTATAGTTCACAGTTTTGAACCCTTAAAAAAGTATGTCAAGGATGTGATAAGGATTGCGTGTCTGTAAGGTAAAAAAAAAGGGAGATAAACTTTGGTCTTACCTGAAACTTTTACGTAAACCAACAGGTGTAACTGATATCCTTGGTACGAATAATTGATTAGGCCGTTTAACGCTCGCCATATCTTCTGTTGATTTGGTGAAATATCTCCGTTCCCCGACTAATCTCCACGCTTTACTCTCCGGTTCCAGATAGCTGTATGCCTGAAATAACATTTCAAGATGGTGTAATTCAGGAGTGACTAGACTATTTGATTTGGAGGGGGAGGGGGCAGAAGGGGCAGTGATTTGAAATTGAGGGGCTCCTAAGACTATCCAAGTGCCGTGCTCACACCAATTTCATTTAGGGGGCAAGCGGAGGAGGCAAAGGTTCCAAGTGGAAATGCTGGTTACGCTATTGATGACATTTGACTATATAATATGGAACAAGCTTGACCAACTAGAAGGAGCAGCAGGGTCTCAGACGCTAACCTGAAGATCCAGTTCCACTTGACATAATTGTAGTGATCTAACCCATTGTGTAACATACCAGTGAGACAGGTGCCCGACAAATTAGTACACCTAGTTAGGAGGATTTCCTAACAATTTTTAAACTAGTCAAAGAATGTTGTCTGATTGCTTCTCAGGGGTAATAATCACATATAACAGTAGGATATAAAACTCCATTTCATTTTATTAGTGCAATAAGATACGAAACAGTTACAGTTACAGAACATAAGGATATAAAACTCTGCTCATTTCACTGCAGATCAAAGGAAAACAATCAGTATTGATTTACCAATAGCCAGGAATTTCCAAAAGGGGGTTACATTGACTAGCGAAACAAAATCAACTTTAACAGCCATAATTCAAACAGAACGTCGACTTTAACAGTGCTTATTTGTTTTCAAAAGAGGGTTTGTCCGAACCCCACCTGCCTACGGGTGTGCTTTCCTGGGACAAATTGCTGAACTGAACTTTCTAAGCTAGGACCCTTGAATTGTTCCAGTTTATGGCATAATCATTTTCTGTCAGGAAATTCTCTAAAGGGATTGTATAGTGGTTTTCAAAACTTAATATGTGTATCAGGGACACTTATAGCATCAATTTGCACCATTCCAATTTCCATTCCGACGTCTGTGGTTCTTGCAATTCCACTAAAACTAACATGATGTCACTGACAGTGATCTACCTTCCGATACTATTTATATCTATGCAGATCACTGGTAGTGACGTCATGCTTTTTTATCAGTGTCCCGATACACATACAAAGTTTAGAAAACCTCTTTACAATCACTTTAAGACATAGTTAAGTTCTAATTTAATTCTGATTTCACCAAAGCTAGTCAGCAGACTTGTTGATGAAAATTTATTGTCTTTCCTTAATAAACTAGGCTTTACTTCCATTAAACAGGGTTTGATAGGTTATTGTCAATTTACACACAAAGACAAACAGATCTGAGGTTGTTACATCAAAGTTTTTATTAATGGGTTAAAAACAGCAGTCAGCCATCTTGATGGAGGTAAAGTTCATTTATTCCTTTTAATAACAGATACAAACTTACAAAGACAAACAGATGAAAGATTTAATGATAAGTTCCTAATTGAAGGTTACCATGGCTTCACATTAATGCTGTGCTTGGAAACCTTACAGATTGAGGTAATGCAAGAAATCTAAAGGTATTTTCAAAACCCTTTCCAGGACCTACTGCAAGGTCAACAAGCACCAGAAAGTGTCCTGCATTCCTGGCCAGTTTTCTAAAAATATATGTTTCTCTTGTCATGAACCCTTTTAAGAGCACCATTGCATTGGAAAACTCCAAATGTTGTCATCATCTGGACTGTGGTTTAAAAACTTTCATGCAGGTCAATACTTACCTATTTACAAAGACAATGACAAGTTAACTCCAAATATATATAGATATCCAAAACTCTCTAGTTTCTACGCAGGAAGGTAGAAATTTAATCCTCCCTGTCCAAAAAATCGAAATATAAATCCAAAGAGTACAGCACTTTTCCTGGTTCAAACAGAGCTATGGGGTTTAGCACAAGTAAGAAATGGTTTTCACTTTCATAGCTACAAAAATGGTTCCTCACTGTTCATAAAGGATATCAAAGGTATAAAATCCAAAGAGTCTAGTATTTCCCACTGTTCTTAAAAGAACTATGGAATTTAGCACAAACAAAAGTGGCTCTCTCACTTTCACAAAGCCAAAGAAAATAGTTTCTACACAGTCAGCGAACAAAAATGATATCAAAATATAAATCCAAAAAGTCTTAATAGAACTTTACTTGGTTCTAAACAGAGCTAACAAATTTGGCACAAATAAAAAATGATTCTCATACTTTCACCAAGTCATTTTTTAAAAAGACGTCAGAAATTTAAAAACACAAAGAGTCTGGAATTTGTTAAAACTGTCTAAAATGGTAATTTCACACTTTTTTCAGTCAAACCTCTAATTTTGAGCACCATATAAAACATTTTCTTTCAGTTTTAAATACATACAATATAAAGTTCACCAAAATTGGTCGCTTTTCACAAATTTTAGAACAATTCAAGAAATGGTTGCAATATTATCCAAAAAGTCTTTTTTTGAACTTTTAACAGAGACTCAAAAATACAACAAGATCTATTCCAGAAATACTGAAAATAACATAAACTAAAGAAATGCCAACAAAATTAGCAGGTGTTTTATAGAAAATCCCACATTTATTTGAAAGATAAATTGCAGAGTTTTGTCAAATATAACACAATCAAACCAACAAAACAAACGTTGGAGAAAAATTAGTCCAGATATATTCAAAAATTGAAAAAATCACAATTCAAAATGATCGCTGTCAAAAATACTTTGGAATAATCTGAAGTCCAACAAGGAAATGTTCAACAGAATTATTATTTGTAATAATTAAAAATTCACTTTGGTGCTACTAAAAAAACTCCAGGAAATCCACATTTAAGGAATAATCTTTCAAGGTTCACAAAACACATTCGAGCATCAGCAGAAATATTCCCACAAAGTTGAAGAAATCATGAATTTCAGCACAACCTATTCCAGATGTATAGAATAACAATAAATGCAAACCAAGAATTAGGGCAAGCACTTTTTACTCTGATGCCCTAATAATGTCCCTAAAACAAGAGTTTGAACATAATTTCAGATGAGCTAATGGTACTTCATAAATCACAGCTTTTCTTTATTAAGTAAAATAGACAATCCAAACCAAGAATTATGGCAAGCACTATTTTTACTCAGTTGCCTTAAAAATCCTCTAAAACAAGAGTTTAATCACAACTTTAATAAGCAATCCTAGTTTCCACATATATCACAGCTTTTTTTATTTAGAAAAATAGCCAATCCAAACCAAAAAACCAGCAATCAAATCGATTCCTTTTCAAAATTCCCAATTTAAGCTTAAAAATTTAAAACCAAGTAAATAACAGTGTTTCATATGTAGCATATAAATCCAATCCAAAACATTAACTTAAGAAATCTCCACAATAATATTTATTTAGTAAATCACAATTTTCTGTATATTACTGTATCCATATTTACTTCATAATTCGAACAGTGTTCCATAGTTTGAAATCCAAATATCAACAGTCAAAACATTTGCTTTTCAAAAATCCCACAATAATATTTACAAAGTAAATCACAATTTTCCTGATATTACTGTATCCATATTTACTTGATAATTCGAACAGTGTTTCATAGTTAGCAAATAATAGATAATCCAATCTAAAAAATCAGTAGTAAAAACATTTACTCTACAAAATTATTAATATAAGCACAATAATCCTTACTTAATAAATCACAAATCCTATATTACTGTAGCCATATTTACGCGATAATTCAAACTCTGTCAATTTTCACCAAGTTTGATAATAAGTCGTTCGTATAGAAAACAAGATGTTATAAAATATGTGTTAATAGCGAATGTTTACATCCACAGCTGATCTACGTTTCGATAATTATCCCCGCACCTCAATTACACCTCGTAATAAAAACTATCATCGTAAAAAATAATAATTGGACTCGGAAAACCATGGTAAATATATCATACACTTCATAATAAGACTTCAGGGTGGATACTTTCAAGAGGTTGTACCACTAAGAAATCAGAAACAGACACTCTGTAAGATATATCGGGGAAAATTTTAAATAGAGTTAAATGTCTTACTTTTGGCGCCTTGGCGAATAAATGTGGGCAAGGAATGGCAAGGAGGGAAATTGCAGCATTTGTGCACATTTAAGCAATAACACCTCATCAGGTGCTTTTATGAGTGCTCAGGGAACTGAATGGTTATCTCCCTTTAGTCTGCCCTCTTTTGCCTTATATAGGGGTATGTATACATATGAATAATAGGTATATGAACATGCATCTTGAGAAAGATGATGGATAATAGGTCTTGTTTGGTTGGTTGAGTGGTTGATGACAAGTTTTTCCACCAGAAGCTTAAACACAGACTATAATAGGTCTATTTGATCGATATGGGCCTGCATCTTTCAAGCTGAAAAATAGATATATGGACCTTTACCTTTAAAGAGAGATATGAAATAACAACTATATGGCCCTGTATCTTTAAAGAGACATATGAAATAATAACTATATGGCCTTGTACCTTTAAAGAGACAAATGAAATAACAGGTCTATATCTGTGTATTAATACAGAAGAATTCCAGTCAGTCAGTTCTGATCCCTGGAGCTCTGCATTCCATCGTTATTTCTGGCTCTGAACTATACGTCTCACGCCAATATTGTCGTCAAATGTCTCGCAGCCAAATATTCCCTCTCATCTCTTCGTTATTTTCATTGTTTACTTCTTACGACAAACAATATTAACCTCTCTTTTAACAATAACAACGCAAAAACTTATTGTAAGAAAAAAAAGTTTTTTTATTGTTAGTTAAAAAAAAACCATCAAGCATTGCTGAAATCACCTCTTTTATACAATACAAGGCAAAAAATAATATTAGAAAAAAAAGTTTTTTTATCAAAATTTAAAAACAATAACTGCTAAATTAAACAAATGATATTAAGGACTTTATCAACAATAACAACGCAAAAAAATAACATTAGAAAAAATTTTTTTTTTATTGTTTTTAAAAAAAAAAAAAAGATCAAGCATTGCTGAAATCACTTCTCTTATAGAAAACAACGTAAAAAACTTATTGTAAGAACTAAAGGTTTTTTATCAAAAGTTAAAAAAACAATAACTGCTGAAATAATAAAATGATATTGACCTCTTTGTCATCAAAACAACGCAAAAATATTGGGATTGAAGGGGGGAGGGGACAAGGGCCCTCCCCTCCTCACCTCTAGGATACCACTGACAACCTCAGTTTATTTAATATTATAACCCTGTTGTTATGATCATAGTTTTTGCGATGTTTTGTTATGAAACTGAAAGGTTTGTAAGATTTTTCAGACTATATAATCGATGTCTCCAAGCAGACAATATACTTGTTAAAAGTTAAAAATCACTATTCATTAAACCTGTCTATTAACAGACAATACTAACATCAAAAGTTAAAATCTTTATTCAGTAATCTTGTCAATCACTCGTATCAACTTCGGAACTAGACTAGTAGCTAGATAACCTCGTATACTATACAGATATTACCATATTGAAAAAATCATAGTTCAGCCAATCACAATCACTCTTCAGAAAGTGTTGTCATCTTTTGTGGAAAAACAGCCAATCAAATCAATTTCCAAACAAGAGTTATCTCCCCTTGCCCATTTACCAGGCAAGATGGCTGCCTATCATAGCCGAATCATTATATAGTCTAGAACATAATGACAAAGGTTGAGACGAATGGCTTGTCAAAGTCTTCAAACAGACAATTAGACCAGCCAAGGGTTTTTAGTCTTTGTTTATATACTGCTATTTAAAAACAGACTTATATTCAATAGTTCAACAAAAACATGTAAAAATAACACATTTTCTAGAAAACTTAAATTGATTATTTTAACTTTTTGAATAGATTTCAAGACAATAGAATAAAGATCAAGTTCGTATTAAACTCCTGTTTTGAAATTTAAATGTGTTTTCCAATTTATGTATTACTAAAGACATTTTTCTGAGTTTTAAAGGGATTGTAAAGTGTATTTCTAAACTGTATATGTATCGGGGACAATGATAGCATCAATTGCGCCATTCCGACATTCCGACATTCTTACAATTCCACTTAAACTAACCCGTTTTAAGACTTCACTGACAGTGATCTGTATAGATATCAATAGTACCGGAAGGAAGATCACTGTCAGTGAAGTCATAAAACCCGTTAGTTTTAGTGGAATTGCAAGAACCACAGACGTTGGAATAGAAATTGGAATTGAAATTGGAATGGTGCAAATTGATGTGTTCCCGATATGCATACAAAGTTTAGAAAACCTCTTTACAATCCCTTTAAGTTTGTTTTAACGGTGATATAACTGCAGGGAATTGAAAACCGTTGTGTGATAATTGACAAATGTTGCTTGTCGAACTCGTGTGTAATTTCAATTTATCTCACAGATTATCTTGTCAGATATTCAAGACTTGGCAGCGCCAGTAGGAATCTTGGGTACTAGAGGGTGTTGTTTGGTTTTGAGAATCTAGCCCTTTTTAATGACTTCAACTTGTCAGTTGCCCAGTCCATTGTCTTTGGGGGAGATTAACACGTGTTATGGGTGATCAAAATTAAATAATGATTGATATTTGATTGATTGATGGTTAAGAATTTGGACATTGAAAAACTGTAGGTCCTGTAAAAATTATGCTTTCGAAAAAAATGAAAAAGCGGTAGAATTTGATCTTCCACCGGTAGATCGGTAGACAACATACAAGCGGTAGAAACCTGACATCATCGGGTATGCTTCCCCCAGGAGGCTGGAGGGGCTGACCTAGAAATAGTACCTAGTTGTTCCGATAGGACAGTTGGAAATAAAAAAAACCAGTAGATTTATTCCAATGTCCGAGCAAAATTCCCCTCATTGCATACAGCATGGTATTTGCTTTTCTATATGTACCACACAGGGTCTTGGTTATTATTCATGTGAATGTATTAAAATTTTACTTACATCTTCCAAGATGGCACTATCTGATTCTCGTCGATGTTGGCTACCAAGACATTGTTTTAATTCATCTAATGATGCCAGACGCATGAAACGTTTCGGTCGTCCTCGATAGAAATAGGTATCATTAAATCCAGGGTCCATCTTTTATTCTGTTATCTCAAATTCTGAAAAATAGAACAAAATTAGCTATAATGTACTGCACACAGTTCAGAAAACACCAGACCCGTAACCAAAGCCGTAGGAGACAGGGGGGCAAGGGGGCAGCTGCCCCCCTAAATAAATATTATGTTTTCAGGCAAAAAATTCAAGAAATCGGGCAAAATATCAATAAATTTGGGCAATAAGTCAATCTGCCCCCTGTTGAGTTGTGGGCCCCTATGGCTATGCCTGTAACAGGACTTGAATGTTCAGAGAAATATATCTGGAAGGGGCAATGCAGTGATAATGTCATTTTCCAGGGGTGCAATCCATTTTTGAGCGTTTCATTCTCCCACAATGCATAGACACACGATCTGCAAAGCAGCATCTTAGCTTATCTCCCCTCTCCTTTTTTTTAACATTCACAGACAAAATTCAAACGCAAGACCTATGTTATTCAGGCCCTTAGCCAGGAATTGCCAAGGGAGGGTTACATTGACTAGCGAACCAATCAAAATCAACTTTAACATTTACAATTCAAACAGAACGTTGACTTTAACAGTGCTTATTCTTTTTCAAGGGGGAGTTCGTCCAAATCCCTCGAACCCCACCCGGATATGGGTATGTTATTGCTAATAAAGTTTTGGGGATATTTAGATTTGTCAACTAGGCATATCTTTGTATCACTTCAGAAAATAAACATAGCCAATAATGGTTTAAAATCTGGGGCCTTATTCTTGAAAACTTAACTAAGATAAAATACATATTTTAAGAAATATAGCAATCTGATTGGATAGTAAAGCTATATTTAAAATCGATTTTAGTGATTGACCAATCAGATGACCTGAACACTAAAATCATTGTAATTTAAGTTTTCGAGAATAAGGCCCCAGGTTATATATACAAGAATGTCAGAATATTATTCTTCTATTAATTTTCTGATTCGAATAAAATATTGCCGCTGCAAAAAAAAGTATTTTTTTATTTTATCAAGAAAATAGTCATAAATTAGATCAACAATAGAAAAAGACATTTGTTTAAAATATCTAAACATATCGAAACTGACATTTATTATTTCAAATTGTCAACATCTATAAATCTTTCTCTCATTTCGATTTCTTTCAAATACTTTTTCAATTTCAGGCAAAAATCGAGAAATTTTTTTTTTTATAGCATCTTGGATGAAAAAAAAATTAAGTCATATTTCATGTGTTACTTTTCTTCTTATGATTGGAATAATGAAAACAGGCAACCCATGCAGTGTACTATGGAGAAACTTTGACTTTATAAATAGTTCAAAAATAAATCAGGGGCCTAATCTCGAAAATATAACTTAAAGGGATATGTTCACTAACCTTCGACCAAAAAACTTTTACCTAATCTAATCTGTAATAATGTTCTAAACTCTCCTTCAAAATTTTACCTTTCAAATCCCTGTGTATCCATAATTATCAGCGTTTGAAAGTAAAAAATAGGACTCGTCATTTAGTAAGATTCGCTTAAATTAATTTTAAATCGAGTTTTATTATCCAATCAGATTACAGCTTAAAATCAGAGTTTTATCTAAGTAAAGTTTTCGAGAATAAGGCCCTGGGTGCAAAAATGTCAGATATCATTTTATTTTAGGTCTATTACATAAATCAAGTTATATTTCAAGCCTTTTTTTTTTTAATTTGTTATATTTTTGTCACTTGTGACTATTTTGAACCTCAATTGACAATATTACACTCTCTCTGTATCGTATATCTTACATTTTATATATTTTATATTTAGACATATTATATTGAAAATCGAGGAAGTTCTATTTTTGATTTTAGATTCTCACACCTGCATATAGAATTATCATTTCCAAAATATTAAAAATATTTTTTGGGGAGTGTGGTTCATGCAATTCCAATTAAACTTACGTTTTATGACGTCACTGACACTGATCTGCATAGATATCAATAGTAGCTTCCGGTAGATCTCTGCCAGTGACGTCATAAAATGCGTTTTAGTGGAATTGCAAGAACCTCAGATGTTGGAATGGAAATTGGAATGGTGCAAATTGATGCTATCAGTGTCCCCGATACACATACAAAGTTTAGAAAATCACTTTACAATCCCTTTAACTTCTTTACAATCCTTTTAAATTACCATGAGCCGTGTTCTAAAAGAATTAACTAAGAGACAATTCAGATTCTAAAAATATAGTAATCTTACTTGGATAATTTAACCAAATTCACAATCAATTTTAGTTTTTGATTGACCAATAAGATGACCAGAACACTAAAACATAAGTCAATTTTCCAACACTTGACCCCTAAACCCCTGTATACCCTAGAGTCAAACCCATAACTTACCTGAACAGATAAATATTACCTATAGTAAAACAACACAGAGTAAATTTGACCTTGATTGACTGTCTGACTGTAGTATCAACATACATGATAATAATGTTGACAATCTCTAATGAATGAATATTATCTTCACTACCCAGTCATTTATCAGGATTATTGATTCAGAGATATTTACCAGTCAAATCTGACAACATAGGCTATCTTTAATACACTTATCAGTAACGTCATTAATTTAGATATAATTACCAGTCATGTCTGACTACCGGTACATTCGGCTCAACCTTCGTCATTATTCGAAACGATATAATTGCTTGGCCATGATAGGCAGCCATCTTGCCCAGTATTTGGGCAGGAAAAGATAACTCTTGTTTCAAGGTTTATTTTGATTGGCTGTTTTTTCCGCGAAAGATGATGATACATTCTACAGAATGATTGTGGTTAGACCATTGCGCCGATTTATTTTGTAAAAAGTGACTGGCTAGCAGATGAAACCGACTGGCTAGCCATTTGTTTTCGGTTAGCCGGTTTTGAAATGGTTGAATTGGATAGCAAAAAAAATCAGCGATTTTCGGCGGCTAAACGGTTTTCCTTCATTAAACATTTGAGTTATAATGAAGGAACATACATTATACACTGCAGGCATCATAAACAACTGGTGTTTGTTAGCAAGTTATTTATTTCTGAATAATCAACTCACAATTCAAAATCTTAATCAAACTGCAATAGTTTTAAATTATCATGGATGAAAGTTATCATGTTCAGGTCTAAGTGACGATCGCCTTGAATTCATTTACAAAGTGGCAGAAATCGGCTGACTTAAATCGGCGGCGCTTTGTTTTCACAACTGGCAGATTATGGCTGTAAAGAAATCGGCGCCGGCGGCGGCGCAAGGGTCTAATTGTGGTTGGTTGAACTATAATTTATTCAACATGGCAACTACCGTACAGTGTACAAGGTTATCTAGCATGTCTTGTTCCAAAGTCGATACGAGTGATCTAACTAGAGCTCTAGACTGTATTTACCAGTCATGTCTGACTAGAGTTCTAGACTGTATTTACCAGTCATGTCTGACTAGAGCTCTAGACTGTATTTACCAGTCATGTCTGACTAGAGTTCTAGACTGTATTTACCAGTCATGTCTGACTAGAGTTCTAGACTGTATTTACCAGTCATGTCTGACTAGAGTTCTAGACTGTATTTACCAGTCATGTCTGACTAGAGTTCTAGACTGTATTTACCTGTCATGTCTGACTAGAGCTCTAGACTGTATTTACCAGTCATGTCTGACTAGAGCTCTAGACTGTATTTACCAGTCATGTCTGACTAGAGCTCTAGACTGTATTTACCAGTCATGTCTGACTAGAGTTCTAGACTGTATTTACCAGTCATGTCTGACTAGAGTTCTAGACTGTATTTACCAGTCATGTCTGACTAGAGTTCTAGACTGTATTTACCAGTCATGTCTGACTAGAGCTCTAGACTCTATTTACCAGTCATGTCTGACTAGAGTTCTAGACTGTATTTACCAGTCATGTCTGACTAGAGTTCTAGACTGTATTTACCAGTCATGTCTGACTAGAGTTCTAGACTGTATTTACCAGTCATGTCTGACTAGAGCTCTAGACTCTATTTACCAGTCATGTCTGACTAGAGTTCTAGACTGTATTTACCAGTCATGTCTAACTAGAGCTCTAGACTGTATTTACCAGTCATGTCTGACTAGAGCTCTAGACTGTATTTACCAGTCATGTCTGACTAGAGTTCTAGACTGTATTTACCAGTCATGTCTGACTAGAGCTCTAGACTGTATTTACCAGTCATGTCTGACTAGAGCTCTAGACTGTATTTACCAGTCATGTCTGACTAGAGCTCTAGACTGTATTTACCAGTCATATCTGACTAGAGCTCTAGACTGTTGATTTGACTGTATTTACCAGTCATGTCTGACTAGAGCTCTAAATGCCAGATTATTTTATAGTGTGTCTTTATAAATTATACCACACTCTTAACCCTTTGATGAGTGAAGCGACATAGATGAAAGGAGCTGAGCATATACATGTCGCTAATGTGGCGCATGCTATAACGTCATAACGTCAAATTAAGTGACTCTCTACAGTATAACGTCATAATTAAACTCACTGCTCAAAGGGTTAAGATATATATTTTATAGTCACCCTTCTGAATATTTCAAAAATTAACCATAACTTTCTATTTCTGTTTGTATTTTCTGACAGAATTCATTGTAATGGATTAAATTCTAAGCACAAACCTAGGTGGCAATAAAATCAAGGTTTTTTTTTCAAACAACATATTGTTTTGACAAGTACAAGGCCAATCTCCAGAGTTTGGTTGTGAAAAAGATTGATCAGGCCAGGAAGGTGACAAAAATATACATAAACAAAATATTTCTATCTTGTAGGGCTGTCAAAAGACTGTCAACTATATTTGTGCGTAGATATATTCGAGACATCTATTTTTGAGGGTGATAAATTTCCCAACTGAGACAAATAAGCTGTGTTTGTCAACAATAATTATGCAGAGACATTTTTAGAATGTATTTCAAAGTACTGATATTAAAGGGATTGTAAAGTGATTTTCTAAACTTTGTATGTGTATCGGGGACACTGATAGCATCAATTTGCACCATTCCAATTTCCATTCCGATATCTGTGGTTCTTGCAATGCCACTTTAACTAACGTGTTATATGACGTCACTGACAGTGATCTGCTTAGATATCAATAGTAGCTTCCGGTAGATCACTGTCAGTGACGTCATTAAACGTGTTAGTTTTAGTGGAATTGGTGGCCTCTTTGAAGAAATGTAATGAAATGGAGTTTCATGTCCTGCTTTTCTACACACCCCTTTGAAAAGATGTAGAGTTAGTTTATATAATAATTTGGGGCGTGCTGTAGAGGAGAATGTAAGGTATAAATATATAATATTTTAAGAAGGACATGTAGTAGAGACAACTGTGATATCCTAATCATGCTTTATCTACCTCTAAACTCTCATATATTCATCTCATAAACACTTTAACTTATTAACATCAACAATTATATATACTGTTACAATAACAGGTCTAGAGTGTTTATCATCACTGATTTAAATTGACATTTAATTAATTATCAGTAAGGTTTCTACGGGGGATGCTACAAGGAACTCTTTGAGGAGTTCCAGCTTTGTCACCACCCCAACATAAATTTTTCCCATTTACAGCTGGGTTGACTGCAATTATGAGTGAAGATGACTTATTCAAGGTCATTAGACTTTCACACCACCCTGATCGAGAACCAAACCCTCAAACATAACGACCTTCATTTCCTCGTATCCAAGCAAATGACGTCATGTTTGTAAAGAACGATGCGCTAACCACTGTGCTATAGAACCTCACAATTATAATATTAGACCAAATATTAATAATCTACCTTATTTATTATAAACACAAATTCTATTTCTCTATCTGCTTGAAATTAAGTTGAAAATTTAACATTTTCAAACAAACTGTAGGCTACTGATGCTGGTTAGTTTATCAGAAACACAGATGATACGGCATAAAACCTAAGTTACTTTTACTATTGTTACTCATAAAAACAACGATTAATTCCAAATTCACTATCCTTTTTCTTTTAGATACACTACATCTTTAAATTATAGGCTACTGATGCTGGATGACATATCAGAAACATTTAAGCTACATTTATTATTGTTCTTGACACATAAAAACAAAGATTAATTCCAAATTCACTACCTTTTATATAACTATAAGCTACTGATGATCATCAGTGTATCAGAAACACATCAACAATATAACAAATCTGAATCAATTGAAGCTGTATAAGTATAAAGATGACAAGGGATATTTGTTTATTAATATAGATGATATAATAATTATGTCTAGTGTTATTAAATTAACATAATTAATTCATAATTAGGTCATTAGGTTGGTGATGGTAAAGATGAACGGACAGAATATATTGACCTTGTCAGCTGAGCGAAAAACAGGAATTTTTTAGGGGCCTGGGCCTGGGTGAAGCCAAGGGGTGAAGCCCCCTGAAGCTTTGGGGTTTTAGCTTTTTTATTAACTGCAGGAAGGCTAATTGAAGCTATATTTTTGAATTTTTTTTATGTTTAGGCCTGCGCCCGGTCAGCTCAATATTAACAACAGCACTTTTTTAACCGATGGATATCAATCGCCCCCTCCCCCCTCTAGCTATGCCACTGATTGTGAAATAAAAGAAGGGATTATAGGGAAGTTCTGGTACTTCTTAAAACTATTCACATATATTAAAGACCCAAATCAACACAAGAAAATCACGACTGTTCTCCTTTAGAAAAAATAATTGTTCAACTCAAAGAACACAAGTAACAGGTAGTTAGCCTGTTTTTATTTGAAATGTTATAATTTGTGTTACTACCATAGCAACCATTTTAATAAATGATCTACTAATAACAACAATAGGTATATATATAATGATTCCGATCAATAATTAGACAGTTCGTTAGATTAATCAGGCTAATTAAAAATTCATAGAAAACTAAGTCGATGATTAGCCTGTGATATGTCGGTTAAAAAATTATAAATTCTTAAAGGGATTGTAAAGAGGTGTTTCAGTAATACTTGATTCCACTTATACTAAGTGTTTGATGATGTCACACCTGCAAAATTAGCTTGCATTTCAAAAGAACTTTAAGAGTGTGACTTCAACAAACTATCTATTACCTTTAAAATAATTCTACCTCTCTGAATGCCGCAAAGGACTCAGATAGGCTTTGCTTTGACCCCAAGCTTCAATCGAATTCTTATATTTCTGGAACTGTGAGCCCAAATTGACAATTCCACAGCCCCTTCTTGCCCTCTCCCACCCCTCAATTATTACTAGAGCTACCGCTTAACACAAACAATGGAGAAACATGTCTAGGAGCTTTGTCCCAATGGACAATTCTGCAACCCCTTCTTGCCCTCCCCTACCCCTCAATGTTTCCAAGAATCGTCACTAAACATAATCAATAAAGAAACATGATAATTAAAGTCTCTAAGCGATCAATGTTCTGTATTTTCTGTCTAATTTTCTCGACAGGTGAAATAAAAAATAACTCAGACTTTCGATTTCCTTTCAAATTAAAAAATTTAATTCTTACACCAAAAGGAAGAAGTATGGAGAAGTCTGTGGTTCTTGCAATTCCACTCAAACTAACGCGTTTTATGACGTCACCCCCACTGATCTGAATAGATATCAATAGTAGCTTCCGGTAGATCAGTGGGTATGACATCATAAAACGTGTTAGTTTAAGTGGAATTGCAAGAACCACAGACATCGGAATGGAAATTTGAATGGCGCAAATTGATGCTATCAGTGTCCACGATATATATACAAAGTTTAGAAAACCTATTTACAATCCCTTTAATATCTAACTGTACTGAGGCATCAGACATCACCTTACTGAGAGTCATGTAATACTAGATAGTGATGTACATTTTGTGCCTTCTGGAACTGGAGATACAATGAGGGGGCAAACTGATTTATGAAGGGACAACTATCAGGAAAATGGGATATAACCTCTTAGAATGAACAAAAATTTTAAGCGTTTTTCAATTATAACCTCTAATTGTATGGAAAATTACATAGTTTTATGGGTTTATTTGATTCTGTTTGTATACCTTGGACACCGTTGATGAATATATACTCTTATTGACCAAGTTTGATAATTTTTTGTTCATTCTCAGAGGTAGTATCGCTTTAAGACACATAATTGATTTGGCACTTCTGACACATATTTTGGGAAGAAAATTGATTGAATATTATATTTCAATTTTTCCATTCGACTAGCACTCCCACTGCATTTATGCTTTTTTCTACTCATAAAATTTTTGTTTAAATTGTAGGTTTATATTTTCTCTTGCAGATCGAATAACATAAAAAACACTGGGAACAGTTAATTGAATTTAATAATTTTAAACAATGTTTTGCAAGTTAATACAATTTTATTTGAGTTTTAACTTTACCAGACTATTCCCTAGGTGTTTTACAAAAATTACTTTCGATTTAGCTTCATTTTCTGTTTAAACAAAAACTTCTCATTTGAGAATCAGAAATTTGTTGAATTCAGCTGCCTTTATTTTCTAAGATGTTTTTTTTATCACTTTTAGAAAAATTAAAACAGAACCTGAACTTATTTTTTTGTTCCTAAGAGTTTTTATCCAAGATTTTAATTGAGACTAGCCAGCCCTATAGCTAGAGGGGGGTGAGGGGATGAAACAGGTCATTTTGCCTCCTCTAAAACAATGATTAATGATTCCAATCAGCAATCAGTTAAAGAAAGAAGAATCTATATTTTACAAGGATAACAACTTAGGTTCCCATAAGGATCCTTTCTCCCAGCTGGTCCTTGCCCAAACCTCTTGGCATTGATCTTTCCCGGATTATCCGTACCCATTTACAGCTGGGTTGACTGGAATTATGAGAGAAGATGACTTATTCAAAGTCATCAGACTTTCAAAACCCAATCAAGAACCAAAATTTCAAACATAACCTTCATTTCCTCTTATCCAAGCAAATGACGTCATGTTTTTTAAGGACAACGCAGTAACCGACTGTGCTATAGAACCCCAAAAATGAAAATCTTGATGGTATAAATAACTCACCTTTTAAGAATGCAATATCCTTTGTCAATAATTCTAGGTTAAAAACACAAATTCTTTATGAAATAAAAATCTTTTTGGATATATCCGTCATATATCCTGTAAGAAATATCCTTTATAACATATTGTTTATAGATCAGTTATGATAAATACTTTATAGATCCTTTAAGAAATATCCATTATAATATATCCTTACGAAATATCATTTATGAAATATCTTTTATAGATCCTTTATAAAATATCCTTTATAAATCCTTTATGAAATATCCTTTATAGATCCCTTATGGAATATATCTATAATGAAATATCCTTTATAAATCCCTTATGGAATATATCTATAATGAAATATCCTTTATAGATCCCTTATGGAATATATCTATAATGAAATATCCTTTATAAATCCTTTATAAAATATCCTTTATAGATATCACTTATGGAATATCCTTTATAGATCCTTTAAGATATGTCCTTTATAGATCCTTTATGAAATATCCTTTATAGATCCTTTTTATAGATCCTTTATGAAATATCCTTTATATATCCTTCATGAAATATCCTTTATAGATCCTTCATGGAATATCCTTTATAGATCCTTTATGAAGTATCCTTTATAGATCCTTTATGAAATAACCTTTATAGATCCTTTATGAAATAACCTTTATAGATCCTTAATGAAATATCCTTTATAGATCCTTTATGAAATAACCTTTATAGATCCTTTATGAAATAACCTTTATAGATCCTTTATGAAATAACCTTTATAGATCCTTTATGAAATAACCTTTATAGATCCTTAATGAAATATCCTTTATAGATCCTTTATGAAATAACCTTTATAGATCCTTTATGAAATAACCTTTATAGATCCTTTATAAAATATCCTTTATAGATCCCTTATGGAAAATCCTTTATGAAATATCCTTTTATAGATCCCAATGGAATATCCTTTATAGATCCTGTATGAAATATCCCTTATGGAATATCCTTTATGAAATACCCTTTATAGATCCTTATTACATATCCTTCATAGATCCTTTATGCAATATCCTTTATAGATCTTTTGTGAAATATCCTTTATAGATCCTTTGTGAAATATCCTTTATAGATCCTTTATGAAATATCCCTTATGAAATATCCTTTATAAATATCCCTTATAGAATATCCTTTATGAAATATCCTTTATAGATCCTTTACAAAATATCATTTATAGATCCTTTATGAAATATCGTTTATAGATCCTTTATGAAATATACTTTATAGATCCTTTTTGAAATATATTTATAACAAATCCTTTACAGAATATCCTTTAAGAAATATCCTTTATAGATCCTTTTATGAATTATCCTTTATGATACATCCGTTATAATATATCTTTTATGAAATATATCTAAAACAAAACCTTTATGAAATATCCTTTATAAATCCTTCATGGAATATCTTTTATAGAAATCACTTATGAAATATCCTTTTTTGTAGATCCTTTAAGAAATATCCTTTATATATCCTTTATGAAATATCCCTTATGGAATATCCTTTAAAGATCCTTCATAGAAATATCCTTTATAAATATCCCTTATGGAATATCTTTTATGAAATATCCTTTATGAAATATCCTTTATAGATCCTTTATGAAATATCCTTTATAGATCCTTTATGAAATATCCTTTAAATATCCTTTATAATATATCCTTAATAGATCCTTTATGAAATATCCTTTATAGATCCTTCATGAAATATCCTTTATAGATCCTTTAAGAAATATCCTTTGTAGATCCTTAATGAAATATCCTTTATAGATCCTTTATTAAATATCATTTATAGATCCGTTATGAAATATCCTTTATAGATCCTTTATGAAATATCCTTTATAGATCATGTATGAAGTATTCTTTATAGATCCTTTATGAAATATCCTTTATAGATCCTTTATGAAATATCCTTTAAATATCCTTTATAATATATCCTTAATAGATCCTTTATGAAATATCCTTTATAGATCCTTCATGAAATATCCTTTATAGATCCTTTAAGAAATATCCTTTGTAGATCCTTAATGAAATATCCTTTATAGATCCTTTATTAAATATCATTTATAGATCCGTTATGAAATATCCTTTATAGATCCTTTATGAAATATCCTTTATAGATCATGTATGAAGTATTCTTTATAGATCCTTTATGAAATATCCTTTATAGATCCTTTCTGATATATCCTTTAAAGATCCTTTCTGGAATATCCTTTATAGATCCTTTATGAAATATCCTTTATAGATCCTTTATGAAATATAGCTTCTTAACGAAATATCCTTTATAGATCCTTTATGAAATATCCTTTATAGGTCCTTAATAAAATATCCTTTATAGATCCTTTTAATAAATGCTTTATGAAATATCCTTTATAGATCCTTTATGAAATATCCTTTATATATCCTTCAAGTATTTTTTATGAAATATCCTTTATAGATCCTTCATGAAATATCCTTTATAGATCCTTTAAGAAATATCCTTTGTAGATCCTTAATGAAATATCCTTTATAGATCCTTTATTAAATATCATTTATAGATCCGTTATGAAATATCCTTTATAGATCATGTATGAAGTATTCTTTATAGATCCTTTATGAAATATCCTTTATAGATCCTTTTTGATATATCCTTTAAAGATCCTTTCTGGAATATCCTTTATAGATCCTTTATGAAATATCCTTTATAGATCCTTTATGAAATATAGCTTCTTAACGAAATATCCTTTATAGATCCTTTATGAAATATCCTTTATAGGTCCTTAATAAAATATCCTTTATAGATCCTTTTAATAAATGCTTTATGAAATATCCTTTATAGATCCTTTATGAAATATCCTTTATATATCCTTCAAGTATTTTTTATGAAATAGTCTTTATAGATCCTTTACATAAATCCTTAATATCAGGTTCACAATAATGCACACTTAAAATAAATATCTATATATGGAATATCCATTAAAGAAATAGAAATTCAGTTTCAATTTCCATTGTGATTTATGATATCTGTAAATAGCCTAACTAACTATGTAACAATTTGAACTAGGAAAGGATAAAACACGTCTTTATTTGTCGCAGTCAGAAATTATTGTTGATAAAAATGTAACACTGTTATCGAAACTTATAAATCATCTGATTATTAAAAAATATCCATAACACAGAAAACTATCAACTATTATTCCTAATACATAGTTCACTATAGTCTATACTCTCACTGAAACATTGAAAATACAACAATAGACAGTATTATTAGCTATGTGAGCCATAGGAGCCAGAGATCTGTTCTCTTTTACAAGATAAAAAGCTATGTGGACTTTCAGAAATAGATGTGAACTTTAAAAATACCTCGACATTTGGAAATTGAAAATTAAAGTAGGCTATTGACGCTGTCCTGACAAAATTTCCCTCATTGCACACTGCATGGTGTTTGCCCGTCCTCATTAGCCCATGCAGCTGCAGAAAGGCTGGAAATAAAACTTATGAATGAATGTGTGATGACAAATCTTAGTTATTATAAGCTATGTGGACTCTCAGAAAGGGATACTGATTTTAAGGCATTAACTAATATTTTGGGTATTCTGATAACTTATCACCATTCAATATTATAGGATTATCTATTAATCTTCATTAAGTGAAATGCACTAATTAAATACAGTAGTGATCTGAGTTAATCTCTATTAATTGTTAATCTGTTAATCTATATTTATGTATTATCAGTGTGTTTTGCATTTTGCTATTGATTGCTATGGTTATCAAGATAAAGGTAGCCTATATATTGAGAAGTAGACATTGTACCAAGAGAGAGATCAGAGAGACAGAATAGAATACAACAACTCTGATCTGAATGTGTAAATATTTGTATATATGAATAACTTATAAATGAATCATTGATGTGACTGAAGAATTAATACTTATTATCAACTATACAAGAGTTACGTATTTTTATGAAGAGATTATGTCAATAGTAGGAACCTATTCTACAGAGTGTCCCAATCGGTCTCGCTAAAGCTACACCCCCAGATTAAGTTAGAGACCGGTAGGTGATAAACTGATCAAATTAGAGAGAAAATACCTGCACAGATAAAGATATTGATAGTTTTAACAGTTTGGTGTCTCTCAATGTAAAATTCAACACTTACAACAAATTCTTATAAGAAGTTTTGTCAAATGGAGCCCAGTTTCCCATCCTGATGGGCCAGTGCCACTAAGGGCAACTGTGAGCACCTCTAACAGGTGCCCCACTACCACTACAACAACCCTACTAGACCCCACCCAATCTTTTTTTTCAATAAAAACAAGTCACTAGAACTCACATGTTAAAGATTTAAAAAAAAAAAATGTCACAAACTGAGTTGAAATCACAAATCACAATCAACAATCCTGAGATGAATTCTTGAACTAATTAACAGTCCTTGAGTTTTACTATGTAGATAAACCCTTCTCAAAAACACACCTCAGTGAAAATATATCAGTTGTCTCAATTAAAATACTCACATTTTCACTCAGGCATACCTGTACACTCTTGAACAGACCTCAAAAATAGCTGACAAGTCTTAATATTCATGAAACAAAATTGGTGGAAGCACTATAAACAAAAAAACACCTCATTGAAAAGATATCAGTTGTCTGAATTAAATTAACCTCAAAATCACTCAGGCATAGGCTACCTTTAATCTTGAATGAATAAAAAATGACAGACAAATCCTGTTTAAAGTCAGGATGCAAAGCATGTGGATAAATCACAACAGAGTAAAAATACATCACAGTTTTACCCCTGGGTTTTCAACTGGTTTTTTCAAATGTCCCCAAAAATGCACAAGGAAATGAACATGTCCCCTGAAATATCTGCAGAATGCATCGAAAACATGCAATTTCGAAGCATGATATAGTCACAGCATTTTTCGTTTCAATACAAATTTAAATTGTGGTTGTTGCAGGCAGTGGACACTGGTGTTTCAAGATAATACAAAATATAACATATTTTTTTCAGACTTATACATCAGTTTGTGTCCCCTGGAGAATGTCCAAATGTCCCCAGTCTGGGACATGTCCCCCAAGTTGAAAACCCAGGGTTTTACCCATAGGATGTTTCCCTTTCCAATAAACATTACTGACATCACTGATACACCCTGTTTTAAAATCAGGTTTCAGGATACTACCTTTAGAATTATTTAGTCATACCTATTACCCTGTCCAGTTGACATCACTGACATATTATTGACAACACTAACATCCTCAAGTCTCAGAAACAAACTGGTAGGTACAGCGCTAGGAGACCATAAATCACAATACAGACTACCTTTAGAGGTTTCTTTATTTCCCTGTCATTTAGACAATTAAAAACTCACTGAAACTGTATCAACAATCCCCATACAGGACCTAGTCTGTTCACACCTTAATATTCTGAATAAAAACTTAATTATGACCACACAACTACATAAATCTTATTCAATTCAGAAGTGACAATGTATCAGAAGTATTCAGGTATACATTACTCTGTATACATATAGCCTATCTTTTCCCTGACCAAAGACAACAAAGTGACCACAGATCTTCCTGTCTTAATTCCAGAAAAATAACTGGTTAGACAAATCTTACTCAATTCACAACAGTGACAAAATATCAAAAGTATTTAGGTGTACGGTATACAAGTACCTTCTCTCTGTCCAGATACAATCAAAAATACCACAGAACTTCCTGTCTAAATTCCGGAAAAATAACTGATACCCACACAAAAACAAATCTTACCCAAATGATACCAGCGAACATAATAAAATATATCAGAAGTAGGTCTATAATAATTTAGGTAGATCCTATACATAATACCTTTTCTCTGTATACATTTATCTTTTCCCTGTCCAGATACAATCAAAAATACCACAGAACTTCCAGTCTATATTCCGGAAAATAACTGGTTAAGCACACAACTACAATCTTACTCAATTCATTCCAGTGACAATGTATCAGAAGCAGGCCTATAATAATTTAGGTAGGTCCTATACATAATACCTTTTCTCTGTGTACATTTACCCTTTTTTCATCCAAAGAAACACAATATCACAGAACTTCCAGTCTAAATTCCGGACAAATAACTGATACCCACACAAAAACAAATCTTACCCAATTCACACCAGTGACAATAATATAATTCATCAGTTGTCTTAATAAATTACATTAAAATATTGTCCTAGTTACTCACGTGGTAAATATCCTACTGTATAGTGTTATAACTTAATGAACGAAACAACCGTCATCTTTCAGGTTACCACTGACCTTGAAATTCGAGAGTTCAATGTCGACCGTCGTAATATAACAAAAATGGCCCAAATATTGTGTGAAATAGGCCTGCATCCTAGTGTAGTATTTCAAATCCTAGTGTGACTTGACTCGTCGTTTTTCTTCTCTGATTCACTCACTGTTTACAAATTAAATAACGTGTTTGTACTTACCAATAAGACGAAATGACAACGTTCTAAACCTTTCCCAAAACACGTGGAATCAGATGGCTTCTCCAAATTCAGGTTAAAAAACTATCAAAATCGGCACAAAGCTAGATCGAAATATTTAAAGTATCACAAAGTGTCTGTTAAAGGGGACCAGTCTTCATTTTTATTGGTTGATTTTGGTCTTGAATATACTAAAGTATCCTTCAGAAGCACCAGAAATGTACGGAAATTGCATATTTCCTTCAAATATATCTTAAATTAGACATTTCTCCTTCTATTTCTATAGATGACTTTTCTATATATTGCATAGTATCCATAATGTGTAGTAGGGCATTATAACTTTCAAATGCTAATAATTATGGATGCACATGGATTTGAAGACTCAAATTTCAATGGTGAGTTGTGATAACCAGTACTAAATTGCTGAACTAAAAAAATCCCCGTTTCTGAGACTTGGAAAAATCGACCCACGAAAATGAAGCCTGTGCCCCTTTAATATAAAAATATCCAGATTTGGAACACGTGGAAGCAGGTATCTTCTTCAAACTCTAGTTAGAAATTTTCACTGCAGCACACCGTGTAAGGTCCTAAAACTTATCCTAATGTGTAACACGTGGAATCGGATGGCTTCTCCAAATTATGGATGAAAATTGTATCTGTATCACAAAACGTCAAGTTTTAAAGCCATCCAAATTTGGAAGACGCAGAATCAATGAACACTAACGCAAATTTGAAAATCCTCACTGTATCACAAAATGTCAAGTTTTAAAACCATCAAAAGTAATTTGGAAGCAGGTGGTTTCTCCAAACTCTAGTTGAAGATGTTCATTGTAAGGTTCTAAAAATCCAAAATTGGATGACGTGATAGCGAGTATGCTACCTATACCAAATTCTGGTTGTAAATTGTTCAATGTATCACAATGTATCAAGTTTAACAATCATCCAAATTTAGAAGAAATAGAACTAGTTCTTTTCATGTCACTTTTTACTATTTTAGAAAGTTTATAAGACTATCCAAATTTGGCACAAAGCTATAGATGGAAATATTCACTGTAATAACTCAGTGTTAGTGTATCCAAATTTTGAATAAACAGAATCAGTTGGCACCAAAGTTCATTACACTTCTTCAGTGTATGACAAAGTGTTAGACTATTGACGAACTATTCAACCTGGCCGATTAAAACTATAAACAAACCCACAGATGTCAATGTTCCAGCTGATAGATAGCATCACAAAGTCTACACTAACATGTTTCAATGCATGATATAAACATATTATCTTACTGAAAAAATTTAAAGGGATATGTTCACTAACAGTTCGACCAAACAATTTTTAGTCTCAGAATCTGTAATTTTTTAGCTAATCTAATCTAAACTCCCTCTCAAAATGTAAGCCTTCAAATCCTTGTGTATCCATAAATATCAGCGTTTGAAAGTCAGAAATACGACTCGTCGTTTAGTAAGACTATGACTTATATAGAAAACACATCAGCAGAAAATGAAAGATAACTGTTAAAGTATGGATAAAATTGAAGGGATTGTGCGATTTTTGGGCAGTCTTAGTAAATCTGAATGTTATTTATATAAATTCAAGGCCAAAATCGATTCTCGAAATTGCTGAACATTCCCCTTAAATTGCTATTAAACTTACTTGTCCGATATATTCTGTTTCTATAGACCACGACAGGTGATTATGACTGCTATAGTTTCTAGGGAAATATACCATTTTCTTGGAAGATAGCACTAGCAGATATTAATGGCAGAAACTGAAATTGAAATTAAATTTTAAAAAATAAGGCTGATAGCAATCGACGATGTATTTATGTGTTTTTGACAGTGTAGTTTGTAAGCAATTTCATGTCGGACCAGGGGGGGAGGAGCAGGGGGGTGGGGGCGTGTGTTGGATTAATTGTACAAAGTTCATTCTCCTAGAGGGACCTCGCCAAAGTGACCCCCTGCCACCCCTCTCATGTTCCTGCGGGCCCGGGATTTTGCTCCATAAAATAAAGGTATGAGAGATTCAAAAGCCTGTAAAGATGGGGTGTCTTCCATAAAAAGGTTATTTATTTCTGAGCCTCTCCAGTGTGTTACGATCCGTTATGACAGGTCACCGAAGTCGAGGATCATGAAAATATTTTAGATAAAAGTTTTACATTTGACACAAGTTTCTCTAAGACGAAGGGGACAACAATGGGGATTGAGGATCGCAAAAGTGGGGAAATATTAAAAATAATTCCCCTCCCTCCCCCTCTAACAACAACCCTTTCGTTGCCCAGAGGTGATTGTTGCGGAAGTTTTATAATGTCGCGTTATTTATGAATTGTTTAGGGAATTCGACAAATATCACGTGAATACACAGAAATAGATCCACTCGTTTGTATTTTTTGTGCAGTTTCTATTTGGAACGATCGTTTACAGTAGAAATTGTTTCCAGTTGACAGATGATAGATATGGGGTCCTCCGCCATCCATCATGGATAATTACTGCATCAGTTGCAGCCACTTGGAATCTATTTTCAAGTTCTGTGATATATTCCTGAAGATTCTGTAGAAATGATGCCAATTATCGTCAAGCTTTTGAGATAAACAAAATTATCGGGTCGCTAAACTTGCAGTGCAGGTGATATATTACATATTTTTGATATTTTAGACAAATGCCTCTAACCTTTGCCCAGCATACAATCTTTATACTTACAAAGTACAGAAGGCTTATGCCACTGTCCTCAATTTCCATCAATGCACATTGTATGGCGTTTGCCTATCCTTGTTTGCCCAATAGGTGCAGAAAAGTAGGACGTAAAACTCCATTGCATTACATAAATACATACATAAAAAAAACATGTGAAAAAGAAAACAAATATACATGTAGCCTACTACACAGAATTCCATTTGGAAAGATAGTGGTGGAAAAAAAAACCCTTAGGATATGACAGTTTGAAGGCTAAATGTTAAGCAGTGGCTCGATTTGTTTGTTGTAAGATAATCTTGAATAAAATGAAAACTAACAATAAAATATATTTTAAAATCCCTAATGAATAAACATTGTTGGAAGTTGACCAACCTAATTAACGATCAGAACTGATCAAATCCCCAAGCAGTAGAATTGTGAAATAACATTAACTCAAACGTTCTACATTTCTGCACTTTGAACATCTTAGACTAATGAAGGCGAACAGTTTTCACCGAAGGAGATTTTGTCGCAGTTTGTCTTTTCTAGTTTCAAGGGCCTGGGGCCTGTTTATCGAAAACTCTTATGATTAGAAATTGTCGTAAGTGTGGAATTATTCATTGCAAAATGCCGAACTTACGGCAATTGTTGATAACAGGATCCAACTGTATAACGTGATATTTAAAGGAGTAAAGGGTCATTCGACTCGACCAGATCTTACGAATTCTCAAAGTACCATCCGATTGAACCAATCCAACTACCAACTACTACCACTACCAACAACTACCTAGTTTGTGATATCAGCTGCTGCTGGAAGCGAACGTTAACTTGTCATCAACCAACAACTACCTAGTTTGTGATATCAGCTGCTGCTGGAAGCGGAAGTTAATTTGTCAGCTACCAACAACTACCTAATCTGTGATATCATCTACCAACAACTACCTAGTCTGTGATATCAGTTAACTGGAAGTGAACGTTAACTTGTCATCTACCAACAACTACCTAGTTTGATATATCAGCTACTACTGGAAGTGAACGTTAACTTGTCATCTACCAACAACTACCTAGTCTGCGATATCAGCTACTACTGGAAGTGAACGTTAACTTGTCATCTACCAACAACTACCTAGTCTGCGATATCAGCTACTACTGGAAGTGAACGTTAACTTGTCATCTACCAACAACTACCTAGTTTGTGATATCAGTTTACTGGAAGCGAACGTTAACTTGTCATCTACAAACAACTACCTAGTCTGTGATATCAGTTTACTGGAAGCGAATGTTAACTTGTCATCTACAAACAACTACCTAGTCTGCGATATCAGTTAACTGGAAGTGAACGTTAACTTGTCATCTACCAACAACTACCTAGTCTGCGATATCAGCTGCTACTGGAAGTGAACGTTAACTTGTCATCTACCAACAACTACCTAGTACCAACAACTACCTAGTCTGCGATATCAGCTGCTACTGGAAGTGAACGTTAACTTGTCATCTACCAACAACTACCTAGTTTGTGATATCAGCTGCTACTGGAAGCGAACGTTAACTTGTCATCTACCATCCAACCACCTCTACCTGAAAGGTCGCTAATGGCGTCACGCTGCATCTAGTGTATGTGATGTAGTCATGTTAAATACAACTCTCTGTTCATACCAATTACCGAGGAATTGTCTGCAAGGGAAATTGGAATAAACTAAGATATTAGAGGAGTAAGTTCTACTAGGGAAATTGAAGGTTGATAAGATATTAGAGTTAGTAAGTTAGTTACTGTAGTTACTGATTGAAACTCTAATAACTTACTTTAAATAGACACAATACATTTATATCTTAATATCGTAGATAGAGTACAGATTGACCGTGGCTAAACTAAACTAGCCTAGGGACCGGAAGAGTTCCACGAGCGTCCCACCCAGAAAAAAAAGGGTTTTAAATTGACTTAATGCTGGAAAAGCATATCTTGTAAAGAAGAATCTCAGAATACTGGAGAGCATATCTTGTAAAATTGCAATGTAGCTCCCTTCTTTTGTTGAAATTTATTAAACTATAGAAATTGTACATGATGCTTCTCTGTACCGTTTTGGGTTAAGTGTCCAAATGTATAGTTTATACATATCATAATGAAACGGTATCAGGTAGAGTTTAAGTGTTATTTTTTTTGAATGGCCACCTATTGGCGTATTAAAATGGAATGAAGGTTCCTGCTGTTCCATACTCTTTTGGGCTGATGAAGCGAAATTATTCCAATGATGTTGTGGCCAAAGGGGGATAATCTGAATTTAAAATGGTCTGTAGCGTAGGTCTAAAAACAGTAGGGAATATTTTGGACAATTTGGTAATCGAATATAATTTTCTTTGATTTTTCTAAAGCTTGAATAAATATATAGTTATTTTGTTGAGTATATCCTCAGCGTTTCAATAAATCCAGTAACTTCTGATTCGATGGGTTGTTTCGATTAAACTATTTATTTGTAGTCTGAATTTATGATATTAAAATGTTGTTGTCTCCCTTATAACGTTATCGAGGGTACTTGTGATGTTTAACTAACGCTTTACAGACATTGAACTGAATATTGTCATCAAAGCCTTACATCTTAGAGAAGAACAATGTCCCATTGTCCCATTGAAATAAACTATACATATAATAGTCTACTTTTGTTAATCAATTGTTGTCTGATTTTTCCAATCTCTAGAAGAGTTACCTCCCTCTAGTTCTGAAGAAAATAACTTGTAATTGGTATTCCAATGCTCATTTACTTGCTGACATATTCCTCTATTCTTATGACACAGAATTTGTCCAAAGTTTTCATAGCAATGGCTATCATTTTCTTTTAATTCCATTTCCAAATCATAAATGAAGTTTTATCACTGAATAACATTACGCCTTTGGAAATGAAATGAAATGAATGGAGTTTTACGTCCTACTTTTCTGCACCTATATGGGCTAATTGAGGACAGGAAAACGCCATGCAGTGTGCACTGAGGGAAATTTTGCCAGGACAGCGGCATTAGCCTGCTCTTATTTTCGATTTCCAACTGTCGAGGGATCTTTAACATGTACAGCCAATAGCACACGGGACCTTGGTTTATTGTCCCATCCGAACGACTAGACGCTTTTTCCATGTCAGCCCCTCCGACCTGCATCACTGACAGGGGGAAACCATTTGGCTTTTGGAGACTTTTAAGATGAAATCTACCCAGAATAGTCGGAGATTAAATACTAGTACACTATTGTCCTACTTGGATTTGCTACTCGAAATTGTCAACGATCTTTGTATGATAAACGTTAAGACTTTGATTTCCTATTGTAATTAATTTTGGATTCATGTGCAGTAATATACCCCAATCACCAGTTTATGACCGTTCGATTTTTGAAGACTTTCTGGCAAGTTTTGACATTAAAAAACCCGGATCCCCACCTGTGAGTGATGCAGGTCGGAGTGGCTGACATGTAAAAGGCGTCTAGTCAATACACCGAGGCTCCGTGTGCTACAGAATGTACACATTAAATGGAAATGGAAACTCAGTGTAGAACAGTGGGACCTTGAATAAGTCATCTTCACTCATAATTCCAGGCAAACCAGCCGTAAATTGGTCAGATAATGTAGAGGTTTGGTCAAGGACCAGCTGGGAGAAAGGATCCTTGAGAACCTAAGTTGATATCCTTCTATAATAAAGATGTTTCTTTATCAATAAATAACAAGAGGTTTGGCCAAGGACCAGCTGGGAGAAAGGATCCTCACGTAACCCAAGTTGGTATCCTCGTTTTCCTATATTCTAATGTATCGATAATCTCACACAGCAAACACCACAAATCGTCTATTCGCACCTTAATGTATTTATATTGTACCTTTTACTGAATACTGAACTTTAGATTTGAATAAATCAAACTGATAACATCAATATGTAGATTTGTAAAATAAAAAATAAAACGATTTAAAGACGACAGGTGGCCATAATGTCTGTATTGGGTGTTATAGAAGATACTCTCCTATAGAAGGTCTCTAGAAACAGATGGAGTGAAGATGTTAAGTGGTTACAGACAGGGTCATAGATAGGCTATGTCAGGAAATAGATATATTCTATCCTGGTAGAAATGGTTAAACAATCAAACTGTCCTCAGATGGGAAAATAAATTTGCTGTTTGTTACAGATCCATTTGAAATTGGATAAAGAAAGAGCATGATTGCTTCAAGGCTGCTTGCTCCCAATAATTTACCCATAAATATTGGCCATAGCCTAAATATTTAAAATTGTTGAATTTTAAACAATAAATTGAATGAATTTGAAAAAAAATCGCCAGAAAAAAGAATGCGTTGACGGCTAAACGGTGATGGACCTTCTACCCTTCAAAACAACAAGGGGATACAAACTAAAGCCGAATCAAAATCGATCAATATGATGAAATAATTGACTGGTATCTTGTTTTCAACTCTCAATAATTAAACCTCAATTTCATCTTGACACCAGACGTCGCCTCCAGTTCACCCTCCAGATAGAGCTAGCTGTTTTTAAAACGTCATCTTAGTTTCGTATTAAATTAAAGACAGGTGACGAAATGAAACAAGGCGGTTAAAAGTGACCGTGAAATTTATCTTGTTAAAACACGGAAGGTGGGAAAGAAAACTGGCCCGAGGTGGAAAACATCATCACCAAGCAGAAGTCGTAACGTAGAACTAGCAATTTTCGCGCCATTACGGAATAAGATCAAAGCGTTGACGAACTACGTCACGTCGTTAAGGTCAGTGAGGTGACGTGGAAGTAATGATATATATTGTTACCAAGGTGACCTGATAACAATGTAATCAGAAAGTGTGTAAAGTAAAATGGCCGTTTGAGTGACAAAACGGAAGATTTCGTAGCGGGATGTCTGTTAATATCTTACCCTAACTAATAGTTTTAATTTGTTCGCCATGTTTCACACAACACTTGACTTCGTTGAAAGCATATTCCCTTGAATAAAGACGGTATTGGGGCTAATTAAGCCGTGTATTTGACGGTATAATGTAGTCAATTGTGAATAGTGTTAGGGTGTCAATTTAAAACCCTTATCATTAATACGCATCATTAAATTGAAGGGCCCTAAACGTCAATCTTGCCTTACACCGTTTCCAATACACCATAACTTAATCAACGGGACATTATCCGGGCCAGGGTGATGATTAGGGACATTAATAGGGGTAAGGGGCGGGCTCTATAGTCCCCATAAAGTCCCTATTAAAGGGGTAAAGGTAAGGGGACCCTCGAATCCCCAAGAGTTTGTGTACGACACATTTCCTTTCTAAATTAAAGACTACACGTTTTATTATGTTTTTCTATGAATTGAAATTTTCTTGCAATTTTTCTATTGCTCGTCATTTTATCGTAAAATTTGTAATTGTTGGTATTTGATATTGAGATTATATTTTTGATACGTCATGGGGACCCTTCCTTCCAATTAGTTCACCAATTTAACCGATACATAGATTCAAAACGGGACGAAATTAATGGGAAAACTAAATCTTAACTGTTAATTTTCAAGCTACTAAAAATTAGCACTTTATAAATGTAGAGAAAGATGAAAAAAAATGTAAAATGTGATTTAGAATATTTTTTTTTTCAAATAAAACTGTGTTGAAGTGGCCATGGGTAACTTAATAAACATTTGTGCTGCATTTTTTTGTAGATAAGAGACACTGTTGATCTTATGATCTTGGCAACTGTCATTGATTAATTTACTTCAACTGATCTTCATTATACATGTAAGAAGAGAATTCCACAAAAAAGTGAAGTATGGGTAGCCTATGCACCCATTTAAATCGGAAGATTTTGAAAGATCCATAAAGTAAACTCAATCAATGGAATTGGTCCTTTGGTTTTGGAAGAGTCCTATTTTACATCACTTGCTCACCATGAACATTTTTAGAATATTTAGTGAATATTTCAAAATTAAACTATATAAAGTGGGGCTTATTGTAAATTCAGTTTGCGATATCAGCTGCTGCTGGAAGCTAATGTTAACTAACGTCATCTACCAACCAACGGTAAATTCGGTCTCATGGTTTTGGAAGGGTCTCGAGGTCTATGGCCTGACCCTCGGGCTAGATCAGTCTAATTATACCAGATACAATATGTAGACCAGAGGGTGATGATTGAAGGGGTGGGGTCGACACACGCTCCACTACCCCTCTAGTGTCATGTGACACCCCAAATTTACATCATATGATGACAGATATCAATAATCTTCAAATATTCAAATTACTCAATAAAGAAAGTTTGGTAAGAGATTGTTTTTTAATTTATTGCAAATACTTTCAAAACTAATCTGTAATAATGTTCACAACTCTTTCTCGAAATTTAAGCATTCAAATACCAGTGTATCCATAATAATTAGCTTTTGAAAGTCAAAAATTGATTCGACTCGTATTTCATAGAGAATTCATTATACAGAAAAAGAAAGATAAATGTTTAGGTAGGCATATAGGGCCTAATTGAAGGGATTGTCTGATTTTTATGTAGTTTTATACCTCTGAGGGTTTTTAAAATCGCCCCTCGATATTGCTAAACATTCATCTTGTAACAACATAAAAACAATATTAATTACACAGACTTTTAAAATTTAAATGATTTAAGATCATAAATATACAAATTCGATTCTATAATTTATACATATAAAAAAACTGCATTATATACATCTTTTTACTTACAAAATATCAAAGGGTACAAATAGGTATAAAATCTCGCACAAACATAACCAAAACAAAAAAACCCAAAAACATAACTTATATAAATGTAATTTTCAAATGTTTATTGCATAACAGAAATATGAATTCATATTTTCAGTAGCTATGCCTAGATTATGTATCGAATTCAACTGGTAAAAATTTCTTCTTCACCTTGTGTCCAAGAAGGATTTCAGCTTTGATATTTGTCATCTATAAGTATATCATCTACATGCTAAAGAAATAACTTTGGAATGAAGATTTGAAATTTTAACTACCAATAAACGTATAAGTTGAAAAATAAACGCTCAAATCTTTGTTGTCTGCAACATTTTGTGTGAAAATATAATGTGAAAATAGAATTTGATTTTAAGAATCATTATTTTCAAGCCTATATAAAACCTGCATTTTGTTTTTACATTCAGCAGACATATACTTTGAAACGAAACGTTTTAAATGTCATCTTCAAACCAACAAGAAAATCAGATTTAGATAAAAACACTGAACAAATGAACTGATAAATTGAAATTTAAATATCTAAATTGTGTGTTCAATTCAATAATAACATGATAAATGTGATTTTAAACTCATTTTTCGAGTTAAATCTATTTTTTTGTGAACACGTGAATCGTTTAAAAACCAAATTGAAGTTTTTAAACAGTGGCTAAGTAATGGCAATAAAATAACTTTTTGATAATTGAGAAAATAGCCAACGGGAATGGATTTTAAAACATTTTAGCGAGTTTTATTTTCTCATAAATTCAGAAATGTACAATTATTAGTATTTTTTTCTTTATCGTGAAATCTAAATTGTTTCACTTAAACCCGAATCGACATTTTTACCACGTTTTAAAAAAGCTTTTAGTTGATAAAAATTTGTAGATTTTAGTCTGATGGTTATCGGCGTATAAAAAGTTATAAATTGAATAAATTATACACATGTGGTCTGTAGGCTGGGCGAATTATTCACTGATTTGTTTGAATACGTATTGCTAGATTGAGGTCGGTGTGAAGTGCCCCCTGTCTTGAATTCTTTACACCCCAAAATTGAAATAAGGATAATTTAAGTGTTCCAGTTACTTGATTAGTAAATTATTAAAATCGATTTTATTAGAATTATTATCCAATCAGATAACTGTATTAAATCTGGATTTCATCTCAGTTGAGTTTTCGAGAATAAGTCCACTGTTACAAATGATATGGTTTTACGTTCTACTTTTCTCCACCTATTGCCCGTAGGTTCGAAATCCTCTTATGGTATACCCTGGGTTTTCAACTGGTTTTCTCAAGTGTCCACGATTATGCACAAGAAAATGACTGAATTTGCCGTAGCGGATTGTTGACACTCGATGCATAGACACCAAAATAATACAAAATATTACATATTTTTTCAGACCCATAGCTCAGTTTGTGGCCCCTGGAAAATGTCCAAATTTCCCCCAAGTTGAAAGTTTCATTTTTCAGGGGCCCTGAAAATCGAATGGCCGAAATTCGAGGAGTTTTAGTGGTGGGGATGAGGGTGAGAGTTGGATTTTGAAAATATTTGGCTCAATAATGAGTTTGGTCTTTGGTCCCCCCCCTCCACTTCCAGAGAAGCTCCGCAGTCCCCGTTGTTGCACACTGTATGAGGTTTTCCTATCCTCATTAGGCATGCAGATTGATTCTATGGAAAAATGCAATGGCTCAAAACCCTTTCACCAACTTGTCAGCATGAAGCATATCTCACCAACCGTAAATTTAGATTTATGCAAATAATGTAAATGTTGTGTGTGAAGGCGGTACCATGTCGTGTCGGGTGATTTTATTACACTTAAAATACAATAACAACCTGCTAGTTTTACACCCTGCCCTTATCTACCCCTAGTCCCCTTTCATCCCCACCGTCATGTCAGTAGGGGTAAGATCTCTGTACTAATGTTTTTATCAGCTTTAGATCAATCGATACCGTATCAATATCGACTCCTGGGGTGATTTTTGACGATTAGTCGACAATTATAATTCAATAGTGACCCGACCCCCATCATATATCCCTTACCCCCATCACTGCCCGTTTATGTCCCCTTAAGTCTTTGATCTATACCGCTATATTGACTATAACGAGTGTCGGAATGGCCCCCGAATTGTCCCCTATTCTTTTGTAATTGTAGTCAATTTGTATGAACAGGTACAAAATGAAAAGTTAAAAAGTAAAAGGGATTATATTTTATGTTTCTTAAATGTTTTTTTTCTGATCTTTCAAAGGTTTGAGAAACACTTAGAAACAAAGGCTAATGTTTTTACTTTTATTTCTTTTACCGATCAAAACAACAAAACAAACCCTGTTTTTCCTTTCTATTAATTTAAAAAAAGTTTTTCATGTCATGGACGTGATTTGCTCATGGATTGGAGCGAAATTTACCCCCTTACAGAAATCGAAGCTTGCTCTTTCGAAACACCTGATGGTAGCCTACTTCTCTTTGGAGTATAGTCCACTACAATATAACTATTGCTCTCGATTTAGTCATGTTTTTGGATGCGATTTCGTAATTGTTTTGCTTGTACAGATTTTTAAATACCTAGAAGATCAGAGCACTAGAGCAGAATTTACTCTGTAATATTTTAGGTAGTCGCAGCTCATACCGATACTGAGTAACCCCTACCCTCCTAAAAGAAAAAAAAACATAAAAAAATCCAGAAACCTTGATAGAAGTATTTTGAATATTTCGAGAAAAATTTTTTTTTTTAGTTTTATACTTGTTTGTTTATGTAGTTAATGGAATTAAAACCGCAGCGAAAGACGAAATAGATAAATGAATAAATATGAAAACAAATTATAACAGAAAAAAAAAAGATTGGGAGTTGGTCTTTAAACAAAAGAACATGCAACACACAGAGCTTAACAAAATGATTTCACATTAACATTTGATTTATTTTGAGCGCCGCCTGCGTAACGTTGCCTGTCGTTGCTGATAAAGAAAGAAATTATTACATAGTTTTGATAATATCGTATGTTTATTAAATCGGCTTTTGTTAATTACTGCTAATTAGGGGGAGACGTTCAGACCACAGTTAAATCATACCACTTTTCTTTGAATTTGTCAAAATTACAGAATTTGGCCTTTGAAAATTGTCATGTTTCGAGGCGTTTTATAAAGATTAAAGGCTATTTTTTGACGTAATTGTAGCGCCATTGTTTCAAGCATATTCCATTTAAGAAAAGTTAATACTTTGTAAAATTATGAACAATTTAAAACATTGTGGGCTTATTTTTGATATTTTAGAAAATGTTCTGCCTTCGGTTTATGAAAATTACTTCTTTTGAAGAATTTCTAAAAAAAATGAATTACTTTGTTTGATTGTCATGTTAACAATACATTCAAAGGATGTTACTACGTTTGTTTGCATGTTTGAAATGTTTTAATTCTTTTGTTCCCAGCTTACTGCCACAGTCACAAATAAAATGGTAGAACTGACGCGACAATGTTAATCTTTTATTAAAAATAGAAAAATTATAAAAAATTATATCCAGCGAGGAAAAACTAAAAGTAGGTTTTTGAGTAAAAAAAGATCACAAGTTTATCAAAGACTAGGTAGTTGTTGATAGATGACATGTTAACGTCTGCTTCCAGTAAACTGATATCACAGACAAGGTAGTTGTTTGTAGATGACAAGTTAACGTTCGCTTCCAGTAAACTGATATCACAAACTATGTAGTTGCTGGTAGATGACAAGTTAACGTCTGCTTCCAGTAAACTGATATCACAGACTAGGTAGTTGTTGGTAGATGACAAGTTAACATTTGCTTCCAGTTAACTGATATCACAGACTAGGTAGTTGTTGATAGATGACAAGTTAACGTCTGCTTCTAGTTAACTGATATCACAGACTAGGTAGTTGTTGGTAGATAACAGCTAACGTTCGCTTCCGGTTAACTGGTATCACAGACTAGGTTGTTGTTGGTAGATAACAAGTTAACGTCTGCTTCCAGTAAACTGATATCACAGACAAGGTAGTTGTTGATAGATGACAAGTTAATGCCTGCCTCCAGTTAACTGATATCACAGGCTAGGTAGTTGACGTAACTTATTGATTTGGACATCTTGCAAACGCAAAAGTTAAATCCAGATTTTCAAAAAAGGTGATTTTATTGGATCAAAAAGAAAAATTGAATTTTGAAATCTTTTTTGATAATTTTCTCCTTGTGGATATGCCTAGAGGAATCATGAATTAAGTAATTATAAGCCTTCTGCAATGAAAGGTAAATTTTTCTCCAAAAGATTTTCATTTCCTTAACACGAAGCCAGGCTTAAAAGAAACACTGAACAATTTTATTTTGCGTAAGGTTTAATTTTAACATCAGAGAAAACTTTCAACAATTATCACTAATTTCACTTTCTATTCACTCAAAAACACTTTCATTTCAAACTCATTCTTTTGTTTACTACGTCATCAATTTATGTGTTATTCTTTGTTGTGATTGGTTGATTTGATAATCAGATTTTGAAATAACTAATGGCGTACATCAAAGATCCGAATTTATAAAATTTGCATCATTATTTGAGTTTTATGAATAAATATTATTGCTGAATGGAGAAAAAGATATAATTACATTGCTTTGATGAATAAATAAAGTGTTTACATTGTTCACATTGAATAAAGCCGATTGATAAATACATTTTGATGATTTGAAAAATTCAATTTCTAAAATATCAAAAAGATTTTGGCACGTTTGAAGTTAAAATTTCATAAAATTAAAAGTTTTTTTTTAATTTGATCATTGATGTGAAATATATTTTAAAAGAGAGCATCAAACTTTGATTCTTTTTTTAATTAAACTTTCCTCACCTTGTACCTTCTTGTGAAGGATCCGAGTGCAATTCTAGATGTTTTTTTTTCTCTCAGTTGAGTTTTGAAATGATTACACGTCCACGTGCTCTTAGTAGTTCTGATGGGAGCAATGAAATTTTACGTCCTGCTTTTCTGCACCTATATGGGCTAATTGAGGACGGGCAAACGCCATGCAGTGTGCAATGAGGGAAATTTTACCAGGTTAGCGGCACTAGCCTACTCTTATTTTCGATTTCGACTGTTGAGGGATCTTTGACGTGCACAGACCGTAGATCTATCCATCGACAGTTGGAAAACGTAAAAAGTGTACACTAAACGAGTAGGACGATAAACTGGCATTTTTTTTTCATTTTCATTTTTCCATAGACTTTCATCAAAAATACAAAAAAAAAAAAAAATACATCAGGCCTGCATGGAAGTTATGTGGCTTCCTATTTCAGCTATTTTTAGTTTTTTTAAACAAAACTAGTCAGTAAAAGTGTTCACACAACTTTCCCACAAAGTTTCAATTTCAGCCTTCCAATCCCTGTGTATCAATAAATATTAGCGTTTGAAAGTAAAAAAATACGACTCATATTTTAGTGAGACTATGCCTTACATAGAACAAATGAAAAAGAAAATGGAAAAAGGTAAATGTTCAGGAAGGGATTATGCGATTTTCGTGCATTTCTTTTACTTTCAAATTACAATTTCCAGGCCCAATTGACTCTATAAAAATGCTGAATACACAGGTATTCCCCTTTTAGAAATAAACAGCTTTTAAGGGAGTTGATATTTCTGTCAAAATATATCTGATAAAAATCAGAACACGACAATCGAATGTTTGGAGAAAGAGATGATAAATATTAAAATTAATCCTAAACATCCATTATTCATAAACTCTTTCATTCGAAATTGTCAAGTTTTTACAAATTTTTCATAAATATCAATTGATAAGGCGATATCCAACATGGCGGTTGAATGACACAAGATGGCGGGAAGAGGCTCGGAGAGGATACAGTTACTGATCGACTCGATAAAAAATATGTCTCTTTTGAAATTATCAATAATAATGGGGGGTAAAGAGGTGATGATTAAAGGGCCGATTGATACCCGGTATATATACAGTAAGATATGAAACACCGAACCCTTTTTATTTACCTTTAAACAATTTGTAAAGTGAAGCGATAATCATCTCCATTTCAAAAGATCTATCGTACTTATACTGCCTTTAACATAGACCCGGATACCTTAAAAAACACACCGCCCTTTTCTCACAGGTCGTGTATATTGAAACGAAAAGTCAAAGTCTTTAGTCACTAGATTGGACAATTTGTTCTCTCGGGGTTTTATGAGGTTAAAATCACAGGATTTTATCTGATTTTTGACACAATTAGTTCAAGGCGGCCTGATAAACATCGCCATGTTTTATAAAACGAACGACAACCATCAAACATTTGAGATTTATTGATCTAAGGTTCCTTTCAATCACCTACCTCATCCTTTACTATATACTTCAATCCTGTCATACGGTGTTAGATCGGTGGACTGGAACCAGAGTAGAGTCGCAAGAAAATAACAAGTTACTGTTTAGTCCTTTCAATTCTATATTGACTCCTTATCGAATTCAATGAAAAATACAAAATTATAAAGGTAAAAAGAGCTGAGTGTAACAGTTTTAAATAACTTCTTTATTATTCTTTTTTCAATTTCTCAAAATTAGCCTCAGGGCTCGGAAGATTAAAATTTGTGATAACGACCAGCATGTACTGGTAAACCCTAAATTTGTTAACTTTTTCCCTTTTCTACTTGAAAATCACAATATATCAATTTTATATTCATTCAAAATTGACACTCATTCATTTTTTTAATATATTTTCAAAAATTTTTTAATTTTATTCAATAATAATTCATAATTTTTCTGTGCATCACCAACACATCAAAGAGATACCGCCATTAATTATAATAGAGGCTAATTACACCTATATTAATTTTCAATCCAATCCTAGAAAATATCATACCTGATCCTAATCACTCGTAATTATGTGGTTATCCTGTACTTATCGAGATCAAATTGAATATGTTTACAAATACGTTTTACATCTGACGCAATTTGTTACTTTTGTCGCTGCAGATGTGGAGGTATATTCATTTATGAAATATTTTCATTCAAATTCCGACAAATTTAACATGGCGTAGCGGTATTCAACGCTTCAATGATTGAATCAATGACAAACTGAAAGAAAAGACAAGGTTCGTCGTGATATAGATATTATTGAATCCAGGATCACAAACTTTTATTTTAATCGACATCCTTTCTATCGAGTTAACTTAGAAAATTTTCTTTCAAGTTGGCCTATGCTGTATCGTTTGTATATCTTCGTTACTAACATGATTTTGAAAAGAAAATAAAACGAAAAAGTAAAATGTAGATCAAAGCAAAATTTGGTTTTAAAAGCCCCAAAACTTTATGTGAAATAGTGTAAAAATCAAAGGGCATAATACCATCAAAACCTTATGTACTATAACGTCAAAATCTTGTGTAAAATAACGTCAAAACCTTGAGTAAAATAACGTCAAAACCTTAAGTAAAATAACATCAAAGCCTAGTGTAAAATAACGTCAAAACCTTGTTTTAAATAACGTCAAAACCTTGTGTAAAATAACGTCAAAACCTTGTGTAAAATAACATCAAAACCTTGTGTAAAATAACGTCTAAAGCTAATGTAAAATAACGCCAAAACCTTGTGTAAAATAACGTCGAAACCTAGTGTAAAATAACGTCAAAACCTTGTGTAAAATAACGTCAAAACCTTGTCAAAACCTTGTGTAAAATAACGTCAAAACCTTGTGTAAAATAACGTCAAAACATTGTATAAAATGGCGTCAAAACCTTGTGTAAAATAACGTCAAAACATTGCATAAAATGGCGTCAAAACCTTGTATAAAATAACGTCAAAACCTTGTATAAAATAACGTCAAAACCTTGTATAAAATAGCGTCAAAACCTTGTATAATATAACGTCAAACCCTAGTGTAAAATAACGTCAAAACCTTGTGTAAAATAACGTCAAAACCTTGTGTAAAATAACGTCAAAACCTTGTATAAAATAGCGTCAAAACCTTGTATAAAATAACGTCAAAACCTAGTGTAAAATAACGTCAAAACCTTGTATAAAATAGCGTCAAAATCTTGTGTAAAATAGCGTCAAAACCTTGTATAAAATAACGTCAAAACCTAGTGTAAAATAACGTCAAAACATTGTGTAAAATAGCGTCAATATCTTGTGTAATATAACGTCAAAACCCTGTGTAAAATAACGTCAAAACCTTGTATAAAATAGCGTCAAAACCTTGTATAAAATAACGTCAAAACCTTGTGTAACATAACGTCAAAACCTAGTGTAAAATAACGTCAAAACCTTGTGTAACATAACGTCAAAACCTGGTGTAAAATAACGTCAAAACCTTGTATAAAATAACGTAAAAACCTAGTGTAAAGTAACGTCAAAACCTAGTGTAGAATAACGTCAAAACCTTGTGTAAAATAACGAAAAAACCTAGTGTAATATAACGTCAAAACCTAGTGTAAAATAACGTCAAAACCTTGTGTAAAATAACGTCAAAACCTTGTGTAAAATAACGCCAAAACCTAGTGTAATATAACGTCAATACCTTGTGTAAAATAACGTCAAAACCTAGTGTAAAATAACGTCAAAACCTAGTGTAAAATAGCGTCAAAACTTTGTGTAAAATAACATCAAAACATTGTGTAAAATATTGTAAAAAATTGTGTAAAATAACGTCAAAACCTTGAGTAAAATAACTTCAAAACCTTGTGTAAAATAACGCCAAAACCTTGAGTAAAATAACGTCAAAACCTAGTGTAAAATAATGTCGTAAAATAACGTCAAAACCTAGTGTAAAATAACGTCAAAACCTAGTGTAAAATAACGTCAAAACCTAGTGTAAAATAACGTCAAAACTTCTAGGAATTCGTCCTATACTTTTGATAATTTCTCTCAATTAATAGAAAATTCTGATATAATGCTCGTTTTAAGTTCTTTGTGTATATTCTAAACACAAATAACATATTAAACCATGTATTTCTAAAACGAAAGTAAAATGAAAGTGTGATTATGATTATTTAATTGTGTATTAAAGTTGATTATTAATTCCAATCATATTAGAGCATCTCTATACAGACACTAACTTTATTCAGTGAGAATTACCTGGTATTCTCGTGTAATCAAATAGACATTGTTCAGGTACAAATAATTACTTTGTTCAGGTACAAAAAGACATTGATCAGGTACAAATAACTATTTTGTTTCATTTATTCTTCAATAAGCACCAAATAAAACATTTTATTTTTTATATCAATTGTATGAGTTGTTGGCGTTAATAACGACTCTAATATTTATATTAATTACTGTTCATCGTATTTAACAATATTTTTGTTTATTGTTCATTATGATATTGTTAAAGGGATTGTAAAGGTGTTAGTAAGAAAAATAATGTCATTTCGGTGCATTAAAGGGATTGTAAAGAGGTTTTATAAATTTTGTATGTGTATCGGGGACACTGATAATATCAATTTAAGCCATTTCAATTTCTTTTCCGACGTCTGTGGTTCTTTATGACGTCACTACCACTGATCTACCAGAAACTACTATTATTGATATCTATGCAGATCACTAGTAGTGACGTCATAAAACGTGTCACAACACATACAAGTTTAGAAAACCTCTTTACAATCACTTTAATGCACCGAAATGACATTATTTCTCTTTCTAACATGTCTCTCTGTTGCACTGATAAAAAAAATCATAAAGTTCTTTGAGTGCCCCAGAAGAGTGTCCATGCTATTCCATGCCCCTTGGCTTGAATCCGCAAAATTTAGTACATATATCATTTGGCATTAGAAACATCAGAGACTTAAATCATCAAAAATGAAAGAAAATAAAATAATAGTACACAAAATTATTTGATTGTTAAAATGATTTCAAAGATAGTTTTGTAATTATTGTTCCAATGCTAATTGTAAATAAAACTCTGATATTTCCACTATTCTTTGTGTTTTTAGAATGTAAATAGATGATAATTACTTATTTATAATTTTTAATACTCGCTTCTGAAACCAGAAATATTAATTAATGACTTTGTACCTTTTTTTCTGTTAATTACTTCAGTGATAATCTTTAATGTTTGTTTTTATTGAATATGTTTTATTTGTTGTTATTAATAAATAGAAATAATTATATTACAAGTATTCGATTTCAGTATATTTGTAATAAAGCCATTTGGTGGTTTAATTATTGTTATTTTTCATGTTTTAATAACAAATGTACGAAGAATCTAAAAAAAAGCCAATAGATTGGTATCAAAATTAATGTACTTTTAATATAAGGAAGTACATGTATATCATCCTTGTAAGACATTTAGAAGTATCCCAGCACATTAAGTCTATATCCATAAAAACTGTTATTTCTTACATGTATATCATTCATAAACGAAAAAGTTCTTCTGTAAATTGTGTTTTGTTTAATTTTGCCTTTAACAACACGTTTTAAAATGGTTCAACAACAGTGGACATCCAAGAATTTCTTTTATTGAGCAGTTCATATTGATTTGGCTGTGTCAGATTATGGCAATTGGCAAAAGCAGTAACTTCCAGAATTGAACACAAAACACCCAAATCTACATTTTATTTGAATTGAACAATGGTTTTTATATGTTTTGTTGTTTAGGTTATTTTTTTATTTCAAGATGTCGGACAAAAATTCTCAAAAGTATAGTAACGTGTGATTTCTTTCAATTCCCAGCTATTTAATTGGTTCCCGGTTTAATGTTTTAATTGTTAAATATAGTTAACCAATCTAAAAGGTTTGATTCGTCGATGGTTGGCTCTGATCAAACTCATTGTGAATGTGCGAATCGTTTAAACGACGAATCCAACAGCAGGACAAAATTCAGATAACTAGATACTGTATTAAAACATAAAAACTTGGCAAGTAATGACAGTCTTTTCATTTCATAGTCTTTATAATTCCTTTCTAAACATCAAAAACACAAATGATCAATTTTCAGACACGAAATAATATAAGATTTTTGTGAACAATTATAACGAAAAACACATGCGAAAAAAAGAATCACAGAAACATTTCTTTGTTTGTCTAAATTGTCATTTTGTTATCTTTCTAAAACTTCCAAATTGTCCCTATTATTTATAATGCTTTTTGAAATATGATCTTGTCATAATTTCGACAAAATATCTGTTGCCTTTTTGTTTGGAGTCTTTTCATACTCGCAGTAATAGCAACAGTTAAAAGAAAACAGTTAAAAAATCATCTTGTGTGAGCCCTTTTTATATCATTGAAATACAAAATGTCTAATTTTAAAATCAAAGTGTTTAATGTTTGTTAGAAGTTACAGATACAAATCGCTTTTTGATTTTACTTTGGTCTCGGGTACATTTGATTCTGTTTACATTGGAAGAGATATACAATGAAATTCTACGTTCTACATTCTGTTCTTAGTTTGTTATGGGTGAACATTAATTAGGGCACACCGACCACACAGAAGGACATGCACACCTTTAATTCAGGGTTCAATTAAGATCGAAGAAATTGATTAGCAATTTAGTCTAATATTGTTTTGGCATTTTTATTGAACTTATGTAGCAATTCAAAATTTTCAGTCGAAGACTCCAATACAGATCCAAATGGATCGTGGCAATTGGTGAATCTTCTTAAAATCAGCAGAAAATTCAGATGAATGTAGCAAACATGGCATCACAAAGTGTGGTCTCTGGTGCGATGTTCGGTATGGGATTATCAATGCAGTTCAAAATATAAAACTTAAATACACGTGGTGTTGGTGTGATGTGCGGTGAGGGATTAACGATGCAGTAAGAAATCGTGTCGGGTAGTAACGCTTCTTCTAACGTCCATTGTACTGTTAATCCCAAATCACCGATCACACCATTACACCGACATCTAATAATTTACCGGAGACTGATTCCATCAAAATTAAATATGATTAGAATGCATAGCTGGATGGTTTGTGATTGTTTTTCTGCATGAACTTCTCTTGCTATCGATGATCTGATGAAATTGTTATTTTTGCACCATTCTGAATCATTTCATATCCAGCCAATCAAATGCTGTTACATTAAATTTCCCTTTCCAACGCTGTGGTATACAACGTAGTATAACCGCTTCATCTGTTTTGGTCTGTATAGTAAAAATAATAAACAACTCCGCTCATAAAAATACCGTCCAAAGAATGCCAAAATCGGGAGCAATAATTGTATAGTAGTGGACTTCCCAAACGAGAAGTACCATAAGGTCTTTCGGAAAGAGTCAGCATGGTCTTTTTCGCGGCACATCGTAACTCCCCTATGGCTATGTGCCCGAGGAATTTGACCTCAACGTCACTATTTATAACTAGATCATATCATATTTATTATACTAAAGGATAAATTAACAAAATCAGTTCGACCAACCCCCAGAACGAAACAATACGAGATTTACCACCTCGTTTTTCTTCCAGTCATAACTGTATATTCTTCTATTGACAAATTTAATACAACCCCGTAAATTACTGGCGCCATTACTCAAGTACTGATTGTGTCATTTGGTGTAACTTTCTTAGAGAGAACAATCACCTCGGTGACGATACATACTACGCCATTTTAAACCGTAAACTTACAGCAAAGAAAATCCATGCATAGGTTGGTTTGTACATGATTAGTTAACGTCCGCTTCCAGTTAACAGATATAACAGACTAGGTAGTTGTTGGTAAATGACAAGTTAACGTCGCTTCCAGTGGATACTGATATCACAAACTAAGTAGTTATTGGTAGATGACAAGTTAACGTTCGCTTCCAGTGGATACTGATATCACAGACTAGGTAGTTGCTGGTAGATGACAAGTTAACGTTCGCTTCCAGTAAACTGATTTCACAGAATAGGTATAAAACGCGTTAGTTTAAGTGGAATTGCAAGAACCACAGACGTCTGAATGAAAATTGGAATGGCGCAAATTGATGCTATCTGTATCCCTGATACACATACAAAGTTTAGAAAATGACTTTACAACCCCTTTATAGATGGTTACACATACATAAAATGATTTATGAAATTTAAAATACAAGGCCAATCTAACAATTCATTTCTTATGGCGACAAGTTTGTCAAGTCCGAGGTAAATATTAATACGATATAAACCCGAGTGATATGGCGCCTCGTTTTATTTACAAAAGTTATTTTAATTCACTCAATATCACCGATCAATTTCCTTTCAATAACTTTACCTTATTTATTTAGTAGTGATCATTAAAACCTACAGTATCAGAATTACTCCACCCTTTTACTCTTCTTAACATTATATAAATAACACTCTACTTTCTTTTTATTTCTCTCATCTTGGTTATCAAGTCTGATTATGTCTCAAATCTTGGTTATCAAGTCTGATTATTTCTCTCATCTTGGTTATCAAGTCTTAACATAGCCCTCTACTTTCTTTTTATTTCTCTAATCTTTGTTATCAAGTCTGACTATGTCTCAAATCTTGGTTATCAAGTCTGATTATGTCTTAAATCTTGGTTATCATGTCTGATTATGTCTCAAATCTTGGTTATCAAGTCTGATTATGTCTCAAATCTTGGTTATTAAGTCTGATTATGTCTCAAATCTTGGTTATCAAGTCTGATTATGTCTCAAATCTTGGTTATCAAGTCTGATTATGTCTCAAATCTTGGTTATCAAGTCTGATTATGTCTCAAATCTTGGTTATCAAGTCTGATCATAGCTCTCTACTTTCTTATTATATCCTTGGTTATCAAATTTTGGTGAGCACAGTAGAAGCTACAATTTTCAGTCAATATTCCTGAACTTTGGTGTGATCATTGGAATGAACATAAAGATAGCACACAAGTTTGAATTTAACTAAAAATATACCTGTTTTATTATGAAGTTTTTTGATATGAGCAAATATTTCATGAGGAAATATATTTAAGGACAAGCAAAAAAAAAAAAAAAAATCTCGTCCAGAGCCTGACAAAATCGTGTTTCGATAAGAGTGAGCATGGTCGGCTTCTCAATTCTCATGCGACACCCGCCACTACTATATAGGGCAAAATCATGCGGTGCAACCAAACCTTGCCTAGCAATCTCTGCTACATATATATTAGGCTCTAGACTTTATGTTATTATGTCATATTAGTGGCTACTGTAAACTGGAAAGTGATACAGTATAATGTAACCCGAGAGGAGTGCTGGTCCGAGGGTGGGGAAGTGACACGTTCAGATCGTGACTGATGGGTGTGGGGGTCAGATTGTTTCGGTGACATGTCAACAACTTCTCGGGTAATTAAATGAATTAATCTGTGTTTTTATGATGTCATGAAGATAACTCTCGGATCACGTATTCACTAAAACCCTTAAAAACCGATACCCCATGTTCTAAGAACTGTTAGAAATGGTTAATGGCTCTCTTCTTACAAAAAAATCTATTTATTCATTTTTACCAATCCATGCAACTACCAATGACTAAGACTACCCACAATTACCTATTTTGTGATATCAGCATCCACTGGAAGCGAACGTTAACATGACGTAATCTACCAACAGACCAAAGGCTTCAAAAGTGCGATTAATTGCTGAAGAGAAGGGAATAAAACCTCGCTTTTTCATTAGATTCGTTACAGCTCTTGTCTCCCATTCAAAGCTTTTTGTTGGGTATTGCTTACAAACCAATTAAGTATTTTCCTGGATTGTTATTTCCCCACAATGATAGAATGGTTTTATTTTCGATAGAAATGCAGTCCCCTCTACTGAAATTTAGTTCACAATCATCACCATATATCATAAATAATAAAAAATACACAAAATCAAATTTCAGATTTTAATTCAAGTGAGGTAAGTAATTTACAATATTTACAAACAAAAAATTTACAGAAATAAACATTAATTATTTAATTATAAAATACAGATAATTATTATATTGAACAAACTGAACAGTGACGTCATTGTGAACAGGTGCGTGTGACGTCACAACAACATGATATTAATAATTCAAAATGTATTGAATGTGGATTTCTCTTTATTCTTGTAACAGCTAGGAAGAAATTATGACCATTTCACGACAAATATAAAATACTGGGGAGTTCTAAATACAAGTTCTTATGCCAGATTCACGATTTCTGACAAAAACTAAATAAATTGTAGAAAATTTTAAAATTTAGTTTTTGTTATTATGTTTTGTATTTTAATATGCATCTCTTGTATTATGATTTTATTCCATTTATCTTCGAATCATTTATTGGCTAATATTCATGGAAATTTGCTGTTAATTTCATCTTTAATTTAGATTTATAATAAAAATCCCTACAAGCAAATCAATTCCATTAATCAAAAATCGGGTGCAATAATTATATAGTAGTGGACTTCCCATATGAATGGTACCATCAGGTGTTTTGAAAAGTTGTAAGTATGGTCATTAAATTAATATACGTTAAAGAAAGATTTTAAATATTGAAGTTGATAATAAATAAATAAGCAAATTACGTATAAATGTTAACTAAAATAATTAGACTTAAGTAGTCAAATTTTAAAGAAATTTAATCCTTAAAAATATAATTTAGAATAAAATTGATTTAATAAAATTAAGACATATTTGGAATTTAAGTAAGAAAAGTTGTTGGATTTATTATAAAATAATTATGTAATATTTGGAATTTCACGATCCGTTGTTAAACAATAATAAAGCACTAATCTAAGATGACGTCATAATTATGTACATAAATTAACAAATAATTAATTCGGATTTCATAACTTTTCTATTTCTATAACATCAACAAAAATACTGAAATGCTGTCTAATAAATAAATGATTTGTTTTTCTATTCTATAAAATTTAAAATTTCAAGAAGATATAGAGTTGCAAGCAGAACTGAAACGGTAGTGGTTAAATAATATAGTGAAAAATCTTCATCGAAGTTTGTAAACGGATTTCGCTAAAATACTAAAGTCATTTAAGGTACTTTTCACAAAAACAACAAAAATCATGAAAATACATAGTTTTAAAATATTTTGGATCTGCAAACAGTCCTGAACAGATTTCGTTTTATGATCCAAATCATGAAAACACAAAGTTTTAAAATGTTTTGAGTTCTGAAAGCAGTCCTGAACAGATTTCGTCTGATGTTTCCCATTTCAAAATTAAAAGTTTTTAACACTTAATCATTCATACAAGGAGCACTTTTATCAGAAGAACTGGTCGGGAATGGTTTTGTTGTACAGGGACACATGGCATAATGGAACGCTTTATTATGGGAGTTAGAAAGTCCACTGTAACCGTAATTTGCACCCATAGTAAGACCTGGTAACACTGGAGAATATGGCATGGCTAATAATCCACGGGAACCCGCTCCATAGGTGTAACGTATAGAGTTCAAATGAGCTGTAGGTGGCGCTCCTATCGGTGAGAATGCTGATTTGAAAGCGTTGGATGTTAGCGGAGAGCTGAAATAACTCTGAGGAAAGACGTTCTGTGTTGGTGTTATCTGACTAGAGACGGTGGTGGCCACCTGATCATGTTTGTTATTCAGTATTTGTTCGATTGCTTGTACCGTATCGCCACCACAGCCTTGTAAGATCATTTGAAGAACACTTTTATTCATATGAGGGAATACACGAGCTAGAACTTCCAAGGGTTGACGTTTTCCAGAGGATAGTCCGTGATAATGTGCCTCATAAGCAGATTTAGCAGAGTAGTCTCTCTTGCTTTCCTCAGTCGGAGCAAGTCGTGAAGGTTCCGGAGATCGTTTAGGAGACACACTTCCGGTTGGTGATGGCGTTCGATCATCTTGTCGTGGTCGTTCATGTGACTCGGGTGACACGGGTCGTGAATCAACATTTGGTGAGGAACATCCGCTTTGTGAATCGTCTCCTTCGTGTTCTATTCTAGGTCTCTTGGAAACTGAAAGTAGAAATAAAGAGGATTGATAAATATTGGATATTGGTTTAAAAATATTTCAGTCTGAATATTCAGCCAAGTGACGACAAAACTATATATATTTTTTTAAATTACAGACGTAAAGGCCTTTTTTTTGTCGTTTTTAAGCATATCAACCAACTCAAACAAACCTTTAATGCTTCACTCTTACATAAAAGCCGCGCTATAATAAACCTAATTCAACAAAATCCTCAAATTGCCTTTTACAAATGTAAGCCCAGATATAAACACAGCCTTATGGAACAACAATTACAGGTTAAAGTTTTATATGCCTGAAAACAACGGGGGAAAAACGTCGAAACGTTACGTCGAAACGTTACATTAATTTCTTAACCAAAGATTGTTATTCCATAAATCTATGTCTATATACAGGTACTAATTCAACAAGTCTAATCAAAAAGAATTGTTTTCTCATAACAAAACCTTCAATATCATTCTTCCCAGCGTAGTCATTGTTCGAGCGTAAAACCCTTAAAACCTTAACAGGTTGTCCCTGATTTACCCCATGGTGTGGGTGAAAACCTTGACGGTCGTAAACGAGGGTTTACCAGGGAGCTACCCGGGGAGCACCGTGAAGATTTTATTGAAAATTAATCTGAATATAGATCTAATATGAATCTAAGTATTACAATGTATACATTTAAAACATTTTAAATATTTAATAAAACTACAACTGTTTTTTCTCACAATAAATAGGAAATAAATATAACAAATATAGGTTTAAATTGTTTGGATTTCCTAGGGTAGCTACCTCATTGATTTTGTTGCTTGATTGCAATTTGAATTATAAATTAGACAGAAATAGCAGAATTCACTGTGAAATTAACCTTTTTACTATTTCATTTTTTCACATATCTAATTGTCTTAATCTTTAACTGCAGTTTGTTTTAAAATGATTTTTATAATCTTTACTTTGTGACCAAGGCCAGTGTTTTTTGGGGGGAATACTATTCTCATTTCACTCTATAACTATTTTATTTCAATTCACCTTTCAAAAATCAGATCAAAACATTTGACCCTGATCGTGACCTCACCAAACAATACAAACTGAGGAGCATTGAAATAACACACTCATATTTAAAAATAATATAATTATATTTTTTAGTGTTGGTTTGATTGACATGCTATGTTGTCAGTATGGTGCTTGACCATTGATCAGTGACCCCCTCATCCCCTGGGAGCACCTGTTGGCCCGCCCTGGGGTCACACATTTAATTACTTTTAACCCTAGAAAAACTCTCTATCAAATATCTATCACAGTTAATGGTTGTAACATGTACACTCTAATTTTGTTATCTTGCATCGCGATGTGCACGCATGTTCACGCACACAACAACACGCAACAACATGTGGTGCATGCACGTGTCAACCTGTATATTATGCACACACGCTCAAAACGCAAGTCGTGTGCAGAATCAGAGAAGTTTCAGATCAACGTTATTGTTTAAACTATTACAATATTTACCATTTACATGTAAAAAGAAGATTTCAATCTAAAATCCAGTCAACTAATTGCTATATTGTTTATCAGATGTAGAATTTGATTCCAGATAAACAGTGCGTTTTCAGGAACATTCAGTTGCAAACGCTACAATTTAACAACCAGAAATTTAAACGAGTATAAAATATTTGTAATGTAAAGTTCGATTTCAGTGGATTAAAGGGATTGTAAAGAGGTTTTCTAAACTCTGTATGTGTATCGGGGACACTTATAGCATCAATTTGCGCCTTTCCAATTCCCATTTCGGTCAGGTCTGTCTTTGGTTCTTGCAATTCCACTAAAACTAACACGTTTTATGACATTACTGACAGTTGAAGACATTTTGATGAAGTCCACAGCTTTCTAGTATGGGATACGCTAGAAAATAAACACAGCTATATATCATGATAATCAATTAAACTTTTAACGACCATCCAGTAGGAAAATAATCAAAGTTTTTAGATCATGAATATGAATTGATATTTTTAAATCACATCTTGTTCTTCAATGAGATCAATGAAGTGGTAGAAGTCACCTTTGACACCGTGAAGGGTCTCTTTTCATTTTTTGAGTTTCTGCCCTTCAAGTCCTCTCGATCTCGCTCCATCAACCTTCCCACCCCTTCTCACTTAGTCTCAATTTGTAAACAATTCTAACAATACTTCGACAATTGTATCTAAAACTTGAGTTTTTTAAGCAAATCAAAATCGGACAATAACAGCCACTTAACGTGACATCAAGTACTACACGGTTCAATTGTTCTCTAAAACACAAATCGTTTCTTTATCAACTAGAACTCTTTAGTTTATGAGACGAAAACAATACCAGCTCTTCAAATTGAAGGAGAGATTGGTCAGAGATCTTTTATATTGAAGATAGAAATAATCGAATTGAAATGATCTGCATATCGGAACATTGTTGTACATTGTTGTACTTTGTTGAATAGATTTGGTATCACAATTCATAAAACATATATTTTATATGAATTATACAAAGAATATTTGTTATTTTATTCAAATTTTTAGAACGGGATATTTTTTATTTTTTCTTCATGTATTTGAGTATATTTTAATGCATTTATAATCTTTTATCGAACAAAAAGAATTTTCAATTTAATTCATTCATTTTTTTCTTGGCCATTGGGACATGTATATTCAAAAGTGTCTATATCAAATCTTTTAATAATACAAATATTTTTTTTTACGAGGGTATAATAGGTTTCATGTATAGCCTTCAGATTAGCAGTTCCTGCTGCGCACTGCTTTCAAAATCTAAGAGGCGTAAAACGTACTTTATTGTTCAAACCAAACCATATATTGAATTTATTTTGATAGTTTTTCCATAATTGGATATTTTTAGTTAAAAATCTGACAACTCATTCAACCGATAAATTAAAAAACATTCAAAAATATATTCTTACTTTTATTGTTTCGTGGCGACATTTTCGATACAATGGAAAATTAATCAGTTTTTTAACATTAACAATAAACATGTTTCAACTGGGCTGTTTTCGTTTTTGAAAGTAAAAACCAAAACAACGTTTGTAACATGATAAAACTCGATTATTTTTGACAAGTTTAATTTAGTTCGAATATCCTTCGAATCGTAGTTCAAGAACAAGAAATGTTAAGATATTTTCTTTCAAGGATTATTTACGAAATGAAATTCTATCAAATGAATAAATCTAAATAAGTTCATAAAAATTACACTGTGCATTTCAAATTTTGAGTATTTTATGAATTTTAATTGATTTTGAAATTTTGATCAAATTATTGTAATACTTGTAATTTCAAGGATGAGAGTTAAAGAAAAAAAAAATCATTTCACAAAATTTGATATAGATTTAAAAATACATTGATCAAAATATTACCTTGAAAAATAAAAAAATAAATGGATTTTAATGTTAATATTTTAACAAAATTGAGAGTGAGAAAATTATCCCACATTTTCTTTTTATATCTTTTGATAAAATTGAAATAAAATGTGGAGTAATTTGTCAGGTGTTAGGGTGAAAGTTTGTAACATTCACTAAACTTCTTGTAAAATATTTGATATCTGAGTCACTGACGATCAATCAACAAATCAAACCAAAACTTTATCTTTATCATTGATTTCAATCAATTTAGATCAGAAAACTTGATTCATCGAACCCTGGCCCTTCAAATACATCATTTACAAACATTTACCACGCCTCGCTAGTCACAAGGGACGAGTTAACACTATAAATTAGGGGTTTTTGAAGTGATATTTTTTATGTTTATGTAATTATGACACATGTAAATAAAATGCTAATATCTATGTGGACTCCACAAATTGATACTTTCGTTTTCATTAGCCAAAACAGATGCAGAAAAGTAGGACGTAAAACTCCATTTCGTATCCAAATTATATGGAATCAGTCATTCATGATCACACAATCAACATAATTAGCCCTAAGTAGTAGTTGTCTTATTGTACACTACAGAATGTTCTTTATCTTCAGTATTAAGCAAAATACGGTACAGGTGTGTAGAAGTCCATATCGCTCGGAAATTAGATTTGTATTGGTTGTAAAGCTACAACTATAGATTTAGATTTCGATTTACAAAAACTCTTTCGATATGTTCTTATATCTTAAACAGTGCGAGCAGGTGCGAGAATATATATTACTCAAAGATTACTAAGTGAAATGAATTGGATTGCAAATAGCTTCAGTATGATTGACACCTCAAGGCCTAATCATGAAATGAAAATTAAACTTTCAGGTTAATCGTAAGTATGACCATTCTCAAGTAAAATTTCACACTTAGCCCACAACATATTCTAATCAGATTTTTTTAAAAATGATTCCTTTAGAACTTTATATAAAATGAATTAGATCCATTTTGTATGATTATTCAAGGCTGGCAATAATGACAAACCCACAGTTGTATTTGTCGGATTATCTATTTGTTTGTAGTCCTATATCCATTGTTAGGATTTCTTCAAAGATTCTTTATGTCATTTTAGTTGGAAATCTACATTTGACAATCCTTAAATCGCGGTTTGTTTACAAATTAATATCGAAATCAAATTAGGCGATAAATATTTAATATTCTCAAAAGCTGGGATAAAGTCAAAAGAAATTTGTCTACTTATAAATATACTATAAACAATTTAATTTCAGTTCAGTGCTCGACTAAATCCCTAATGGCCCTGAATCTAATCCCTAAATATCTCAATAGGCTTCTAATATCCCTACAACCCTTACCTGGTTTTACCTGACAGTTTACCTGAATGATTTACCTGTATTTTATATGAATAACAATCAACAGATAAACAAAGAAAACACTATTTCATTTTATTACAGAAATTTTTTGTCACAGGTAACCACAATTTGTTATTGTAAGTTCGATATTTTATTGAAAAATACGAAAATCGTGGGAAAAAAAATCTACAATTTAAATCAAATATGTTATTTATTCCTGATGACCACATTGAAACGTTGAAGTAATAAACTTTCTAGAAGTATTATTATATTCCTGATGACCACATTAAAACGTTGAAGTAATAAACTTTCTAGAAGTATATATCCATAAAATTGTCTTATTTATCTATAACTTGTGCTTCTAATATGCCTTTGAAGGATCAAATATGTTATTGTTATCAGACAAGGAAAATATTATCTACTTTGAGAAAATTGTCAAAAAATATTTAGTTTTTAAACGTTTGTTTGTATCTCTTTATAATCACAAAACCAGGAAAATTGTTACTCTCAATTTCGTTTTTTTTTTTACAATTGTCGTGTCATCATGATTTTGGGGGTTGTTCTGAATAGTCATCGGTACAACATCGGTAAGATAAAACTCAAAGACCCTGCTAAATTAAAGAAATGATATGCACGTCTCCGTTCAAAAAATTACAATATCTGCAAAATTACCAGAAGAAGGCATATCTCTATCTTTATGCTGGGAATGGATCCATAATTTAGCAGGTAAATCATTGAGATACCACTGCCTATCAAAACACCGTAAAATATTTAATATTAGTATGGATACCAGTGAATATCTGATATATTTTGTTAATGTAATTTTATGTTCTGAAACTGTAACAATTCTCACGATAATTTAATAATTTATGATAAAAAATCACTGAAAGTTGTAAAGGTAAGTTTGTTTACATTGCAGACGAACTGGTTGTGATATCAAATTCCAATCCATCATCTTCTAAATACACTTTATAACAAATAAAACAACTTCTATAATTTCTGAATATTTAAAGCGGGAAATTTGTTAGAATTGTTGATTTAAGATTAAGTATACTTAGCATCCTATTGTCGTCTGCACTAGACGTCACATCAGACGTCAATCCAATTTTCGCGCCTAATCCGTTGTCGTCTGGTGTAAAGTAAAGGTCCGCAGTGAATATTGTTGATATTAGAGATAAATAGCGGGATAATGTTACACTATTAATTTAGGGGTTTGACAGAAGATGAAGTAGTAAAAGGGCTGGTTACAAGTGGCAACGATATGGGCGGTAAATTAAATTATTTGGGATTGATATTTCAACTAGGTTCACCCCCTGTCAGTGATACAGGTCGGAAAGACCGATATGGATGAAGTGTTAGACTGGGGTTCCGTTTAGCCTACACAACGTCTGCGATGGTCATTTTAATCGAAGCGGACACCATACCTATCAAGAATAAGAAGAAGAGGTCCCCTTTTCAACTTTCTTCCCCTCAGTGCCACAGTATGTTAACGTTGGTAATTGAAAAAAAGAGGCAAATGCAACGGCTTCTTTATTGATTTTGTCATCTTGAAAGATCCAGCCCATAAGTTCGAAAGTAATGATTGAGTTGCCTTGAACCATGTTTGAATGGTAAGAAATTCGAAGCTCTATGTTTCAAACTGCAGGTTGGATAAGACGACACAAATAAATGAAAGAATATAGTACTGGAGTACTGACCACGAATATCCAAGAAGGAGAAATTGAGCACTCTAACTATTTCAGATTACGCTTTAAATAAAAAGCCGAACCAAAATATTTTAGTTAATAAACATTTCATCCAAAAACATGGCAAAATCGAGATAAATAGTAGTGGACTACTCCAAAGAGAAGTACCATCAGGTGTTTCAAAAAGAGTAATATCATCAGAAATATACTACAAAAAATGTTAGCGTCTGCAGATTGTCAACAAAAATTCAGAAATCATTTTACAATTTTTTTGAATAGTAAAAAATGAATCAATATTTCATATTTATAGTTTTAAAGTCAATTAAAAACTTTAACAATTCTACAAATTACACCTAATTGAATATTATCAGCTTAAGAGATCTTTTTCTTGAAACATCCTCATTTCAACGTTTTTATTATTTTCTTTTTCACCAATTCTAATTGCGTTGAATTGTATAAAATCATAATTATGCTGAAATAAATACAATTACTAAAACTGTTTGTCAAGAATCCAATTAAAGAAATTAAATAATTAAAAATGTGTAATATTTCGATTCTTTGTAGATTTTTTTATCGGATGAAATATCAATTTATTGCGAATTTTTGCAATAAAATATTTAGAATTGTTGTAATTTTGATCATTGTAACAAAACGTTATTAACAGAAATTGTGAAAATTGGTGTGAAAAACGACAATAATTTGATAAAATTTGCCTAAATTATAGATTATTGTTAATTATACCGTTGATTGACAAAAATTAAATTTTACTATTTTCTACTTTTGATCCTTTTTTGACATTTGTTTTATTTTTAGTTTTGTTAAAGTATCAAAAGGTTTTCATGGAATAATTTTAATTTCAATTCACAAAAAAAAAGAACTTTCTGAACCCAACTGAACCCAACTTTCAGTGCAAGGCCAAATCAATCAACTCTTAATAATGGAAATAATTAAAACAAATCATTAATTATTTGTATAAATTTATAGAGAGTGTTTTGAATTTTTGAAAAACGAATTCGTTCATTAAAATCATAATAAATTCGTTGCATATATATTTTAAAATTATATTGGTCACTTTTGTTATCATAACCAAGTTACTGAATTTAATACATGAATTAAGTTTGATGTAACCAAGAGAAGACAAAAAATACATAATTTTGCACATTGATGTTTTCATCAAATTGTATTTTGTTCAACACCAAAACTTTAAATGTTACCATAAATTATTTGTGCTGTTGGCAATGTAATACTAAACTTATATCGTATTTCAGGTTTCGTTATTCGGTTCAGATCGTTTGTTTGTTATTTCAATTAGTCTGTTTCCAATTGAATAAACAAATAAGAAGACAATGTAAATAGAAATGTAGAATTATAAAAATATGTTGCACAAGAGGACATGCCTCGCTACCAAACACAAGATATAAAACTAAGATAAATTACTTAGTGACACTTTTGTTACAATATTAATTACGTAACCATGGTAACACTGTCAATATTCCATAGTTACTGATTAATATTTCATATTTATCAATTGTCAAATGCTATATTTTTTACAAGAAATGTTTGTATTTATTTGAACTGGTATAAAATATTTAAGTAAAATGATATGTTTGGAGTGTGAATTAAATCAGATGGAAATATCGACAACATCTTCTACAATATGACACATTGTTTTAACTTTAGTAATACAATATATTACATTGTTACATTATATACGTAATAATGTCGTTAACCAATCAGATAGCGTTTTATAATTTGAAATTAAAACAATTGATTTATGTTGTTTGTTGTCTTCATTTACTGGCCAAAGAAAAAATATTTTAAAAAAAAGTTTTAATAATTTGATTTTTTAAGAAACGTGGAATATGTATATACTTTTTTTTTCGAACTAAAAGAATCGAATCTGCAAATAGTATCATTATTAATATTTAGAATAAAAAGGTTTTTTAAAACATAAATATCTACATTTTCCTATTCAGATATAAAGACTCAATTTACTGTTTTCATAACTAATAAATTGTTAGTTTTCTTTTGAAATTTCTGTCAAAATCATCTTCGCTTCAAGAAAACGTATTTAGGAAATGCACACGAATTCCTAGTTAGAACTAAATCAACACAACGAACTGAATACAGAACTATTTTTAATAAACTTCTTTAAAAAAATTCAATAAAGGACCAATACCAACTTGCATATATCAATTTAAAGTCTAAATAGAGATCGAGACAAAAACAGCAAAAACAAAATCATTTTTTCTTTGACTGAAAAGATTGCTATTAGAGAATAGGTTCATGGTTTTGAAATTCGTTCCAATCCCTTTACAATAAAAATATGTTGAAATTAATATACATTTATACCAAACCAAATTCACAAACATATCTTAAATCACAATATAAAACCAGCATTTATGTAGATACACATACAAATAATACCATGTAATTTTCAATTAAATTTAACAATTATGAATAGCCTATGAATGGTGGAAAACCACAACATTTTTGTGGTTTATTTTTTAGTCCTAACCGAGAAACCACCACAAAACAACAAACTAGAATTCAGAGCTCGTAATATACAATGGTAAAATATTGTAAATAAAATAGTTCACCAAGATCGCTGAACCATTCTAAACAAACAATTCAATATCAACACCTTACTTGTTCACCTTTTCAAAACTAATACCCAATCTCAAATTATTAAAGAGGACAAAGTTTGGTACTTAAATATATGTAAAAACCTTTCTCTAATTTAGGTTCAAGAGAATTGAAAAACGTCCACTGTCATTATTATCTACAAAGAATTCATAACTTCGATGGACTCAAAAGAAATCCTCCCATACCCGAAAACGATTCTTTCAAATTCTACTTAGTGTTAAATTGAAATGAGAACTGAACATAGTCTCATAAAGGCACTGGCCCAGGTCACAAAGTAAAGATTTATGATGAAACAAAGTGAAAGGTTAAATATGTTCATTATGACTAAATAGTCTTTAAATATATGTAGTATCATCTTTTAGTACTCTTGTTGATCAAGTTTAAAATTGCTAGTGATGCAGGGCTTGTTCACCCAGTTAAAATGTGTTTCCCCCTCACGAAGAACCCCCCAAAAAACGATAGCTAATACAGTTGCATACTTCTGTGGCAATAGAGGTAATCATTTACAAAAACAGACACCAAAAATGGAAACTAAAAGCCATGTACAAACCATGTAGATTAATCTGACAAATCGATCGATACTTTTGCAAGTTCTCAACTGCATTAAACTTTGAAATAGCTAAACCCCCACCCCACTCCACCAACGTTTTTTGAATCAAAATAATAAATTGTTACTCACCATGATGTGGGTGGTGATCGTCATGTATTGAACTAATGGCTGTCGAAGATGGAACAATAGAACCAGGAGTTACCGGGGCTGTCGAAGATTTCTGTATTTGTCCAGACTGCATCATGTAGTTCTTAGCATCAGAGTAAACATCAACAGTTTCAGGGTTCATCTGTAGTAATCCATTATTACCATAGAGTAACCCTAATTCTCGGGCCTCGTTCTCCTCTTGAGCTTGCTGGCGTCTTAAAGCTACCTGCGCCGCCATTACCCTTTGTCGTTCTGCAATCAATGTACATTTGGCACAAACGCAATCACGCCATCGACAGTAACGTTTATGTCCTTTTAATGCGGAAACGACTCCGTGATTCCTACAACGAGCACATTTTGGAGTCCGTGGATATCTGTCTGAGGCCTTCATGAAGATTGGAGGCGCGTATCCTGGACTAGAAACCTCTCCAGGGCCTTCGTTTCTTCCTCTTTCTTCGTCCGAGGAGCTCATTTTCTTAATTTGTAGCGTTCGATCAGCGACGAAGTCCACTGGTAAATAAATCGTTATTATCCTCACACAAGATTTTAACAAAGTTTAACTTCAATTAGCAGGTGATTATTTGATCTAATAAAACCATTAATTCAGTAAACACAGTGTTAGTCGGTGTTAATAACACTGTACAGTATGTTAACACAGTCGGCTAGTCTTTCAACTTCTTAACAGTAAAGTCCTAAACACCAGGAAGTCCCACAATGTTCCACAATGTTCACAGTTCAGCGTTCACTCATACACTGTCGGATGTCCCAAAGACCTTGTAGAGTATAACAGGTAAAAATGTCAATATACACTACGAGTGTCTATATGAGGTGGGGGTGACGAATGGCTAACGACTATAATAGCAAGTTTCAATCTCCACACGGCTATATATCAACAATTTATAATGTCTCTGTTACTAGCTGTCTTTATAATAGTAATATCAGTCGTTATACGCCTTATACAGATAGTTAATATGTCAGCTACACTGTCATTACAATTACCTTTGTAATACGACCGCGTTGATTGGCCAGGTGTAAATATGGTGGGCGGAACTTGTGAGTAGTGGGCGGGACCTGTGAATAGCGGGCGGTGACATGACAATGTGTCACTCTATTGTTATAATTGTGAAGAATAAGTATCGACAATATATCACCATTTTCTCACGAATTATATTTTAGTATATTATCATATTTTCCGCCCACAGATTTAGAGAAAAGTACGAATATTTCAGCTATTTTCACCTTAATTTCGTTCGTTGATGAGTAAAATTTAAATTCCTGGCTGATTGATCAGTGTGATAATTTCTCCTAATCGTTCGTACAATCTGGGAAGGGATTTTAAAAGATATTTTATAAGATTTTAGGCCGATAAGATCTAGATGATCAATTAATATTTGTTACTTCAAACGAGTTGAAAATTTAAAATAAGTTTTTGATCCCGACCCTCCTGTATAAACCTGTGAGAAAATTCGACCATTCCCAGTTTTTCAAAAAAGATTCATATGAATCTAAAAGTCATTTCAGAGTTTTATAAGTATGACTAAACAGAAGCAGTCACAAGGTACCCGGACAACTGGGTCGAGTTTCAAAAAAGAATCTACTAGTATTTATATTCATGTAAAATATTGATATTTCACAATGTAAAGAATGTTCTACATTTTTTTGTAAAATTTGAAGCTGTATCAGTCTTGAAAAAAAAAAAAAAAAAAAAAGAAATACAAAAGTGTTTCGTGTCCTACTTTTCTGCAACTGTTTGAACTAACTAACCATAAAATTGTGTTCCGTTATTTAATTAACTAACAGAAGGTACAACTATAAGAGCTATAATATAGAGCTTCGATAAAGAGAGATCAAGCTCATACCAAGCTAAGATAAAGAGCTGCGATCGGGATCTAGTACAATATAGAGCGAAAGGAAAATATAGAGCTACAAAAGAAATTCAATCTAGAGCCCTACATACTTTACAGTTAAAATATAAAGATACAAATACAGAGCAACGGCAACTCAAGAGGCGCATGGTCTTGAAAATTCTCAAATATTGCATTTTTAAAGGGGAATATAGATTAATAATTATTGTCCCGAGAGAGAGGTGAGGCATGGCACCATGCCCTGTCCCTCCCTAAATACGTCACTAAACCCGAGGAATCAATAATATTGATATTAATACGCGGTATGTTACCGTAATCGTGATATTTGATAACCTGTTACTCTTAATATTATACACTGCTTCAACTCATTTGCATAATGTCTATTTCTGTATTTACTCGATCACCATATGATCAAATACAGGCGGGAAACTTCAGCACGTTTCTTCAGGTACACTAACGATTTGTTTACACTTCGCCTTGAAATAAAAATTATCAATCTGGATTATCATAAATATTGTAATTATACCTGAAGAAGTTTGTTTTAAAAACTTTTTATGTGTATTTTGAAGCACTGAAATGGAGTTTTACGTCCTACCATGTTAGAGGACAAAGTATGTGTAGCATTGGGTTTGAAATGAAATGAAATGGAGTTTTACGTCCTACCATGTTAGAGGACAAAGTATGTGTAGCATTGGGTTTGCGACATTGATATTGGGTGTCAATTCAAATAAAATTGAATTTTACGTCCTGCCATGCAAGAGGACAAAGTATGTGTAGCATTGGGTTTGAGACATTGATATTAGTTGTCCATTCAAATGAAATGGAGTTTTACGTCCTACCATGTAAGTGGACAAAGTATGTGTAGCATTGGGTTTGCGACATTGATATTGGGAGTCCATTCAAATGAACTGGAGTTTTACGTCCTACCATGTAAAAGGACAAAGTATGTGTCGCATTGGGCTTGCGACATTGATATTGGGAGTCCATTCTGATAAAATGGAGGTTTACGCCCTACCATGTAAAAGGACAAAGTATGTGTAGCATTGGGTTTGCGACATTGATATTGGGAGTCCATTCAAATGAAATGGAGTTTTACGTCCTGCTCTTCTGTACCTCTATGGACAAATGGGAACGGGTTTGAGGCACTGAGAGCATAGATTTGCATTGATTTAATTCTATCTGGATTTTGGCTAAAATGGAATTGCTGAAACCACAAACGTTTGATAGAAGTTGGCTCAGATCGACTGACGATTCCGAGAATCATATTGGATCTCATCAGATCCATTGCGGTCGATCTCGAAATTGGCTCCGATTGACTTGAAATTTAAATGATCTCATCGAATCCATTTAAAACAAATAAGACAAAAGCAACTGGCAGCCGCTTGAAAGACCCTGTGATCATACTTACTCTTTTTGAAACACCTTATGGTACTTCTCTTTGGAGTCCACTACTGTATAACTATTACTCTTAATTTTGGATGCGATTTTGATTAACGAAATTAATTTATGCTTGTAGGGCCTTCGGAATGTTATACAGTCGTCGATAAGCCCTTGCAGCCTTTAGTTCGGCGATAATCAGATTCTTACAGATGCCAGTTACTTACAGTGGCAATAAATATTATCTATAAAAATTGAAAATTAATCTGGAACCTGGGCATTTTTAAATCAGATCAAGTAGAACTGGTTTGGAATCTTGATTAATCTTGTGTCAGGGAAAGAAAGAAAATATCATTGTCGATGCTTGAACCCTTTCACTCATATCCTCATATCTTAAAAAGGTTGAAAGAAAAAAAATCGAATTAACGACGCGTTGATGCGAGTTTTAACAAAAATAATTTTTTATTTACGATTAATGCCTCTCGATGTCTCTCAAAATAAATTGGATGTCATTTTGTTTACTCACAAACCATCAAGAAATAAATAAACAATGGAAATATGAAAAGAAAATAAGGAACATGAAAAATCTTGAGAAACCACAATGTGGTGTTTTTGTGCTTAAAATATAAATATTGTTAAAGTATTGTTTCGTTTTCTGGTATAAAAACTTTCAATAATGAATAGTAATTTTGTAATGAACCAATGAAGTATGATATGACGGGTGAGAAGTGGCAAGTGGACGGAAAGGGGTGTTTGTTTTGTTTCAAGTTGAGAGGATACAAACTGATTGTGGCTGGAGGGCAGGGATCACATTGTTGTCAGATATTTATCAATTTTTAATCTATCAATATTATTGTGATTGGGGAAACATTTGAACTTTAAAAAAGATTTTAAAATGGGAAGATTCTGGCCATTGACCTTTGAAAATAAGACAATTTGAATTCAGGACAAAATGAGGAAAAAATTGGCTTCTTCTATTTTTTACGGTATCGATAACACCACGAGTGACACTGCGAGCTTCCTGAAACCGGGGGTTCAAACAGGGAACAGACTGACTAATGTGAGGGTGGGGGTGTTACTGTCAGGCTTGATATCCCAAAATGAATGTGTAAAAGCCAAATTCCAAGCCTCCATCAAGGGGCTTCTCCCTGTAAAGTTTGATTGTTAGAAGATGTAAAGTCTGTTCAGAATTTTTGTAAAGTCCCGAAAAATTACGTCGTATGCCGCACTTTAATGCAGCATTAAACTACAGGAAATAAACGCAACATTTATTTTTGCTCCTTTTCCAGAAAAAAGTACTATTCGTCGTTTTCCACACTTTTAGCATTACCTGTACAAACGTTGGGAATATACACGTGGTGTAAACGTAGCATTAAATGGATCATCATTATATTCCTGATGACGGTGTGAGAACCACATTGAAACGTTGAAGTAATAAACTATCTAGAAGTATATATCCATAAAATTGTCTTATTTGTCTTATTTATTAAATGGATTGTAAAGCGTATTTCTAAACTTTGTATGTGCATCGGGGACACTGATAGCATTGCGCCATTCTAATCCAACGTTCTTCTTCTTCAGTAGGTATGGTGTCCGCTTCGGTCGAAATGACCATATCGCAGACGTTGAGTGAGGAGCAATGTGCTCCTATGGCTTCTACTGTGTCTTCTTCTGTTTTTGTTTCTTCGTTCTTCTTCTGTGTCTTCGTTCTTCTTTCTTCTTCTGTGTCTTCGTTCTTCTTTCTTCTTCTGTGTCTTCGTTCTTCTTTCTTCTTCTGTGTCTTCGTTCTTCTTTCTTCTTCTGTGTCTTCGTTCTTCGTTCTTCTTCTGTGTCTTCGTTCTTCTTTCTTCTTCTGTGATCTGCTTTCTTCTTGTAAAGAGCGACGTGCTCTTATGGCTTCATCTGTCCTTCTGTGTTTCTTCATAATCCGACGTCTGTGGATCTTGCAATTCCACTAAAACTAACGCGTTTTATGACGTCGCTGACAGTGATCTGCATAGATATCAATATAGCTTCCGGTAGATCACTTTCAGTGACGTCATAAAACGCGTTAGTATTAATGGAATTGCAAGAAACACAGACGTCGGAATGGAAATTGGAATGGTGCAAATTGATGCTATCAGTGTCCCCGATACACATACAAAGTTTAGAAAAACGCTTTACAATCCCTTTAAGCAATATAAATATCAAAATAGTTCTGTAACAACTGGATCCAATCACAGTGAATATAAATAATTGATAGATACTAATAATAATAATAATGACTTGTGTTGAATAGAAACACTTCAATAATTCTAATTCATCAATACATTTATTTCACTCGTTTTATCCATTGTATAGTCAATCAGATGATATCAGATAAAGCCGATATATTATAGAAATATTGTATATAGACCTATATACCCGCCTCTACCAGTCCGTACAAAGAACTTATTTTTCACAGCAAAATCCTTTTAAGATAGGCGGATATCAGCCTTCAAATCAACCTTTTAGTTATTTTCATAATAGAAGGATTGAAATATGCCTTTTTATGTTTTTTTGTGAAATTTTGAAAGGTTGGATTAATTAAAACAAAATCATTCGCTTCATCAGGTTAAATTTCTCCGACTGAAATATTTGTTTGATATGATTTATCTCTAACACCTTTCACAAGTTTCACCATATTGAGTAATTGAAATTAAATTTAAATATGTTGTACACAACGTGTTTTTAACATTGTCAAAGCTTATCAATAATATTTTCATTTTTAATATTAAAGCGATACAACCTCTTAGAATGAACAAAAACTTGGTCAATAAGATATATATTCATCAACAGTGTCCAAAGTATACAAACAGAATCAAATAAACCCATAAAACTATGTAATTTTCCATACAATTACAGATTATTATTGATAAATGTCTTAAAGGGGACCAGTCTTCATTTTTATTGGTTGATTTGGGTCTTGAATATCCTTAAGTATCCTTCAGAAGCACTAGAAACGTAGGAAAATTGCATATTTCCTTCAAATATATCTTAAATTAGACATTTCTCCTTCTATTTCTATAGATGACTTTTCTATATATTGCATAGTATCGCTAATGTGTAGTAGGGCATTATAACTTTTAAATGCTAATAATTATGGATGCACATGGATTTGAAGGCTCAAATTTCAATGGTGAGCTGTGATAACCAGTACTAAATTGCTGAGCTAAAAAGTCCCCGTTTCTGAGACTTGGAAAAATCGACCCACGAAAATGAAGCCTGTGCCTCTTTAAATTGAATTAAGGCATTTATCAATTATTGTATTTAAACATAGTTTTCTGTATTTATCAGATTATTTAGGTAATCTGTTTTATAGTTATGCCACTAGGTTTGTCCCTTGATGAATATATACTCCTATTGACCAAGTTTGAAAATTAAATATTTTTGTTCATTCTAAGAGGTGGTATTCCTTTAAGCATTGTCATAGCTTATCAATAATATTTTTATTTTTAATATTAAAATCGAATCTGTGTTCATTATTTGATTTCTGTATGTAATTATGACAAATGTTTGCTTTCAGTAAAATATGTCGCCAAAACTTACATAATAGTTAAACAATACATCATTAAAAAATTATATTAAATATTTTCATTTATTTTAAAATATCAAAAATAAATTGGAAGTCATGAACATTTGTTGGTTCGAACTAAAAGATGATGCAGGGTATACGGTGTGACATTATCGATATACACTTGAAAATAGAATATATAAAAATAATAAAATTCGTTATGACCCTTTTCTCTCCAAATTTTACTTGCGCCATCCTGCATGCACGTATATCTTATACCAACGGCAACGCATATCATTGCATGTAATATTATGTCAGCCCAAAGGAACAATTCAGTAGCAAAGACGTACCAAAAAAAACCCCAAAAACATTATCATTATGTGAAAAGCATGCTCAATATAAAAAAATGAAGATTTTTAGCTATGTGGACTCTCTGGAAGAAATGGTGTATTGAAAAAAACTAAAAACATGCCCCATATACACATTTGGGGATTTTTGTAAACTCCCCAAAAATGGTTCCAAGTTGACACATCCTTAAACCCACTTTTTGAAAGAAGGCTGTCATTCCTTTAAGAGAATTAACTTAGTTGATTAAGTAAATGTATTTTCTTTTTTCAATTTTTAACAGTAATATTTTTTGAGTTTGGCGTTATAATCCCACACTATGTAGCATAAAAATGACACGTCATAAAAATTTTGAAATTTTTTGCCTCACTTACAAATTAAAGAAAAAGAGGCTTAAATAAGTTGGTAATCTAAAACAGCATCAACTTGCCAAAATAAAGATTTTATATTCACAATGGAACAACCGACATCTTGAAATCTAGGATTAAATTTACTCAAATTTATGATGAGCATAAATATTCATTCTTTAACAGTTTAGAATTCAAAATGGTTGTCGTCTGTGTAAAGGCTTAACTTGTTGATCCTTAAATCCCTAATTTGTCTGTAAACACAACAGTTATGTATTTTATACAAAACGACTATAAGCTTGTCACCATGGTGAATAATCCAGTTGGTCGTCTGCCGGTGAAAGTATGACGACCGCCATTTTGAATTATGAGTAAGGTAACAAGATGGTGGCTATGTCTAACAATAGACTACCAGCCCCCTCTATTGTCTATTCAACTACTCTAGAACGTTATTAAGTACCCTATTGAAGGGTTCAACCCCTTTTCAAGCAATCAAACTCCACTTAACAGATGACAAGGGCGGGTAAGGTCATAGGTCGGGGTCACCATCGTGACCTTGTCAGACAAGAAGAGTTGCTCGTGCGAGAAAGGCACTCCGCATCTTTTGCGATTATTTTTGCGTGAACGCACGTGTAATCTTTAATGACGATGTTGAAGAAAGTGCGCCAGGGGGTAGAAAAAACAGCACCTGCCCTGCCCGTGGGTAGATAAATTTACACTAATTTTCAATTGTCTGAATTTCGAAAACAGATTTTCCTTGTCAGTGTCGCAGAAAATTTTTAATCGCCATTTTCATTACGCATGCGTATTGATAATTAACTGTAATAATTTTGATGTCAAAGTTGAGTTTTTAAGAATTATTGTAAAATTGATTTTAATAATTATATTTTAGTCCTCGAGGATATGTCAAGAGGTGTCGAATTAGGTGATTATCAAAAATTTGAATATTCGTTGCAACTAGTCCAAGTTCATTACAGTGACTAAACCATTCTGAACTCTAACTATTGGAATATCTGAATCCTTTTAAAGATTTCGTATTTTAGGACAAGGAACAAATAATTGAAAGAAATAAAATTGAGTTTTAGTAGACTAGGAAAACGATGCTTTCCATACTTCCCCCGCCGACCGACTTCTTTGTCAGGAGAGAAAACGGATTGAAAAATACGAATCAGACACGGGCCTCGGCGTGTTGTTAACTTTTTTACATAAAGTTTTAATATCCTAAATCTGAAAATCGAGAGGCCGAAATTCGAGGAGTTTTTGTATGGGGGTAAGGGTGTATGTGTGGTCTGTTCGATTTTTGGAACCACCGGTCCCCTCTTAGAGAACGAAGACGAGAGTTTCTTAGCAGTGACTTTCCAATTTCTTTTAAAACAAATCAAGTCGAAAAGTTGCATCAGAATATAAATCTTCTGTTTGTTTTACATACCGGAAACAGAATAACTTTCAGTTTATAGAAACAGTAACAGAGTTTTAGACACGATTAAAGTATTATTTTTACCTCCCTCGCAACCAGACCGGAAGTTACATATCTACTTTCGTTTTTCTACGTTTTAAACCATCACGTGTTCTAGAAAGTCGGACAGTAAAATTTCTGTTAATTTCCGGTCAAATTTTGACCCCCAGGTGGACATTGGTTAGTTTTTCCATTTTGGTACCAGTATGTTAGATCTCGCGTGACCTAACGTCACCTCGTGTCCGGAGTCTGGTCACGTGCTGCTAGTAGAACGTGCCACTATAGTGACGTAGTCTTGTGTCATTTTGTTGACAGTTTGGACAAAACAAGTGGCGAATTGTTGCTATTTGATTTGGAGTGAAATCACATGTGTGTCAACATCAAACCACAAACTGACAATGGTAGGTTGGTGCATTACGTGGTCTATTCGTTTTAAAATATCTCTTTCTGAAACTCAGGCAAGTTTTTTCAGGTAGCCATCAGATCATTGTCGCCTTAAACTTGACGTTTTTTTTCTCTCAAAGTTTTAAAACAGATTCTACTCCATCATATGGTGTTTCTGAAGCAAAATAAACTTATAGTCAACTTTGATGTAAAAAGTGAAAATTTACGTTCTATGCTTGTTTAGGCTGATGAGAAAGGGGATTCAACTTTTAAGGGCTTAACATTGTCAATGGAATTAAATGCACTTCTATCTTCTATGTCAATGAAAATAGGGCAAAAATCATTCAAATGTATAGTTTCTTTATTCGATTCAAAATGGTACATGTGTATTTGGAAATTTCACAGACTTTTTCGTAGACATATAAGACATAAGAGTTCAAAAAAACTAGACGATGAAACCCCTGCTAGAAATAAATTTTTGAAGCCTAGATCAGACCCCTTTTGCCCAAAGGAGATGTTGCACCCCTAGAGAAGATCCACAAGGTCTCCAATATCCCAAATCGAATATTTCAAATAATATTTTAGTATGATAAATGATCAGTTATCAAAGTGTCGAAAATCAGAAAAATAATTCTAATATGGAGGTTTGAAAAGAAATGGTGGCGATATTGGAAGGGAATCAAAGTTATTAAGACATGAGAATTGAATACGGGGTTGTTAATACTCTACAAGGCAATCAAATATTGTAGACAGTCACCATGATAGATTCAACCAAGGGGAGATAATTTCGACATTTTTATCATCGACGATTCAAACACTTTCAAATTATTAGATCTTGTATTGACAAGTCGTATATTGGGCAAACAGACGATCGCTTTTATACAATGTTATAATCTAACTTCTTGACAGGAGAGCTCCGGCCAATTTCACGTCAAATCTCGCGTGATTACACAGCAATGAAAATAATTACTATTATCAATCATTCTATTGGTTGTTTACGATGTGTAAATGTGACGTCATGCGTTAACGACGAGAATCTCTCAGTACGGTTTAATGTATTGTGGTATTTGTAATTTAAAATGCCGGACGGATGGGGAAAGAGCAATGAAGCACAAGGAATATTTACGATTCAGTGATTATTGTTAAGACAGTTGATGTTGTTATTTCAATCACTGAAACAATTGTCTTTATATAACTAAATTAATTACAGTTTTCTGACAGGTCGGTAGAGGGGAAATACATCGTCAACCAAGTCACAAAATCTTCAATTCCCATTTGTTTTATACAAGAAAGGAAAAGCTTTGACATTATGGACTACGTTTGCAAGCTTTTATATCTCTCATTAAGTAGGCCCTTGCCAGCGGCGTTTCTAAAGGGGGGGGGGGGGATTTAGGTTTCCCCGGTCTTGCCCCCCCCCCCCCACTTTAAAATTTCGTATAATGTTACATACGGATACCTAGTGCTGGTAGCCCACCCCCCCCCCCCCTCTCCCTTGACATTTATTTGGCCCAAACTCGGCCCCACCTAAAGATTCCTACAAACGCGACTGGCCCTTGCATGGATAGAATGCAATAATAATCTCAATGAAATAGGCCTATGAGTCGTATTTTTTACACTCAGACGCTGATAATTATGGATAGGCCTAGGTCTACACGGGGATTTGAACCCTTAAATTTTGAGGGAGAGTTTTGAACACTAATACGGATTAAATCAGAAAATAAAATCCAGGTTCTGAGCCTTTACATTGTGCACTCGAGACATAGCCTAGTAGAGCTCATCTCGGGGTATGACCGTAGCATACATAGACCTACTTCTTTTTGAAGAGGTCCACTTCAATACAACTTGGTTTTTTTTTATTAACCCAGTTATTATTCCAGACTTTAAAAAAATGTTCAAGCTCTTTTCAAAATGTAGGCTATCAGGGGACAGTTTAGCTCCTAAAAAGACGATAGCATATGGACAACTACATCCTACAAAATATCAAATATCCCATACCAACTTGACAATAAACCTCCTTCACTTTTATTGAGTGGTCGTCAGAAAAAGGAAGCCATTTTGTATCCAAGGCGTTTGATTCTGTTTCAATAATTGTAAAGTTTCTTATTGATGCCAAGAATTTCGCGTCTCAAAGACAAACAGTGACGATTCCTTTCATGTAGGCCAACAAAAGGCACTGGTTTCAAGCCTTAGTGTCAATTTCGTTCTTCCAATAAAAACAGGGTCGTCCAGGGGGTCGGGATCAGACGAGTCTGATATTATATTAAATACTATTTCACTTTGAAGATTTTGCTTCATACAGTATCAATAAAAACCCGTAGCCTTATTAGAAGGGGCAGCTAATTCAGTATTTCAGAAATCATGTCCAACAGGTGTTTCGATAGGAGTAAGCATGGTCTGCTTCCCGCGCGACATCCGCCACTACTTTATTAGTATGTTGTAATATGTGTTTCCTTGGGAGTTTACGGAGAGAAAATAAGCAAGCTTATCCTACTTAATTTCTAACTGAACTTCGATTTGATTTAAAAATATTGATTATAAACAATAGTATTCTATCAAAAAACAAATGATATTTTCTAATGTGTGTTCTTGTAGTTTGGGAGTTTACGGAGAGAAAATAAGCAATTTTGTCCTACTTTATTTAATATTTGGCTTAAACCTATCTTGGATTTGAATTAAAACATATTTAAAAAAAAAAACAATATATGCTTTCAATGAATGTAAATAATAATATGTTCCAATCACAACAAATTGATCGTGGGTAAATTGATACTATCAGAGGACGAGTTGAAATAATCTATCATAATTAAACTGCGTGTCGTTTTGTTCACTCGATCCTAAAATTGAACGTAGCCGATACTCATCTTGCATTCTTCAATCTTTTTTATGCGTCGCTTGCTGTTTTTGCTTGAGTTGAATTGTCACCCCCAGCGTGAGAAATATGTTTTCTCCGCCTGTTACGATTCTATTTGTCAGTAGATTACGGACTGGTAAAACTATATTTATCACTCGATCATCCAGAATAAGATAAAATTTCCTCTCGACATAAACAATATTTTATTGAATGATAAGGACGAACTGGACTGTAACTGAACTACTGAACTCACTCTTGGCATAAATTCAATTTGAAATTCATCAGAAACTCCCCAACTTGCACACTATTAGCCTTACTGAAATCCTTTAAAAAAATGTTTTGTAATGAAACAAATTTCAAATAATGCCATGGTTTGGTTGACATAGAACCCTAATGCCACCTTCTCTTCTGTAACATTCTTCAATGAGATCCGTGAGAACATTTCAGGATGGAAATTAAATGATATTGGTGGTCGATGTGGTGAAAGCACAATGGACACAGATTGAAATGTGTAGTTAGCTCTGATATTGAATTTTTTGACATGCTATTTTGTTCGAGGCACTTCTTTTACAATTTTTATTCAATGAACTTCATATTTTCAGGGTCTGACAAGGACATGTTGAAGAAAATCTGTTATTTTTTTTAATGAGATTGGTTTACCAGCAGATGAGATACTTACCGTCAAACTTGGGGACGTTGTAATTGGGATACTAGTAATCGATATTATAATCATATTTCAGATTCGTTTCAGATTCTGTTTCTAGTTTTGTTGAATCATCTGAAACCTGTATCAACATTGTGTGTATAGTTATAACAATTAAAATACAATGTATAAATATGTATTACTTTTAATTACAGTTCGATTGTTTGATCACATTTTACACGTGTTTTATTTGTTCTGAATCTTTTCAATCTTACCTCAGCTATTCCGGAAAATATAATGAATCATGCCTCACGCCAATCTGATTAAAATTAGATTACATTTCGTTTCGGTTATTTTTTGATTGTCGACTCCATGTAATCTAAAGACTTGTATAAGGAGGTCATCTTCTGGTTACGAATAAGCTATTTATAGCACGTGCCACCCCTCTGCCAATCAGAACACCGTTTATATTTGAATATTTTGTATTGCGTCATAATTTTCCCACAATGCATATCAATACATAGACCCGCGATCTTGAAGGTAGTTTTTGATTGGCTGAAATTTTCGTCACCTGAAGATGACCTCCTTATACAAGTCTTTAGATTACATGGAGTCGACAATCAAAAAATAACCGAAACGAAATGTAATCTAATTTTAATTAGATTGGACTCACGCCGACTATTAGGAATATTAAAGGGGAAATAGATAGAATATTGCCTTTAATGATCAATCAATAATCATCTTAGAGATTAGAAATACAAATGAAGAAAGTTAATGCCGCTGTCCTGGCAAAATTTCTCTCATTGCACACTGCATGACCTTTCCTTATTAATCCAAAATAGGTGAATAAAAGTGGGAAGTAAAACTCGATTTGATTTCAGTTTAAATGTCAGTAGAGGAAATAGGCTAATCCTTGTTTTATGCAGGGGCGGATACAGGATTTGACGTAAGGGGGGCGCAGAATAAAATTTATTTGAGGTTAAAATAATCAAAGTTATTGAAATATTCTTCTAGAGTGGGTGCAATGTAGATAGATATCTTGCCAAGCGAAGTGTGGCGAGAAACATTTGTGGTAAAATGGTGCGGACAACCCATGCTTTGCAAATTTTAAGGGGGGCGCACGCCCGCCACGCCACCCCCTAAATCCGCCCCTGTTTATGAACTTCATTTATTTACAAGTGATTGAAAAATAGTCAGATATTTATAAGTGCCCAGTTTATTTAATTGAAATTATGATAAACACATTAAAAAAAAAATTGGCACACAGGCATCAAAAATGATTTTAGCTAAAAAAAAAACCACCAAAACACTCGCGGATATGAGCTTTGGTATCTTTGGCGAAAATATGCTTCTTTATCATATTATGTTGTGATGAAACAACGGATTACTTTTCTAACATGATCAGTAATATAATCCCGAGTGCATCAAAAGGTAAATTATCATTTTTTATTCAACTAGATCTATCACCCGATTGTCTTTCTAACTTTTCGTTTCACAGTCTATCTCACGATCCTTAATTTATACGATACCCACATTAACAATGTTAACAAAAGACGAGCAGACGTTACGCCCCGATCATTTTTATTTCTCAACACGAAACGAAATATTAGACGCTTTTATCATCAATTCTTGCTCATTTGTTTACAATATTTTAACATTTATTTAACAATTAACGATTTCAAACATCAATTTGGTCCTTAATTAATTGCTTTGTATAAAAATTACGTCAAATACGAAACTAAACAGTTAAACAAATCTCTAATAATGTTTATGTCGTTTTCAGCCATTTTGGAAGTGTGACGTTACGGCCGGTAATTAAGAGTTTTGTTTGGAGACAAATAGATAGATAATTGCATCAAATAGGATCGGAGAGAGAAAAAAAAGATCAACATTATTTGATACGGTTGATTAAAATGGAATTATAATAATATGAACATTTATAAAGTGCTCGTATCCACATCATTGAAGGAAAAGCTGAAAGTGCCGAATCTTTTTTTTTGCACCTGAGTGACGTCAACGGAAGAGAACCAAAAAGGACAAAAATGAAATGAATTGAGTTTTACGTCCTGCCTTTCTGTACCTGTATGGGCTAATTGAGGACGGGCAAACGCCATGCAGTGTGCAATGGGAGAAATTTTGCCAGGACAGTGGCATTAGCCTGCTCTTATTTTCGATTTCCAACTGTCGAGGGATCTTTAACGTGCACAGCCAATAGCACACGGGGCCTCGGTTTATTGTCCCATCCGAAAGACTAGACGCTTTTCCATGTCAGCCCCTCCGACCTGCATCACTGACAGGGGAAAACCGGGTTGACAAATCCGAAGGTATCATCTCGACCTATGCCGATTGAACCCTGGACCTTCCCCAAAAAGGACAAAGCCATACAAGTTGTTATGAATATAGTCAGATCAACGGTTAGCTTATCCCAGGCCTTCTCAATTAATTTTTGTAAAGGGCCAAATGCATTTTATGAAACAAATTTCAGGGCCAAATAGATCTTAGAGCATAGCAAGCCGAGCGTTTTAGCATCTTGAGGGGCCATTCTCGAGGGTCTCGCGGGCCGGATCGCCTGGCCTAGCCTTTTGAATTACCAAGTGTCAAATGACTTGACTGTGCTGAATCTTTGAGAAACGTTGTAGTAGCACAGTTCATCCGAAACTATCGCGTCGTTCTTACGTCATAGAAATAACAGATTCTGATTCCATCTCTTACACAGAGTTGTCTTCCCTTCCCTTGCAGTCCAGATTAACTAGGTCAGATGCGTTCTCGTATGTGACACAGTTTTGAAAAATGCAGATGATGTCATTTGCTTAGATACTTCAAAGCCCTATGTTGATCCAATCTCTCATGAAGAGGTGTCTTCCCCTGCAGTTCAGATTGGTGTTGATCGCGCATTCTTATTTCGAACGGTGTGTGCCCTTGATTTAACTTTCCTCAATATTCCAGTCGACCCAGCCCTAAAATTGAACTCTGACTCTGAACTAAAGAAAAATGTTGAAGATGAAATTTGAACGGCGATCTATCAATTTCAATTTGTACCCAACAACCTTTTAATACAATAAAACATAGTCTCGATTATCACATTTTGACAAACATTGACAATAGTAACTTAAAGTCTGGATGTCAGAGTCTACACTTGGCCATCAAACGTCATGACGGTCGAGACAAAACAGTGTCGCCAAAGATAAATTCTTAATCGTAGCTAGTATTAAATAGTAGCTAGTATAAATATGTCAATCACAGATCACGTGGTCAAGTGTAGACTCGCTCTATCAAGACGTGCTTTTCCAACATTATTCGAAGGTTAAAAATAATAATAATAATAATAACGACGCTTCAAGTAGGTGCATTTTTAAGGGAAGAAGGGTGATAGGCGATAAAGGTGGATTAATCAACAGTGAAAATGTTTCTGAAAATAAAATAACTTCTGCAATTGTTTACGTGTCTTATTGATTGTGCATATCTATCAGGTGGACTCTATTTTAATCCGACTCGGTCGGTATGTAAATGTGGAATAGGGTGTCGCACGAGCCCCAATTTGCAGGAAAGTTTGATAGAATGTCAGACATACACCAGGAAAAATTTCAATGCTCAAGGTCCTTTGGTGCCCAATAAAGAATAACTTTTTAGAGATCACTCTGACATTTTTTGCTTATAATAGGGCGTAACTAGGCTTAATTGGGCAAGGGCAGGGCTGTTGAAGCCATCCCATACCCCAAAAACTCTCTAACATTCATCTTACCCCATGACATGTAAAATTTGAGAGTTTGATGAAAATGGGTAAAAGACCGGTTATGTGGATATGCCCGTAAGGTCGACCTTACTTATGATCCGACTTTATCTATGCAAAAATTTACTTTTTTGCGGAAACGGGTGTCAAACATTGGTCCTTGTACCGATCGGTCCCTAATTTACAGGAAAGTTGCATGAGATATCTGACTACTACCACAGAAAGTTTCAGGGGTCAAAGTCCCATAGGGCCCGAAAAGGGGTCAATTTTTGGAGATCACTTAGGTATTTTTTGCTTATAATAGGGCGTATCTAGGCTTAATTGGGCAAGGGCAGGGCTGTTGAAGCCATCCCATACCCCAAAAACTCTCTAACATTCATCTAACCCCATAAAATGTAAAATTTGAGGGTTTGATGAAAATGGGTAAAAGACTGGTTATGTGGATATGCCCATAAGGTCGACCTTACTTATGATCCGACTTTATCTATGCAAAAATTTACTTTTTTGCGGAAACGGGTGTCTACCATTGGTCCTTGTACCGGTCGGTCCCTAATTTACGGGAAAGTTGCATGAGATATCTGACTACTACCACAGAAAGTTTCAGGGGTCAAAGTCCCATAGGGCCCGAAAAGGGGTCAAATTTTGGAGATCACTCGGGTATTTTTTGCTTATAATAGGGCGTATCTAGGCTTAATTGGGCAAGGGCAGGGCTGTTGAAGCCATCCCATACCCCAAAAACTCTCTAACATTCATCTAACTCCATGACATGTAAAATTTGAAGGTTTGATGAAAATGGGTAAAAGACTGGTTATGTGGATATGCCCATAAGGTCGACCTTACTTATGATCCGACTTTATCTATGCAAAAATTTACTTTTTTGCGGAAACGGGTGTCAAACATTGGTCCTTGTACCGATCGGTCCCTAATTTACAGGAAAGTTGCATGAGATATCTGACTACTACCACAGAAAGTTCCAGGGGTCAAAGTCCCATAGGGCCCGAAAAGGGGTCAATTTTTGGAGATCACTTTGGTATTTTTTGCTTATAATAGGGCGTATCTAGGCTTAATTGGGCTGTTGAAGCCATCCCATACCCCAAAAACTCCCTAACATTCATCTAACCCCATGACATGAAAAATTTGAGGGTTTGATGAAAATGGTTAAAAGACTGGTTATGTGGATATGCCCATAAGGTCGACCTTACTTATAGATCCGACTTTATCTATGCAAAAATTTACTTTTTTGCGGAAACGGGTGTCAAACATTGGTCCTTGTACCGATCGGTCCCTAATTTACAGGAAAGTTGCATGAGATATCTGACTACTACCACAGAAAGTTTCAGGGGTCAAAGTCCCATAGGGCCCGAAAAGGGGTCAATTTTTGGAGATCACTTAGGTATTTTTTGCTTATAATAGGCCATATTTAGGCTTAATTGGGCAAGGGCAGTGCTGTTGAAGCCATCCCATACCCCAAAAACTCTCTAACATTCATCTAACCCCATAAAATGTAAAATTTGAGGGTTTGATGAAAATGGGTAAAAGACTGGTTATGTGGATATGCCCATAAGGTCGACCTTACTTATGATCCGACTTTATCTATGCAAAAATTTACTTTTTTTGCGGAAACGGATGTGTAACATTGGTCCGTGTACCGGTCGGTCCCTAATTTACGGGAAAGTTGCATGAGATACCTAACTACTACCACAGAAAGTTTCAAGGGCCAAAGTCCCATAGGGCCCGAAAAGGGGTCAATTTTTGGAGATCACTCAGGCATTTTTTGCTTATATTAGGGCGTATCTAGGTTTAATTGGGCAAGGGAAGGACTGTTGACTACAACAACAGAAAGTTTCAGGGGCCAAAATCCCATGAGGCCCGAAAAAGGCAGTTTTTGCTCATATTAGGACGTATTTAGGTCATTAAAGGCATCACATACCCCCAAAACCTCTTCAAAATTGACCTAACCCCATGACATGAATAATTTGAGTTTGATGAAAATGGGTACTAGTATAAGATATACCCATAAGGTCGACCTTACTTACATCCGACTTTATCTATGCAAAAATTGACACTTTTGTGGAAACTGGTGTCATGTATGGACATATGTACCAATTGGACCTCAATTTACAATTTTCAGGAAAGTTGAATATGGTATCTGACTACTACCACGGAAAGTTTCAGGGGCCAAAGTCTATGGTGCCCGAAAAAGGGTCATTTTTTGGAGAATGCTCAAAATTATGCTTAATTACGCAAGGGCAGTGAAGCTGAATCTCATACCCCTCAAAAACTATCTCACATTTGTATTGAAATGAATGTCAATAAACTTGGGGTTAACTGGGCATCAAAAGGGCATTGAAAGGAGTTATGAACCTTTTTTTTCTTTATAAGAACTTCGGTTTATAAAAGATAACACAAATCCAATCAAATATTTTTTTAAAAATAGCAATTTGTACATTATTCTATTTAGCAAATTTAAATGCTCCAGTATTCTAGTGATAATATTTTTCTATTACAAATTATAAATATAACAAACTTAAAACAGTTTTCTTTACAAAATACCAGTCAGTCAGAGACAAACCTGTAAGCTCTACCATGCATTTTGGAAATTAACACGAGAGCTGATCATGTTTCAATAACACAATGGTCTTACAGGTTCAATTTTGTATAGCAAATCTTTCTACAACATTTAATCTTTGATTTCTAATTATGGCAGAGTTTTTTTGACCAATATATCAAATGATATATATACCATTCCTAGCCCAGTATGTAAAATCTCAAAATTTGAAGTCTTCAGTCTTCGCGCGTGAAGCAGACCATGCTTACTCTTTTCGAAACACCTGATGGTACTTCTCGTATGGGAAGTCCACTACTATATCATTATTGCACTCGATTTTGTCATGCTCTTTATTATTCTGAAAAAAACGTCCCCAAGTTTGAAGATATGTATCTCAGCTTCTGATGAACAGATCTCTTTAAAAATTCTCACAGAATTACTTCAACATGTCCTTGTCAGAACCTGAAATTATGAAAGTCATCGAATAAACTTGTTTAAGTACTGCCTCCAACAAAATAGCATGTAAAAAAATTCAATATCAGAGCAAATTACATAATATGTGAATTTGTGTTTTGTGCCCTCACCACATCGGCCACCAATATTAACCATTTTCCATCCTGATACACTCTCACGGATCTCATCTAAAGGTACCACCAGAGAAGCGACCATCCTGCCTTTCAGTTCCTGTTCAGTCAGTGTGTCCTCCTAACCCAAGTGTAGTACACCTGTTCCTTAAGAGAATCCCATACAGCTCGGAGTCATTACTTGCAACAGTGGAACAAATTGGTTGGCTGCGCTTTGGGAGAAAATACCTTGAGATGAGATAGGGCTGGGCGATATACCGGTATCACGATAAATACCGGTATAGGAATTTATATCGTTAGTAATATCGCCTCAAATAAAAATACCGAAATATCGCCATATCGTGATATATGTAATTATCATGATATATCGTCCAATTTTGGTCAAGATAAAGTCATTTTAACAGTTTTAACACATAACTTAATACTTTTAGATATTTGAAAAAAGATGTGTTTTTTCATGCTATTGAAGATTTTGTTGTTTTTGGCAGATATTTACTGTTTTTCTTACATTTAAGTTTTTTGATAGAACAAAACATGAACATTTTGTTTCAAAAACCAGTAAAAAACCTTCTTAAAAATATCGCGATATATACCCATATCGTGATATATTAATGATGAATATCGTGATATCCACTTTAACCAATATCGCCCAGCCCTAAGATGAGATCTGTGAAAGCATTTCAGGATAGAAGATAGTGGACCACGGCCATATACGCCTAACGAAAAAGTCGAAACAGGAAAAAAATTAATCAGGAGAAAACTAAACTTTCTCAAACCTTTCGATTTAGGTCCAATAACATCCATTTTAAGTTTCATCAAAATCGGTTGAAAACTTAGAGAGTAATAGCAATTTAAGATTTGGGGCAAGGGCAATAACTCTGCTTCTAACGATCGAAAATAGCTCAAATTCGAACTTGATCTTCGTTTGATGTATATGTATACACATATCAAATTTCATTTGATTCCGTCAAAAACTCTAGTTTTTAGAGCGTTTACAAGCAAATGTTGATGGACGGACCGATGGATTTGGGGCAAGGGCAATAACTCTGCTTCTAACGATCAAAAATAGCTCAAATTCGAACTTGATCTTCGTTTTATGAATATGTATACACATATCAAATTTCATTTGATTCCGTCAAAAACTCTAGTTTTTAGAGCGTTTACGAGCAAATGTTGACGGACGGACCGACGGACGGACGGACGGACGGACGGACCGACGGACGGACAGGGGTGACTACAATATACGTCCTCATAGAGAGATGAGGGCGTATAAAAATGAATGATATTGGTGGTTGGTGTGGTGAAAGCACAATGGACACAGGTTGAAATGTATAGTTTGCTCCGATATTGAATTTTTTGACATGCTATTTTGTTCGGGGTAGTACTCGTACAATTTTTATTTGATGACTTTCATATTCTTAGGGTCTGACAGGGACATGTTGAAGTAAATCTGTGAGAATTTTGAAAAAGATCGATTCATCAGCAGCTGAGATACGTACCGTCAAACTTGGGGACGTTTTTTTTGGAACACCCGATATATATTGAGTTTCCCACTTTCTCCAGCCATGGATATGTTCAAATGTCCTAAGGTAACTTTTATACATGCATGATATCATGATACAAAACTGACTCATACACAAAATTATACAATGTTTCTAATCGCCAACACCTTATAATATGGATTGTGAACCACTTTTTTCATTTCATGAACAACTTGTTTTGATTAGTCTTTGAAAAAGTCATAACTTAGATTATATTATCTTCACTCCATATTTCTTTATATAATTATACACTTTATGCTTTCTCTGTATGAATTACTTTTACATGTAGTACAAGTCACATTGCGATAAAAATACAGTTGTATCATATTGTTTAGCACTAATTATTCTGGTATTTACACAATACTGTTCCTCTTCTATTTACACAATACTGTTCCTCTTCTATATTTACAACTGTTCCTCTTCTATATTTACACAATACTGTTCCTCTTCTATTTACACAATACTGTTCCTCTTCTATATTTACAACTGTTCCTCTTCTATATTTACACAATACTGTCCCTCTTCTATATTTACACAATACTGTTCCTCTTCTATATTTACACAATACTGTCCCTCTTCTATATTTACACAATACTGTCCCTCTTCTATATTTACACAATACTGTCCCTCTTCTATATTTACTCTTTGAGTTGATCAATATTGTCCTCTGTAATCTATTTTAAGCTGAAGTGTAAAATCAATTACATGAATTAAGCAAACTTTCAAAATCGGTGTTTTTATTGGCATGCAAATAGAAATATAAGCAGTTAATCTAAATTGCTGATGATAATAATATACTGTTGAGTTTTAATTATACTGTAGTCAAACTAATAAATTAATTAATCACTTACATTTCATTTTAAAAGCATTTCTGGTTTTTTTAAAATGCAACATATTAGAATAGCGAAAACTATTATCAACAACACTTATTACAAACTTCTCATACAACTGAAAAAAAACAAAACAATGTGATGAATTACAGAAAAATATCTTGACATGCAAGGTAACATACGCCAAGTGGTATCTTTGTTTGAATTGAGACATTCGACTGATTGATAACCATTACCAGTATGAAATATTTAGTAATGGGGGTGTTCCCACTTTTCAAAAAGCAAGGGCAAATTAAATTTTCTTGCATTTTTTAAAGCTTTCGAGTTGAGCTCGAAACTGTATTGTTTCCATTAATTTTTTAGTTATTTTTATTTTTTATTTGCTTTGTTTTGCAAATGCAATTTTTTTTCTGCTTTCTGGTCTGAGTGCCCAGCCAAAACTACACATGCTACACATAATCTCTTAAGATTTCCCATTATCTACTGCTTGGTATTGTTTAGATGTAACATAGGATTGCAGCAAGTCTCGCAATCGTATACGCCCACCAGACAAAGAGTGATACTCAACTTCATCTCCATGGACCAATGTAACCGGTGGCATCATATATCAACGACATTCTAGAGATAGTTGAATCATTTGTAAATCACTTTGCTGACGACACAAAACTTTTTGGTCCCAGCCTAACTAAGACATTCAGAAGATTCAAGAGGACATCAACAAACTCTCAGGTCTAGTACATGGCAGATGGAATTTTACATAGATAAATGTAAGTCCATGCACCATGTCCAATATCCATGGCTTTAACAACAAGAAACACAATTACACCCTAGGCAATAACTCAACCATCCATGGTGTTGAATCTACAAAAGAAGAGAAGGACCTGGGAGTAACAATTCAAAACAACTTAAAATTCAGTTCACATAAACCAATTCAAAAGTAACCTAAACAAAGCCTGGAAGTGTGACAACATCAAATTCAACCCTTCCACAATGCAGTAACCTGAGATCAAAAACCCCAGTAAAACAGGATTATTTAATTTTTCACGTATGTGCACACAAACTGAAAAACCAGCATTAAATCATTAAGAAAGAAAGAAAGAAAGAAAAGAAACATCTATATTTTACAAGGATAACAACTTAGATTCCTTGCGGACCTTTCTCAGTACTTTAGGCACACGGTCAGATAGGCACACGTCATATCAATCTAATTAACATAGCTTGCCAGGCAAGGTAATATACGCCCACTGGGCCACTGGCTTTGACTTTAAACACATGTATTTGACAGTTACAACAAAAGTGATTAAGAACATTCACATCAAGTTTCTTCAAAATCTGTCCAGTATTGTCCTATAGTGTTTATGAGATAAAAATTGAACATGTTTTCAAGAACAAGAGCAATAATTCATAGTAAATATTTTTTTATTTTGCTGATTTTCAATAGGGTTCATCCTTGGGTGGTAATAAACATTATCAGTATGTTTCATCAAAATCCATTACGAATTGTGACCTGTATAGTGTTTACGAGCCAAAAATCGAACGCGTATTTAAGAACAAGGGCAATAATTCATAGTAAATATTTTCCGATTTTGCTGATTTTCATTAGGGCTCATCCTTGGGCGGTAATAAACATAACCATTAAGTTTCGTCAAAATCCGTCATTCATAATGATATTGAAACACATACAAAATATCTAAAGGATCCATGAAAAATTCTAGCCTGTAGAGTGAGCACGAGCAAAAAAACAAACGCGATTTCAGAGTTTTACGCGATATCTCGGAAGAAAATTATCGAATCATCACCAAATTCAATAGTGCACATCTTCATTATGATATTGACACACATACAAAATATCAAAAGGATCCATGAAGAATTCTAGCCTGTAGAGTGAGCACGAGCAAAAAAACGAACGCGATTTCAAAGTTTTACGCGATATCTTGGAAGAAAATCATCGAATCATCACCAAATTCAATAGTGCACATCTTCATAATAATATTGACACACATACAAATTATCAAAAGGATCCATGAAAAATTCTAGCCTGTAGAGTGAGCACGAGCAAAAAAAACGAACGCGATATCAGAGTTTTACGCGATATCTCGGAAGAAAATCATCGAATCATCACCAAATTCAATAGTGCACATCTACATAATGATATTGACACACATACAAAATATCAAAAGGATCCATGAAGAATTGTAGTCTGTAGAGTGAGCACGAGGTAAATGTGAACGGACGGACGGACGGACCGACGGACGGACGGACCGACAGACGGACCGACAGGGGTAACCGCAATATACGCCCATACTATCGTGTGGGCGTATAAAAATGATTTATTTCTAGTGTAATTAAGGCATGATAGCTTTAAGGCCACTGAGCTGAACAACTTTTTCAGTAGTGACTATGCAGATCATTAGATGAAGGCTCTCTACCAGAGGCATGGAAATCAGCCCACATGATTCATTATCTTCAAGAAGGAAATAAAAACATAGGCTTGCGGCAAGTCTCGCAAGCGTATACGCCCACCAGCAGCTTGATAAAGAGGTAAATGTGAACACCAAAACAAACGCGATATCAGAGTTTTATGCGATAAAAATTATCGCAGCGTCATTAAATTCAATAGTGCACATATTCATAATGACATTGAAACACATACAAAATATCTAAACGATCCATGGAGAATTGTAGCCTGTAGAGTGAGCACAAGCAAAAAAAACAAACGCGATATCTCGAAAGAAAATCATCGAATCATCACCAAATTCAATAGTGCACATCTTCATAATAATATTGACACACATACAAAATATCAAAAGGATCCATGAAGAATTCTAGCCTGTAGAGTGAGCACGAGCAAAAAAAACGAACGCGATATCAGAGTTTTACGCGATATCTCATAAGAAAATCATCGAATCATCACCAAATTCAATAGTGCACATCTTCATAATAATATTGACAAACATACAAAATATCAAAAGGATCCATAAAGAATTCTAGCCTGTAGAGTGAGCACGAGCAAAAAAACGAACGCGATATCAGAGTTTTACGCGATATCTCGGAAGAAAATCATCGAATCATCACCAAATTCAATAGTGCACATCTTCATAATGATATTGACACACATACAAAATATCAAAAGGATCCATGAAGAATTGTAGTCTGTAGAGTGAGCACGAGGTAAATGTGAACGGACGGACGGACCGACGGACCGACGGACGGACCGACGGACGGACCGACAGGGGTAACCGCAATATACGCCCATACTATCGTGTGGGCGTATAAAAAACGATGCCAACAACTACAAACCAATCAGCCTGACAAGTAAAATATATGCAAAACGATGGAATCCATCCTGCGAGACGCCATTATGTTCCACCTAGAATCAAATGAACTGCTAAGTACTCACCAGTATGGTTTTAGATCCACATCAACACAACTTTTAGACTACCTACCTAGACTGTAGATGTAATATATTTTGATTTTAAAAAAGCCTTTGACAAAGTTTCCCACAAAAGGCTACTCCTGAAACTCGAATCCCTAGGTCTAAACAGTCATGTTCGTAATTGGATTGCAGAATTTCTGAGAGGCAGAAGACAACTTAACGGCACCCTATCCCAATGGATTGATGTCACCAGCGGTGTCCCCAAGGCAGTGTTATAGGCCCTGTGCTCTTCTTGGTATACATCAACGACATACCTGAAATAGTTGATTCCGTTATAAAGCTATTTGTTGATTATACAAAAGTGTTTGGTCCAAGCCTCACTGATGAAGATATTAACAAAATACAAGAAGATATTGATAAATTAACAGATTGGTCAACTAACTGGCAGATGGAATTCAACCACAACAAATGTAAATCAATGCACTTTGGCTTCAATAATAGAAAACACTTGTATAACCTAACCACCAACACTACTACCCAGACAATTGAACACATGAAAGAAGAAAAGAATTTAGGAGCTACTATACAGGATAATCTAAAGTTCACTACACATATAAGTAACAATGTCAAGAAAGCCAATAGACTGACTGGTATGGTAAAAAGAACCTTTAAACCAGTAGAAACAGACATATTCCTACCTATTAACAAGTCACTTATCAGACCAACTTTGGAATACGCATCAACAATCTGGAATCCTCACTACACAGAAGACCTACAGAACATCAAAAATGTACAGCGCAGAGCAACAAAAATAGTGAAAGGCCTTTCCCACCGGAATGATTGAAAGCGCTAGGTCTACCAACACTAGAATACTGTAGAAAGAGATATGACTGCATCCAGGTCTACAGGTTTCTAATAGAAATAGACAATCTTCCAAACCCAGAACTCTTACCCAAATCAGGACTCGTTAGGATTAGGGCCACAGTCAAAAACTTGAAAAGCGAAATTCCACAATCGAAATCCACAAGTATTTCTTCGCATTAAAGGGCCATTCCGTATTTTTTGTAAAAAATGTTTATAAACAAAAACGTTGCAAATGTTACATGAAAGTGATTCAAAGTATCTTTATTGTATCTCTGTATCTTCTTGATCAAACTGAATTTGGTTTTAAAGGGTTAATTACAAACAGGGAGTACTTATTGTTAATTAAGCAATTTGACCCATTTTTGGTGTTTGACCTTTAAATGGCTCAAAATTTCTAGCTGAAACTTTTATGATACACAACAGGGACATTTCTCTACAATTAGGCGTTTATTTTACTCAAATCCGTTCAGTAGTTTCCTATCAGCGTCCCAAAAACATAACACACTTAAAAACCTTGTAAGGTTTTTAAAAAATTTCGCATGTTTTTGGCGTTTAAAAATTAACGGATGGATTTTTTAAGTTAAAACTTTCAGATATATTAAAGGGCACATAGTTACAGTTTTTGGTGTAAAGTTTTCATAAATTTGAGCAAAAAAAATTTTTGACTTAAAAAAAATTCAGACTGTCCCTTTAAGAGTGGTTAACAACTGGAACTCCCTGCCTGAATATGTCTTCTCATCAGAAACCATAAACCAATTCCATTGCATGGAAGTCTGACACCATGAAATTCAACCCCTCCGCAATGCAGTAATTAAAAGTACTAAACCAACCTACATCACAACTATAATTCTCTCCTTTTCCATAAATGCGCACAAAACAATAAAATCCAGAGGTGATCTAGAAGCCTTAGTGCTTATTACAGATCAAAGATCAGGTAAATCATTGTCAGACTGACAAAAATCCACAAAAACTTTAACTTGCACAAACAATACATGGAATGAGTACAATGGAAACTTAGTCTACTACGGTTTTACCTTGTCAGTATACTTTGTCCACTGTGCAATGATAGTAGGTATTCTGTCTGCACTCCTACAACAAGGTTTATGGTCAAATTGTGAACTTACTGTGAGTTGAAATCAATCAAATTTGCACTTCACACATAAACTAACACATCCACACTAAAATCCATCAATGTCAACACCGATTCACACGTAGTCAGAAAAAAATAAAAAAATGTTCAGCCATTTTGAATACAATCTAATTAAAATTAGACTACATTTCGTTTCGGTTATTTTTTGATTGTCGACTCCATGTAATCTAAAGACTTGTATAAGGAGGTCATCTTCTGAAAATTTCAGCCAATCAAAATAACCTTCAAGATCGCGGGTCTGTGCATTGATATGCATTGTGGGAAGACGAAACAGAAAGTAAAGCGACACAGCAGTCCAAATTAAAACGCAATACAAAATATTCAAATATAAACGGTGTTCTGATTGGCAGAGGGGTGGCACGTGCTATAAATAGCTTATTCGTAACCAGAAGATGACCTCCTTATACAAGTCTTTAGATTACATGGAGTCGACAATCAAAAAATAACCGAAACGAAATGTAATCTAATTTAAATTAGATTGTTTTGAATATAGGTCATATGATTTTCTTTGCTGTGATTGGTTGAAATTAACAGGTCAAAGGTCAACCTATATCAATCCTACCGACAGTCGTTTGGGCAATCCCAAGCTGGACTCTGTCTTTGTATATTGATGGAATAAAAATCGTATGTAATCAAAACAGAGTCCATGCTGTACTTGATGGACACTATTCATAACGTATTATGTTGGTAATGATTGGATTACATCGGTTTTATTAAGTTCGAATTTTTCGGACTAGACTATAGACGTTCCTATCTGCAGTATGGTATTAGCAACAAATTCGGCTGTTAAAAGGCGTTCAGTTTTAGCAGACGAAATAAGTCCGATTATATTCAATCAAGGGCATTGATACCTTAAAAACATACCTGTACTTTGAATATTGTCAGATTTTGCCACAGAAAATTTCGTCTTATGACCCTTTTCAAAAGACAAATTTGCATAAAAGACATCTTTTAGAGAAAAAAACATTGCCGTCGCCATGATGTTAATCCCTAGGAAACGGAAATGCCACCATATTGAATTTTTACTAGCTACTCTTAGCTCCGCCCATTTGACCCAATTTTACTTTTACTAGCTACGATTAAGTGATAACCGTCGCCAAAGGTACTTGAATAAAGTTTTAAAATACACAAAAACTTACAAATAGGTTGAAATGGAAAGAAAAAACCAGATACTTGAATCGAGCGTATATTATAACAGTACATATAATCAATTACTTCTATATACAATCATAGGTGTGTTCGATTCACGTACCCTTTTAGTCAGATAAACCATTTCAGCCAAATATACCTTGCAACCAAAGCAGCGTTTCGTTGGATGTGTATGTCAAATTCAAACGGATTCCAATCCCAATGAGAGCTGAAGAACTAATGAGCAATTACTGAATACGTAAACCATACAATATGAACTTTAAGCAACCTTTAACTTTAAAAATTGCATTTACCAATCTGGTAGTTATAAGCCATTTCTTCATACTGTCATAAAATCCTTATTCAAGTGTTAAATGCCTGGTGCAACCCGAATATCTTTGCCATGGAAGCAAACTTGAAGTCTCAATCACGAATTACGTTCTTTACGAGGAAAGTTTTCATGTCGATGGTAGAACAGAGTAAAGTGGTAATGGTTTTTATCAACAGATACAGACTGGTAGATAACAATTCAGAAGATTGCTGACTTTCGTCGTGGAATCTAGCTACGAACTGTGCTATAATGGCAGTTTTCTTGCAGGTCGGAGGGGCTGACATGGAAAAGCGTTTAGTCGTTAGGAAGGGACAATAACCCGAAGACCCTTGTGCTACGGGTTGTGGACGTTAAAGATCCCTCAATGGATGGCAAATTGAAAAGAGCACGTCCTCATTAGCCCAATGGGTTCATTAAAATCGGACGAAAAACACCATTTCATTTCATTTCTTTTACAAAGTGTACGACATTGCTCTACACATCTACAACAGAACGAAGAATAGAACACAGCCGGGAAACCCGAGTAGAGATAAATGAAAAGGGTAAATAATATCGGCTACACCGCCAGATCACTTATTATTTAGGGTAGTAAATACCTAGACACCGCCTTGTTAAAGAAACTGATATTGTTAAACATGAACTGACAATCACAACCACCCTGTTTTTCTTTTTGACAACGCTCGGTCTTGATTTGACGCCATATTTCATACAATTTAGGCAACAGAATATATATTGTTCATATGAAGAACTATACTGACAACGCCATGAACGTTTAATGCAGACCTTCTCAAATGGTGGTCCGCAACGCCTTTGAGAATGGCCCCTGGAGAATGGCCCCACAAGAGTGACCCCTACCGCTAAAACGCTCTGCACGATTCTGTAAATGTATTTCACAAATTTGTAGTGTAAGAGGCGGCTATTCTTATCGCGAAATCTATCGTACGTACCGAATGTTAGTTAATATTGTTTATTAACTTTCTATTTCTAAGATTAGTAATAATAACAGATAATCTTTCCCTGGTGATAGGGTGGGGGGACTCGGAGCACCATCCTACATCTTACCCACAGTAACTCGAACCCATGACACCGTGAAGAGTAACCTAGTGTCAATAAGAAGTATAGAAAATATAAAAATTAAAGAAAATATCTGGAGACAATAGTAATATTAAACAATGACAGATTGTGTTCGAGTTTTCTATCAGATTTCTTGTTATAAAGTCTGTACCTCGTTCTATTGTCTCCCTTTAATCCCTTCTTCACACTTGAAAGAAATGAAATGAATGGAGTTTTACGTCCTGCTTTCTGCACCTATATGGGCTAATTGAGGACGAGCAAACGCCAAGGAAATTTTGCCAGGACAGCGGCATTAGTCTGCTCTTATTTTCGCTTTCTAACTGTCGAGGGATCCTTAACGTGCACACGGGACTTCGGTTTATTGTCCCATCCGAACGACTAGACGATTTTCCATGTCAGCTCCTCCGAACTGCATCACTGACAGGGGGAAACCATGTTGAAAAATCCGAAGGTATCTTCACACTTGGAGGAAATTAAAAATGAATTGGAGTTTTACACCCACTTGACCTCTTCTGATTGGTCTAAGGTAACATGCAGTGTGTAATGAGGGAAATTTTGCGACGAGTTGAATAATCCGAATACATGTATATAACTCCTAGTGTACCAGAATTATGGAATTTTCAGTTCACAAGTTAGTGGTATGCGATGTCTTAATGTCCCTCCACAAAACTTACCGCAATATTTTTGAGTGTTGAAAAGATCAATTTATAAAATAATAATTATTACAAATCGTGAAAAGATAAAAGCCAAGTCGGTCCATTATACACTCGAGATTTTCAATAGTCCCCAATAATCAGGTTTAAACTCCTTGAAAACCTTTTAATCACCCCCTTCAAACTGTCCCCAACTTTTAAATACTCTTGATATACTTAGTAATAAGACTTTGTAATATTAATAGTGGCAGTATGTGCCAATATACATGTTTTATTTGTATGTATTTATGCAATAGTTGTAAAATGAACAGTTTGATTTAAAGGGTCTCGCTCGCCATCCGTTCCACCAATCGTACCTTAGTCTTAGAAAAGGCAAATGTTGCTATTCTAATCATTCTCAAAGGATGACACAATTGGATTTTCATAATCAATGGGACTGAACACACTTCATTGGCGGTGAGGGTAAAATTCCGACTCGGCCGACTTGGCCGACCTGCCGACTCGCATCAAAAAAAGACTTGTTGATCAAGATGAAGATTTCTCCTAAATTCTGGAATGTTTCTATCATAATAAGAAAACGAAAAAAATAAATAGTTTTGCCTACTAAGATCAAAGGTTTAACAATTATTTTGACATGTCCAAAGTGTTCTTTTGAAAAACGGGTAAATAAATAAACAAACCAATACGAAGTATCCTAACCGCAAGACAAAATCATATAACATCATATATAACGTTAGACAAATTCTAGTTACAGTGAGTGGACTATTCAATAGAGAAAACTAGTATCGAACAGTAGTAACAGGTGTCATGAAGAGTAAGCTTACCCTGCCTGGCGCCACACCCGCCAATATTGTAATTTCAAATTAAAATAAAACCACAAATTTAATTTTATTCTATAGGCCTAATATCCGCGGTCATGAGATAGTAGACGTTCCGCAACAGGCAGGATATGCTGACTGGATTGATACGTATCCTTAAGTGTAAGCGTATGTGACCGGTCCATTGTGCGTTCCGCTGTCCGTGCTGGTTATGATACTTGTACTGTAGGCCTGTGCGACTGGCGGAATGAGGCTGGATACAGCGCTCGCTTCAAATCTGACAAACATGCACGGACTTTTCCCCACAGATACATATAGACAAGTTGACATCTTTGACATGCGAGTGAATTAATTTTGTCCTAAATAAGCCGAAAGCGTATATGTACCGGTACATACGGTTATGACAGCTCATATCCAACAAAACTGGATATACACGAGAGTGCAGGTTACGGATACGTCACAGCTACACATAGTCCGAAACTTGCTGACTCTTACACTCAGGCTCTGATAGCTATTTTGACAGTTAGCTGTCATCAGAGCCTGAGTGTAAGAGTCAGCAAGTTTCTAAGACTAAGCTACACATAAAGTGATGACGTAACCTGCTGCGTGGGGATAACCGGCCTTTTGCGGAACCTCTCTCTAGTTACGGTTTTCATCCTTTTTAGTTATTTTCAGCCCTCATTTTTGGGTTAATTAGTCGTATTTACTTATTAGATCTATACACGTTTTTTTTTTTTTTTTTGTTCTTTCGTGTAAATAGTCGCTATTATCCAGAATGATCGGATTATCCAGCGTCGGAAAGTGACCCGGATGAGAAGTTTTCAGATTTACTTGGCTGAAGTGGCGGATTAGATGTCGCCTCATTGTATGGCACATCAGAAACAAGAAGTACAAACTTTTCGTCACTGTTTAAATCAGTTTTGTGAAGAAGTTCCACGTTTGATGATAGGCCTAGTGACATGGTCGCCATATTGATTGTTAGACTGAAGACGTCTTCAATAGACAAGATAATCCAGGTCACTTTCTGACACTGTAATTAATCATTCTGAATAAAAGCGACTATTTACACGAAAGAAAAAAGAATAACATTGGACATTTCATATGTCAAAATATTTGTTTAACCTTTGATCTTAGTAGGCTATATTATTTTATTTTTCGTTTTCTGATTATGATAAGAAACATTCCAGAATTTAGGAGAAATCTTCATCTTGATCAACAAGTCTCTTTTTGATGCGAGTCGGCAGGTCGGCCAAGTCGGCCGAGTCGGAATTTTACCCTCACCGCTTCATTGGTTAGCAAAGAATAATTCCAAACTAGGGCAAAATAGGGAATATTGCGCAAGGGTTGTTGTCTTGTACCTCCTCTTCATCAGGAGGTCAGATGCATTTGACCACAAGCAACTACAGACCTTACACAGCAAAATATAGTCAATTAAAAGTTGGGCTAGAGAAAAAATTATCTACATCCTCATGCCCCCCTGACCTCCTGACAAATACCCCATGGCCCTCTGGTTGGAAACAGAAATTGGCACATTTCTTAAGCAAAATTATTCAAGTTCAACAAGTGTGTTCTACGAAAAAAAAAGTTGCCTAAATTACGTGTCGAAGTTTTCCTGATTACTGACAAATATTCTAGATATTGACACTGTTGTTGTTATTGACAACTAGTCAGTGTCACCATGGATACGAGAAACACGAACTTCTGCTTCACACTTTACCGCCAATTGTCAAGGTCACGGAAAATAATCAAGGTCAAGAAAGGATAACTCCAACGAAATCGAACTTGACGAACCCAAGGATAGAAAAACATCAACATTGGTTTATTCGACGAACTGAATGCTTTTTTACTATTTCGAATCCAAGTAAAATATCTACACACATTGGAGTCTGCACGAATCAGATGTTCTAAGTATTCTGTTCCCGAATGTTTGTAATTCTTGATTGTTCTGGACAGGAAGTGGAATATCTGAGTAGTTCTAGTTCTAGAGGAAATGACTGCAATCACTGCCATTTTGATTTCGTTGGGAGAGAAAATCTTGATCCGGAACAGTGTTACAGTTAACTCAAATCCAGTTCCGACAGTTCTGGATGTTCTGGACTATGATTCGTGCAGACACCTGTAGTTGGGTCAAATCTTGACTTTTGACAAAGTATAAATGATTAGGTTAGATAAATAATATATTCTAAGTGACCTTTTTGGAAGCCATTTTTTTATGACGACATAATTTTACATTTCTGACCAAATAAACCTTTTTGTTCACAAAAAACAACTGTTTGGGATAAATAAGACAATTTTATGGATAGATAGGCTACCTCGGTTCCCAACCAGGGGTACTAGGTCACCCAAGAAGCATCTCCGACAATTTTAATAAGTATGGAATGGATTAAATATCAAACTTTATCAAACATGAAACAGAAATGAAAATTCTTGAGAAAGGTAACAAAAATTGGTAGAAAATATTAAATAAAAGTTGTTTTGAAATGATGAAATACAAATTAAAGATAAAAAACAAATTGGATTAAGAAATGAAATTGATTGAAAAATAAAATGATAGAAATAGACGTGAAATTAAAATGAAATAAATTTAGAATTAAATGAAATCAGGAATAAAATTTTAAATGATATGGAAATAGAAATCAAAGCAAAAAATAATAATAAGAAATGAAATGTAATCATTTAAAAGGGAATGTTCAGCATTTTCAAGAATCAATATGGGCCTTGCATTTATGTAAATAGCCTTCAGATTTACTGGAATTGCCCAAAAATCGCACAATCCCTTTAATTACATACCCGTACCTGAACAGTTATGTTTCATTTTTTGTGTGTTTGCTATATAAGGCATAGTCTTACTAAACGGCGAGTCGTATTTTTGACTTTCAAACGCTGATATTTATTGATACGCGGGGGGCTTGAAGACTTAAATTTTGAGGGAACATTAATACGGATTAGATGAAATAAAACATTCCAGATTCTGAGACTAAAAGATTAGTGTTAGTAACATATCCCTTAAAGCAAACATTTTAAACAGACATAAAATTCGAAATGGAATGAAAACAGAAATCGAAAATATTAGTAATGAAATTTAAATTAAAAGAACATAAATCAAATTTATATTTTATAAATTTTCATCTAACCTTATGAAATGTGTTTTTTTTTTCTCAAAAAATCCTAAATTATCTATTTATTTAGATTTGATATAATATGAATGTTTGACTATTTGTCATTTCAATAACTAAAATTAACACTTTACAAATCGAGAAATTGTCAACACAAATGAAAAAAATGAAATTTAATCGTTTTTTGAATAGAAATTAAAATAGAACACTTTAATAGTGAAAATAAAAAAGATTTGCCTTTGAAGTTAATATTTTTAGAAAGTTTAAATCATACTTATTGATAAAAAGATGAATACGATGTGACGAAGGTAGAGTTGAATTCTCAACATTTATACAGGTAATAGGTTGTACAGGTGTAGAAATGTCGGTAAAGATAAAAGGGAATATAAGTCAGGTATATCTGTAATAGGTACAGGTATTGTTGTAATCTAAACGATGTTAAACTTGTTATTTGTGTGAAGATTACTTTTCAATAATTCACATCTTAGTCAGTTTTATGTTTTTTATGCAAATAAACCGATTTTACATAATTTTAACAGAAAAAAGGGAAAAATTAATTCATATTTTGAGAAAAACTGATTGTTTGTTTACCGTATCGACCTAACTTATGAAACAAACTCGTGTTTTAAAAGGTGTTAAACTACAAATGTTTTTATCAAACAAAAATTAAAATATTTTCAAGCTTTTTGATGTCAACTTTTTCAAACTTTGAGTACCAGAAATATTGTAAAAAATATATTTTCTGTATAGTTTTGTACCCATCTCGAATACATGAAGAATAAATAATAATGAAAAAGGGGAAAATGGTATGTGGACAAAGGTATTTGGTGTTTTCTGTACTATTGCAATGACTGGCTCTCATCCATCGAAGAATCCAAATTCGTTGTGAAACTGTTTTTCAAATTTGACTTTTATTAAATCCTTCTACATATTTGATAAAGAAAATTTTAAAAATTATTTAACTATTCAAGCCATTTAAACACCAATGTTTACAGAATTGGATTTTGATATCCTTTTTGTATGAATCTAAATATCAACGCTTAAAAATTACTGAGCGACTTAGATTGTCAAATGGAAAATATTATACCAATTTTTGGTCATATTTACGAAATATGATTTCGGGATGAGAATTTTGACTTCTGAATATTTTTTTTTACAGATAAGTGTATTTATTCCGGAATTAAAATCGTCATAAATTATATTTCCATGGATCCCAAGACATTTTTAGAAAAATAACATGCTACTGAAATTATTCAATTTCTATCTTTTTAAAACTTTTTCAAATCCAAAATCTCATGATAAATTTGGATCACACTAACTGCTTCCATTCTGGAATATTTTTCATATCATTGAACACTTTTAAAATTCAAATGTCCCCGATTACGCACAAGAAAATATCCATGTCCCCAAAATTTTCTACTAAATTCATTGAAAAAATGCAATTTTGTGCCCCAAAGTTGTTACGGGCAGTGGACACTGGATGTATATATCCACCAAGAAAATACAAAATAATATTTTTTTTTTAGTTCTATAACTCAGTTTGTGTCCCCTGGAAAATGTCCATATGTCCCCAGTCTGGGACATGTTCCTCAAGTTGAAAACCCATCATGTGTAAAGGTGTTCCAAATTGTTTCAATTTTTTAACAATAGGTAGGCCTATAAATAGACATCATAGTTAAAACTTTCAACTACAATGTTTAAAAACTTCTAAAATTAGAATTTCCGTTTGACTGTAACGACTTGCGTTGGAGTCGTAAGGTAGAAAACGGTACGTAAGACATTCTTGTTCTAAAATAGAGGTGATTATTCATTATTAACCGAACCCAGGTACAACTCTACACCTCTCTAAGTTTTTATGGTAATTCTAACAAATTAACATCTTGTAGCCACCTTCCGTTACAACCCGACAAAAATATTGACAAACATTCAATTTTCTTTATAAAGACAGATAAACAAATAGGTAAACAAGTAAACAAGATCAAAGAGAATTGAAATATGCCGCTTTATATTTTAATATCAATAATAAATAGAGTAGTAAACAAACGAATTTGTGATTTTTTCTCAAAGAGAACATGGGAACTGATTATTAAATTGTTTAAATATATTTGATATATCAGATTATACTGGTTTGTGCTGGCGCGAGGACCGCTTGGTCATATCTTTAGGAACTATTTTAGAAAAGGACGGACAAACATCATGCTATTGGGGACGAGAAAAAAATGTCTGGAAAGCGACAATAGGTTATCCACTTTTCATTTTCCATGGGATGTTAACATGAGCAATCTGCGAGAACTTTTAAGATAGTTTTTATAGCAATGACCCAACAGCAACGTAACAGCATTTTCATCATATCCACCCACCAAGACAAAGAATATCAAATTTATCATTTCGAAAAAAAAACCGAAATATTGGTCAATCAATATCTTTGACTATCTTGTACAACATTTCTACGATCATGGCCCTGATCTTTTCTTTGTGGACATAATAATGATAATATATTTATTACAAAAGGATAATCTCTACACTACACAGCTTCAAATCAATCGGACAGAAATTGGTCCCTTGATAATAATAATATTACAAAAAGGTTAAGAATTAAGCGATACATTATGGATGAGCATCGAGACCAGAGACCTTATTCTCTATAACTTAACTTAAAATGATTTTAGTGATCCAGTAATCTAATTGGTCAATACTAAATTCAGTTTTAAATTAAGTATTATCATCCAATCAGATTGCTGTATTTCTTAATATCTGGATTTTATCTAAGTTAAGTTTTCGAGAATAAGGCCTCAGATTCTGAGACCCACTGATTGGCTTGTCGTTAATTCTATTTTCCAAGACAATCCTAGCAATTGTAATTCTAAATGTTAAATGTACCCCTCTTCCGGTATTTCCAAAATTGTGACAAATATATTTGACCAAATACATGTTCATTTCCACAATTCTTAAAGCAGAAACTTCGTTTTACATCTACCGGAAGTTGATATAAAAAATAGAAGGCAGAAATCACGCGCGAACAAGATGACGTCACGATGGTAAATATTGATGGTGGCAGCACGAGGCTGTCGTCTGTCAGATTTGAAGATGAGGCTGAGTGACCTTGTGTAACTATGGTGTCACGAGCTGGTTGATCACGTGCTAATCTTCTCTACAGATTATCTTCTGTTTTCTATTGTAGTAAGTACAAGACGCCCCCGTACAAAAACCTACTGACACTTGCCTAAACAAACTGGAACGAAAACAGAAATAGCCGAACTAACCTACTAGCCATGATGTTTTAACTGTTTTCCTTTCCAATTTTTCTACAAGTGTCAATACATAAAGTTTCAATGTACATATTTAAACAGATGAGTTGGTGGACTGGGTGTCAGTTGAATGGTTGTGATGCCTGGTGGACGAGGGTTTGTACCTGGCATGGTCCACAGTCTCTAGGTAGTGCAGTGCGGTCTGACCACCGATACAGACAATTTTAATACTGATACAATTCATAGAATGTTTCCTAAAATTCCATATTGTTACAATTTCTGAAATACCACAGACAAAAACATTAACATTTTGAAATTGATGATGTCGATACAGATTCCGAAATAGTCCACATCCAGCACAGTGACAACTAGCATTCATAACAGTGACCATACTCTATGTGCCATATTATTTCAGCATCCACAATGTTTAAGACTTGACCTAAGAAATAAAAAGGTAAACCAATTTAGAAGGGGCTAAACTTATGGAATTACGTGAATACTCATGGTTGCCTTTTCTCATTTTCAATAAACATAAAAAGTACCAAGAGTGAAAAGCATCAATTTGAACCTTCTACATAGGAGAGTTGTTCCTTCTGAAATTCTAAAACCCAACTACCCACACCCCATCCATCATAAGAATTAATATCTTTTGACCGTCTAGGGCAAGAACAATCTGTAGGCCTTAAGAGACTGTTGATTGCCAGAAAGTTCTACAAAGTGTGTATGATAAATACTCCTCGATCGATTGTTCGATGGCTTTCGCCACTCTTCTGGTAAAATTTTATTATTTTTCTCATCTTCATCAGGTACAGACAGTAGAGTAGTTCTTTCCAACCACAGAGAAGCCGACGAAACCAAACCAAAGTCTAAAATAAATCTTACTCCCCATGAACCAACCTTTCAAAAACCAACAAAAACACAAATAAGGCAGAAAGTCAAATTTTTAAATTCAATATTTAGTTTCGTTTTAAAGTAGAAGTTTCATGTCGTAGTTCGTTCCTGCCATCACGTACATACCGTCCAGTAAGCACGTGCGCGTTGAAAAACAAGAAACGCCGAATCTATCTTAAATAGGAAACGCATGATAAAACACGTGCGTGTCGAGTTGAAACATTGACAAATAGTAACAATGTATTTGAAATAAAATCTGCAAGTCAATACGAAGATTGTCATTTCGTCGATTCGACGTGTTTTTGGCTAATTCACCGTGTTCATTCTAGTTAGCTGCTTGGTGTCTTAGATTTGTGTTGTTGACTTCCGCCATTTTGAATTGTGCAGTCAAATTTCACACATCCTGACCTTTGACCCCTGACAATTACTCGCTGGTTTCTACAGAATCTTTCAGATACACGTTATTTATAAATGGTTTATTTTGTTACAGAAAAGTAAAACAGGTGACTGTAGGCTGGTTACAGGTGTAGTGTAACAGACAAGCAACCAGCCCCAGTTCTATGAATCACGATGTCGGAGCAGGGGCCGCAGAATTGTCAATGGGGCTCACAGCATCAGGTTTTGAAGGGATCAGGCCCGACCACATAGAAATTAGTTTTTTTACGCATAAACTTATTCTGAATGAATTCCTTGTTGCTCTGGATCAACCGGTAATGGTAATGGTGTTTAACGTCCCATTTCTCTATACCTATTGGGCTAATGAGGACAGAAAAACACCATGGGAAATTTTGACTTCGCCTTGGTATTATAATAAAGAAACCAAGTAATGACGATCCGAACCGCAAAACGAAACTCGAAATCCAAAAGGACATTTTGACGAAACATAGGTAACAGCTTAAGAACTTTTCACATGAGGAATTATATCAATCATACATGAGTAAGTATATCATAATGAAAAGTGGTATCAGGTGTCTAGAAGAGTAAGCATACCCTATCCTATTCTTATTTTCGATTTCCAACTGTCGAGAGTACAGCATAGCACACGTGAATGTCAAAATCGTAGACAGTTTTACATCTAGTTGGATCTAATTCGGCTGGATATTTTTAAGAAAATAAATGGAGATTTACCTCTTACTTGTCTGCACCTTTATTGGGAAAACAGTATGCAGTGTGCAATGAAGAAAATTTGTATAAACCCAAATATTTATCCAATTTTCAACAAGTCATTTTCCATCAATAGGCTACATTCTGAAATTTCGCTTCGTGTTACATGTATCAAGTAATCTTTGGTTCATTGTCAAAAATTCCTAAAAAAAAAAAATTAATTTTGTGACATCTTGGTCCCGATGTTTGATGACCAGCCAAAGATAATTGTCGACCATTATTCAATAGATAATTAGTTTCAATTATTAACGAGTTATTGCCCTTGATTTGTTGTAACCTTTTGTAATCACGCGTGAGATAATATAATAAAAAATTGACCATATTTTGTAGCCATTGTTAAAGACCAAAATATTGTTTAGATACAAAAATTATGTTTCTGATTTTGAAAATTAATCATTGCTTTAATATTTTGACCTCACGCAATTTTCTACTAAGACTTGTCAAAAGTGAAGATGTGATAGGCCCTGAAACACAAAACGCTTCTGGCCGAATATTTAAACTAAACACAGGACTTTCTGACCGTTCTTCGTAGTGGGGCGCTTTTATCAAGCTTTGGTGTCACAAAAATAAACATTTATTATTACACAAAATCAATAATAAGCACACTGGTTTGCTTAATTCCATTGTTTTTAGAAACAGACAACAACCACAACTTTCATGGTCATTTGCTGGGTGGAATTTCCACGACTCGATGGGGGAGGATGGGGGGCAGACCGACTTGCTTCGATTTTAATGATGTTTGCTCATTGGACCGATTTTGCCCGATTTTTTGGAACTCGCTGCCTGAAAACATACTCCTACGGCTATGGCCACTGCCAGTGCTTACGGTTTGGATCATTCTTTTTCTTTTCGCTTCGGTATTAGTCAGCCTTTCCATTAATACTAGCCGTTAACTGACAAGGACAAATTAAATCTGTACTTTTAAAAATGTATAAAAAATGACAGATTGTTTCATTCAATAACATGGCCTAAATAATGGTCCCAAAAATAATTTGTTAAATTTTAATTAATTTAATTTTTTAATGGCAAATTGTCATAAAACGATCCCTTTAGAAAAAAATCATCCATTCAAATAGAAACTTTGTTCTTGAAATCCTGAAAAGATATTGGCGTTGAAACGACCTATCATTTGACAGTTAGGATGACCACAGAGGTCTTTGTTTTATGTTTATCTACATTATGATGAGCATATAAAGCAGTGGTTCCCAACCTAGGGAGCCATATGGTTTTCGTCAGGGGGCCATGTGGCTCAAGGATGTATATCATTTTTTCTCTAGCCCACCTTTTATTCAACTATAATTTGTTGTGTAAGGTCTGTAGTTGCTTTTAGTCAAATGAATCTGACCTTCTGATGATGAGGAGGCACAAGACAACAACCCTTGCTTGCTCTATAGGCCACATTTTGACCTAGTTTGGTTGGGAACCACTGAATATAAACTGTTAATGACAATATCAATTGTTGAAACGGTATTTGCGATAAAGAAGTATGCCATAAAGACTGATGACTAAATTGTAAATTGTAGAAAAGCTGTGCACCATAAGCAACTAATAGTATAATTAAATCCAAGCATGAACCGTAAAACAAATCTTGAAATTCGTGTAAACAAATTGGAAATACATTGGTTGCAGCTAATGAACTTTTTATTTGAGGAACTGCTGTTTAATTATATTACTTCAATAGGTTAATGTCAGAAAGTCAATTTCAAAGTTTCACTTTCAAGTATGACTAAAAAATCACAAAAATTACAAGACAATTTAATGCTTTCAGTCGACTTTTGTACGTTTGAACTTTGGAAATTAAACCAACTTTCCATGTTTGCAATTTAACTGTAGAAAATGTAGAGCATGTTTATTGTGTTTTAATTTGTTTCACAGTTCCGTGTTGAATTTTAAATCAAATTAACAAAATCCTTTTACATGTTGGCAATTGTTTTAGAATCATAAAAACATGTTTTTAACAGTTGGAACTTGGAATTTGTGCATGCCAAATGCTCATTATGCCGATTATTTTTTTCAAGCTTTGATTCATTCGTGAGTAAGGATAAAACATATTATTAAATTTCGTACAGATGATTTTTTTTTTTAAATTATTTAATTTTTTTACATCAATTTTTATAGATAATTTGTTTGTTCTTTTGGATGACAGACGCATAAAATGAAAAATGTGTTTGAAATGTAAAAATTATATAAAATATTTAAAAAAATTATGATTTCATCTTAATATCACCAACAAATAAATTAAAAAAAATTGAATAAAATTATTTTGTTTGTACTTTTAAATATTTGTGTCGTAATTTTTCTTCTAAAAGTTTTAATTTGTATGATTTGTATTTTGGATCAATAAATTCTGTGATTTGAAGAAAGAGAAATGAGAAATGAAGACACTATCTGAAATGTTCATCAATTTCTCGTATTGTTCAATAAAATAACAAAACATGAAAGGAAGCCGACAACTTTCACCTGGAAAGTTATTTACATAATTTATAATAATTTCGATCACATTTTCTATCACTTGCCATTTACTATTTCCAGAAATAGTCCCAATAAAATAATAATTAACACAATATTAGTAAAAGTCTGTTCATATTCCACTCGATGAATAAAATATCACCCCCAAAACAATCAGAGGAACTAAAAAAACTCCAGATCTTTTCCAATAAAGCGATGATTAGCAATTAAAAAAGGTGTGAAAAATAAAATTATTTTCGCTCTTTATTCTAAAATTCGAAAACATCTTTTAAAATATTTATAATTTGTAAAAATTATTGACAAAGATTCTCAATAATTATCTACAATTTGAAGAAAATGATTTTTGTGATTCAGAATTCGCATCGTTCTCACCTGGTGTTTTGAGTCCAGATTGCTGATGTTTGTCCTAATTCTACATAATATATAACATTTAACAGAAGTCACAAAACAATATTATTTTGTTTTGTTATATTTTAATTTCGTTCATCTGCCCTACGACCAATCTTTTGATTTTTTTCTCAAATTTAAAGAAAAATGTCAGTATCTAGATGATCAGTATTGAAATTAAAAAATGGCAGTATTTAAATCACAACTATTAGATATATTTCATTGTATAATTTCTGTATTTTTTTCACCTGTCCACTGGCCGATTCGTTTTCAAATTCGGACTTTTTGTCTAAAATTGGACAAAGAAGAAAATTACAAATATTATAACATTCATAACAATCTACGATAACAAAATAATTTAATTATTAAAGGGATTATAAAGTGATTTCATAAACTTTGTATGTGTATCAGGGACACTGATGGCATCAATTTGCACCATTCCAATTTCTATTCCGACGTCTGTGGTTCTTGCAATTCCACTAAAACTAACGCGTTTTATGACGTCGCTGCCAGTGATTTACCGGAAGCTAGTCTTACAAAGAGTCATAGAGTTATAGAGTAGTCTTACTAAACGACGAGTAGTATTTTAAACTTTAAACACGGTGTATACATGGGAATTTGAAGAATGAAATTTCGGGGGAGAGTTGTGTACTTTATTACGATTATTAGGTTTACAATTCCAGGTTCTGAGACTAAAATGTTATTGGTCGAATTCATATATAGTGAACATAGCCCTTTCAATTTTAGTCGAATATTTCATTTTCGCCCAAAAGGTGGGTATATATGTATTTGAAGGCACAGATTCTGATAAGCGTATAGCTTTAACAAAATTCTGTTTTTGGGACTTCTCCATAGGATAGTGAACGTAACCTTTTAAAATAATGTTCAAAACATCAGATGTAGAGTGATAGTGTATGTTTTAATCTTTCTCTTTTACAATATCTGTTGTCAATTGACCAATTTGAATTTTTCTGAACAATTTACAGGAACAATAATAACACTAATACTTATTCATTTCTGTCACCTGTCAGTTTACAAAACGTCATATTTATTGAAAAACATAAAAATCAGATATCAGATCCAGATAAATAGTTTTATATTTGAAAGAGTTAAAAGTCAATATTATCTCTCAATATACAAATTGTATTTATTTTATTTCCACCTGTTACCTTTTGTACATCTTCAAAAGTTGTTTTGATAAATAATATCTTTAATTTAAGAAAGGTTTCAACTTCTGTAGACTTATTTATGCAAGGTGCAAATAGATATTGGACAGTGGGTGGAGCTTTAAGATTCGTAAAATCTATATTTGAACCCTTTTTATATGGTATACTACTCCTGGGTTTTATTGTACACAACGTTTCAACAATTTACATTGTCACATAAATTGCAAGGCCACAGAATCGAGTATAGTTTACCGTATACCATCCAAGGGAGATAACCTGGTATAGTAATAACATTAGCCTACAGACCACACAAATTAAATCTGATCATTGGTGGAAGAAATTGCAATCAGAGAATTTAGTGAGAAATTTTACAACATTTGAAAGATGGTAAAATCGAGTAGAAACAATTAGTCCACAAAACATTGACGTTTTAGATTTTTGAGCTATGTTTGGCGTTGTACAGAAATATGTCATGCAATGTGCAATGAGGGATAGCAACATAAAACCAACTATGAAGATCAAGGATTTAAAAAAACGGCTTCCTCTGTCAGGACGTGGATTGACAGGAAGAAAAGGCTACAGTTATTCTATCGGAAAGACCTCATGAGCCCATTAAATACTTAAATCTGACCCAACAAATTTTCTCTTCCTCAAATGTGCGGATACTTCAACCAAACTTGAAAAATTTCATATCACAGAAAGAGATTTTGATTGATGAAGGGGAGACAACTATTTTTTATCTAGATTTTGAAAAAATTCAGACCACAACAATATTCTCTACCCACTAAATTAAATACTATAATATAGAATCGCACATATATCAAAATCGCTACAGGAAATGAATGGAGTGTGAGTTTTATGTGTTTTATGACTACGCTGTTTCGTACAGTGGCTTAATTGGGTGAGGGAGACCGTAGACTCTAGTTGGGAAGCCTTGCATTCTCCCTCGAGATTGTTTTTTAACAAATGGTTCTGCAATCTTTGAATTGTGAGTTTAACTATTGATACTTTGGAACATAAGGATTAGGGACAACTTGTACATGTGTTGAGCCACTTATTTCAAAACATAATACTTAATATGCTATAAAAAAAATAATTTGAGTTATGATTTTTTCATATTAAAGAGCTTTTACACTTCTATTGTGTCGAAAGCGATGTGAAAAGACGCTAAAGTCTCTAAATGACATCACCCGATATGAATATGTACCTAAATAATGCTGTCCCTTAATGACAAATGTCTTTCTAACCGGGTGCCTAAAAGTAAATAGTGTGCCTAAAGTACGACGTCCTACAGACGCGTGCTTTAAATATTTTTGCCTAAATGACAGTTAAACTTTACCTCATAAATTAAACAATCCCCCAGCACGTGTACAAGCACATGCGTATAGTTGTTACCCATCCTATATTTCTATAAACTCGTTATGATACTGTGTGGTATAGATTCGAGTTTAATGACGGAAAAAGAGAAAACAATTCAGACTTTTTATTTTTGACACTATCATTGTGGAGTTCTAACAGGAGAAAAAGTTTTGTTGTTTTAGGAGGAGAAAGGTTGGCAAATCATCCGTAATGATACGAGTTTAGCATCAGGTACAATCGAAACTGGTACATTGTTTAATACGAATTATAACTCGAGTAAAATAAAAAAGAGATCGCAGTCCTTACACATTCGACACAGTCAATGTTCGTTATTTTTCGTAAGATGAACAATATTCTCTTTGGGTAGTCCACTTACACTACTATATAACTATTACTCTAGATTTTGAAACACTTGATGGTATTTCTCTTTGGGTAGTCCACTACTATACAACAATTACTCTTGATTTTGTCAGGTTTTTGGCCGAGATTTTTGATTAACGGAATTGTCTTGCTTGTACAGATTTTTATTGCTCTGATATACAGACATCTTTCCAGGAAAAGGGGAAAAATGATTTTGATGGGCTTACTTGAACCAAGGAGCACAATTTTGTTTTCAATAAGACTATCGTTATATGATATACACGGTGGTCAAGGACGCTAGTATAGTCACAAAATTGATACGAAACCCAATATGGATAGTGTAAAAGTGTAAGACTTTTAGAAAAATCGCAGCACATTAAGAAACAACAGTTTTTTTTGCATTAGATATATCTTGATTAATACCATATATATCTATATCAAAGCTTGACTTTTCTAGTCATGAAAAACTTTTAATTCTTTCGTGGTCGTATCCTACCTTGCTTTTCACCTTCTTCCTACCAACTTCCACTACCAACAACTACCTAGTCTGTGATATCAGCATACACTGGAAGCGAACGTTATCTTGTCATCTACCAACAACTACCTAGTCTGTGATATCAGTTTACTGGAAGTGGACGTTAACTTGTCATCTACCAACAACTACCTAGTCTGTGATATCAGTTTACTGGAAGTGGACGTTAACTTGTCATCTACCAACAACTACCTAGTCTGTGATATCAGTTTACTGGAAGTGGACGTTAACTTGTCATCTACCAACAACTACCTAGTCTGTGATATCAGTTAACTGGAAGCGAATGTTAACTTGTCATTTACCAACAACTACCTAGTCTGTGATATCAGTTAACTGGAAGCGAATGTTAACTTGTCATCTACCAACAACTACCTAGTATGTGATATCAGTTTACTGGAAGCGAATGTTAACTTGTCATCTACCAACAACTACCTAGTTTGGAATATCTGCATCCACATGAAGCGAACTTTAAATTGTCATCTACCAACAACTACCTAGTCTGTGATATCAGTTAACTGGAAGCGAATGTTAACTTGTCATCTACCAACAACTACCTAGTATGTGATATCAGTTTACTGGAAGCGAATGTTAACTTGTCATCTACCAACAACTACCTAGTTTGGAATATCTGCATCCACATGAAGCGAACTTTAAATTGTCATCTACCAACAACTACCTAGTCTGTGATATCAGTTAACTGGAAGCGAATGTTAACTTGTCATCTACCAACAACTACCTAGTCTGTGATATCAGTTAACTGGAAGCGAATGTTAACTTGTCATCTACCAACAACTACCTAGTATGTGATATCAGTTTACTGGAAGCGAATGTTAACTTGTCATCTACCAACAACTACCTAGTTTGGAATATCTGCATCCACATGAAGCGAACTTTAAATTGTCATCTACCAACAACTACCTAGTTTGGAATATCTGCATCCACATGAAGCGAACTTTAAATTGTCATCTACCAACAACTACCTAGTTTGGAATATCTGCATCCACATGAAGCGAACTTTAAATTGTCATCTACCAACAACTACCTAGTTTGGAATATCTGCATCCACATGAAGCGAACTTTAAATTGTCATCTACCAACCTTTCCCTCTTACGTAAAGAACGACTGCGTTAAAAAAAACAACTCTCGTATCAGATTGTAGTGTAAAATATCTTATTAATTTACTTTGCCAATACCAAGTGAAGTTTTGACTGGTGGTAATTTTTGTCTAATGATTATCTCCCTTGTATTTGATCAGCTGTTAGAGCACCATGTGATAAAACAACCGATAGATGGCAACACCAATCATGTCAGAATTAAGTTGCAATCAGTTGGTTAGTTGAGGGGTTATTAGACGGGGGTAATAGAGTATTTGGTTAGTTCGAGGCTGATTAGACCGGGTAATGGAGTATTTTGAGAAGCTGAAGATAAATATAAACAATTAGAAATAAATTATTTACTCGAATTATTGAGTTGATATATTTCTACTGTTACAACCCATTAAAATATTTCTCCTTCCATTTATTTTGTGTTGGGAATTTTCTAAGCGAAGTAAAGGGAGTGTGTACTGAAGTTAAAGGTGTATAGCAGGCCTTCTCAATTAATTTTTGTTAAGGGCCAATTGCATTTTATGAAAAAAATAAGGGCCAAATAGAGCTTAGCTAGCATAGCGAGTAGAGCGTTTTAGCAGAAGGGGTTACTTTTGAGGGGCCATTTAAGAAGGCCTGTTGTATATTATTGGGTGTTATAGAAGATACCCTCCTATAGAAGCAATGGCCGAGGTCTCAAGAAGAGAGCATACATTTTCTATTACCATTTCAAGAAATAATGATTAGAATAAAAAAATAGTATAATTTTTTGTTTAATATAACTGCAAAAAATAAAGTCTAAAATGCAAAATATCATTGGCAATGCATAACATTGAATACAATTAAATGAAAATGAAATAAAATGGAGTTTTACGTCCTACTTTTCTGCACCTATATGGTCTAATTGAAGACAGACAAACAATAGCAGTGTGCAATGAGGGACATTTTGCCAGGACAGTGGCATTAGCCTACTCTTATTTTCGATTTCCAACTGTCGAGGGATCTTTACAATTAGCATTACTATTTACTATTTGTAAATTCTGAAACGTGGTGTCGCCGTATATTTGTCGATAAATCGATTCTTACTGACTATTTCTTAAGAACTAGAATATCAGCTTTCAATTTTTACTGCTAGTCGTGGAATGTCTTTACGTTGGTAAAACTATGAACATGGTTAAATTTGTTTTTTAAAACAAAGTCTGGAACATTTTGCGTTGAAATTTCTGGAAGGGTGATGTTTCCAATCAATGTAAATTTTACAAAAAATGTATTTTTATCAACGCAAAATTATCATAATCTATTTGTAATATTATATTAAAAAAAAAACCCACAACAAAATCTGATGTAAACACGAATGTGCGTAAGCAGTTGAAAATTTAAGTACTTTCTCTGCGGTCCGCATTAATAAAAAATATTTATTTCACTGTTGGCCTTTAATCTCTGATTATTCTATTAAAAAATATTCAAATATTTTTCACAAATAAATATGAATAATTTCACAGTATCTGAAAAATGTTGTTGGTAAAATAATCCTTAAAATATTTCTTAGAACGCTTTATAAATGGTCCAAAACTTATTTTTTTATTAAAATCAACGACAATTTGACAACATATACTATTTTTTCAGTTTATTTGTTTAAGGAGACGATTACCGTCAATTTCTATTTCATACCATCCTATGACAGCATTTTAAAGAGCAGCAATAACTCATTTTAAGTAGCGTTTCGATGGGATATTCTGGTACAAAAGTAAATATCATTTAATTAGACGAAAAAAATCCAAGGCACTGTCCTTTCTATTTTGCTTTTAAATTAAGATATTTTCAAATTTCACCAAAAGTAAAAAGTCAAGTATATTTTCCTAAAATTTCTTACTATACATTTATAGTTTTCATCCAAATTCATTATTCGGTACCTAGATTGTTGTTAAAAAAAATTCTTAAATTTTGAAACAATAAAGTAAAGATATATTGAATATCTCTTTCTTTCAAAATTCTGCTTATTTCCTTATACCTGGCTATGACTGTTAAGACTGAAAAGATACTAACAGGTAGAACTGAAAACTCAACTGATAATTCATCGATGGTCTCACTAAGCAGAAAATCAGGTATTTAATAGATCAGACTGATTTGATACCAATAAGAAGGAAATAAAACTCCCCTGTTTCTTAAACAGATGATCAGATGCTCCTAAAAATGACACAAAAATTAGTCACTTAGTCAGCAGAGTGAACGCCTTAATGGATATATACCTATACCACTTTGTCTAAATAGGCATTGCCTTTCTGATCAGGCTAAAGCACTCTGTATACAATATTTGTGCCTAAGTGACAGAGATTCATTGAAAGAGTCTCAGAATACTGAATTTGAAACTGACATGTCATAAATATCATCTTAACTCCAACCAATTGAATACCACGGTTAACAATCGAGTAGGCGTGTTCTTAACATAATATGTCACATTCAACTCGTAAAAAATACTTACTGTATCGTTCACGTACTGACAAGAACGGGAGATATGTAAAGGGGCGTGTCTAGTAGGCGTGGTCTAATGTCAATCTGGGCGGGCGTTATAACAGTGTTAAACTGACAGTATTTTGATATTAAACTCGAATTGAGAGTGTTATAATGTATAACAATGTGTTACTAAGTTAATATTTCACTCTATACAACACAATACTGAGTTTATTATACGAGCACTGGGCATATATCAGGTGTTATAAACCGGTTTGGTGGAACATCTCTTGGAATATTGCTACTGAATTAGGACTGTGGCACCAAACGAAGTGGAATTTGTAAAAAAAGATTTGATAAATCAGGGAAAAAACTTAGTATAGGATGGTTTATAACTAAACTTGATTACATGTGATATTAAACGTTTAATTTATTAGGACTATCAGAATTGTGACATTGGACTTCAATCTATTGTAGGTGGAGGTTGCATACCTGGAATAATTTGAAAATTGAAACATTGTAACACGTTTATAAACTTTGTTGTTTTAGTGGTTACATCGAGAAAAGTGTTGAGTAAAATTTGGGAAAGGACAATAGTTACAGTTTTAAAAATAGAAATTTTAAATAAAATACTTTGTTAATTGAAATCAAAGTTGAATCGTGGCGACAGTAAAAGATTGTTAAAACAATATTTAGGCAACACAATGATACAAAGTGTGACAATCTTATTTCTGTAAAATATAACACCGTGATATACTGTTATACAAAGTTGTACAAAGTTTAACAAAGTTTTACAAAGTAATATGGAATTGCTAATCTTATTGTAAATTGATGATCTCTGGAACTAGAATAGAAAGACCGATGGCGATGAATCCCCTACTCTACCCAGTGACAGAGAAGGGAACCAGAAAACCAAAATGTGCTCGCTGTCGGAATCACGGGATGGTTTCCTGGTTAAAAGGGCACAAACGACATTGCGGGTTTAAAGATTGCGATTGTGCGAAATGTAATTTGATTGCAGAGAGGCAGAGAGTGATGGCCGCCCAGGTCGCACTCAAACGCCAGCAGGCCGCAGAAGATGCGATAGCTATGGGTATCAGGGCTTGTGTCAGTGAAACGGGACTGCCCATTATGACAGCCGGACCTCTATGGGGGCCGGGGACTGTATCCGCACCCCACATGGACCAGGAAATGAAAAATAAATCTGATGACTCAGAAGACGAAGATGGTAGGTGAATTTTTATTTATCGGCATCTCTGAATCTCTGATTCAATCTTAAATATTTATTGCAATCCAAATCTTACATATTGTCATATACTAAATTAATTTAATCTTTCAACAGGAGTAATGATATATTTCATTAAAAAGCATTTTATTTGAATTCATTTATTCTCATTGACGAATTATTTGAATAAAATTATTAAAATTAGTGCATTACCCAAACCAATATCGTCGAGTCAAGTATCATTGTTATTGGGAATAAATCGCAAGTTAATAAAAGTGGATCAAAAGTGTTTTGGTGCCGAGGAGGGGGCATAAGTTAATAAATTCTAGGTGATAATTCTATTTTGTTTAAGAATAATATTTAGGATCATTGTAAAGCTTTTTTTTTAGAACGGATACAATTGAAAATAGCTACTTAATATTATATATATGTTAATTCTTTGCCTTATAAATCCTATTCATATTCTGTTACAACATACGATTAGTTGAAAATGAAATATATATTATGACGATATTCAATTATATATTTCTTAAAATTTCATTAATTGATTCAGATAACATCTAAGCTTTTTCTCTATATTTCAAATCAGTTATGTATGTATTAAAACACTAAAATGTGTATTTATTTTATCACATGCAAACCCTGACTTTTCGCCCTTACTAAAGAACTAAAAAATCATTAAATAAAAATAAATATTACAGTTAATTTTCTAGAAATGACCGGCCTAAAACGGGTTGGTTTAATACTTTATAATCCTTTGAAAATTTAGTGAATTTAGACAGCATATTTTTAAGACTAACAGAAAGAAATATTCAAATATACATGATATGAAGTAGAATATTGAATATATTACAAATATATAATACAAATTCTGTACATGCAAAACAATTCCATTAATCAAAATCAGCATCCAAAAACCTGGCAAAATCTAGAGTAGCAGACTTGGCCTAATCCAAAGAGAAGTACCATCAGGTGTTTCGAAAAGAGTAAGCATGATTATATTTCTATTCAAATAAGGAATTATTTTTTGATATTTTATTTCAACTGTTATATTCGCTTCTTAAATTATATATAAAAATATGTACATGCAATACATATTAATCAAAATCGCACCCAAAAACATGACAAAATTGAGTAGTGTTGTATATACTAAGCTTTTCGCCTATATCAAAAATATTTCAATATATAATATATACATGTTATACCAATGCACTCCTTCTTTTAATAGCTATGTTCAGGAAGTTTAGATTTCAAATTCATTCTTAGGTGAAAGTTGGACAAATTATATTAAGTGCAAAAATTTCTTGATATTAGTAGGCATAATTAAATTCAATTTCATTAGAAAATGGTGCGGTTAATGGTTCTACCCTGTATAAGTCTATTTTGTTCTAATTCCTAAATTGTCTAACATTTCAACTGCCGTGGTGTTGAATGTAAAAAGTAGACACAGGAAATTCAAATATTTAGAAAATATTAATCATTCTTTTGTTCATATTCCAAACTCTGGGGTCACAATTAATTGCAGTATTGAAAATATCTAAATAAAGAAAAAAAATTCAGGATTTAGATTGATCATTTTCTCCGAGTGAAATTACTATAAACTATAAAAAACTTATATACAAAAATTCTGTTTTCTTTCTATGGGATAATTGTGTTCCAACCGCTAACTAGATATCATAGCAATATTCATGTCAATTTATTGATAGTGGTGGCATACTTTTAAAATTTAAAATGATTTAAATCGAGACTGCTCCCCTTTAAAATCATTCATTGTCTTCCAACTATTCCCGAATTTGTATTTAAACTCTAGTATATTATGATGAAATGGGAGAGGATTTAAATAAAAACTTTTACCTTTCACTTGAAGCTGCTAATCCTCAAGATAAATAGAGTGTGGCGAGGATTAAAAATATCATTTTTCTCTCCAATATTTTCTTTCCTTCATATAATACAATTATCAATATGAACAATATTATTGTGCAATGAAAAGATGCCAAAAGCAATTATTAAAATGATTTTTTTTTTGAGACATATGCAGACGCTTGAAAAGAAATACCAAAAATCAAATAGGGTGTTTTGAATAATATGTTTAGTTTTATATGGAAACAGGGTTAACGTTTCCACTCTAACCTCCAACGAATAGGTCCAATAAGATATTTGAATTCCTTTTTTGTGGCAGTAGAATAGCTCAGTCGGTAACGAGTTGCACTGCCGTCTGCTAGGTGATTAGGGGCCGTAGGTTCGAATCCCCCTCAAGGTAAGAAAAATTCTGATGCCACGTCCAGTGCTTTCGAGAGTCGGTCCGGTGTCGACTTTCATTTCCTATCACCTAAAATAAAAGGTAAATAACGCTGTCCTATTAAAAAAAGTATCCACAGAGCATATAAAGTTAAAATTAAAATATCAGAAAGGGTGTAAGACAAAGTGACGTTATAACACCTTTGCTGTTTAATATAGATAAACGTGACCTTCATGTTTGTTTCCAAATCACAAATATGTCAAAGAAAGCAAAATTTCTGATTAAAATTTGCCGAATGTAATTTTCTTTGTACAAAATTAAAATCGCCCCTAGCTTCTTTCTTCTTCAAATTTACCAAATATTTCTTCATTAAAACGTGTCAAAATTTGTAAATATTGACAACATTAGCGACCTCGTTACGACAAATTATGTTAATATATTTTATTTTGTTGACATTTAGTAAGGTAATATTTTAGAGCTAAAATTTCAGAATTAATAATATAACTCAAGAACCAACGATCCCAAACGCAAAATGAATCTTGAAATGCATGTAAACACAATCATTTACATTTAACTTTAGAGCTTCAACTTAAATCTTTTTAGTTGTACGTTTTAGTTTAGTTTTGACAATTTCGTCAAGAATATACTGACATGTATTATTATTATTCGGAAATATGGAATCAAGGTATAGAACAATTTCCATTGTCATTGTCGGGTAAATTACCAAATCTATTGATTTCGGGGAAAAGCTATTTTTAAAATCATGGTCCTAAGGTCACAACTTTTATTTACAGCGTTTGTTTTTACATTTTGATGTTAACAATTTCAACTGCTTCAACTAATTATTTTGATTCGATGTTTTTTGGATTTTGTCTTTTTCTATTATATTTTTAATATCCTATTAATAACCCTAAAATTTTCAAATTTGAGATTAGAAAGTTGATCCATAGCACAATGTTTCATAGATACCGCTATTCAACTGAAGAATCTGATCCGGATTTGCCTAGCTAGTTCTCCTTATCCCAGACAATTATTTGGATCTTACTCGGCACCCCGACCATAGGGTTCATAAACGCCGCTGTTATGGTGTAATGCATTGAACTATTGAACAGAACACTGCAGTTGAAAATGACACCGTGAAAGAGGCGATTGTTAAACCCAATAAATATACAAATAATACAACAATGTTTATTATTCTAGATACAATACTCTTACACTCTGGTTCAGACGGTGTTTATTATCATACCTACCCTACACTATAGTCCGGGCTCGGCTATGAAATTCTGTTATAGTTAACACGTGTAATATTATATGTTCGATGAAAACCACCCTCAACGTTTTTCTTTAATATGAAAAATTCAAGTAATATCAATCCAAATTACAAAACGAACAAAATCCAAATGAACAGTTTATCCGCCAATCAGACCATGCTTACGCTTTAGAGTAGTCCACTACTATATAACTATTACTTCCAATTTAGTCAGGTTTGTGGATGCGATTTTGATAAACGGAATTGTTTTGCTTGTACGAATTTTTATTAGCAATACATCCGTAGCATTAAATGAACTACAGGTATTCTTGTGAGGAAGTGTATCAATAAATGAAGAAATACACTGCAACAATTACTGTTAACTTTATTGAACATTCTAAACCCAATAATCGCCAAATTTAATTACAAGATTTTTGCCAATTTTGGCAGCGTTTCGATTACTTTCTACACTGTAATAATTCACTGTAATAATTCACTGTAAAATCAACGGGTATATATTTGTCATTTTTGACATCTTGGAGATTTGCAATTGCAATACAGGTATACATGAAGATGCCTTCGAAAAATGGAATGAAATTAAAACTTATAATCTAGCGCAGGTGGCACTTACATTTTTATCAATTGCCTTTTTCAGGCCATGCAAATAAACAGGCAGGGTAATTCATTCAGGAAATTACTTGTAAAACAGTCTTCATCGGTTCTTTTTTTTTCTAGATCTACATATACAATAACAAAATATTTCATTGTTAAAATAGTGCTCAATACAATAAATGTAGAGCGATAAAGAAATATTAGAAATAGTCTGAAGATCGCACAGAGCGTAACAACATGTTTCAGGTTCTATTTTAATATTTTTTAATATTTCTGTATAATATATATAATATTTCGCGTCAAGAGGGTGGTGTTGAATAGAGGTAAATTTGGTTGAAAATTGCATGGGATGTAATTTGAATGGCCTTTCACTAAGGGGTGGTGCTGAATACAGGTGACCGTTGGACCAAGTTTGACTGTATATACATATACATCTCCCAAGTCCCAAGATGGATGAAAGTACTAGATAAAACAGTAATCTTAAAACTCTTATTGTTCTTTATTTTTTTCCTATATTCTACTGTACACTGTGCAAAAAAAAAACAATTTTTATATACATTATAGATACAAAATAACCTTCAAGCAATTGTTGTGAGTTCCATCATTATCCTCTTGACTTAAACTTCTCATTCCTTCTCTCAACTTCAACACCGTTTGTGGACCACTTCAAGAGGAAAGAAATAAAGTCAACACCGCTTTGGGCAGAAAGTAACGACTTTGTTTCGTCTTTGATATCTCACCTTGAAACACTCAGTAAAGTTTAGATACTAATTGTATAGTCTTCACTTAAAATTCTTCTTTTGAAATAATTTCAGGCCTGAAACCAAGTTTCTCTGTAATGACTTTCCTTAAGACGAGAATTTGAAAGATAATTTGCCACGGTTTCATCTCTGGTACATTATGGCATTGTAATATTTAAGGGATAGATCGATTAAAATTTTTGGTGTAAAAAGACCACCAACACAGTGCTAGCTATAAGACAAATATCCAAAAATTTATGACCGAATACAGTCCGACACAGATAGCACTATCTGTGGCAGGGTTTTTTTTCATGTCAGGGACACGAACATTGGACCTAATTATCTACCGAAGTTATCTCCTTCTTTGCAAGATGTCGGTATCGATGATGCTATATACAAAAAATTATACAAATTACGAAGAATATATGTATGTAACCTAGTTTAAGTCTATTCTAATTATTAATATCGTCTTAATATTTAATGGAGCTGGTAGAAGAGTGTTGCTATTAATTTAAATTAAATTTGCCAATGTTACGGACAATGTACCTTTATTAAACACGAAAAATCAATCCATCATGAACAAGACTATACACATACACAAATTAAAAAATTACATGTATTAGAATATTTTCCATGGAAAAAAGAAAAAAAATATGTAACCTAGTTTAAGTCTATATTAATTTCTGTATCGTTTTAATATTTAAACTGTTAATGGAACTGCTAAAAGGGTGTGGCGAATATTTTATATGAATTATAATATAAAATATGATATTTAAAGTAACATATTTATTTCAAAGTCAAATGTCATTTATTAAAACTAAATATTACGAAATATTCTTTTATCTCAAGTCAAGCGAACATTTCTGATATTACCTCTGGTCAAAATCTTAAAGCGATACTACGTCTTACAATGAACAAAAAAATTAAATTTTCAAACTTGGTCAATAGGAGGATATGTTCATCAAGGGACAAACCTAGTGGCATAACTAAAACAGATTACCTAAATAATCTGATAAATCCAGAAAACTATGTTTAAATACAATAATTGATAAATGTCTTAATCCAATTTAAGACATTTATCAATAATAATCTGTAATTGTATGGAAAATTACATAGTTTTATGGGTTTATTTGATTCTGTTTGTATACTATGGACACTGTTGATGAATATATACTCTTATTGACCAAGTTTGAGAACTTAATTGTTTTGTTCATTTCGTCAATCAGATTATAATCAAATAAATTTATTCCCTACCCTTTTATAAGAAAATGGTCAATTTTCCGGATTTAAAACTACAACCAGGGGAATAATACAAACATTGATTTAAATTTTCAATGCATTTGGGTGGCGGCGTCTTATCTGGCTGTATAGAACTGCGTTAATATACTAGTTTCTCATATGCTACGGAATCTGTAGTAAAGAGCAAAACTTCCAAATAACGAAGATGAAAACTGAATTCAATATAAAAGGCGGAAATTCCTTGGAAGAAAACCCAGTACATGGTATACAAATAAATCTCGTCAAGTCTCGTGAGATTTGACCTTTCGGTATCTCTAAACTATCCATTGATGTAACTGGTCAGAAATTCGCCGGAAGAATGCAGGGAATTGTGGGAAAGTTTTGATACAAACTGTTAGTCTAGACTGCAGATAAGTGGTTGAAATATTTGATTCATTCTCAGAGTCTCGGAGGGAGTTAAGTGCGCCATGTCGGCCATTTTGAATCCGTAGAATCGCAATTAACAATTATTAAAATTCAACACAGGTGAAATGATAGGGTCATTTTAATTGCAAGAAAAATAACAAAAACAACTGTACAAGACATATGTTGAAAAATTGAACACTTCCCTCGGAGGAATTTCTTGGGAAAATTTGGGACGGGAAATTGCCCTCTGTAAAATATCTTTCATAAATAATATTTTGTTCATTGGTTGGCATTTCTATCAACCGCAATTAATATAGAACATCAGTCGAAATGCAATTCTGAGCTCAATGTGGATAGACAGTTATCTTTGGACTTCAGCACCCCTCTAAAGTTGTACTCGAATTGTATCCGAAGTGTCAAGAAAAGTAACATAGTACAAGTTACATAATTAACGGACTAACCCACCCCCTAGCATAGCACTTATATTCATTCCAAGTTATTCGAGATTCGAACCTGTGGAACCTTATCTACGAACTAACCCACCCCGCTAGAACCGAACTTGAATTGTATCCGAAGTGCCAAGAAAAGTAACATAGTACAAGTTACATAATTTACTGACTAACCCACCCCTTAGAATAGCATTTATATTCATTCCAAGTTATTCGAGATTCGAACCCGTGGAACCTTATCTACGAACCCACCACCTCTAGTATTGTACTAGAATGAATCAAATACTTTTAGATTCGAACCCTACGAACTCACCCACCCCACTAGAACCGAACTTGAATTGTGTCCGACAAGTTTCGAACCCGTAGTGCCTAATCTACGAACTCACCCACCCCGCTAGAACCGAACTTGAATTGTGTCCGACAAGTTTCGAACCCGTAGTGCCTAATCTACGAACTCACCCACCCCGCTAGAACCGAACTTGAATTGTGTCCGACAAGTGTCAAGAAAAGTAACATACCAATATGGAAACGGTAAAAAGGAACATGTTAATGTTAGACTAATGTAATTTTAGAAATAGTTTTACACCATTAAAGTCTGGTGTGGGGCGTAATTTCATACTCGACCTTTTTGTATCAAATCGTTCAGGTTTAAAGTTAGATTTCTCTAAAATGTCTAAAAAATTAGTTTTAAAATATTCTGCAAATATTTCGATGAGAACTGTGCCATATAGTTACCACCTAGCATATTCTTTTGAACAATCCGTTTGATATCGAGATTTTTCGTTTCGCTGTTCCTTTTTTTAATGGGAAAATACACACATCATTCCAATTTCTACGCCTGTACACTGTACCCGGCACCGAAAACAGTTTAATTTCGAGGATAAAAACTAAAATATCAATTGCAGTAAATTTTCAATGAGCGTGGCATTATACAAGGATTTATTATTTGTCCATATCTTTTCATATATGGAGCAAATGACTATCCATAATCAAAGTAACATGAAGACAAAAGTATTGAAGACTCGATTTTCACCTTCTCCCTCTCCCTTTATTTTCCCTATTCCTTTTGGTGCCAGTCCGATGAGGCGTCACACATCTTATCCCCCAAAATCTCAACACAACTGTACTATCTTACCATGTTCGTCTCTTTTTGAGTGGGAGACGGGACAAAACATTTAAGTCTGTAACATTATAATTTAAAGCAAAATCTCTCTTTATATTAACTTTACATCTCCTGCACCCAATAAAGCCCTACACAACTGCACTTCCCATGTCAATCCCTTCGTTTTCAGGGGAAGGTGCAAAAACACGAAAATACTTTAGTCTGTAACTTTATAATTTAAAGCAGTATCTATCTTTAATAACTACTAAAAACAGGAAATATTCAAATTGCAAGTGTTGGTCCTTTCAGACAAGCTATTAAAACTAACACAATAATAGGCAGTGAGTCGTTACGTCGCGTGGTACCAACACAAACTTTTTACCCCGAAAACCAAAATAAACACCAGTTTCTAAACAATTTGTTGGTGGTATTTGGTTAATGGGCTCGGCATGTTGTTCTCATTAAGGGCTGTATTTGATATGTTACATAATATCTGAGTTTTGTACCGAGCACTGAAGTCGGTTTTTAAACTGCCAATTCAATGTGTACTGAACACAACGATCTTTTGACTTACTGATAATATTATATGTGTATTGTTAAAAAATTTACTCAGTGAAGGTTCACATAAGCCTTGTATTGCTTTCAAAATGCTCTACCATTTACCGCAATCGGTCCTTAAAGACGAGGCATTCTATTGCTACAAAAATAGTTATCAGATTTTTTCGGACATTCGGGTACAAACAAATGAAATGATCTAATGGAAAACGTTATTTTCTATATTTTAGATTTAGAAGAAATTGATATTGACAGTAATGATGGTATACCGGAAGTGACACCATCTACTTCACCACCGGTTTCTACAGAAAAACCAATTCATCGACCAGCAATAGTAACAACAACTGCGTCTAACGTAGGAGAAGAACGAAAACCAAAACGACCAGAAAAGGACGCAACGTCTCCGTCTGCATACCGACCAGGTCGTTTGTCACATTTAGAAATACTAGAACGTGTGTTTCCATACCAACGGAAAGCAGTGTTAGAACTAGTGTTACAGGGTTGTAATGGTGATTTAGTGAAAGCGATTGAACACTTCCTGTCGGCACAGGATACAGTGTTAGCTCAACAACAGGCCATGATACAGGTTCAATCCCGCGCCGACTGCAGAACAAACTCTAGTTACATATCCGGCTTAAACTCTTTACATAACTCCGGTCCGATCCGACCAGTTAACGGAACCAACAATAAGTTATCTTACGGTGGACTGAAATCTGCGTTCACGCCATTACCTCCTCCTATCGGCCTCCATTCGGCATTTTCACCTCAAGTAACGCCCTTTCCACCGGAAGCTCTCAGAGCGCCATTTTTTCCTCATCCGACACGTTCACATCATGACCTCATGACGTCACCACATTTAGCGTACGCAAGTTTAGGATCGTTGCCTGCTACGAGTCTACCAAGTATGCTGACGTCACCCTTCAGTTTTGCTCCATACAGAATGGCTCCGAGTGGGTTGTCGTTTCCGAAATCTCGAACCCCGGATAAAAACAGTGATAAGTCAGGACATACCGACTCGGACCACATCTCAGATTCGTGGGAAGACGGTTCGTCACCACGTGACCCTAAAGATATAGAGTGATCGTTCTTGAATTGTCAATCACGTGACGTCGTAAATTTATAAATCAAAAGAATGTGCCACAAGTATGAGAGAAACTGAAATTCTTTTAATATTGTTGATTCAAAATAAAACAATTATCTATGTGAACTTTATGAAGAGAATCAAATTAAATGGAGTTTCGTACTTCAGCTGATGCAGTGTGGAATGAGGGAAATTGTGTCAGGACGGTGGCATTAGGTTCTTTGTTATTTTCAACTGTCATTGGTCACAGCTTGTAGAACATGAACCTCTGTTTTACGTTCTGAAAGGGATGCAACCATGACAAACTTAATCTCTTAGCGAGATGTCTGGAAGAACAGCCCAACGCACAGTGTATCAGAGAGTGAGCTGCACCATCAGAAATGATAAGAATTGAGTGTCTTGAATTGGTCCAAGACTCAAAATAAACGAAAGGAATCTAACCAAATAACTTTGATATTTGGGAAAGAGAGAACATTCAGAACTGATCACTTTTTGGATTTTGAATTCAGAAATCTGAAGCTGAACTTGAAATGAAGAGTATCTAACCAAATGACTCCGGCATTTAGAAAATCATTATTTTAGAATTTTGCATTTTCTTTAAAGTTAAACATTTAACCTGAAATTGTGAAGTGAAGAAACGATTCTAAACGAAGTGAAGTTAAGTGAAATGAAGTGAATGTTAACCGAATGACCTCTATATTAAGGAAAGAGAGTATATTTGATGTCGTACATGGATATTATCAGACATTTCTAATGTTGTATTGACATAATCTATCAATGTCAATTTGTAAGCTTTTATACCAACATTGTGAAATTTTACACTTTAATATTATTATTATATTGTCTAGCTACATAGCATACACAATATTTTACATTTTATAAACTTTTCTAATAGTTTTTTCAAGAATCCATTTCGTTCACATGTTATGTTTTACATTTTGTTACTGTGCGATCGGGGTCACTCAGTGACGTCATAAAATACATTAGTCTTAGTGGAATTGCAAGAACCACAGACGTCGGAAAGGAAATTGGAATGGTGCAAATTGATGCTGTCAGTGTCCCCGATACACATACAAAGTTTAGAAAACAACTTTACAATCTCTTTAACATTATTATACTATTGTCTAGCTACATAGCATACACAACATTTTACATTTTCTAATATTTTTTTTCAAGAATCCATTTCGTTCACATGTTATGTTTAACATTTTGTTACTATGCGAAGCTTTTTTGAGCTGTGGTTAAATGGTTTCTAACCTCCAAAGCTATGCCCATGATTTCGGTATAATTTTAAAAACTATGATAAAGACTTACAAAAACCTAAAAACTGATCTTATATTTTTGCGTGGAACCGAATTATCTTTTTCAAAATCAAACCCACTTAAATGGATTGAAAAGAGGTTTTCTAAACTTTGTATGTGAATCGGTGACACTGATAGCATCAATTTGCGCCATTCAAATTTTCATTCCGACGTCTGTGGTTCTTGCAATTCCACTAAAACTAACGCGTTTTATGACGTCACTAATATTTATCTGCATAGATATCAATAGTAGCTTCCGGTAGATCACTGTCAGTGACGTCATAAAACGCGTTAGTTTTAGTGGAATTGCAAGAACCACAGAAGTCAGAATGGAAATTGGAATGGTGCAAATTGATGCTATCAGTGTCCTCGATACACATCCATAGTTTAGAAACCCTCTTTACAATCCCTTTAAGTTAAATGTGAATTTTACTAGTAGTTATTATTATAATCAATTTCAGGTCAAATATGAATTTTTGCTTAGGGTTGCATGTCGCTGGATAGACGAGACATTAAATAATATCCTTGTGTATGGAGTGATATAAACTTCCAAGCCAAATTCATATTTTCACCTTTCTCAATACAGCTCTAGTAATTTTTAAATCATACCAGGATGTGCAAAATATATTTGCTCGACAATAATTATCTAAAATACGATTCAGAAAGTACAATTCAAACAAATATAGAAATATGTGCACTGTTTTACCTTGGTGTATAATGTCTATACACCCAGTTCTCTCACGTCTGGTGGACAAATAAAAATATCATTTTCAACTTTCGGTTACAGGTGAACATAAACGGTTAAATTATGTTTGTTTTATATTGTTACAGTTTTAAATTGATACTTTTATACTTGAAAGCACTTTTCGCTTTCTCTTAGGTTATTTTAAATAAACAGCCTAATATTTAAACATCATTTGATACTTTTATACTTGGAATCAAAGTTTATAGTTCTTTTGGGTTAATTTACAGTCATAATTATGAATACACCAAAATATCCCTTTCTAAAAATTCTTTTTATATACTTGGAAGCATAGTTTACTGTTCTTTGGGCTATTTGATAATTATGAAGACACCAAAATATCATTTTCTTAAAAATCTTTTTTACTTTGATGCATAGATCATTGTTTTCTTGAGTTATTTTAAATAAAAAAACTAAAATATTACTGCCTGTCTGAAGAAACTCAGCATTTCTTTTTCAATATGTCTAAAATCTCTGTATGTTGTAATGTTGTTACTGATACCTACTCACAAAACTGTTTAACACCACCAAGGTTTCTTAAAATCGATTGTAAAACTGTAAAAGTTTTTAAGAGTTTGTATGAAGATATTTTTATTCTATATTGCTGTATATATATTAATATTAAACTAGAAAACTGTCTCGTCAAATAAATTATACATAATGTGCATTGAATTTGTCTTTCGTGGTCTCCTCTATGGGTGTAGTGCAGTGGCAGGGAGGGGCGAAGCAGGGTGTTGTTGGATTGATAGTAAAGTGTATTTCTAATTTTTGTATGTGTACACTGACACTGATAGCATCAATTTGCGCCATTCCAATTTCCATTTTGACGTCTGTGGTTCTTGCAATTCCACTAAAACTAACGATGTTAGCAGTGTCCCCGATACACACACAAAGTTTAGAAAAACACTTTACAATCCCTTTAAAAGATGATGCCTCATCTGAGAGAACGGGGCAATGTAAGTTAATAATAGAGATTAAAGTCCTATATCTGCTGAAGATGGCAGAGCACTGCAGTCTGAAATCAGGGTTATTTACTATTTTCAAACGTCTTAGGATAATTATGTGCACATACAATCTCCGTTAACTGTTCTATCTTTAAACTTTCACGATTATAATTTTTCAAAATAAAATTGTATTCTTTAGGACAATTGCCCTAGAATATTTAGTGGTTTACTTCTACTTCTCACTCCTCTTAGTAAGATCGTCACTCTAAAACAGTGGTTCCCAAACTGGGGGTCAGGGGTATTTGTCAGGGGGGCCATGGGGCATGAGGATGTGTATAATTTTTTCTCTAACCAATACTTTATTTAACTATATTTTGCTGTGTAAGGTCTGTAGTTGCTTGCAGTCAAATACACCTGGCCTCCCAATGATAAGAAGGCACAAAAAACAACACTTGAGTTATTTTGCGCCCTGTCTAAATTGAACAAGGGGGCACGGATTTGACAGTATCGTGAATTTGGTTTGAGAAACCACTGGTCTAAAAAAAGTTCAGTTTAAGAAAGTTAAGACACACTTCCAATTCTGTATGTAGCTGTGATTTGGGTGGCTGTCGAGAAAAATATCGACAGTATTAAAAGATATCTTGTCAATTAGATAGGAAAAATTATCAACTATCTTTTCTGTATTGATATTACAATCTATAAATAGATATTGAAATCGTTTTATGAGAACTATTCGATTTCTATCAAACTAAAAACCCTCTCCAAACATTAAATACATTATTTCTAACTTCTAAACACACACAGTTTATTGAAAAATTCGATTTATTGTTTCGTTACACGTAGTTACAGTAACTTGATCACTGTTTAATCCATTCATAATTTACCTCCCGTGCTTAGTCGCGCCACTTCCGGCGCCGCCATATTAGAACTCTTCAATTTGTAAGGGGACAATAGTATAGAAGGTCTGTTTACATTGACTATTGGACGTATCGCTTTAACGTTTTGTTCGCTAATGGCTTAAATAACATTGTACAGACTCGATTCGTTTTGCTGTCTACAAGAAACAAAAACTGAGCAAACACTTCGACGGCAATTGGTCGATGTGGGCGGGGACGAGATAAAGATGAAGAGGTTCAAATTCGATGATCGCTGATCGTCTAAACATGTCGTTAAGGGAAATATCCACAGATTTAAACTATTTTGATTCGAACTGGAGGAAATGATCTGATCTGATGTAACTTTGTCAATATATCAACATTGTTTAAAACATAATTAATTCTCCTGGAGCGAACCCGAGACCGTACCCTCTGATCTTAGTTGACACCGGTCTGTTTGCCCCTTAATTTATCAGTGACAGGGGGTCGGGTATCACACAGGTACCCCAGGGCAAAGGGAAGGGGGTGATTAGTCCCCCCTAAAAATCCATTAAGGTATCACAGCATTTTTGACACTATTTGGTCACATTAAATTCGTTTTAAAATAAAATTCCAAAGCGATACTGTTTCATTTGACAACTGCTTTCAAAACTTCTTGAAAATTTGATATTGCCGAATAAAAATATTATTAGTTGTGTGGTTTTTCTGGAAGGGATACCGAGGTGCAAAAATACCTAATGAACAAAATCCCTTATATGGACTCTTTTCAAGAGCACTCCATAACCAAATGCAAATCAATTATCCGGAATCTCTGAAAATGCTAAAATATATTTCAAAGGTTTTCTCTATTGTATTCTCCAAAGGTTGCAGAATATACTAGAACTAGCAAAACCCAAGTTGATTTCAGCGGAGACTGTTTCCGAAATAATTTCTCTTAGTATTCGTGGAATGAATAATTGGACACAGTTTTAACGAATTATTTGGATAACTGATTCAGTTAAGAAAGTTATTGTTATCTATATCAATGTGTCCAGGTTCCTGTTGTTAGCCTTGTAAAATATAAATGTTTCTTTCTTTCACAAAAGTCATTCCTTGAGTGGCATTTAGTATTTGGGGAATCATAACTGGACCTAATTTTAACGAATTATTTGAATAACTAATTGGTTTATGTAAGTTATTATATTATCTATAATATTGTGTCCAATGTTTCCACAAAATAATTTTGAAGAATAAGAAATGTCCTGGAGTCAACATCGTGTTAATAAGTTCTGGTGGTTAATAAATGTTTGAGGTTTAGTTCCAGTGTGAACGTGAAGAAGCAGAAGATTAAATAATTGAGAATTATACCACGTGCTGTTTCAGACGACACACTAACAATGCTCTGTTCTGTTAACATCTAAAAGATTATGTTTAATGTCGAATCCAGCCTAAATTTAAAGCATAACTACCGTTATCAACTTAAACAGTGTTTCAGGCAACGATTGACAAAATGATATCGCTGTGTCATGCAGTGTACATATGCAATGGAAGCACAACTGACTAAAATTTGAGCCGAATTGTTGATTTGAGTGTAGGGCCTATTAAATCAAAACCCAGAAAAACCCTAGACTGTTGCATGTATAGATTATTTTTCTTGTATCATTTTAAAGTGTGTCCTTTTTTTAAATAAAATTTGAACCAGCAGATCCCCTATTGTAACTTGATTGTGGTATTTGCCACAAATATAAAGAAAATTATAAATGAAAGCAAGATGTCTGATCCATATTTGGTGATAATAACCTATCTAACATTATTAATCTCTGATTATTTTGAATTGTTGAGTTGTATTTATTATGATATCAATACAGACCGAGATGCCACGGTGCCTCTTTAAACTCAGAGTTTATTATAGTAGGTTGTCATGGTTTAATTTTAATATTTTAAAGAGAAGGGTTGACACTGACGAGCTTCAGATTGGAACTATTAACTTCTATTAACATCTTCACAGTCCAAAGGTTTAACGGAAGTCATATTCATTTAAAAAATGAACAGAAACAAATTTCATACCTCATCCAAGATAACTTTTAAATGGATTGTAAAGAAGAGGTTTTCTAAACTTTGTATGTGTATCGGGGACACTGATAGCATCAATTTGTGCCATTCCAATTTCCATTCCGACGTCTTATACTAAAAACAAAAGTGATCTGCATAAATATCAATAGTAGCTTCCGGTAGATCACTGTCAGTGACGTAATGAAAGGCGTTAGTTTTAGTGGAATTGCAAGAACTACAGACGTTGGAATGGAAATTGGAATGGCGTAAATTGATGCTATCAGTGTCCCCGATACACATACAAAGTTTCCGAACGTTCTGCCATTTGTCGTTTTGCAACCCCTTTATCAAGACAAACATTCTCAGAACCTGGTCATGTGAAGATGTTCTGAGGCTGTGTACAGACCAAGAAGAGTTCGAGCCTTGAAGATATTTTGATATCGTCTTAATGTTATGGTTGTTTCAAACTTCCACTATTGTTCAACTCGACTGTGTTCAGTCCTTGATTTATTGTTCTAGCTCCCATTTCAACAAACATGTCTCCCCTAGTCTCTGACCACCTAGCAGGACCCGGGCAGCCTGGCAGGGGGTACCCACCCACTAAAAACATATCAATTGGATAATAGATTCCAGATTACAATGTTTCTAGAAGGTTTGTATCCTGTACTGTGTCCCTGTGTTTGCAAAGGAAATATCAAAATTGATTCAGTATCGGAATGCATGCCATTTTACATTATTAGTGTCCGCTTTTATTTCCATAATTTGAATCTTCCGCTTAACCCTTGAAGACTTTAATTTATAGTTCGCAGTTTCTAAGTTGTCTAAAACATATCAACTGGATAATGATTTCCAATTTACAATGTTTCAACAAGGTCTGAACTCTGTCATTTTGTATTTTCAATGATTCGAAGGTCCCCTCAGGATTTTTAAATTTGTCAATCCTGTTTAATGGCAGGGATCATGAGCAGGGTACCAGCAGCGTTGGTTGTTAGATGCATCAACATACTGAACGAGAGACAAGGAATAAATGGTCTTTGGAAAACGGTTTTAGTGAACTTGGTATTTAATTGTCATGAATTGCTATAAATCCGTAAGAATTCTATTTCAATGAAAAAGTTTATAAGATCGAGTGTTTTCAAAACGTAAGTAAAAGCAGTATTGAAACGAAATATTGAAAGTGAACGAAATGAACTTTATTTTTTATAAAATTAGTTTCTCGAGATTTTATTTTAACTTTTGATAGGTATGACGAGATTCTGACAAATGGCGGGAATGTGACATGTATATATACGCGCAATCAATGCTCGTGAGCTGCACGAGCTGTTGTCAATCAGTGAAGTTTGACAGGCTGATTGCCGAGATTTAGTTTCGTATTAAACTAGGAAATTCTCAGGTCGAGAAGAACGACGGATTGACACAAGTGTTAGAATTTAAACCAAATAAACTTGGTGAGAATATATCAAAATATTTTCTTCTTAACTATCAAAATGTATGGTGATCCGTAGATCTTCTTTTTTATACGCCCACATGAAATGTGGAGCGTATATTGTCGTCACCCATATCCGTCCGTCCGTCCGTCGGTCATGCCGTCCGTCCGTCCACAATTGCTCGTAAACACTCTACAGGTCACAATTCTTGACGGATTTTGACGAAACTTAATGGTAATGTTTATTACCGCCCAAGGATGAACCCTATTGAAAATCAGCAAAATCGGAAAATATTTACTATGAATTATTGCCCTTGTTTTTAAAAACGCGTTCGATTTTTGGCTCGTAAACACTCTACAGGTCACAATTCTTGACGGATTTTGACGAAACTTAATGTTAATGTTTATTACCGCCCAAGGATGAACCCTATTGAAAATCGGCAAAATCGGAAAATATTAACTATGAATTATTGCCCTTGTTCTTAAAAACGTGTTCAATTTTTGGCTCGTAAACACTCTACAGGTCACAATTCTTGACGGATTTTGATGAAACTTAATGGTAATGTTTATTACTGCACAAGGATGAACCCTATTGAAAATCAGCAAAATCGGAAAATATTTACTATGAATTATTGCCCTTGTTCTTAAAAACGCGTTCGATTTTTGGCTCGTAAACACTCTACAGGTCACAATTCTTGACAGATTTTGATGAAACTTAATGGTAATGTTTATTACCTCCCAAGGATGAACCCTATTGAAAATCAGCAAACTCGGAAAATATTTACTGTGAATTATTGCCCTTGTTCTTAAAAACACGTTCGATTTTTGGCTCGTAAACACTCTACAGGTCAATATTCTTGACGGATTTTGACGAAACTTAATGTTAATGTTTATTACCGCCCAAGGATGAACCCTATTGAAAGTCGACAAAATTGGAAAATATTTACTATGAATTATTGCCCTTGTTCTTAAAAACGCGTTTGATTTTTTGCTCGTAAACACTCTACATGTCACAATTCTTGACGGATTTTGACGAAACTTAATGTTAATGTTTATTACCGATCAAGTATGAACCCTATTGAAAATCAGCAAAATCAGAAAATATTTACTATGAATTATTGCCCTTGTTCTTAAAAACGTGTTAGATTTTTGGCTTGTAAACACTCTACAGGTCACAATTCTTGACGGATTTTGATGAAACTTAATGGTAATGTTTATTACCACCCAAGGATGAACCCTATTGAAAATCAGAAAAATCGGAAAATATGTACTATGAATTATTGCCCTTGTTCTTAAAAACGCGTTTGATTTTTGGCTCGTAAACACTCTATATGTCACAATTCTTGACGGATTTTGACAAAACTTAATGTTAATGTTTATTACCGATCAAGTATGAACCCTATTGAAAATCAGCAAAATCAGAAAATATTTACTATGAATTATTGCCCTTGTTCTTAAAAACGTGTTAGATTTTTGGCTTGTAAACACTCTACAGGTCACAATTCTTGACGGATTTTGATGAAACTTAATGGTAATGTTTATTACCACCCTAGGATGAACCCTATTGAAAATCGGAAAATATGTACTATGAATTATTGCCCTTGTTCTTAAAAACGCGTTTGATTTTTGGCTCGTAAACACTATACAGGTCACAATTCATTATAGATTTTGACGAAACTTACTGATAATGTTTATAACCACTCAAGGATGAACCCTATTAAAAATCAGCAAAATTGAAAAAATATTTACTATGAATTATTGCCCTTGTTCTTGAAAACGCGTTCGATTTTTGGCCACAATTCATTACAGATTTTGATGAAACTTGCTGGTAATGTTTATCACCACCCAAGGATGAACCCTATTGAAAATCAGCAAAATAAAAAAATATTTACTATGAATTATTGCTCTTGATCTTGAAAACGTGTTTGATTTTTGGCTCGTAAACACTATACAGGTCACAATTCATAACGGATTTTGATGAAACATACTGATAATGTTTATTAACACCCAAGGATGAACCCTATTGAAAATCAGCAAAATAAAAAAATATTTACTATGAATTATTGCTCTTGTTCTTGAAAACATGTTGAATTTTTAGCTCATAAACACTACAGGACAATACTGGACAGATTGTGAAGAAACTTGATGTGAATGTTCTGAATCACTTTTGTTGTAACTGTCAAATATATTAGTTTAAAGTCAAAGCCAGTGGCCCAGTGGGCGTATATTACCTTGCCTGGCAAGCTATGTTTTGTTCATGTAGTCTCTGACAACCAGATTATTTCTACCTTTCGTTAAGCTGTAGCCTACGTAGACAAAGAAGAACTGGATGATAGAGCTTATTATCATGAAGTTCACCATGGGAGCTTCATATGCCATCATTTTGTTCAGACGTCCGATTGTTCTTAATAAGGAACCATATTCAGGTCACAATGTTACAATAACGACACAATAAACGTCAAAAAACGATAATGAGGCTTGTCCAAAATAATAATAATGGACTTTCATTGTTAGCATATATTGAAGAACTGTCAAAAGGCTTAAGTTTCCGGACTTCTGTATTTCGGAAAGAAAATACAGAAGAGAAATTACGAGGGTGAGTGTACCTAATACTTATGACCAAGGCCAGTGCCTCATCAAGATGTTGAATCTTAAATTGTTATAAAATAAGTTCTAACTGTATTTATTACAAATGTAAAAAGTTGTAATTGGAAATGGGGCGTAGAATGTTTATCAAACATTGTAACAAATATACGTCAAGTACGATAGAATGGTCTATTTAATAACATCAGAGGGAGGGTAAGAGAACAGCTGTATAAAGTATCAATACGCTTATATTTCAATAATAATATATATTAATTAAACTAGGGACTAATTACTCCTCCTCCTTTACATTCTTCATCCGCCCAGCTGTCTGGTGCATCACTTCCCGTCGCTCCCCTCCATTTAAATAAACACAAACAATCTCGACTCGTCAATACTGTAACCGATTCAACTTTGTTTTTAAAAGTCGACATTTCACACAAGCCTGAGTAAATATTATCATTTTTTATAAAGTTGAAATTTTGTAACTTTTTATGTTGATAAGTTGTTACAGTTGTTCACATCAAAATACCGAGTCGATGTTTTCAAACTTGAGGTGAGGCGAGGATCAAGTACAGAACGATTGTCGGAATACCAAGATGTGATTAAACATATACAAGATTTTACACGGATACAACGAAAGTTCGCGAGCAAACCTCTTATAACTGATTTTTAAAAGGACAAGAAAGACAGAAGTATCCATTCTTCCAGTTGTTCCTCAATACAACTTCAAAGTAATGATTTTACAAAGATGGCAATTTAGGTTCTCGTGGATCCTAGCTACTGGATTTTAATATTGTCTGCGTTTTGGGAAACCTTTCTCGAAATGTTGTACCTCTTTTTGGGTATAAGGTTTGCCATGTACGAGCATTAATTCAAAAATATACAGTATGATTATGCTACAAAAAACTTGGAAATGCTGTACAAGAAGGATGCAAATACCTCTTCGCATTAATTGAGTGGGATAAATGAAACCCTGGGAACCCTAATGGGAACTTTGTGTTAATATTTGCTATCAGTCTGAAGAACTATAAATAAGCCTTATTTTGACAAAAAGATGAAAGGGTGACTCCCTACAGTCACAACTATTAAAATTTATCACTACAGATTGGGCCCCTATAGAGATAATAAGGCAGATATTTGGTTTGTCTGATACTATCTATAAGATTTGGTATCCCAGAACGGGATCAATTACTCTAGGAGCAAAACAACACAGCACCGGTCCCATAACGTCAATATAAGGCCGTGTATAGCCTCAATCACCTAGTCCCTCTACGTACAGCCTACGTACAGTTTGGGCTACTCAAGTTCGGAACTAGCGTAACATTCTTGAGCACCTCGTACACTATATGGTAGTCGCCATATTGATAAATTATTGTCCAGCCAATCGCAATAATTTCTCAGAAAGTGTTGTTTTCTCTTGTGCTAAAATCAGCTAAACGAATACAATATCCGGACAAGAGTTGTCTTTTCTTGCCCAGTTATCGGACAAGATGGCAGCCTATAATGACCGATTCATAATGTTAGTCTCGAACATTGGCGAAGATTGAGCTGAATGAGCTCGGACGACGTGGATAGTAATCGTCTGGGAGTCAGAGACTACGTGTTGTTTGGCCGGATATTTTACTTTAGTAGTAAACTGATATATCACCGTTAATTATAAAATTTAGTAGTTATTTTAGTAAGTTACACCGTTTAGCGTTTTAACACCGGAAGCTGTTGGCACTAAATGATGGAAAGAGAAACTTTGTACTAATATGTGATACTATGTTGTACTGAAGAATCATTCACAACCTGGTTCTACATTGTGCCAAAATGTATACTTTGAAGGTACCATACATGTACATGTAAGAAAATCTCTATCGGTGTAGGGAGGTACCTAAGGGGGAGGGGGGATTTTTGTTCTGAAATGTGGGTATTTTCAAGGGGAATCCTTAAGGATTGCTTTGTAAAAGCTAAAGGAGGGGGGGGGGGGGTATTTTGTGACAGAACAACAGTGCAAGATACAAAATACCCTACCTTTTCTTCAGCCACGTCAATTTCTATGGTATAGGAAACCACTTTTATTTGCACATTTCAGATTTTGAACAGCACTTCTGTGGATTTTTATTTTTGTTCTGCTGTCCTCGAAATAGTCATCCATTTGTCGTTTGTTGTGGCGGGGTCACAAAACTGCACGTGCACTTCTCTACAGGATGTGTTCGATTGTTATTCCGGTTCTGTTCGTGTTGTATCGTTCATGAAACCGTGTGTCGGGTTTTTTTTGGATACATTGATACTAATAAAATCTTTTGGATTTATATTTCTAAAAATATTTGAGTTGAGCAGAAATTGAAAAAGACTTAAATGGGCAAAATGTTATTGTATGTTGTTGTTATTGATAATTTTTGTATTTGCAATAGAGAGAAAGTGAATGCTTACTTTTTCTGGTGTGACTCTGCGATTGGGTTAATTAACTAAACGTTTCACACCGGACGTTTTTGATATCTAAAATAATACTACAATACATTTTCATTAAAAGATACTTGCCCTAAAATCCACAAAAATTTTAGGATAGAAATCGTCATAAGTGGGCAAATTAACATCGAGATATGGCACAATTACGACACAATTTGATCAAAAGATTTTTTTGAGAAACAGGACTATATGGTAAGAACAACAGTTTTGATGGACTTTTATTTACATAAAATATCTATAAAAACTATTGTTCTTAATGTGCTGTGATACTTCTAAATATCTTACAAGGACTATATTTTACTTATAGCTTATAGGTAAATATTTTATACTGATGCCTAAAGGTAAATTTTGATAGATTAACTCTGAGAATTGATATTTCACGATTGAGTCTAAAAATCTGGTTTCACCAATACTGGGTACGGCGGATGGAAATTGTAAAAGATTACAAATATAGTTATATTGATATTATTAGGTAAATTTTGATAAATAGATATAACTAGAAGAATTTGTAATTCACGATCAGTCTGGGTTTACCAATACTGGTAAATATGTATATATTGATATTACCTTGTAAATTTTGATAGATATAACTCTGAGAATTGATATTTCCTGATCGAGTCTTGAATCTGGTTTTACCAATACTTGTCGCTGTTTTTGAGAAACGGGACTATGTAACTACCGATTAAAGGTAGATTTTGATAGATATAACTTTGAGAATTGATATTCCACGATCGAGTCGAGAAATCTGTTTTTATTCCCACATTATATTAATACCAGAATCAACTTCCAGAATTCGCGCGTAAATTGGTAGCAAGCAGACGATGTAAATTGAGAAGCCGCCATGTTTGTTTAACTGATGGTTGAACAGAACTCAACCATCTTACTTCAACCTGGGACAATAATATCTATAATTCTAGGCCAATAGCATACAATTCATCGGTGTATCCCTACCTTTTTCAAAATGAGACACAGAGATGTCTTGACATAGTGAGACATAGGTTGCTGATATATGGTCGTTAATTAAAAAGTCAGATAATTTAAACTTTTGACCAGTAATGCATTCGATTACCTTAAATCGTCATTTCAAAAATTAAACACATACCAATTCACCGGCTTACCTCATACCTTGTACAACATATCGCAACATTTGAGCATTTGTATGCTAATGCAACCTGAAGTGCCAATATTCCAATTCACGATAATAATACGATTCAACTACCAGGTTTTTCGAAAGTAGATGATTGTTTGAAATAAAGACAATTTGACCAAAGTTATAACTAAGAAAAACTATAATAGTAATAGACACAAATATTCAGAAATTTGAAATAAATTAGGCATCTTTGTAAAACACGTAGGTATATACAAACATTCGATTTTTTATTATGAAATAATTATAATAATTCTTATTTTAACATCTTCTAATGGGCACACAATATTAAAATATACTCAGCATAAAACATAATAATATTTATATTTGCTATCAGACATTTCCTTAGCAGCCCGTGAAACAAACGGAATAAAAACATCGGTCTGAATATGAATCAATATCGAATTTCAAACCAAGTTTTTATAATAAAACTCAGAATTATAGAAAATAATTCGATCTACCACAGTCTTCGCTTTACAAACTTCGTGTCAGTTCTGGACTCTACAAATATTCAAATTATTTCTCCAAACTCAAATGACATCATTTATTATATTGGTTTTAACTTAAAAGCTTTCAATTCATTCTCCACCAAGTTTGAACTTTAAAATTTTAACAAATTGAATTACATTCTTTTAATATTGAATTAAAATTTCAACCAACTCCTGTTTAAATAAACAAAATTGAACTAAAAACTAAAATTTTAATTCTATTATTTTTAACTCTACACTAAGTGACATTTTTTTTCGACTTTGAACACGTGAAATTGTTTTTGATATGTGTTTTAAGTATTTTGAATACATTAAAAAAATCTTTTATTTTGTGTAAATGTTGGGTGTTTTATTTTACTCTAAATTGATATTTTAAATTATCATTAAAACTGCTTTTATTTGTTCTAAATTTAAGAATTTTGCCACCCTGAATGTACAAATGAAAATGCAGAAATTCCAAAATTGAAAAATTATGTAGAACCAACATGTTTCCATGTGATCTAGGATTAAGTCAATGTTTCGAGAACAAAACAACTAAAACAGATGCAAATCAAATGAAATGGAGTTTTACGTCCATTATGTCAGCACTATGTTAATGATGACTGGGAACAAATGACCTAAAATGAAATTATAGGCAAATACATTTTCATATAAGTGCATAATTATTATCGGTTGTAATACATTTAAATATTTTGACAACAAAGCGATACATTTTTCAATCTAAACTCACTCTAAATAGAATATGGGGCTGGCATATTTTTTTGAAAAAGCTGAATAATTCGAACTTTTACTAAATTACCTGAAATTGTAATAAATAATTAAGCAAAGTGTACACGAATGTTAATAAGTCCCAAAATTTGAGTAGGCCTATCATCTTTATTTGAATGTAAGATTCAAAAACAAAAACAAAACTGATCCAAAACTGATCTTTGAAATCAACATTGTTAAAATAGAATCCAGATTTTAAGAAATGCAATTAATTAAATTAAATTTTAAATAAATTTTTATGATATATATACCAATCAGATGAATATATATGCTAAAATTATTCCAAGTTCAATTTTTGTGACTTGGTTCCCGAGAGATTTATAAAGTTTAACTTTAAATATCAAACTTAAATTGTGATATATTGTTACACACAACTTCGACCTGAGGTCAAAATGGCTGGCGGTATTTTGGGTTAATATTTTGATATTTTGACTGTTTCCGGGGACGTTTTTCCTGCCAATATCTGATAATATATTTTAAAACGATTCTCAGTTTGACAGCTTTTTGTTACAATAATAAATGGTGGAAGCCAGACGGAAGTTTCTATATTGTATTATTGTCACGTGCTGGTCAACTCTATAGTCTTAATTCTAGTATTGTAGTGGTACCAGGCAGGGTATTCTTACTCTTCTAGACACTTGATACCACTTTTTATTTGCTGATATGTAATGTTTATCCAATTATTTTTACATTTTATGTATGGATCAAATTCTTGATTTTATTTTTTAGCTTTATCCAGCATCGTTATATTTAAAAAATAATTGAAAACTCAAAGTGCCTTGAGTAGCCTACCATAAAGACTGATTGAACCCGACTCCTAAAGGGGGCCCAAACCCAGAAAAAACTCGTGTAAAAATTAAAGAACATCAATCTACAGATTTATTTTATAATTGTTTTTTTTTTCTGTTAGGCTCCGATTTTGAAAACTGAACTGAAAATATTTCAAATTTAGTAAGATAACTCTATTTCCTTAAATCTGGATTCAATCTAAGCTAACTTTTTCAGAATAAGACCCCAGAATTGTATAAAATTTATAGAATTATGAACAGGAAATATCTAAAAGACTATTTATTATTTCAAACTACGGGATTCGAACCTGGAAGCACCAGGAACCCACTCAAATAGCTTCAGATACAATTACTTGTTGAAAAATCGGGGAAATTGATATGATTACAACATTATAGACGTATTTTTCTCAGATAAACATATAAACAGAAAATTCTGGTCTTTTTTTTTATTCTTAAAACAAAACAGTTTTTGTTTTTCGACTCTTGATTTACTTGTGTATATTATTTGCATTATTCAAATGTTACTTATTTTAATGTGATAATTTTGATTTATTTTGAATATTGAATATTGGTTGTTATTTTTGGGCCATAGCAAGTACTTGCAACGCCAAATAATTAAACAACAATGATAAGCATAAGACAAAATCACTTCAACAATTTTTGTAGTTTGTAAGTAATATTTGTAATTGATATTTCGCAATAATTAATATATATTGTCAAATGTATTCTTGTCTCCCAACACATTTTAATATTATTGTTTATTTCTGCAAGAAATAATTTTGCTTTTCAGGGTCCAATTCAGAAAATGAATCAAAGACGTTTATTTTCGTCTTTTAAACAAATGACCAGGAGAAACTTGCTTACATGATTTATAAATATCATAACTGAACCTGTCTGATAAATAAAATAATTGAGAAATATATTACCTGTACATCCTCCGCCTTTAGTTTACATTTCGGGTTCAAAAACAACGCAAAATACATGAATATCATTTAAGATATTTTGCAAAATCTCGGATTAGCTAAAGCAGGTAACAAATTTGAAGTTTAATTATATGGTTTAAAAAATCTTGTCATGAAAATAAAATTACAAACCTACAAAGTAGATAGATTTAAATTAGCTTTGGAAAGCTTTTGCTGATTTCAGCAAGTCACGTGATGTATAATTTAATAACGCTCAGTAAATTATAACAATGTTTTAAAAATGTTTTATAGAAATTCAATATTGTCTGAAGAGAAATAAAAACCCTGATCCCAATCTTGATAAAAACAGAGAGAGAATAGATTGGTTAAACGATTATTGAAATCTCTGGTCAGAATCAATCGCAACCCTTCGTTTATTACAGACGAATATATACTTTGAAATAGTAGCATTGAAAAAGAAAGCATACTTTGTTAACATCTTGCAGAAATTATCACTGAGTTGAGTTGAGTTGTGACCGAGATGTCTTCAGAAGCCCAAAATATACCATGTAACTGAATTCCACCCAAGCTATCATTGATTTTCATTTTCTTTAGGGGCACTTTCATGTTTCTTTGGTTACTGTTTTTAAGAAAGATGGCACACAAACATAAATAGACAGACATAATTATACAATTAATCGTGAAATTGATTAAAAATGCTTTGAACACCAAGATCATCTGTAGTAAGGTTTATGAAAATAAGACACCAGGTTTCGAGACAAATGTACGGATGGACTTTACGACTGTGAGTTGAGAATGTTGGATAGATAGAAAATAGATAAATTAGAGTTAAACATTGCTTGTTTAGAAAAACATCTCGAATAATATGATATCTTAATATACTTAAATACTTTCTTTTCTCATGGATATAACTTGACGGGAATCACGCTCAGTCTATTCACAATTAGGGGTGGGGTGGGTTACATTTTTTGAACTTTCCAATCCAAATTTCTATCAAATTTTTATAAAAATGTATTTTAATCTCTTTTAATTTGATAAATTGTCATAAAAATATTAATTTTTGCAAAATATAATGTATCTGTGCCTCATAAAAATGTCTATATGATTTTCAGGACCCCCACAAATTACAAATGAGTCCAGCCCAGAATCCCCCACTCTGTGAAATTGTCTGTAAATCATCCTGACGCCATATCAATTTAGAATGTATATAGAAGAATAAATACTATAATACAAAGCTTCTGTAAAATTATTGAAACTTTCAACTGAATCGAGATATGTTTACTGATAGACACAGATTATAATATTTCGTTTCTTCTTTATCATTTCCTCTAATTTGAGTTGTTTATTTTAAGGTAGCCGGTATCTGGATTGATGGAAAGGGAGATAACGCTTGAGAACTAAAAGATAATCACGTGATGAATGTAAAGGGAGATAATCACGTGATGAAAGTAAAGGAAGATTATCTATCTAATCGATATTCGATCAGTCTCTATCTATCAATAGATTCAGATTAATTCCTGATTCTTATCAATGTCAAGTGTCAGTCTTTCTTCAACCTGAAATTCAGATTTTAAACAAGTATCAACAAGATAGTCTTCACCTTTCATCAACATCAACATCCTAGGGGGCTTATTCTCGAAAACTTAACCTAGATCAAATCCAGATTTTAAGAAATACAGTAATATGATTGGATAATAATACTTAATTTAAAACTGATTTTAGTAACTGACCAATCAGATGACTGAATCACTAAAATCATTTTAGTTAAGTTTTCGGGAAAAAGGTCCCCGATCGTAAGGAAAGGTCAAAAAGAAAATATTACACGCACAAAAATATGATCCGTCAAAAAATGATATCTTTGACGTTGTTACTTCAATCAATTAATTTTGCTGGTATATAAAACTATGGTGCAGGGAGAGAAAGCACCCCATATAGCCTTTTCTTCAAATTGTGCTTTTATTGAAATTACAAAACCGGAGAGGTTTTAAGAGACATTGGTTATTTATGAAGAAAAGCGGGGAAGGAAACGTGAAGCATAATAAGAGGCATTTTAAAGGAATACAACCTCTTCGAATGAACACAAAATCTAAACTTGGTCAAAAGGATTATATATATATTCATCATGGGACTTACCCGGTGGCATAACTATACAACAGATTACCTGTATAATCTGATAAAGAGGTTTAATCGATTTAACTGTATATTTTTTATTAGACAAGCTATCATTGGAAGTCCAATATGATTTACCTATAGCACGATATAATCCATGAATTATCTTCAACAAGGAAAAAATATTCACGAAACACATTTTTTTTTATCAAACAATCATGATTCAAAGATGCACACGACGAAATTTGTATAAGTACCTTTTATCATGAATACATCTAAAAACTTTTAGTATTTCCAAGCCTACGTGATGACCGCACTCAGAGACCAAGAAAACCATTTGAATAGGATAAACCATCAACTCATACAAAGGGTTATTTCGTTTCAGTTACTAAAATTACCTCTGTATTTATACAACAATTTGACAACTGGAAATATTAATACATTATGATATATAATATAATAATTCAGTGCAGGACTGTAATTTAGTGCGGGGCTGTAATGGCGCGAATATCATGACGACATCTGGTGAGACCACACAACGTCATCAATTGGTGTGTTCTAGGTGTTATTATTTGTGTTGTAGCTATTAAAACGAGTATATCAAAGTGTATTAGTTATTAAATATCATGTCTATGGAATGAATAAAATAATACACAATATACCGTGACAGTAGAAACCCGACAACTTGAAACAGATTGTAAAAACATGGCGAACAGCATAAACAACGAGTATTTAACAAGTTTCAACATTACTTGATTTTATAAAAGGCGAACCAAAATGTCAAATATGCTACAAGCTTTTAGGATAAAAACCTGGCCCTATTATTGTATATCTCACATATCGAAATATGACATTTCCTTCTGGGATTTGCTGAGATATTTTATTACATTTTTCACGAGTCAGATTATTAAGCCCAGTGCCATTAAGACGGGCGATTCTTGGAGTTTCATGCCACTTCATTCCATGGACATTCCTGACAGTATAACAAGAATTACATTGTATTTTATGTATCGTAATGTATGATAGTTCCATGGGTGTAAATTTTCCATAAAACAGGAACCAAATAATTATTACGCTGTAGTTTTATGTATCGTAATGTTTGATAATTCCATTGGTGTGAATTTTCTATGAATTAGCTAGGAACAGCATTATGGAAAAAAATCTTTACGTTGTATTTTTATGTATCACTATGTATGATAGTTTTATAGTACAAAGTCCAAGTCTTCCATTAAACAGCCTGACCGAAATAATCATTACAATGTATTTTTTATGTATCTTAATGTTTTCTAAGTGTGAATTTTTCCATAAGATAGTTAGGAACAGCCCGAAATAAATATTAGCCTACATTGTTTTATTTAGGGTTTAAATCTTCATTGAAAATTTTTTATTGACAGAGCTTGTGTATTCTAAGAAAATTTAGAAAATAAAGTTGACTTGCTTGCATCTCAGACCTTTCTGGATTTCTTACTCATTGAATATTTGTAGTAACTGATTGATATTTTTTTACTGTAACAAGACTGTTTATAAGGTAAAGAAAACAAAAAGAGTCAATTTCGGTGCCTATGATTTCCTTTCAATGTACAACTATTTTGAGGTAGAAGTTTTAGTTACATTCTATGATAATGATAAATTTATATCTATTTATGACACAGTTGTGTCCCTTTAACTCCAGAAATTCACAAATTTAACTGATCATTCTAAATCTTCATTGATAAAATATAAACCAAAATCTTTAAAAACTTACATTCAAGGCCGAGGTTAACTAGCCCACAAGATAAATGTAAAATGATAATTGACAAGTTATGTATCTGTCATTTTAAAAACTTCATTATTTATCAATTTTATATCGAACTTAAGAACGAGATCACCGTCAATATCGATTAAAATATCATTTATACCTGGCAACTTTCACTGGTAAGGGATGGTGTCCTGTAATCTAGAAATGAAAGGGATCTTCAACATGTAGCACAAGAGGTCTCAGTTTATTGTCTCATCCTAACGACTAGATGATAATTTTAGATCACAAATTTTAAAATTTTAAACACAATTGTGGTTTCAGTATATATCGCGTCTTGTCTTTTGCAGACTTTACACTTGAAGAATATAATTTCTGTTGTGCTTTAAAAGGGGAAACGTTCAGCATTTTCGAGGGATCGATTTGGGCCTTGAATTTGTGTAAATAGCCTTCAGATTTACCGGAACTGACAAAAAATCGCACAATCCATTCAATTATACCCATTCCTGAAGATTTATCTTTCATTTTCTGCATATTATGTGTTTTCTATATAAGTCATAGTCAACTAAACGACGAGTCGTATTTTTAATTTTCAAACACTGATATTTTTTGATACACAAGGATTTGAAGGCTTAAATTTTAAGGTAGAGTTTGAAACATTATTACGGATTAGATAAGCTGAAAAAATTCCAAGTTCTGAGACTGATTTTTTTTTGGTCGAACAGTTAGTAAACATATCCCTTTAAGGTGAGGTATAAAATTTGATATAAAATGGATATTGAAAGAAGATTGTGAGAGAATTAGAAACACGAGCCACTTATACCTGTCGTTATAACAAATTATATACATGTTATTCTATCAGGTGACACGATTACAGGTAAACTAGCCTCGAATAACCAGGTAATATATAACACAGGACGTCAATACACATAGCTCACTGGGTGATCGAGACACACATGTCATAATGACGTCATGATAAGTTTTGACAGATATGCCAATATGGCGGCGACGTGTCAAGTCGATACTTTGGGTTTGTATCGTGTAAATTGTTGAGTTGCTGGGAGGGGGAGAGAGGGTAGGTGTGAAGGATTGGGTATGATTAGGTTCGTCAATCTTGTGACATTCTACCTTACCCTGATAGGCCTTGAGTAACTTTTTAAGCTGCTTTAAAGATATATATATTCGTTTTATTATTTTCTTCCCCAAAACTTATTCACTTTACCAGCTGATAGAGCTCAATTCACGTTGCAAACGAATATTTAAACGACTTTGTCCATGAATAAAAGAAAAACCCGTAAACGTTCATTTGAAAGTATCCAAAATCTACTAGTGTGTCTGTACTTAGCTTTGTCATAGAAGTTTCACTTTCATGTATGGCTGCAACAGCACCGTTTTGAATCACCAACTTAGCTTCAATCTTCAAACAAATTCACATACAACAGAAATTCAATTCAAACACAAGAAGTATAGTAACTATTTATTTGAAATTATTTGACATATTGCAGAAATCCCCCGTAGATCTGACGGAGCAGACTTTATTCCGACAGAAGCCGACACAAAACCCGAATTTTACCAAATTTAAAGATGTTAAAAGTACCGAACAGACACACCAGGGAGAAACGAGCAGCCGAATTATCAAATATAAGTAAAAGGCGGGAAATGTGGGGAGCAGATGTGAGAGAATCCTGCAGTTTTTGGCGTCTGTTTGTCGGTAGTCGGTGTCATCCAGACGGTAAGTACTGATCTGAACTCTTACCAAGCATCTGTCAGTCCAGGACGATACAGTATCACTGAATTCCTCTTCAATAAGATACATCATTTCAACATCTGATCAAATAGGCGCGAAAAGGGCGTTCGTCTGCTAGGCACGTTGGGAGGTTCACAAAAACCACATTCGTCATTTTGTTCTTATTTAGAAGATTAATTCTTGCGCGGATTCCTTCAACCGAATTACATGTGATATTAATATTGTTGTATTTATACGCCATCTTTGCCTCTCTTTAAGACTTGTGCTATCTATTAGGTTGGCCAACTAAAATAATAGATCAATTTTCTGTGTTTCATATTCATATAGTATACATTAGAAACAGTATACCCTGTTACTTTATTCCCTGATAGGCGGATACTTCACTTTAGGGTGGTCCAGTTTTTCATTCACAGTAATGGAAGCATCCATCTTCAAATGAAGTAATGTGGAACTTCAATGCATTTGCAGACCGGGCGGAGGTTGGGTCATCGAATGAAGTTAGAGGACACAGAGAGGGAAATTATTTGAACGAATATAATTGTTGTCTCTTCGAGGTGTAATTTCCCAAATGTGATTAGAAAATCGAGTACAAGGCACAAGCAAGCATGGAGGAGAAACACCCCCCATTGGTCAGAGAGCCCAATCTTGCTTGTATGAACCCAAACAAAATGTTTTGCAGTTGCGCTACATACCATTTGTCGCTTTTATTATGATTGCACAAGTTCTGGCGAAGGTACAGAAATACACTAACAACGTCTTTTGACCTCGATTTGAGTTTTTTTTAACGACTTTAAAACAGAACAATTATCTCCAACTGTCGAAGATGAAGATTTTTAAATCGATTTTATCCAACGACTCACATCTGCCCCGAGATTTCAAACTTTCAAATTTTGTATCCGTATTAATTTCATCTGAAACCTGGTCCTAGCAGACGATCAAAGAAATACTTGAAATATCGTCTGACCAGTGGGTAGTCATGATCATCAAGCTGTTTGTATTCTATGCTACTAGAAAGAGACTGGTTGATGACGTCTAACCAGTTGATAAGCAGAAGTGACCAATAGGAACACAGAGACAGATGTGGATGATGAGACCCGGATGTTGCCAGTTTAAATTTTCTATTAATTCAATATTTTAACTTCTGGTTCAATTCAAAACTAACTTCAGAAAAATAAACATTGATTTATCTACATTAATATTTCCATTATGTTTGAAAAACAGAATTTCAACGTTGGGTGGCAAACCAAAGTATGACCCTAGGATTAAAAACATTTTAATTGTTCAAAACTCAAAAGTATAACCCCCTTGAAGAATCAACCCCGAGTAGCAAACCAAAGACTGGTTGTGGATTAATTGAATCTCCATTATGCTATGTTTTAAAAACTGAATTTCAACTTTGGGTGGCAAACAAAAGTATGACCCACTTGAATGGGTTCAATTCTATACAAAATAACCCGGCTGGAGCATCAATACTAGCTCTTGGATTTCTTGAATCTATGTTGAACAACTCCATTATGTTTAAAAGCAGAATATCAACTTTTGAAGGAAAACAAAAGTATGACCCTAAGATTGAAATCATCTTGATTGGTTTCAAAATTCAGGGTAAACCAAACACTCTGGGACTCGATTTTCGAGGATTCGAGGGAATTACTTTGAATATGTAACTAAGAGTGGCACACCAAAGACTGTCTCTCAGATTTCTCGAATCTACGTAATCGAGATTCGTTGAACAGTCAGTTCGTTCGTGCTTGGGTTATTATTATCCCATTAAGTATGAAATCAGAATTTTGGCCTTTGGTTGCAAACTTCAGCATGGATCCTTGACCATGTAGGTAATAGCACCGTTGATGAAATCATTCGGTCCTATAGGATGCTCTTTATGGCGATGTAAAACATCAATTTTCACCTATATTCAATAATTGAAAGATCAGCTTCATGTATCACGTGTTTTTAACAAAATCTGTCTTCAAACTCAGCAGTCGGTAAAATAAAAACAAACACGAACAATGGTGACTTACATTAAATATCTTACACCTGTCATCGGTCGCGACTTTTCGATTTCAACTCTTCTTAATCTCATTGCAATATATCGAATACTATCACGAGCAACATCCCGCCATCGAGTAACACCACGTGCTGAAGAAACAGAGCTAGCAGCTTTTATTGTCCTCTGAGAGTTTCGTATAACTTTAGCCTATTATAGGCCGAAATCTAATACCTTTGTATCAACGAAGGAGTTGATTTGTTTTGGGTTTGGATACCAAAGTTTACAAACATCAAGTTAATAAAAGTTTACTTTCCGAGTTAAAAAGACACTTTTATCCTAAAACAAACCTCGGTCATTGTTAAATACATTTATTTTAGAGTGAAAATGGCGGGAGAAAATGACAGACGGGAATTGACACGTCGTTATTATACATCTTTCTATTAGTTTCTAATCCCGACTGGAATTTTATTTTCTGACATGGGATTTAATATTTTTATTGATTCAATTTCAATTTTCTACCTTTTTATATTTTTTCGATATGGAATTTTCATTTCTTATGAAAGTTTTTCTTTCTTGATTTTTTAATTTTTTATTTTGAATTTTTCAACTTTTTGCTTAAAAAATTTATATTTGTAAAAATTTATTTTTTGAAAGTTGAAACCTTTTACAGATTTACACATTTTTTCGCCATGAGATTTGAATCTTATTCTTTTTTTTTTTATCAAAAATGTTCTGCTTTGTCTTTGAATATTTTGACAGGTTGAATATTTTTTTGTTTAATTCGTGAGTTTCTAATAATTGCATTTTTCTTCGATTTTTTGGGGGTGTGTGGGGCGGGAGGGGAGGGTTGTGTACAGTTGTTTTATTTCAACCCTCAATCTCTTTCTGTATTCTTGCTTCGCCAAAAGACGTGTTCTGAACATTTATAATAACTTTCTATGGATATTCTAACAAATGAATATCCCTTGTTCCAAATATTATATCTGAATATTTCCTGCAAATCTCACGTTTTCTTTAGAATGGAAAATGTAAGAGAAATTGAAAAGAAAAATGAAAAAAATAAAAAGTTTGTTTGAGACAGGTGTTTCTTAATTAACAGGTAAAAAGATGAACAATTCGTTAATCAACTCAATATAACAACATTTATAGAAAATATTCAACATGATTCTAATTGGTATATTTTATCACGTGCTACTGTCAATATAAGAATCAATGCACGTGATAAAGAGAGTAAATGACGTGTTTGTATCTGATGACGTTATTACTGTCAATATGACGATTGGAACAATACCTCGCGATGAATAGAATACAATTATTAAATTGACATGTTGAAATAAAAAGACAGACTTTCAGTTGTAAAAGAAACGAAATAAAGACAGAAGTATTTGTTGATTAATAAAATAAAATAGTTATAATTAACTGGAAGGAAACGAAGGAACGTGTAACAGAATAAACCAATCAAATTTTCAGTCAAAAAGTCAGGTTTGCTGACAGAATGATAAAATTAACAAGCTAACTAATAAATGCGAAACAACGGTTTCCTATTTATTTTGCTGGCTTCGTTTTGAATACAGCATACGTTTAGTCGTCTGGTGCCCTCCCTTGTTAGTGACCAGCATTTAATAATGGCGGCAAATATCGATTCCAAGCAATTGGGAATATTATCAATCAAAATGGCGGAAACCAATTCATCCTTTATATTAATTGGTCAAATAAAATAGTTCCAGAGAAGAAATAGAATTGAGAGAATTGTGTAAATTGTAAGAAATTGTTTAAGCATTCTGATATTAGAGGTTTTTGTTCTCGCCTTTAGTAGACATCTCTGTATACACTATCAACCATTTTGATATCCCAGCGAGGTTGAATTCTGTGCGCTACAACTAACTTGTGTCATCTTCTTTGGAAACCTGTACCACAAGCAAATAATCTTAACCAGCCGGGATTTGATCCAGGCATATATCGAGATACAAGTAATGATGTTAAAAATCAATCGACAGTTAAAGAGATTGGAAAGAAGTTTTTATGTGTACGAGTGACACTTCAAACTACTATTCGGTACATTAATAATTTCTGCTGAGTACCCATGGTTCCTCTTATTTCAGAAAGACATCACCGGATATGAATCACGCTCCGCTGCTCCAAAGCTTCAAACCGCATATAAGATAACAAGGTGTTATCTTTTCTTACAAGACGGAGGCATTTGTTCATGAAATCTATTATTGTTGCTTTGCTTGTAGTTAAGAAGGTAACATGGACTAACATCGTATCCAAACGTTCATCATTAGCAAAACCAGTATTCTTTATGCGATTATTATTCTTCTTCTTCAAGACAAAATGGCGTCTACTTGTATACGAGATCAAGATCAATCTTATTGAAGTCTAAGTACCTGTAATTAACAAGGTGACATGGACGACCATTAACAAAACAGGTATTCTAGATGAGACAACCTACTTGATAAAATACTAAGGACAAAATGGCGTCCACTTGTATCCGAGATCAAGACCAATCTTGTTGAAGATGAAATCTGGAGTACCAGCACTGTTGGTGATAATGGAGTTTAAATGGACTATCATCGTATCGAAACATCACCACCATTCGTCATTTAGCAAAACCTGTATTCTGGATGAGACTACATAGTTGTTTACTTACAGCAGATTGTCCAATACTCATAACAAAATGGCGTCCACTTGTATCCGAGATCAAGACTAACATCGATGAAGATAAAGTCTGGAGTACCTGTAGTTAACAAGGTAAATCCCAAGACGGAAACTTTAAACAACTTTATATTAATCTAGAGAGGTGTTGAATTAACCACACTCTATCTTCCCGTCTTCTGATTATCCCAAAACATTGATTCTGACGATTTTATTTAATGAAAAACAAAGAAAGAAACTAGAGAATGTTATCTCGCGCTTATCTCGTGAGGAAACCAAGTTAAATATAATATTGTTGCTATTGTTTAGTTATTAAATTGATCAAATAGAATATCTCCCAACTCTTTAATATTTCACTTCTGCTTTTATTGATTGATATTGGCGGGAAATCATATCATATTCCCCTTCGTTATGGCGTCCTCGAGAGCTGATAACTGTTAAGAATGTCGAACTTCTCACATTGGGCCGATAATATCAAAGAAAAATATAATTTCTCTCTTTTAAAGGTCGCCATTATCATTGAAAACATTAAATATCCCGTTGAGTTGAGAAAGATGGATATGAATCGTGAGTTATCTTCTCCTTTGATATCTAAACAAAAAATGAAAGTCGAATTTCTGGCTTTCCCGGTAGGTGGCACCATGGTCTACAGCAATGGTCAGCTTTATATTCAATCTGACATTGGTGTTCAAGTACGCTGACAAATCTGGCCCTGAACCGTTCCTCTGAAGTAATATTTGGATTGGTTGTCGAAACCGCGAAGGGCCAGATATAGACCTATAATGTTAATTGTTTTAGGGAGGGGCTATTCTACACGACCCAATAGGTCTATACTCAAATCATTAAAGAGATATGAAATAAAATATTACTTTGTGCCACCAGATTGTTCTTCATTTCAGGGGCCTTATTCTCGAAAACTTAACTTCAGATGATTTTAGTGTTCAAGTCATTTGCTTGGCCAATCACTAAAATCGGTTTTAAATTTAGTTTTATTATCCAATGGAATTACTGTATTTCTTAAGATCTGGATTTTATTTAAGTTATTTTTTCGAGAATAAGGCTCCAGTAAACTACATAAAGCTGTCGGTCTACAGTCTACGTGTAGGCTACTTTGGACTAAATGATACAATGATAAGATAATAATACATTCAATATTTCACACGGATCAGAATTAACTAACATCAAACCATTTGGTTTAATTTGATGTCGATTCGATTCAAACTGTGAATGTGACCGGATTAAATGGAGGTCAAAACGACAAGACTTAATGACCTCGACTAGGATCTAATTATTTTGATAGTTCCGATTAATTAACGCGAGAAAAAACGATATCCCAACATTTCACCCTTTCCTCACATCACAATCCTTTTTGTTCGTGCATCTTAGAAGTCAAGCCCGAGACGGTCTCGTGATGGGAGCGTGCCGAGTCACACAACGAATGAACGTTGAACAAACATGGCGGCTTTGTTAAAATGAGGCAGACGAACAATGACGTGGACCCGTTTACACAATGACGTGACAATTTTGAATTGAGGCGACTGACTGGCCACAGTATCAAGCATCTCAACTGTAACTAAAGTCGTTTTAAATGATATCAACATGGTAGTTGAAATCAACAAACTGGGGAGAAACTTTGATACTAAGCCGAGTCGTGTATCCACACATCACGTTTGTTGTTACCAAGGCTTTTTAATTCGCGCCAAATAGCAGACGGCATAGCGCCATCTTGTGTTTGTCAACTATTTGTCAGTTATTGTTAGAAAGGGTTGAAACAGCCGCCTGTATAAATAGTTGATAATAGTTTAGAGTAGTTTATTTCTTTAGATCAGCCCTTTACCGACCCCCTTTACTATCCACTGATATAGGCTACGAGTTTCAAGTTATATCTTCTCATTTTCTTGGCTTTCGGCTATTATTTTTTCTTGAAGAAATTGTAAAGTGCTTTTCTAAAATTTGTATGGTAGTGACATCATATATCGCGTTATATGGAATTGCAAGAACCACAGACGTCAGAATGGAAATTGGAATGGTGTAAATTGATGCTATCAGTGTCCCCGATACACAAACAAAGTTTAGAAAACCACTTTACGATTCCTTTAAATTCTCTCGACGAGAAGCCTACCAGATGAGTAAGGCTTGGAAGGCCCGGGCAAAATATTTTTACACCAATTGCTTTTTTTTGCATTCTGATACCCCTCTGTAAGTAAATTCAATGCCTTTTAAGCGTTTTTCAATAATTATTTCGCTGTATGGATATATCGTATACTACCTTGCTTGCAGTGGTAAACCATTAGTTAACAGTATTGGATAAGTTAAATGAAATGAAATGGAGTTTTACGTCCTACGTTTCTGCACCTATTCAGCATGGAAAAACACAATGCAATGATGACAATTTTATCACTTATCTTAAATTTTAAACTGTCGTAGGTAAGGTTCATTCTAAGGGATAGTATCCCTTTAAGATGTATAAATAATATAAAATATTAGCAAGTAAACGAAAGTTGATATTATACTTAGTTAAAGGCCTTTTAGTTGCTATTTACCAAGTAATATATCTAATTCTACAGCTACAATGAATTGTTTATCCAGACCTATACCTGAACAATGTAGAAACGTGTTCCAAACATATTTCCCGTACTGATATATCATTTTGAATGTAGTTTTTACTAAGTGACCTTACCATGTCGCCATTTCATTTAGGTACATATATATCAAATTTTATCGCATATACTTTGTGGGATAAAATAGATTATTGTAAAGGAAGAGTTAACCCCCTTTCTTTTAAAGTGGGTGGAGCTTAATAGGTTTCTTCCTCTGTGAAAATTTTTCATGTGAAGGTAACAGATCAGAATATTTGTGTGCATAAAACAATCTGTTTAGCACATTTGTCATTTTATTTTGTCGAAATTTTTATTACTGTTTTGTTGGTTAGGTTTGTCTGCTTAATTTGATACAATTTTCTTGGTTTTATCATCAATTTTAAAAAAACTATTACTGTTTTATTTTGTACTCAGAACTAGTTTTCTCCTCGCTTCTTCTATTGTGAAGGCATTGCCATTGTTTTCATAAGTAGGTCAAGTTGTCGTTTTTCCTCTTGTTGTAGAACATTCTATAGTTAGGATTGGCACGCAATTATTTCTTTTAATTTTTAGTATTATTTTGTATATATTTCATGATCACCACTTTCCTTGAGCAAGATGAGTTCGAGTAGGCCTAGTACTAGTAAGCAGGGAATGACAAGTCAAAGACCTAGTACCAGTCCGTATGCCAGACAGAGGAGAGTAGGCCTCCAAATTCAGCATCCAAGGTTGATTGACCCTTCCTCCAGTGACAGTGAATGTGCTGGGTTAACATCATCTTCTACTAGTACTAGTATGAAGAAGACATCTAAAATACCAGTTCCGATTAAATCAAACAGAGATTCTTCGGCTCCTACTATTACTGGACAAAGACTCAAGGGACCTGTACAACAAACCAAGAAACGTTCACGGAAGCAGAAACAGAGTTCTCATAAGAGAAGAAGGTGTGACCCGGAGTCCTCCAGTTCAAATGAGTCTTTTTCTAGTCATGAACAAGGTACAAGTACCACTTCCTTTTATAACAGGCCTTATTTTGAGCAATTAAGCCATGAGCCACATTTTCCTGAACCGAAAGGTATTCCCACGGAAAATTAAGAACCTCAGGAAATTTTGAGCGTTCATGATACGTTGGGTACGAAAATCACTGCTTCTTTACATTCCAAAATTATCAAGGGAGAATTTGTGGAAATGGGTCATTTATTAAGTACCTCAAAGAGGGAAAAAGGAAAGAAAACGCTATATTTAAGCAAGGATGGCGAAATAGTTGCTCAAGATAAGGCTGCTAAAACTATTAAAACTATCGAGTCTTGGACCGACGCTTTTTTAGTTTATGCCAGTGTCTTCATTCAGGCACACCCTTACAAGTCGTTAGAATTGATCAAGTATATGCACTCAGTTCGGTTGGCAGCTTCTCGAGGTGGCGATTGGTTGTCATATGATGAGCAATTTAGGCTCCGCAGAAGCCATGACCCATCCAGTTCTTGGGCCAATGTTGATTACGAGTTGTGGCTTTTTAACATGTCGAAGTCAGGTCCGCAGTCAAATGATGCTCAGAAAAAATTATCAGGCCAATGTTTTGATTTCAATTATAAAGGGACATGTCAAAAATCCAATTGTCAGTATAGTCATTCTTGTATTAATTGCAGTAATAATCATCCTGTAAATTATTGTACTGCACCTTTTCAATTTGGGGCACGTGATTCTTTTAATAATTTCCAAAGGGGAAGAGGAACCTCTCCGAGGTTTAATCGTGGGTATACCCCTCAAAACAGGTTTAATAGCCCCAGAGGCTTTGGTGCCTCTCGTTTTCAAGGCAACTTTGGTACAGCTCGTTTTCAAGGCAACTGGAATCATTGGAACAATTCTACTAACCAGAAGTCGTATGACAGCTTCCTGAATAAGTCCAAAGTGCAAAACAAAAATTGACTAGTGAATAAAGAACACAAAACGAACAATATTAATATTTGGTCATTGGGGTCATCCCCGTTAAAGTTTCACACAATAAAACCATATTTAGACCTTTATCCATTGCGACAAGCTGCGCAGGAATTGTTGTTTGGTTTGGAAAAAGGATTTCGATTGCATTACACTGGCCCCAGAGAGTTTGCTTGGAGTAAAAATTTGAAATCCGCATCGGAGCATCCTGAAGCACTCGCTGAGAAATTACAAAAGAAAATTGATTTGGGTCGCATTGTGGGTCCATTTGTGCGCAGGCCTATTTCAAATCTACATATTTCTCCAATCGGAGTTATTCCAAAATCGGACGGATCTTGGCGGCTTATTACGCATTTATCCTATCCGAAAGGAAAAAGTATTAATTCTTTCATTGATCCTGATCTTTGTACAGTACGTTATTCATCCATAGATAAAGTTGTAGATAAGATTATTTTGGCAGGCAGGGGTGCACTGTTGGCTAAAATGGATGTCAAATCTGCATTTCGCCTTATTTTAATTAATCCCAATGATTTTGACTTGTTAGGTTATTTTTTCAATAATCACTTTTACATTGATAAGTGTTTGCCAATGGGATGTTCAATTTCCTGTAGTGTATTCGAAAAGTTCTCTACTTTTGTTCATTGGATTGTTCAATATAAGTCAGGATACGATTCATTAGAGCACTACTTAGACGATTTTATTTTTATTGGTGCTGGAAATTCTAATGTTTGTAACAACCTTATGTCAACTTTCCTGGAAGTGTGTGAAGAAATTGGTGTTCCGATTGCCCCTGATAAGACTGTGGGTCCTTCCAAAATTATAGTGTTCCTAGGACTTGAAATAGATACAGACCAGTTTAAGATTTGTATTCCTTTGGATAAAAGGGATAAGGTGTTAGATTTGTTGAATGATTTTTTGAACAGAAGAAAGGTTACACTTAAAGATTTGCAAAGTTTGGCTGGCTCACTGAATTTTATTTGCAGAGCGGTTAGACCAGGAAGGGCCTTTATTAGGAGGATTTATGATGCAATGTCTGGCTTGTTGGAAAAGCATCATTCAATCTCCGTCACAAGGGAGTTAAAGGAGGATTTCGGTACATGGCGTTATTTTCTGTTGCATTTTAATGGTGAGGTTTTCTTTCCTGATTCCGATTGGCTTGATAGTGGGGTATTGGATTTACATACGGATAGTGCTGGCTCCAGTGACTTAGGGTGTGCAGCCTATTTTGCAGGACAATGGTCATATTTTGGTTGGCCGTCTCATTGGCAGGGAATGTCGATATTATCCGATATAACATTTTTGGAGTTAGTACCAGTTGTCATTGCTTTAGGTATTTGGGGTTCTCAGTTTAGAAATAAGAAATTGATTATGCACATTGATAATTTAGCTTTAGTTCGCATTTTGAATAGTTGCACATCACATTCAAAACGTGTCATGTCACTGATTCGCCCTCTTTTGCTATATTTATTACAAAATAACATTATTTTTCGAGCATCTCATATTAGCAGTTGTGATAATGGAATAACAGATTCTATTTCTCGTAAACAGTGGGAAAGGTTTCGAACATTAGCACCAGCAGCCGATATAGAGCCTCTACCCATACCCAAGGATTTAGCGGAAAAGATTTGCAGAACGAAGTGAACAGACTTTTGAGCACATCCATTGCTCACAATACGCATTTAACATACAGCACAGGAGTAAATGCTTTCCTGTCTTTTTGTCGTCATAAGGGATTAAACATTATTTGGCCTCCAAAAGTAACTGCAGTACTTCAGTTTGTGGCCTTTTTATCATTGAAAGGTTTAGCTTACAATACTGTGAAGTCTTATATTTCCTCAGTAGGTTTCCAGTGCAAAGCATTCAGCGTTGAAGTAGTAACACAACATTTTTTGGTACGTAAGGTTTTGGAAGGTTTCAGGCGTAGTGGCAAAAAAGTTGATTCCAGACTTCCCATTACAGTTGACATATTGCAAAGATTATTGACTTGTTTACCGTATATTTGTAAAAATGAATATGAAAGGCAATTGTTTACAGCTGCTTACACCCTAGCCTTCTTTGGCCTTTTTCGAACTGGGGAATTAGTATGGTCTAAGGGAATATCTGTCAGTAGGATTCTTGCATATCATGATATTTCTTTTGGTAAGAATGCATCGTATATGTCAGTACACCTTCGGTTTTCTAAAACGGACCAGTTAGGTTTAGGCACAAACATTAGAATAGATGGAATACTGGATCAAAAAATCTGCCCTGTGTATAGAATGCTAAACTATTTTAAGGTGCGCCCTTCGGTGCAGGGACCTCTATTTTGTCATTATGATCAATCTGTATTAACAAGATACCAATTTGTGTCTATTCTGAAAAAGGCTTTGACATTTCTTGAACTTACTGATGGTTTAAATTATAAATCACATTCTTTCCGCATTGGGGGAGCTTCGGCTCTTGCAGCATCAGGATGTTCAGAGAGTCATATTAAGGCTGCCGGGAGATGGAAATCGTCAAGCTATCAGTCTTACATTCGCATGCCAAAAACGCATTAATTTAGTCTTACATTAGCATGCCAAAAACGCATTAATTTAGTCTTACATTAGCATGCCAAAAACGCATCAATTTGTTTGTTACTTTTCTATGTATTCTTTCAGGTGCTATTTACATTGTGGGGTCATCCCTGGTAAAAAGAGCATTTCAGCATGCCAAGTCTTCCCCAGGTGGATCGGACATTTGTTTAAATGCATTGAACTTACAAGTCAGTTGGTTGGGATTTCCTGGTCTCCGACTAGAATCACTGATTGATAAACTTAATTATATTCAGTGCCATCCAAAATATATCATTATACATTGTGGTGGCAATAACATTGGTGTAACTCCTTTACTTTCTTTACGTCATTTAATATGTGATTGTTTATCTAAACTATTTAGTAAATTCCACAATTCCATCATTATCTGGTCTGAGATTCTTCCACGTCTATCATGGCGTTATTCTAATTCTCTTAAGGCAATGGATAAGGCACGAAAAAGGATTAACAGTTATGCTGCAAAGTTCTCTATTTCCAATGGCGGTAAATACATTCGTTACCCTGATATTGTTGCTGATTGTACAGAATTATTTGATAATGATGGGGTGCATTTATCTGCCGTTGGGAATGGAATATTTATTAATACTATTCATGGGGCTATGGATCACTTCTCTAATAATCCTGCTGCAATAAGCTACCCAACTCTATCCATCACAGTGTAAAGTAAACAACTATTCTGTATGTTCACTGTTATGATATATAAGATAACTATTGAATTAGAAGAGAGTGACATAAAAACTTCAGTATTAAAAATGATTCAAATTGTTAAAAATGAAAACAGATGGCGCCATTGAAATTTATTAATTGAAATATAAGTGAAATAGCAAAAGATAGAGCTATTATTATTGAATTTATTGGTTAAAATAGCAAAAGATAGAGCTATTATTTTTGATTGTAGATTCTCTATCAAGGTCATGTGGCGATCCAGCGCACTATTCAATCATTGTTTTAGTTAAATGGTTAAAATTTAACATAAAAGAAGATCCTAATCCGATTACCCGGTTAGGTCTATTTAGATATATTATGTGGTGTAGGTCTCAAGTTGTGCCTCGACCTACATCATTTGTGTATTTTAACTATTTTGTAACTGTGACCAAAACTCCGCCATACGTAGGGACATCAACTACACAGATAAACAATAAACAATATCATTATTCAATTATCACATCATTTATCTGTGTTTCGTATAAATAAAAATTTCTGTTAAAATTTTTGTTTATTGTTTTACTCTGATCTGAAATAATAAGGTATGGTAGAGGTTATTAGCGATAGTGAACTAATATTAATATGTAGTTATCAATTACACTCGAGAAAAACCCACAAATTACTTCGCAAAAAGAAAAAAATCACAAATCATTTTGCAAAAAGAGGACATCTACAAATTACTTGGCAAAAAGAAGAAAAAACTGACAAATTACTTGGCAAAAAGATGAAAAAATTTACAAATTACTTGGCAAAAAGAAGAAAACTGACAAATTACTTGGCAGAAAAAAAGAAAATTCGCAAATTATTTTGCAAACTCCAATGAAATGAAATTTTACTGAAATGGTACAAGATCTAGTCAATATATATGATTATGTAAAAAAGGTTTCTATAAAAGAAAACTAAAGATATTTAAAGTTTAATGATTTATTCTATGTTTATAAACTTTAGTAATTAAACCGCACCCTGCCTCGGTCCTTCCCTCCGGCTCGTAATTCATTACTCAAAATTGTTCTAATCATGTTGATAGTTCCCGCCATTTTAAATAACCTCCAGCCAAAATTTCGTCTGAAACTTTCATCTCGTAACAAACACTAGAGCACGTGTGGGGTTTATTTGATTGTTCAGTCGTGGTATGAAGTTTGTTACGTATATGAAAGTAACTTCTAAACTAATTTCAAATCAAACAGACACAATGTTTGTTACCTTGATCTTAGACATGGCCTGCCCCCTGGCGAGTAGAGGCAGATTCTTAACAACACGCGCGACAGGTGACATAACTCTCATCTGCTGAATCAACCAATTAGTGACGTTATTACTTCCATGATATCATCACGTGATGTATTACGTCATTAATGGCGACCAGTGTTATACTTTCTAGTCTCTGACAACCGGTCTTTTTCTGTTTTCGACGGGGATATATTATAAAAAAGAGTTTTTGTCTTTTTCCTATTTTTCTTGCCTATAAGGACAGTAAATTAGACTGCTCCTGTTTTTGACGAATATATATTCTGGTATTTGTAGTTGACGTAGAGACCTAGAGACGCTTTCCAGCTTTCTCGTGAGCGCAGACAATAATGGGACTGGATGAAAGAAGCTTATTTTTCTGGCGGATATTTCAATTTGAAATCACTCTGATAAAATCTAGATAAAGTGCCCTTTGGCTTATTAAGTAGAATTTTCACTGAAATGATTTGAATTTGTTTACATTAACTGTATGCTTTACAGCCGATTAAGATTTTCGTAAATTAAATTAAACCTTCGTTTCGGGCCAAACTGAACCTGGTGTTTGTCTCAACTCCAAAAGATAGAAAATAGTTTAAATTATCAAAAACAGATTCTATTCGTTTCAGGCCAAATCAAATCTGGTTTTTGTCTATGTTAAAGATATTTCGGATTTATCTTTTAGTCATCAATTTTTTAAAACATTTTCTTTTAAATTTCAATTTCTAATTTTTTAGAATAATAATTATTTTGATAAATATAAACTTGATAATATCTTTTGAAATCTTTTGAAACGAAATTATTCGATTTTATTAATTTATTTTTATAGCAAGAAATCCTGGCACAAAACGCTCTTTGTGATTCTTATCATCGAAAGGAAATAAATTGAATATTTTTCTGTACTTTGTACTGGGTACTGCATTGAAATGAAATGGAGCATTATATCCTACTGATCTGTATCTTATTGGGCTAATGAAATGAAATGGTGTTTTATATCCTACTGTTCTGTATCTAATTGGACTAATGAAATGAAATGGAGTTTTATATCCTACTGTTCTGTATCCTATTGGATTAATGAAATGAAATAAATTTTTATATCCTAAATTTCTGTATCTTATTGTACTAATGAAATGAAATTAAGTTTTATATCCTACATTTCTGTATCTTATTGGACTAATGAAATTAAGATTTATGTCCTACTGTTCTGTAACTTATTAGACTAATGAAATGAAATTTAGTTTTGTATCCCACTGTTCTGTATCTTATTGGACTAATGAAATGAAATGGAGTTTTATATCCTTCTGTTCTGTACCATATAAGACTTATGAAATGAAATAGAGTTTTATGTCCTACTGTTCTGTATCTGATTGGACTAATGAAATGGCGTTTTATATACTACTGTTCTGTATCTTATTAGACTAATGAAATGAAATTTAGTTTTGTATCCCACTGTTCTGTATTTTATTGGACTAATGAAATGAAGTTTTATATCTTACTGCTCTATATCTTATTGGACTAATGAAATGAAATGGAGTTTTATATCCTACTGTTCTGTTTCTTATTGGACTAATGAAATGAAATGCAGTTTTATATCCTACTGTTCTGTTTCTTATTGGACTAATGAAATGAAATGGTGTTTTATATCCTACTGTACTGTATCTTATTGTACTAATGAAATGAACTTTTATAATCTACTGTCCTGTATCTTATTGCACTAATGAAATGAAATGATGTTTTATATCTTACTGTTCTGTATCTTATTGGACTAATGTAATGCTGTTTTACATCCTACTGTTCCGTCCCTTATTGGGCTAATGAAATGAAGTTTTACATCCTACTGTTCTGTATTTTATTGAACTAATGAAATGAAGTTTTACATCCTACTGTTCTGTATCTTATTGGACTAATGAAATGAAATGAAGTTTTATATCCTACTGTTCTGTATTTTATTGAACTAATGAAATGAAGTTTTATATCCTACTGCTGTACTTTTTCAAAACACATAATCATTATTGTTGATGAAAAATAATTATTTTTATAATTTCAAAATTTACCTTACGATGATTTGTGATTTTACAGATAATGTATTGACTACTTTGATTTTTATAAAAAAAAAACGAGATTTAGATCAAGGGAAATAACTACAAATAACAGAAATCAACCATTTAAGACTACAAAAATGTTCCTGTCTGTATGCCACTGACATGCAAATCTCGTCTCAGCAATGGGTCAATGAACCTATGCACGTTAAAGATCTCTCGACATGGTAAGTTAAGCAGAAAATCCCAATGACGCTTTCCTGAAAAATTCACTTGTACAGAAAAGTGGGGTATAAAACTAAAAATTTCAATTTGAAATGTATATCAAGGGAAATAACTACAAAATAACATAAGACAATTGTGACCCAGATATACAGAGTCATTGTGGGCAGCGGACATTGCATAACATCCATTCTCCCCTAGTGCAGAAAAGTTTGCTCGATTTTCACGTAAAAATTGTAATACTTATGCATTTTCATGCCCATGGTTTTGATTGTTTACCAAACTGGTCACTATGTAAAGAAAACTAAATGGGTTCCTTAAAAAAGTGGAGAATAAAAATGTTGTAAAAAGGAATTTAAAGGGACGTCTGTGGTTCCAGCAATTCCACTTAAGACATCAAACCCACTTCTTGTGCCACATAAACCTTTCGCAGGTCTGACGGCATCAAACGTAAATTTGATGCATTATTTTGTTCATATATGATAACCTTTAACATATTTTTCGTATTTTTACTATTTTCTGAGAACAAAGGAAAAATCATAACAATTTGTCTTTATACCAAGTTTCAAATTCAGCGACAAGTTGTTCCTGAGCTTCCGTTTCTATAGAACCTGGTCGGAGTTGTCGAACTTTGTCTATCGCCTGCTGTGACGTCAAACCATACATTTTAACAAGATAACAGGCGGCCATTGTTCCTGTTCTGCCTTTACCATGAGCACAATGAATTGCAACTGCCTAAAAGTAAAAAAAAAAGTTATGGCTGTGAGCATTGCATCCAGTAGAGAACGCAAACAGTTCTTTTAGTGATTCGTATCAGGCTCAGCCTTCGTCAAGCCCGGTAGGTGAAAAAGAGCAGATTACCCTTGTTCAAAGATTGATTCTGATTTTTTTAATAGGACGCAGGAGCAAATGACCCTGACTGAATAATGATTATGATTGGGGTGACCTTTGCTTCCCACCTTTCTGAGTTCAAGGGGAATCGTCATACCTTTCCATTAAGTTTACCCTGTTCCATGATCTGTAAAAATATTTTGACCTGCTCCAGACTTGGTGCAGTAAAATCTTTGATTCCAATCGTTACCAATTCTAGATCTAGAGGAAGAAAAGAAAATAAGAAACATCTATATTTTACAAGAATAACAACTTAGGTTGCATGTGGATCCTTTCTACCAGCTGGTCCCTGGCCAAACCTCTTGGCATTGATCTTTCCTAGATTATCCGTATCCATGTACAGCTGGGTTGACTGGAATTATGAGTGACGTTAACGACACACAGTTGATTTTAAAGTTAAACTTTCAAGGGAGTTAATTTTACATTGATAACAATCATAAAATTCATCATTAAGAGAGAGAACTCAATTTTTTCGACGTAACAAAATATAGAATGTAACCCAAGTAAGATGATTTCTGTTGTTTCTTTAAATAGAACAAGTGGACCAATAAGTCAATCATTTTACTCACCGTTTTCATAGCCTTGAATATCAGGACTTCTTTCTGCCGTCAACGAGACTAAATACCCGACGTTGTTACACACAAGATATTGTAGGTTGGCTTTTAGGTGGGGGAAGGCAAGGGCACATAACTCATCTTCAACAATCCACGAGAAGTGGACTGGAAACTCACCCTCCATTATAAAATTGAATCAGACATCAGGACGTCTGGAAACTGAAGAAATTTAAAGAAATGAAATATAGTTTTACGTCTTTGTTTGTTTGGGCTTATGAGAACGAACGAAAGCCACATATTGTGCAATGAGGGAAATTTTGCCTCAAAAGTAGTATTAGTCTAATCTTTCTTTTTGACGTGCAAACGGTGCCTCGGTTTATTGTCCCATCCTACGCTTTTTTCCATGTCAGCCCCTCCGACTTGCATTATATATCGGGTGGGCCTAAAGTAATGTCCCAACTTTTGACCTTCACTATTTTCCAAAGCATTTACTCAAATGGACTGAAATTTTGCATATGATTAGTTTATTATATTATCTACCTTTGGTGCGAGTTTGAGTGATATAGCATCATTAACCTTTAAAGGGCATACAAAACAAAATCAGAGGTCGAAAAAAACAATGCCGGAGTCTTCTGAAATCATCCTTGCATGTGCATGGTGCCATGGTGTCACCTGTCAATCAAGTGTCATATGGGATGTTCGTGGGTTTGAGTAAATGCTTTGGAAAATAGTGAAGGTCAAAAGTTGGGACATTACTTTAGGCCCACCCGATATATGCTATATATACTGATATATCTGTATTTGAAACATGTGATTTCATTCCAGTCGAACAGAATTTCAATTTTGAAAGAGTTGTGGTTTATAAACTATATTAGACAACTTACCTGTTTACAGGTGCTAAAATATCACCTCAAATAACTTTGATAATATATTAATTACAAGTAATACTAATCATGATCCATCATCATAAAAACTCACTGAAATATCGTTCAATTATATTTTTATAGACAAATTTTTCTACAAGCTAATAGCTGACATCTTTGACATAACGTAAAACGTGTATCTAAACGTGAGAGACTTTAGCAAAAATGTTCATTTGAAAGTCTTAGAGCATTCCACCCGTAAGCTTTCATTAATTGAACTTGAATAAATTTAGAGCCTACATTGTGTATTTTCTTGCATATCTGATTGATAATGTACAATTAGGAAAATCTTCCTGACATTGGCATTTTTTAAGCATTGCACTATAGTTCAAAACTCCATATATAAAGGAACTCATAACTAATAATTTTTGTGACACAAAGATGTTCTTTGGGGTAGACAATGTAGATTTTGCAGAATTTTCACTGAAAATAATTTCGTCGCACGAAAGTTGAGGACTTGTAAAGCAGACTTACCTTTTTCCTTAAATGTGTCTTCATTTTCTTCAATTTCTTTAGTGAAAGTTTTTTCAATACACTTTTGTCATATGTTGATATTATTCAAAGCTTTTATTTTTTCCTTCACGATATGACATATGCCATTCAAATATCTTCTTATTATTTTTAAGTTTCTAATCCTTTAGCCTACTTCCTACCCCAATATATGATTTATTTCAACACACATATTGCTTTTACAGGATCAAGGAGCTTGGTATGACGTCACTTTTAATATGAACAAAGATCTTGGTTTGACGTCACTTTTAACATGAACAACGAGCTTGGTTTGACGTCACTTTTAATATGAACAAAGAGCTTGGTTTGACGTCACTTTTAACATGAACAAAGAGCTTGGTTTGACGTCACTTTTAACATGAACAAAGAGCTTGGTTTGACGTCACTTTTAACATGAACAAAGATCTTGGTTTGACGTCACTTTTAACATGAACAACGAGCTTGGTTTGACGTCACTTTAAATATGAACAACAAGCTTGGTTTGACGTCACTTTTAACATGAACATCGAGCTTGGTTTGACGTCAATTTTAACATGAACAAAGAGCTTGGTTTGACGTCACTTTTAACATGAACAAAGAGCTTGGTTTGACGTCACTTTTAACATGAACAACGAGCTTGAATTGACGTCACTATGAACATGAACAACGAGCTTGTTATGACGTCACTATCAACATGAACAACGAGCTTGGTTTGACGTCACTATTAACATGAATAACGAGCCTGACGTCACTTCACTTTAATAAAGCACTTTTTTCTATGGCTGGACATCATGTCTCGCTTGAAAGTCGCTCTATATGTAATTCTGTGCCCAGAGACTTGTTTCATTATCGTTACACATGATTCGATACTGGTCTGCCAATATAAAGTGTTCTTAGAAACACGATGTTAAACAGCATATCAGTAACAAATTTCCATTCACTTTGATCACATGTTTTCCCCAAAACACAATTTCGATTGAGTTTAGTATAATTATGAATTCAGTGATATGTCTACCTTTGTCTACAATATACAATACACCACAGGTATACGACCTTCATTTTCAATAAACATAAACAATAACGGTATTGTTAATTATTCATTAGTTTATTGTAAAGGTGAGTTCCACTCGGCTGAATATTCGACAGTGTTAAAAATAAAATCATGACTCGGCCATGATAAGCGACCATCTTGCCCGGTAAATGGACAAGAGAAGACAACTCTTGTTTGAAGATTGATTTTCTCTAGCTGATATTAACGCAAGAGCAGACAACTCTTTCTGCTTGATGATTTTGATTGGTTGAACTATAAATTATTCAATACGGCGATCTCCGTTAAGAAGTTGATACGAGGTTCTCCAGAACTCTAGTCTAGTTCTGAAGGTGATACGAGTGGGTGGGTTATGGTTGAGCTATTCTGTATACCATCGATACCGAGAAAACAGACGACATGTTTCACTTTAAAGGGACACATTCACCATCCGTTCGATCAAACATGGATTTTTCAGCACAGATCTCCATCCTAATTTGATCCATTAGAACTCGAATAAAGGGATATGTTCACTAACTGTTCGACCAACACATTTTTAGTCTCAGAACCTGGTATTTTTTAGCTGATCTAATCCGTAATAATATTCAAAACTCTCCCTCAAAATGTAAGCCTTCAAATCCCCATGTATCCATAAATATCAGCGTTTGAAAGTCAAAAATTCGACTCGTCGTTTAGTAAGACTTACATAGAAAACACATATACAGAAAATGAAAGATAACTGTTAAGGTATGAATATAATTGAAGGGATTGGGTGATTCTGGGACTGGCTATTTTAATTAATTCAAGGCCCAAATCGATCCTCGAAAATGTTGAACATTCCCCTTTAAGCTTGAAATGAATATTGAAACCAGAAACTTTCACATGAATAATACAAAAAATAAGATACATATATATTTATTTATAATAAACACAAAAATCTCAAAAACATAAAATGTCAAAAGAAGAGGTAAAAGAAAAAGTTGCTATGTTACAAAAAAATGTTAATATTGGCTAGACAAGAACAAAATTCACTTATATAAAATATTGACGTTCTTCGTAGTTGTATATAACTTGTGCTCAATCCGTTTGTGCAATATTCAATAAAATATGTTTAAACTAAATTCGTAGTTGCTTATTTGGTATTAAAGTTTGTCAACTCAGCATCCATTTCAGAGAGTCCACATAACTAAAATGTATTTGGTACTTAGGTTTGTCAACTCAGCATATACGTTTTATTTGGTTTGTCAACTCAATATCCCTTTTAGAGTCCACATAGTTAATATTTATTTTGTATGTAGGTTTGTCATCTCAACATATTTTCCGAGAGTCCCCATAACAAATAATTTTCATTTTGTAATACGACAGCGGTAATGAGCATATTTTTAGGTGTATAATGCACGAAGTCAAATACTTCTCGTACTAGTACACCTAATACAAATTACACACAGAGTTTATCTTTGTAAGACTAGATTGGGTAAGAAAGGAACGACAACTCCTGTCAAACCGTTCCCATCACAAGCTTCAGTACCTTGAGCGAGTCCAGAAGCACACAATGTTGATTGAAAGGCAGCTCGAACCTCTGTATCTCTCAGTGCCAATGGACAAACATTATCAGCCCAAACCTCGACTAGCCTTTCACAAACTCTTCGACATGACCTCACTCCGATCGCGTTACATCCGCATAAAGACAGGGCGCCACAGGCCTGAATTATACCGAAATCTCTCACAACTACTGCAGCATTGTTACCTTCAACTGCCATACACCGACAGCTGCAATAAATGAAAGGACATAATAAAACATAATTCGAATATGCAGATACAACGTGTGGATGAATAACAAATCAGGGTTGTCATTTGGCTAACCTTCGTCATTTTGTTCGAGACTATGTAACGACTCCGCCATGATAGGCTGCCATATTGTCCGGTAATTGGAAAAGAAAAGATAACTCTTGTTCTGAAGTTGATTTTGATTGGCTGTTTTTACCCCGAAAGAAGACAATACTTTCTGAAAAATGATTGTGATTGGCTGAACTATAATTTATTCAATATGGCGATCTCCGTATCGTATACGAGATTATCTAGTACGCTAGTCTAGTGCCTAAGTACTTGCGTTCGAAGACAGAATGGACAGGGTTACTTGCTTGGTCAACAATAGGTAGAAGATTGAAAAAGTTGAAAGGTCAAATTAATAATGATAAAGAGTGTTTTTTTCTTCTCGTTTATCCGCACATTTCCATTTCGTGCGGTTTAGCGAATTTCCAAAACAATTGAAAGTTTAGAAATGTTGTCGTACTCACCCTGTTATCCCTCCAATAGCCAGTTCTGCTCCAAGATCTCCGTTTCCCACATCTCCGATATCTCCTACTCCGACTCCGATTCCGACACCACCTAGTCCGACTCCGACACCACCCAGTCCAACACCGACACCACCTAGTCCAACTCCTCCTAACCCGATACCGCCAAGTCCACCAAGTCCTCCGAGTCCTACGATCAAACCATGAACCATCTGTATAGCCACGCAGATTACCAATACACCGAACAGAGCTGTAAGTTGCATCTTAAACGTTTTACCGATTGGAGACTGAATGCAAAACTTGGATGGTTGGTAGAAAGAAAGTTTACGTTCTCTTGCAGCAGATGCTAATTTCGCAAACTAGTTAGTTGTTGGTAGATGACAAGTTAATGTTTCCCCCTTCAGTGACTGTTGATTTTACAAACTAAGTAGTTGTTGGTAGATGATAAGTAACTTCTGCTTCCGGTTTACTGATATCCCAAACTATTTAGTTGTTGGTAGATGACAAGTTAATGTTCGCTTCCAGTAGCAGCTGATATCGAAAACAAGGTAGTTGTTGGTAGTCGTAGTAGTTAGTTGCAGACTGAATTCAAACTTTGATTTCTGGTCTTATATATATTATCTCGCGCCAGAAAAACATTTGGGAGTTGTCGCCCTTTTTATGCGTCTGTCTGCAGAATGACGAAGCTATTTTGAAAGTTGATTAAAGTTGCATCTAATTTTATGTCATCGTGAAAAACTTTGATAAGTTTTGATTGAAAAAATGTCTAATGTATTAAATTCTATATTTTATTTGCTATCGGCTCGGAGAGTTTTTCTCAATTTTTAGCGAAACCCAAGAAAAAATATACCAAAAGTTGAGATTATGTAATCAAAAATAGAATTGATATTAATATACTTCATGATTTTTATTTTGCGGTGATGAATCAGGTGAAATATTTGAAATCACACCCCTTTGAGGTATTTGCGGTTATCTCGATTTTCAAATAAATTGTCACTTGACGTGTTGGTAGTATTTACTTCATCATAACAATACATATAACAAAATATTTTCACCTTAAACATGTTGTAAATAGAATAAAATGTAGTTTTGTGTCCATCTTTTCTACATCTATGGGCTAATGGTGTCAAGCAAACACCATGCTGTGTGCAAGGAGGTAAATTTTGTATGGAGAGTGGCAATTACCAACTCTTATTTTTGATTTTCAACTTTCGAGGGATCTTTAACTTGCACGGTCTCTTAAACAAGAGATTTGTGTTACTCAAACTGTTACCGTACCAATATGATATTTAGAATGCCACAAGTCACAAAAGCGGATGGGTAGTTACTATTTCAATCCGGTTACCAATTGCTAAGGAGACTCGTGATCATGGGGTGATGCACGCTAGAAGAGCTAACTGGAAATGGCATCTACTTGGTGGATCGGGTCAGAGTTTTTTGATCTTAAAGGGTAACAAGAGCGGGAAAGTTAACATTTCAATCCGGTAACCAACTGCCAACGAGGCTCTGGTCACAAAAGGCTGATGCACGCTAGAAGAGCTAACTGGACAAGGCATCTACTGGTCAGATCATATCAGAATTATTTGATCTTAAAAATGTCAATCATGGAAGAAACGTTTAATCGTTCCGATGGCTAAGATACCTGTAGTCTGTGTGCTACATGTTGTGAATGTTAAACAGTGGGGAGGCCATGGGACCAAATTTAGCTCTATTTTCCCTTTAAAAGATTTCAGAATTTGACTATGCCCCAACCAAACTCCCTGGAAAAATCTCTCGCTGCGCCATTGTCGTTGTCAGTTGGTAACCGAAGTAAGTCGAGTAGTCTGATGTTGCTGTTCTGGCAAAACCATACAGGTTAAGAATAGTAGAACGTAAAATTGAATTTCATAATAATAATAATAATAATAATAATAAACTCTTTATTTTACATGGGTCAGAATTAGGCCCTATACCACGAGTGGTAACGGTCCTGTCTCACACCCAGCCCATGGGGACAAACATAGATACAATATACAACATATAGACACCAAAAAAAAAAAAAAAAAAAAAAAATTTGTGTACAAAGTTTGATGATTTAGAGATCAAGTACATGACCACAGGCTACTGGATATTTTTTTTTAAGATATACAATATAGCAATATACACAAGTACATGTGTATTAAATGGACATATTATACTCATTTCGCTTTATATCAATAAAATATGATTAAAACTTAAAATATTAATAATTGCTCAAAGCTCGACATTATGTCACAAACATTTCCATCCTTTCAGACCATAACTCATTGGATTTTCGAAATCTTAAAGTGATTGTAAAGAATCCCAAATTTTGTAAGTGTATCTGGGACACTAATAACATCATTATGGTAATTTCAATTTTAAGTCATAAGTCTGAGGTTACAGCAATTCCACTAGAACTAAGTGTGTGATGACGCCACGAATTGCATCAGCGGCTGCGATGCAAGCATCTTTTGAGATTCAAGATCATATATTGGGTATCCCCCCCACCCCCATTTCCAAACTATTTTGAGACGCTACATATATATTCATACCACATGAGCGATAGTTAAACTATTGTACTATTTGTTTTATAAAAACATAAACCCAAATTAAGGAGGAATCTTAAGATAAATGATACGTTGTTTTACTAAATTTTATTTCAAAGACACAACAAGCATATATTTACAAATAAATTAACATGAATAACAAACATCATTTACACTGGTTGATTATATATAATTTAAATTTAGACTATTTAGTTGTGGTCTGTATTCTACTTCGACGACTATTGATTATTGCCCTTTTAAACTATTTAGTTGTGGTCTATATTCTACTTATTCCCCTTTAAAGTATTTAGTTTTGGTCTGAGTCCTTGTCTATGTTACAATGGATAATTTCCCTTATAATAAAATTCGACCACAGGAGAGGTCTATGATGTTTGTCCACCAGCAGATATATGAAGGTTGTAGTTTCTAGTCTACATGCATACATCGGATTTCCTCACTGTTCATAATGCTGAGTTCACACCAACGGCGTAAATTTTAAACTGCATAAATCGGATTTCCTCCTTGTTCATTACTAAGCGATCATTAGGATGATTCTGTTTACCGATGTACACTTTCTATCATGCGCTCTTTACAATGTTTTCATTATTAGATTTTATCCACACAAAATAATAAATAAAAATAAATTAAGGGTTTAATCACACTACAGATAGAGCAGGGCGGAACGGTGAAGCGCAGAACAGAGTATCTCTTTGCTCTGCTCTCCTTCGTGCTGAGCCGTTTCGCTTGCGATGTACACAGCTGAGCGTTTGTAAATTTAAAACCATTCGACATTTATGCTGCTACTAACCACCCTGCTCCACACAGCCCTGCTCTGCCTGTAGTGTGATCAAACCCTAATGGACATTTCGAAAGAAATTAAATTAATCATTTAATTGTCAAAAAACATGCCACCCTGAGCAAACCGTACAGGCCGATGCATTCTCATGGGAGCCATGTTAGCCATGGGAGCCGTGGGAGCCACGGGAGCCATGGGAGCCATCATTACTTGGTTAGGGCAGGGGCATAAACCTTGCCGCACCCCACAGTCTGTAGTCATGATACCAATAGCATTGGTACAGGTTGGTGACTGGAACTGGGCCCTAACTTCTCTCCCTCGTAACATCATCGGGCAATCATTCAACGCCCACATTGCGACCATTTGTTCGCACACGTCTCTACATGTCTGAACGTTTCCGTTTGTGATTGCGTTACAGTTACATTCTCCTAATCCGTTGCATTGTTTCACAATACCGAAATCGTTTAACATGATGTTTGTTATTTCTGCGTGTACGGCTTGGCATGAACATCTGAAATTACAAAATAAACATTTGATTGATTTTGACTGTATAATAGTGACGGGTGTCGCGCTCAAAGCAGAACATACTTACTCTTTTCGAAACACCTGATGGTACTTCTCTTTCGAGGAGTACACTACTATTACTATACATGCATGTCTTGCAATTCTGCTGAGACTTAATATTTATGACGTATTCATCATCGCAGGGGACTAATATCATTTACAAATTTTACGTTATTGGCACCATATAAGGTTAATCATTTCTATAATAACAGGAACGAACATCTGACCAAAAATTAGATGGATGCAAATATAAGCCATGAATGGCGCCGATACAAATAAAGATTTCAGAAACCCTCTTTACAATCCCTAAAATGATAAACATACCCACTTACCCTCCATTTCCTGCCTGTCCTTCTGTAAACTCTACCATTATTGTAATTAAAACAAGGGCAGTAACTAAGATTATGGTATTCATATCTAACACTAGTTCTCTCCCTTTTTGATCCGTTCAGCTGCAACACAAATGTTTTCTGATTGAACAAGGGGTAAGTATAAGTTTATATAATTAAATTTGTCAGAAAAAGAATCAAGTTTTCATTTGATTTCCTCTCCTGGAAAGTTACAAGTCACTTGTGATCCCCCACAAGATGTAAGTATGGTTGTTAATTTTTGGTTTTGTGGACAAAATTCTTGAAAAGAAACGAAACCAATTTCGAATAATTTTTCCTCAAAGTGCATTTTATACAAATTTTATTCTTTTGATTTGATATTGATGAAAATATATATAAATAAGACCCAAAACTACCAATTTGTCAGTTTTTGATAATTGTGGTTTGGTAAATTCAAATCGGCCTCGGGACTTGGTGTAAAAAACGAAGGACAATGAGAGGACTTTGATACCACAATAATGTTTACGTGTGGCTGTATAGGTCTTCATTTTCTTCAAATGCACGTATGGTTTGGCTGAGTCAAATACCAATGAAATCACTTTCTGACTTCCATTGAGCCACATTGTCGCACTCTACACATGTGTGGATAACCTAATCCAATTTGACAACTCTCGGGTATGAACCTAGCCCGCACTTCTCTCTCACGAAAATTCAACGGACATTTCAACCACCTTGTCACAGGCTTCTTTACAAGCACGAGGTGTATAATTGTATTCTTGGTGTTTGGAAAACTGACCGTGTTATATTTGTGTATGATGTTGAAATGTTTATATTTTTCTTTAAAAAGGGGGAAATAACTGTGAAAGGTCAATAAATAAAAAGTGACCTTAAGATCAAGACGACGTGACCTTAAGATCGAGACGACGTGATGTTTGATTATCAATCGGGGTTTTTTCTGACCGGGCGGAAATAAAGTTTTTTAACCACGTGTGACCCAGACGACAATATGTCACTGGGTGTAGATATTGTATATCATTATGACAAAATATTCAAACTCAAATCAAATGGAGTTTTACGTCCTGCTTTTGAACTATCTTACACACGAGCGACCATTACTTTAGATAGGAGACAACAGGGAAATAAGTGAATGTTTCTAGCAAATGGCGTTGTGACACGTCGTCGTGGTTCTAGATCAGTCTGATGTACTACGTGCCTGCGTGCCTCAAAAGCTGCATCAGTCATGTTGCAGTTTTTCTGGCAGTGGCGTAGCCAGGTTTCCGAAACTTGGGGTACAATGGTAAAGATGAACTGACAGAATATATAAAGCCTCTAGTGAGGGTCAAGCTCTGGGGTTTTAGCTAGTTGATACACTGCAAGAAGGCTAATTGAAATATATTTCTTGATTTATGTAGTTATATTTTTGGTGCCAAAATTCTGGAAAAATCATTTATCAGAGGTTTTTTTTTTCAGAATCAGAATTCCAGATCTAGTTCTAAAATACTACACGCAAGATAATAGATACCTAACATAAATGCCATCCACAAACCATCCCCCTCCCTCACCCCCTCCAGCCTCTCGCTTCGCAACTGTTTTCAGGTACAGCTGACAATTGCTCCTTATCGAACCTTTCCAACAGCTCTATCTCTTTCAATCTGGATTTCGTGTTCAGTAAAGTGTGTAATACCATCATCATTCACGTGAATTTCGTGCAACATCAGATTTTGTCATTTTGCTTTCTCATGAGTTTAATGATTTTAACTCCGAAACTACAATTTTGAGACGCAGGGGTTAATAGAAACACAATACATCAGCCAACTCTGGGTTATGTTCTAGAGAGTGGTCTATTGTTATAGTATTGTCTCTTGTCTGTTTATAGAAACATCAGACATCACCTAACTTTGGGTTATATTTTATTTAGTGATTCACTGTTGTACTATTGTCTGTTCATAAAAACACCAGACATCACTTAACTCTGGGTTATATTCTAGAGTGACCCACTGTTGTACTATTGTCTGTTTATAGAAACACCAGACATCAAATAACTTTGGATTATATTCTAGAGAGTGGTTCATTGTTGTACTATTGTCTGTTTATAGAAACACCAGACATCACCTAACTCTGGGTTATATTCTAGAGAGTGGACCACTGTTGTACTATTGTCTGTTAATAGAAACACCATACATCAGCCAACTCTAGGTTATATTCTAGAGAGTGGACCACTGTTGTACTATTGTCTGTTAATAGAAACACCAGACATCACCTAACTCTGGGTTATATTCTAGAGAGTGGACCACTGTTGTACTATTGTCTGTTTATAGAAACACCAGACTTCACCTTACTCTGGGTTATATTCTAGAGAGTGGACCACTGTTGTGCTATTGTCTGTTAATAGAAACACCAGACATCACCTAACTCTGGGTTATATTCTAGAGAGTGGACCACTGTTGTGCTATTGTCTGTTAATAGAAACACCAGACATCACCTAACTCTGGGTTATGTTCTAGAGAGTGGTCTATTGTTATAGTATTGTCTCTTGTCTGTTTATAGAAACATCAGACATCACCTAACTTTGGGTTATATTTTATTTAGTGATTCACTGTTGTACTATTGTCTGTTCATAAAAACACCAGACATCACTTAACTCTGGGTTATATTCTAGAGTGACCCACTGTTGTACTATTGTCTGTTTATAGAAACACCAGACATCAAATAACTTTGGATTATATTCTAGAGAGTGGACCACTGTTGTACTATTGTCTGTTAATAGAAACACCATACATCAGCCAACTCTAGGTTATATTCTAGAGAGTGGACCACTGTTGTACTATTGTCTGTTAATAGAAACACCAGACATCACCTAACTCTGGGTTATATTCTAGAGAGTGGACCACTGTTGTACTATTGTCTGTTTATAGAAACACCAGACATCACCTTACTCTGGGTTATATTCTAGAGAGTGGACCACTGTTGTGCTATTGTCTGTTAATAGAAACACCAGACATCACCTAACTCTGGGTTATATTCTAGAGAGTGGACCACTGTTGTACTATTGTCTGTTAATAGAAACACCATACATCAGCCAACTCTAGGTTATATTCTAGAGAGTGGACCACTGTTGTACTATTGCCTGTTAATAGAAACACCAGACATCACCTAACTCTGGGTTATATTCTAGAGAGTGGACCACTGTTGTACTATTGTCTGTTAATAGAAACACCAGACATCACCTAACTCTGGGTTATATTCTAGAGAGTGGACCACTGTTGTACTATTGTCTGTTTATAGAAACAACAGACATCACCTTACTTTGGGTTATATTCTAGAGAGTGGTCCACTGTTGTACTATTGTCTGTTTATAGAAACACAAGACATCACCTTACTCTGGGTTATATTCTAGAGAGTGGACCACTGTTGTACTATTGTCTGTTAATAGAAACACCAGACATCACCTAACTCTGGGTTATATTCTAGAGAGTGGACCACTGTTGTACTATTGTCTGTTTATAGAAACACCAGACATCACCTTACTTTGGGTTATATTCTAGAGAGTGGTCCACTGTTGTACTATTGTCTGTTTATAGCAACACAAGACATCACCTAACTTTGGGTTATATTCTACAGTGTGATACTATTATGCTGTATGCTGTAATATTATCTGTTTATAGAAACACCAGGTATAACTTAGATCTAGGTTCACTGTGGTTCACTGCTGTGTGTTTATAGAAACAAACTTATAATCATGAAGCGAAACCAGATCAATTCATATCTGACTAAACAAATCTGCTAAAATGCAAGACGCAGAGTTCTGTACTTTTGGCCACTAACTGGCATTGATATCTCACTTTGTAAACAATAACATTGGGTTGAAGAATCGTTGCTACAAGAAGAATTACTTTGCAATTATAGCTCCCTATTTTGTTACCGTCCATCTAAAATGCTTTTCAGGAACTCGAAAGCAATGGCGATGACAGCTTCATAGATTAATAAGAAGAAATGGAAAACCCATCAAAGATATTTATATTTTTATTCAATGAATATTCTAAACATATTTTTCGGTCACAGATATTGTGAAGATTTTCATGGATATTTATGTGTTTTGGGGTATCGATTTGTACTATTTTTGTTACAGTCATCCATTTACAATGCCACGATCTGAATCTGAATTTGAATGGTACGTCGCATAGCCTTTTAAAGCATATACGCGACGGAGAGAGGGTGCCTAGGCTGTTCGGAAGCTCTATTTTGTTGTTGCGCACACTATACTTTCATCCAGGTGGCAGTCTAATTAAAAAAATTTAAATCCGTTTTTTTAACCACTACATTAGGGTCTGAGAACGAGACGCTGTAACAGCCGTTCACGTTAACTTTGACCTAACCTTAATGACCTTTGGTTTAACCAATCAGATCTTTGCCCTCTCCTGCGCTGGGATTTTGTTCTCGAACAATAGGTGCATTCTAGGATTCCTAAGTGCTGTAGACTAGTTTATTAGGTCATTTTTATCAAAGTTAGGTCAAAGTTAACGTGAACGGCTGTTACAGCGTCTCGTTCTCAGACCCTAATGTAGTGGTTAAAAAACCGGATTTAAAAAAAAAACTAACGAAGCGAAATTAGGGTCTGATTTTAATTAGACTGATCCAGGTGGTTCCATTCGATAGGGAAAAATGAATGTTCAGTTCAGTAAAGTTCAGTTTTACAATGCACTTGTTTAAAGCATTTAGAATTGTTTGTCCCTTGATTGTCGATAATGTTTTTCTCGATAAAGTCTGAATTATGTTTCGCTTTAATTCGACTTTTTGATCGTAATATAGCCTACCATAGTATAATATAGATATCATTAGCAGATTTGGTGTAGTGGCTTCTAAAATGCAAAATTGGATTGGTGCAAAACAAAGCAAACAGTTTCCAAGATACACATAAAAAGTTTAGAAAATATCATTGCAATCTCTTTAATACAGCATATAATATTCTCACATATTTACAAAAATATTCATGAAGCAAATAGAATAATATGTACATACATTTTAGCAAAAAAAAAAAGAACAAAACAAAACAAAAACAAATTAGGATAAGCACATTCATACATATATATACACATGTCATAAAATTGTTCAAAAACTAGTTTAATGCAAAGCGAGGGAATCGATAGTATTATATAAGTCCAGCTTCTTTTCAAAATATAATTATTTGTAAGCATGGAGATTGGAGACATGATATCTGGATAAGATTCTAATCTCATATCCGCAATCCGACCATCACAAAGTCACCACTTCCGGTTGGGTAAGAAAGGGATCTAACAAACATTCCGTATAAAAGAATTATTAAAACATTCACAAATTTACGAGCGAATGGATATTTACATAGAATAAATTAAGAATGAATTGAAATAAAAATTTTGGTCTGAAGCTACTTGATTATTATCACTTCTATAAACTCTTAATTAGGGATAAACAATTGTTTTTTGAAAAATGCCGAACCTCGTTAAATTGATATTAACCCGATTAGCAATAGACATTTACAGCTGAGGTGATTTGAATAATGATGAAAAATGATAAGATACGAGTTGAATATTTGTGGATTATTGTTAAATTCTTTCTGATTAGCGAGCTCGATCCATTATTTTGCCTGTACACCTAATCCTACATGATAAATAGGCAGATACCCTCCATTTCAAAAACTACCTATCCTGATGGGGGTCTATGTCCGAAACACATTTCGGCAGCATGAAATTTTAGTCCTAGAAATGATCACATCACATCAAACACAGTAAATTTACAGATGAAACAATAATAGTTATCGTTCTTTAAATATTGTCAAGTATCCAGGCATTACAAGGACAGCATCCGCCAGGTGGACCTGCTGCTCCGGCATTACCGTTGTTTCCTCCTCCGCCGCCATTTCCACCCCCACCTGCAGCAGGATTACCAAATAAGAATCCATTTAAGAGTCGAACCCGACAGTTATGAGTATTGTCCCCCAGACCTTGTTTACACTGACCGGCAGCAAACCGAGCTCGAACTTCTCGCTGTCGTAGATTTGCAGGACATTGAAACCGGGACCAATCTTGAACAATTCTTTCACAAGCTCTCCGACATGCAGTGACACCTGCCCTCTCACAATCACAGAATCCCAGATCCGCACAGGTATTTATTACATCGAAATTGGCGTATATCGTGTCCCTGGCATTGTCGTCGATCGCTTGGCACATACATCTAAAATAGAAAATATAATGTTAGTAACTGTAGTTATCCATCTACCAACTACTACCACTACCAACAACTACCTAGTCTGTGATATCAGCTGCTGCTGGAAGCGAATGTTAACTTGTCATCTACCAACAACTACTTAGTTTGCAATATCAGCATCCTCTGGAAGCGAACGTTAACTTGTCATATACCAACAACTATATGTACTTAGTTTGGTAACAAGGTAAATTGGCGACAGGGTGAATTGTTTACAGTAAATTGTGTCCCATCTAAATACTTATTTCAAATAATGACAAATGATGCAATTTGGTCACCAGAACATTGATCACACAGGGAAATGTTCACAGTGATATACGCCACAATACTTTGGTTTCATTTTTCATGTCAGCTCCTTACGACCAACCATCACTGATAGGGGTGTTCTGGATTGAAAAATCCGAAGGTATCATCTCGACCCATGCCTGGTTGGACCTATGGACCTTCAGGTTAGCGAGCAAGTGTCTAACTCACTGATCCACTATAACTCCCTTACTATGCTGGGATTCAACCCTGATATTCAGCAAGTAAGCGTTAAACTCACTGAGCCACCATAACTTTCATACTATACTGGGATTGAACCCTGGACCTTCAGATTAGCGAGCAAGCGTCTAACTCACTAACTCACTGAGCCACCGCGACCCACGTTTTAGAAATAAATACTCTACTTACCCGTCTTGAGCCCTTGTATCCTTAAAGAGAAAATATAAGATTAGAGTCCCGAGGGTGACAGAAATACAGTAGGCCATGGTCAGATGTCTTGTGGTTTAGTATGATAGGAAATAAAATTGAACTAGTTTATATACCGTATTAATTATCACAAAAACACAACGATATCTTATTGTATTAATTAGTTTAATGACGTCACAGAAGGTCATTATCAAAGTTTCAAATTTTGAAAAATTAAATGACATTTGTACGTGGTCAATCGTTGTCAATAACTTTGTTTTTTTCAGATGTTTTTCTCTGTCTCGTGAGCCCCACAAATTAAATCTACTCAGAGAAAAAGAATGACAGGAAAACCTCGGTAAGAAATATCTAACGACATAATGATTGGTTTTTAACCACAATTAAGCTGCAAAAAATTAAAAATAAACACACAATTTTAAATCATCTTTACACCCCCAAATAGATTATCGGAATTATCGATAGAGTAAGATGGTTTTATATTGTAGTAGTCTTGGGCTCTCGATATTTTTGAATTTTTGTAGTGATTATTAGATTCCTCATAAAAATATTCATATAAAATATCAAGTACTAACGATCCAAACCGCAAAACGAAACCCGAAATAAAAATACATTTGACGAAACATGGGTAACAGCTTATGAACTTTTCACACGAGGATTTATATCAATCGTACATGAGTAAGTATATCATAATGAAAGGTGGTATTAGGTGTCTAGAAGAGTAAGCATACCCTGACAAACACCTCACTCGTCCTAGCTAAATCATCCATGGACAGCTGCGAAGCTAGGGTTTGAGTCGCCAAGAAAAATGGTTGAAGACCGGGGTACATACATGTACTTTTTCTATTTGTTTGTATAAAGAAATGAAATGGAGTTTTACGTCCTACTTTTCTGCACCTATAACCATAGAAAGAGTTTTACTTCTGAATCCTTGGACAACTGTTGACTACCAATAATTTTAGTAAGCAAATCTCCTGTTAGATTCATAATACAGCACCCACAGCACCGTCTGCAACCAAATCATATCACCATCAAGATTTAGACGACTATATAACTTGAAATCTAACAGACGTGACAAATAAAATTAAACTTTGTAAAAATATCAAGATTTGTGATTCGGGATGGTATAACTCGTTTGATAAAACCCGTGATATCTTCAAAAAACATATTTACATAATAAATTTATTAGATCAAAATCAATTTGAGGTGAAAATGCACGAGTGTAACCTGTACACGTTGATCGTTATTTCAAACTGCGATTTGTTCAGTTGTCTTATTGTGGTACAGTGAGTTCGTACCCAATCTAATTAAAATTATATTACATTTCGTTTCGGTTATTTTTTGATTGTCGACTCCATGTAATCTAAAGACTTGTATAAGGAGGTCATCTTCAAGTGACGAAAATTTCAGCCAATCAAAAACTACCTTCAAGATCGCGGGTCTATGCATTGATATGCATTGTGGGAAAATTATGACGCAATACAAAATATTCAAATATAAACGGTGTTCTGATTGGCAGAGGGATGGCACGTGCTATAAATAGCTTATTCGTAACCAGAAGATGACCTCCTTATACAAGTCTTTAGATTGTAAAGTGGTTTTCTAAACTTTGTATGTGTATCGGTGACACTGATAGCATCAATTTGCGCCATTCCAATTTCCATTTCGACGTCTGTGGTTCTTGCAATTCCACTAAAACTAACGCGTTTTATGATGTCACTGACAGTGATCTACCGGAAGCTACTATTGATATCTATGCAGATCAATGTCAATGACATTTCTTGACACTCCAGAAACTACTCATTTAGCTGTTGACAATCATTTGACTCTCTTATCAACATATGACAATAGGGTAAAGCGGTGGTATTACTGGTATTAGTCATGTAGGGTTACTTTATAAAATAATAGGGTCGTTCATTCCTGGGGTTTATTTTTCAGATCTGGTAACCGTATGTTTACCGGATTATATTTCTGATGTCCTTTTATGTAGGTCAGTTTCCACCTTGTCCAAAGTATGAAGATAACACTTGAAGCGTACGTGACTTTACCAATTCACCCTAATAACACCACTGTCACGACCAACACCACTGTCACGACTAACACCACTATCAATCAGAGTTATAAAAGATGGGTTAATTTAATGTTAATCATTTTTGACAACTATTACATGGTATGTGTCAAGCAGGTCAAAGTACTCTCAACAAAATCCGGTTGACGGCAACCTACATTCGATATCTGGTCCATTTGAAAGATGCCACATCCGGTTGACGGCATTTACATCCGGAATCATATTTTTCAACCGCAATCGATAAACAAAATTATTCATCTGGAAGTGGAACAAACCAACACAGAATGGTTTAGGGGTCGGACTGATAAACAGTGACGTAGCTAGAGCCGGGACCCCTATAAGGACCCCACCCTCTATTCAATCCACTCGCAATGTACATATATTCTGTCGGTTCATCTTCGCCATTGCACCCCCAGTTTCGTAAACCTGGCAACGCCTCTAATAAGTCCTGAAAAAGACCAAAGACTTTTTAGCAGCTAGACAATTTAGCAGAGCGGACCTATGAGGGGGCATCAACGATTGAAGTAGTCTACTACGGTTATTAAAAACTACAGAACAGAACAGTTATAAAGAACTCCAGTGGTTCTTTCTAAATTCGGTCTAAAAAATGAAACACGTCCCCATGCCCCATTACCTGTAACAAATGCCGCATGCCCCCGGACCGTCTTGGGAACCAATGATCTAAAACATCTATTTTGTACTTCTATTTATTTGAAATGCGTTCAGTGTGTCATACACTAATTGTGGGTTTATTTATCTATTCCATGCTTACTCTTTTCGAAACACCTGATGATACTCTTTGGAGTGATATATAACTATTGCTCTCGATTTTGCCATGATTTTAAATGTGATTTTGATAAACGGAATTGTTTTGCTTGTACGGAATTTCATCAGAATTTCGGACTACCGGCTATTACTGTATGGATATCCTGGAACAAATAAAGCTTTGAATAGTTACAGATGGTGCGAATTTCGCACAAAAAGGTATCAAGCAATAAAAATATAGGTTAATGATTTTTGACAAGAATTGAGTATAAATCTGGGGAGAAAAATGATGATATTTCAACAGAGAAAATCTCTTCAAACAAACCAACAAGTAAGTTGAAACAAACTTTTTTATTTTCCATTTCCAAAGAAAATCTATACACAGTGAGCAAGTTCAATTGTATCTTTTTTTATTCGACAAATGGTCTAATGAAAAGCAAGTGATAAAAAAGCAAAAGGACAAAAGAAACGCATTAATGTGAATTGGGGTTTTACAATTCTTTGCCCGCCCCTCTGGAGCTGGGGTGAAAATAGGTGGTAGACTGATTACTGGGGGCAGGGATAATTTTCGGAGTTGAAAATCCAAAAAGGCAATTTCTATTTTTACAGAATGAGAGTAGCCGTTGTTTTTGTCGTAGCTGCCGTCATGGTACTTGGTGTCGAAGGCTGGGGTTGGAGAGCTCCAAGAATTCGTATCCCAAGAATACCCATAAACATCCCAAGAATACCCATAAACATCCCAAGAATACCCATAAACATCCCAAGAATACCATTACCTAGAATTCCTTCAGGCGGTTGGGGATGGCCTGGAAAGAGAAGTGTGAGAGATGCCGAGCAGGACGCTGCCTTTAATGCTGCTGCTGAAGACGGTATTTTGTCTGATGATGAAATTAAATCTGTATTCGGTGTTGCTGATGAGGATTTGGCTGAGTTCAAATCTCTTTATGATGTTAACGGTGAGTAATAAGATTAATTTTTTTTATAATTTAAAGGATGCAACCCTTTAGTCAAACAGAGATATTTCGGCTCATCCGGGTATAGTGAAAACATATACAAAACCAGTCCATTTTATTTTCAAGAGTGTTCCTGTATCTTACCAAACAAACAACCCTCTAAATATTTTAAATTTAAATGAAATGAATGGAGTTTTACGTCCTGCTTTTCTGCACCTGTATGGGCTAATTGAGGACGGGAAAATGCAGTGTGTAATGAGGGAAATTTTGCCAGGACAGCGGCATTAGCCAACTCTTTTTTTTTCGATTTCCGACTGTCGAGGGATCTTTAACGTACACAGTCTGTAACACACGGGACCTCGATTTATTGTCCCATCTGAACGACTAGATGCTTTTGATGATGATATTTTATGTATTACAATGTTTATTTTACAGATAATGGAGAAATAACAATTGAAGAATACCAAGCTGTCTCTATCATTGTGAAAAAAAGTAGGTTACTAAAAATCCGTACAAGCAAAACAATTCCGTTAGTCAATATCGCATCCAAAAAACATGGCAAAATCCAGAGTAATAGTTATATAGTAGTGGACTACTCCAAAGGGAAGTACCATCAGGTGTTTCGAAAAGAGAGAGTAATAGTTGTATAGTAGTGGACTACTCCAAAGAGAAGTACCATCAGGTGTTTCGAAAAGAGTAAGCAGGGTCTGCTTCTTTTACTCAGAGTAATGGCAAAACTGAACCGAATCATTCTGGGTGACTGGAACAAGGTCAAGGCAAAACTGAACCGAATCATCTTGTTAGACCAAACAGAAGAATCCGTTAATAGTGTAGGGAGGGTAGGGGGACAACTGTCTGGTTTGGGTCTCAAGATAATTTGAATCAATCTCTAATAATTTCTGTTCAATTTCAGTGGAAGAAGAAGAAGAAGAAGAAGAAGAAGAGAAATAGATGGAGACGAGAAAATGACCTGAACCGCCCTGAATATAATTCGCGAATTATTTGAAATAAATTTTAACAGCATCAGTTGTAGTTGTTAATCAATTGAAAAGAAATGAAATTTACGTTCTACCTTTTTTCTAAAAAAAAATCCAAAAAACAAAATTGGTAACATTATGCAATATGTATCGAATCCACCAGAGGCCGACTAGTATCCGCTCATCAGGATGAAGGTTTTTACCATGTCAGTGATGCAGGTCGTATCGTATCAACTTCGGAATTAGACTTAGCGTACTAGATAACCTCGTATACTATACGGAGATCACTATATTGAATAAATTATAGTTCAGCCAATCACAATCATTCTTTAGAGAGTGTCATCTTCTTTCGTGGTAAAAACAGACAATCAAAATCAATATCCGAATAAGAGTTATCTTCCCATGCCCATTTATCGGATAAGATGGTTCGCCTATCATGTCAGAGTCTCGAATAAAATGACGAAGGTTGAGCTGAATTGAATTTTTTGATATGCTATTTTGTTCGAGGCAGTTCTTGTATAATTTATATTGGATGACCTTCATATTTTACATGTTGAAGTAAATCTGTGAGAATTTTGAATGAGATCGGTTCAACAATAGCTATAGTGTTTATCAAAGTACTATTCAAAATATCAACAGTATGCAATGATTGGCGTCCACTGCAATATCCATAGCTATACACAAATAATATTTGTGGCCTGAATATGTTATATTGAATAACAGAGTCACGTCCCTTCTTATCTTAATAGTCTGTAAGAATGTAAACAATGAGTTTTGTGCTACGCCATGATCTCTGGCTCGTATCTGATGTCTGAAAATACATACTAGAATGTAATACAAATCTGTACAAACAAAACAATCACGTTAATCAAAAATCTCTTCTAGAGCATGACAAAATCGGGCGCAAAAAATGTGCACTTGTGGATTTCCCATATGCGAATTACCATCAGGTGTTTCGAAAAGAGTAAGAATGGTTTGCTTCGCGCAGAACACCCACCACTTCTATATTATGTCAAAATCATGCAACCAGATCAATTCATGCATGATAAGTCGACCAACTAGTACAATGAATTTGACAAAAAACACAATTTTGATTGAAATATATTGTTTTGTATATCGTTTGAAAGAGTATATCTAGAATAGAAAGGTTATCAATAAAAATTTACTTATGTTGAAAGGCCACGTGACATAAATTTTCAATGTTCATTTTTTTTATTTTATTGACTATTGAGGAACAACGGAGATTCGGGATGATAGAACTCGGTTGACAACACGCGTGATATTTTAATAAATAAGATGAAAATCAATTTGAAGTGTAAATACACGAGTGTAACCTGTACACGTTGATCGTTATTTCAAACTGCGATCTGTTCAGTTCTCCTATTGTGGTACAGTTCGTACCCAGCACTTTACGACTGTAAATCATAAAATAACCAGAGGTGACTGAGTAGTTTCTAGGTCCGGTTCCTAGCATTTTAACTAAGTCCAAGTCCGATATTCGACTTGATATTTTCTTACTAATTCTTGTATATAAACTCAAGTCGACTCAAGTTGGTTTTAAGCACGAAATTGATCTTAAGCACAAGACTAGGAACTGGGCCCAGGGGTGTCAATGGGTGTTTTACTAACTGAATGAAAATAAAATGAACTTAAATGAACTTCAACTTTAGAACAACGGGACGGATCACAGTTTGAAAAAACCCACTTCTTGACTCTCCAGAAACTACTAATGAAACATTTGATACGATACGTAAGTTGTTTTACGGTTACAATCTGGGATGAACGACTACTATAACCGAGACTATTTATTACGTAACGTAAGGTCAACGTAACATATTAACATATGACAATAGGGTAAAGCGGTGGTATTAGTCACGTAGGGTTACTTTATAAAATAACAGGACCGTTCATTCCTGGGTTTTATTATTCATATCTGGTAACTCTATGTTCATCGGATTATTTTTCTGGTGTACCTTTTTCTGGATTAGTTTCGACATTGTCCAAAGTATGAAGATAACACTTGAAGAGTACGTGACTATCAATTCAACCTAATAACACCACTGTCACGAATAACACCACTGTCAAACAGAGTTATAAAAGATGGGTTAATTTAATGTTAATCATTTTTGACAACTATTACATGGTATGTGTCAAGCAGGTCAAAGTACTCTTAACAAAATCCTGTTGATAGCAACCTACATTCGATATCTGGTCCATTTGAAAGATGCCACATCCGGTTGACGGCATTTACATCCGGAATCATATTTTTCATCCGCAACGTGTCACAAACCAACACACAATGGTTTAGGGGTCGGGCTGATAAACAGTGGCGTAGCTAGAGCCGGGACCCCTATAAGGACCCCACCCGCTATTCACTCCACTCGCAATGTCAATATATTCTGTCGGTTCATCTTCACCATTGCCCCCCAGTTTCGAAAACCTGGCAACGCCTCTGATGAGTCCTGAAAAATACCAAAGACTTTTTAGCAGCTAGACAATTTAGAAGAGCGGACCTATGAGGGAGCATCAACAATTGAAGTAGTCCACTACGGTTATTAAAAACTACAGTTCAGAGCAGTTATAAAGTTGGAAGGATGGGTGGTAACATACTGAAGAGAGTTCGTGTGGGTTGAGGGGGGGTTGAGGGGGGGGTGGGGGTTGAGGGGGGGTTGAGGGGGGGTGGGGGTACAGTAAAAACCCGCGTATAAGAACTCCTAGTTTAGATGTTCAGGCTGATTTGGTTCTTATACAGTACAAAGGGTCATAAACTGCAAAATCAGCCTGTAAATGTTCTAAAAGGGATTGTAAAGAGGATTTCTAGCCTTTTTATGTGTACGAGAGAAACTTCAAACTTCTATTTGGTGTATTCAAAATTCCCACTGTGTGCCCGTGGTTCCTGTTATTCCAGAAAGACATAGGGAGGCCAAATCCATTTGACCACAAGAAATAACAGACCTTACACAGTATAATATAGTTAAATGAAATTTAGGCTAGTGAAAACATTATACACATTTTCATGCCCTGTGACAGATGCCGCATGCTCCCAGACCGTCTTGGTAACCAATGATCTAAAACAATCTATTTTGTACTTCTATGTATCTGAAATAAGTTCAGTGTGTCCTACACTAATTGTGGGTTTATTTATCTATTTCATGCTTACTCTTTTCGAAACACCTGATGATACTCTTTGGAGTAATCCACTACTATACAACTATTACTCTCGATTTTGCCATGATTTTAGATGCGATTTTGATTAACGCAATTGTTTTGCTTGTACGGAATTTTATCAGAATTTCGGACTACCGGCTATTACTGTATGGATATTCTGGAACAAATAAAGCTTTGAATTGTTACAGATGGTGCGAATTTCGCACAAAAAGGTATCAAGCAATAGAAAAGTAGGCTAATGATTTTTGACAAGAATTGAGTATAAATCTGGGGAGAAAAATGATGATATTTCAACAGAGAAAATCTCTTCAAACAAACCAACAAGTAAGTTGAAACAAACTTTTTTATTTTCCATTTCCAAAGAAAATCTATACACAGTGAGCAAGTTAAATTGTATTTTTTTTTATTCGACAAATGGTCTAATGAAAAGCAAGTGATAAAAAAGCAAAAGGACAAAAGAAACGCATTAATGTGAATTGGGGTTTTACAATTCTTTGCCCGCCCCTCTGGAGCTGGGGTGAAAATAGGTGGTAGACTGATTACTGGGGGCAGGGATAATTTTCGGAGTTGAAAATCCAAAAAGGCAATTTCTATTTTTACAGAATGAGAGTAGCCGTTGTTTTTGTCGTAGCTGCCGTCATGGTACTTGGTGTCGAAGGCTGGGGTTGGAGAGCTCCAAGAATTCGTATCCCAAGAATACCCATAAACATCCCAAGAATACCCATAAACATCCCAAGAATACCCATAAACATCCCAAGAATACCATTACCTAGAATTCCTTCAGGCGGTTGGGGATGGCCTGGAAAGAGAAGTGTGAGAGATGCCGAGCAGGACGCTGCCTTCAATGCTGCTGCTGAAGACGGTATTTTGTCTGATGATGAAATTAAATCTGTATTCGGTGTTGCTGATGAGGATTTGGCTGAGTTTAAATCTCTTTATGATGTTAACGGTGAGTAATAAAATTATTTTTTTTTTATAATTTAAAGGATGAAACTTTTATAGTCAAACAGAGATATTTCGGCTCATCCGGGTATAGTGAAAACATATACAAAACCAGTCCATTTTATTTTCAAGAGTGTTCCTGTATCTTACCAAACAAACAACCCTCTAAATATTTTAAATTTAAATGAAATGAATGGAGTTTTACGTCCTGCTTTTCTGCACCTGTATGGGCTAATTGAGGACGGGAAAATGCAGTGTGTAATGAGGGAAATTTTGCCAGGACAGCGGCATTAGCCAACTCTTTTTTTTTCGATTTCCGACTGTCGAGGGATCTTTAACGTACACAGTCTGTAACACACGGGACCTCGATTTATTGTCCCATCTGAACGACAAGATGCTTTTGATGATGATATTTTATGTATTACAATGTTTATATTACAGATAATGGAGAAATAACAATTGAAGAATACGAAGCTGTCTCTATCATTGTGAAAAAAAGTAGGTTACTAAAAATCCGTACAAGCAAAACAATTCCGTTAGTCAATATCGCATCCAAAAAACATGGCAAAATCCAGAGTAATAGTTATATAGTAGTGTACTACTCCAAAGAGAAGTACCATCAGGTGTTTCAAAAAGAGAGAGAAAAAGTTGTATAGTAGTGGACTACTCCAAAGAGAAGTACCATCATGTGTTTCTAAAAGAGTAAGCAGGGTCTGCTTCTTTTACTCAGAATAATGGCAAAACTGAACCGAATCATTCTGAGTGACTGGAACAAGGTCAAGGTGAAATGATTGTTAGACAAATCAGAAGAATCATAGTGTAGGGAAAGTTTCGTTTGAGTGTCAAGATAATTTGAATCAATCTCTAATAATTTCTGTTTAATTTCAGTGGAAGAAGAAGAAGAAGAAGAAGAAGAAGAGAAATAGATGGAGACGAGAAAATGACCTGAACCGCCCTGAATATAATCCGCGAATTATTTGAAATAAATTATAACAGCACCAATTGTAGTTGTTAATCAATTGAAATGAAATAGATTTACGTTCTTCCTTCCTTCAAAAAAAAAAAAAAAACCTAATAAAACAAAATAATTGGTAACATTATGCAATATGTGCCGAATCACCAGAGGCCGACTGGTATTCGCTTATCAGGATTACAAAGCGTCAAGTCGTTCGGATGGGACAATAAACCGAGGTCCCGTGTGCTATTGGCTGTAGAAGTTAAACATCCCTCGACAGTTGGAAATCGATAATGAGAGCAGGCTAATGCCACTGTCCTGGCAAAATTTCTCTCATTGCACACTGCATGGCGTTTGCCCGTCCCCAATTAGCACATATAGGTGCAGAAAAGTAGTTCTGACGTAAAACTCCATTCATTTCGTCAGGATGGAATTAAAACAGTGTTCTTAAATTAATAAGATTTATAAAGTATGAAGCACGTGTTACAATCAACTTCGGAACTAGACTAGCGTACTAGATAATGTCGTATACTATACGAAGATCGCCATATTGAATAAATTATAGTTCAGCCAATCACAATCATTCTTTAGAAAGTGTCGTCTTCTTTCACGTAAAAACAGACGATCAAAATCTCCAAACAAGAGTTATCTTCCCTTGCCCATTTACCGGATAAGATGGTCGCCTATCATGGCCGAGTCTCGATTTAAATGACGATGGTTGAGCTGAATGATATTACAAACTAACAACTAGCAATGATCACTTTATTACGTCCCTTAAACTTTTGTCGTCAAGTCACGGTTTTTCATCTGTTTCATGTTCTTGTTTTGTAGTTTGTTTCGTGTATGTTTAACAGCTAGGACGGGTGTGGCGCCAGGCAGGGTATGCTTACTCTTCTAGACACCTGATACCACTTTTCATTATGATATACTAAATCATGTATGATTGATATAATTCCTCATGTGAAAAATCTTTTTGGATTTTGAGTTTCGATTTGCGGTTCGGATAGTTAGTACTTGGTTTCTTTATTTAAACCAAAACATCTATAGACTTCAACCTCTACACAATAGCAATACAATGTAATCTATGTATGTACACTATTAAAGGGGACCAGTCTTCATTTTTATTGGTTGATTTGGGTATTGAATATACTTACGTATCCTTCAGAAGCACTAGAAATGTACGAAAATTGCATATTTCCTTCAAATATATCTTAAATTAGACATTTCTCCTTCTATTTCTATAGATGACTTTTCTATATATTGCATAGTATCGCTAATGTGTAGTAGGGCATTATAACTTTCAAATGCTAATAATTCTGGATACACATGGATTTGAAGACTCAAATTTCAATGGTGAGTTGTGATAACCAGTACTAATTTGCTGAGCTAAAAAAGTCCCCGTTTCTGAGACTTGGAAAAATCGACCCACAAAAATGAAGCCTGTGCCACTTTAATAGCTATAGTGTTTATCAAACTGTTCAAATTGTCAACAGTATGGAATGATGGGCGTCCACTGTAATATCCATAGCTATACACATATGATTATCTGTGGTCTGAAAGTATTATAATGAATAACAGAGTTACGTCCCTTCTTATCTTAATAGTAAAAAAATGTAAACAATGAGTTTTCCGCTATCTCCGGCTTGAATCTAATGTATGAAAATACATACTGGAATGTTATACAAATCTGTACAAACAAAACATTTACGTTAATCAAAAATATCTTCTAGAGCATGACAAAATTTGCACTTGTGGATTTCCCATATGCGAATTACCAACAGGTGTTTCGAAAAGAGTAAGAATGGCCTGCTTCGCGCAGGACACACCACACCGCTTCTATATAGGTCAACATCATGCAACCAGATCAATTCATGCATGATAAGTCGACCAACTAGTAAAATTAAAGTTGGCAGAAAGCACAATTTTGATTGAAATATATTGTTTTGTATATCATTTGAAAGAGTATATCTAGCATAGAAAGGTTATCAATAAAAATTTACTTATGTTGAATAGGTCACGTGATATACCTTTTCAATGTTTAATTTTTTCTATTTTATTGACTATAGAGGAACATTGAAGAACAATTTCGATCTACTTTTAAAATTTTAGATATCAATATTTCTATAAAAAGGAGTTTTTTTATCATATTATTAATGTCCTTATGATTCTCTTTTCAACATTGAAACCTTGGTTGATAACAGTTCTTATAGATTTATGACTTTCTCGATACTGTTGTGGATTTAACGCAAATTTAATAGTAGTTTTAAAACATGATATATATATAATATATATATATATGTGTAATATGTATATACATGTGACATAAATGAAAAAAATGATTGGTTAATCAAATTTTAAGCGTTTTTCAAGTATAAATTGTTATTATATGGAAATTTACATAAATTTGTGGGTTAATTGGATTCTGTAAGTATACTTTGGACAACGTTGATGAAAATATACTCTTATTGACCAAGCTTGAGAACTTATTTTTTTTGTTCATTCTAAGAGGTGGTATCACTAAACGCCATCTTTATAAAATGAAAATTATAATCACGTGATCTAAAACAACAAATCTTTTGATTGGCCGAAATTTTCAATGACTTCTGATATAAGATAGCGACCATCCAATCGTATATATTGTAACAATAGCCTCGTATGCAGATAGAACAAAAACCTTCCAAGATTATTTGGCAGCAGTAGAAACCGCGATAAAAATAGTTCATCAGCTCATGCTAGTTACCTCCCTTGTACATTATCTTTCGTAGACAGAAGATGTCTGGTTGTCAGAGACTAGTCAGAAGTCAATTTGAAATAGTGCGCTTTATCCGCCAGATGCATAGCGAGAATGACATATTTACGATTGAGCGACCATCTTCAAACTTGAATGTCTCTTTTAATACTCTGAGACAAAAATCAGTGACTTATTCTGAGGAATAAAAAAACTGCTGACGACAACCTATATTTATTGATACCTGGTCTAGTTGGAATGTGTCAAATCCTCTTGAAGGCAATCTACTATTTAATCCTACTAACACTGTTGTCAATAAATATAATCAGAATTATAAACGATGACTTAATACAACATTAATCTTTTTCCACTTACAATGTGTCTAGTCGGCCATTGTTACCTTTAAACATCCGGTTGATTATGACCTACATTCTGTCACAAAGTAACACTCCTTGCACTAAATATAATTATAGTTATAAAAGATGACCATGCTTACTCTTTTCGAAACACCTGATGGTACTTCTCTTATGGCAAGTCCACTACTATATAATTGTTGTATCCGATTGTGTAATGCTCTGGACGAGAATTACATGATCATTTCTCTGTAGAAGGGGATTGCTTTCAAGTTGACGTCTTTAAAAAAATCCCCATGAGCATAAAAACTTCGGTAAAGTAAATCAGGTTCATATGATTATCAAATTGAATCTTTCAATCACAGATTTACTATTTCAAACATCATTGGTGACAAGTGAATGTCCTAAACTTTAAATTTTGACGAGTCGGCGATTTCAAAATACGTTTGATTTCTGTGGTGCACTAATACATGGCAAACATAATTTGAACATTAAATAACGAAACACAATGTTATGGTATACTACTCCTTAGTTTTATTACACACAACGTTTCAACAATCTACATTGTGGTATACTACTCCTTAGTTTTATAATTTATTACACACAACGTTTCAACAATCTACACTGAGTAGTATACCATAAAATTGTGTTGCGTTATTTAATGTGATCTCTACCCCTAAATATCGCTTAAGGATTATAATTTGAACTTGTGTCATTATTTTTCTGAACTCTCTTAATGAACTCGAAAACAGTACTGTAAACAGTCTCCAGTGAAAGTTCCGCTAGCGCTCTGTATATTATGATTTACGGAAACTACCGAGGATTGCCGATTGACAGAACTGTTGTGTGATAAAATATATTATACAAGTCACTTCAACAATTCACAAAAACTTATCGAATGACTCACAAAATATATCAAGTAATAGAAAAGTAGGCTAATGATTTTTGACAAGAATTGAGTATAAATCTGGGGAGAAAAATGATGATATTTCATTAAAAATCGCAACAATCAACAAGTAAGTTAAAACAAACTTTCTATTTTCTATCGGACAATTTTGTTCGATACTTTGATTGAAAAGGGGTTTTACTTCAATTCATTCCTTGCTGTTGATTTGGCTAGATCAGGCGAATAACAGTGGCGTAGCCAGTTTTTCGAAATTGGGGGTGCAATTGTAAAGATGAACCGACAGAATATATTGACATTACGAGTGGAGCTAATATCGGGTGGGTCCAGGGGCCCACCTGTACTAGTTGGAGTCCAAGGGACGAAGGCCCTCGGAAGCTCTGTTGTTTTAACTATTTGACACACTGCAGGAAGGCTAATTAAAGCTATATATCTGGATTATTTTAATGTTTTATCCTGCGTCCGGGATTTCCAAATGTCGAGAGATCTTTAAGGTGACGAAGGTGACAAAATCAGAATTATTTGTTTTTATTTTATTTTGATTGATTTTTACAGAATGAGAGTAGCCATTGTTCTGGTCGTAGCTGTCGTCATGGTGATGATTATAGATGCCCGTTTTAGTTTTAGTAATAGAATACTGTTGACAAAACCTGTGGGAAATACACGACGTTGTATACGTTTTAAACCGATACCAAGGAAATTATCTACAGAACACCTAGGCAAATTACGTTTGTGGAAAAAGAGAAGTTCGTGGGATGACGACCAGTACGCTGCCTTCGATGCTGCAGCTGAAGACGGTATTTTGTCTGATGATGAAATAAAGTCTTTATTCCCTACTGAGGATTTGGCTGAATTCAAAGCGACATATGATGTTAACGGTAAGTAATAAAGTTCATTATTTATTGTAGTGGCGACTGTGTTTACTCTTTTCGAAACACCTGATGGTACTTCTCGTATGGAAAGTCCACTTCTATATAATTATTACTATAAAGGTCAAAATCATGAGGTGCAACGAGATCAATTCATGCCTGACTAAACAAATCTGCCAAAATGCAAGAAACAGACATGTCGTATTTGACAAATAGTTCTCCGTAACGATTTTCTATTTCCGACTGTCGAGGGATCTTGAACGTACACAGTCTGTAGCACCCGGGACCTCGGTTTATTGTCCCATCTGAACGACTAGACGCTTTTGATGATGATATTTTATGTATTACAATGTTTATTTTACAGAAAATGGAGAAATTACAATTGAAGAATATCGAACCGTTTATACTATTTTGGAAATCAGTAGGTTACTTCTTTTACTCAGAATTTAGGCTAAACTTAACCGAATGATTCTGAGTGACTGGAACAAGGTCAAGCTAAAATGGCCCCTTCGAATAGTTAGACCAACCAGAAGAATAATAGTGAAGGGAGGGTAGGGGCATGTTCCTTCAGCAACGGCTATCATTTCATTTCATTATGTTAATCCGTTGCTATCATGTTAAGACATTCTCGTCATTAAATCTGATTGGTCGAACGATTATCGTTCGACCAGTTATATTCCTTGTAACAAATTATTGCGAGAAAACTTTCGAATGACCAGACGCCAGATTTCTTGTAGCAAATTTACCTTGTGACCTAGGGAAACTGCCTGTTTCGTTTGAGTCCGTAGATAATTTTAGTCAATCTCTAATCAAACCTGATAGATTTCTGTTCAATTTCAGTGAAAATAGAAGATGAATTTCATCAATAAGAGAAATAGATGAAGACAAGAAAATGACCTGCACCGCCCTGAATATAATTCGCGAATTAATTGAAATAAATTATAACAGCATCAGTTGTAGTTGTTAATCAATTGAAAAGAAATGAAATTTACGTTTTTCCTTTTTTTTCATCCAAGCTGGACACATTATGCTTGGATGCGAGGAAATGGTGGTTGTTATGTTTAAAAGTTCGGTCCTCGATCAGGGTGCAGGGGCGCCGAAAGGAAATGTTAGTGGTGGGGGCGGAGCTGTGATATAAAGATCTATCTATCCAATAAAATGGCTCTTATTTTCGGGAGATGTGAGCCCAGTCCAGATAAAATCCCCATTTTCCGTCTCTTGCATCCGTTGGCTGTAATTATTATGATATAAAAATTGTCCGTGTCTTCGTGACAAAAAGGGCACATGTTTGCCCCGGCCCCTCGCCTCCTCAGGTGAGGGTCAGGGGGGGGGGGGCAGTGTCCCATCCCTGCCCCCGTGGTTCCGGCGCCTCTGTCAGGATGTGAAAGTCCTTTAATAAGTCATCTTCTCTCATAATTCCAGCTGTAAATGGGTACAGATAATCCAGGAAAGATCAATGCCAAGAAGTTTGACCAAGGACCAGCTGGGAGAAAGGATCCTCACGGAATCTAAATATTAACTTCGGAACTACACTAGCGTACTAGAAAACTCCGTATACTATACAGAGATCACAATATTAGTCTGGTCAAAATACAGATAAAGGTAGAACAAATTGCTATCCAAGGTTTTTTTTTTTTATTTCTGGTGACTTTTTAAAAGTTAAAAGTTTACCAAAATAGGACACCAAATAAGGTCAGTGGGGCAGGTTTTAAGTCCAATATGGCTGCCGACGACGCCTGATCGACTTGAATTCATCAATATCTCGAAAACTATTGAATACATTATAGTTAATCACAATCATTCCTCAGAGAGTGTCGTTTTCTTTCTTGGTAAAAACAGCCAATCAAAATTAATCTCCGAACAAGTGTTATCTTCCCTTGCCCATTTACCAAACAAGATGACCGTCTATCATGGCCGAATCATAACATATTCTCGAAAAATGACGAAGGTTGAGCTGAATGATATTACCAACTAACAACTAGCAGAGATCACTTCAAATCTAAACCTCTACATACATAAACCTCCTCTATGTATAGTTATAGTCTTTATCAAACTAATTGTCAACAGTATACAATGATGGGCGTCCACTGTAATATCCATAGCTATATACATATGATTATTTGTGGTCTGAATGTATCATAATAAATAAGAGAGTTACGTCCCTTCTTATCAAGGTAGTCATTAGACGTTTTTTGTTAGGCGATTCGAAATGGTTTCGATTTGCTAGTACGATTTGGTGTAATTTGATGGGGTCCACAAATGTACCGGCGATTAGGCAGCCTTTACTGTCAACAAAAGAAGGTCATGTTTATGTTATATATGACGGCATTTATATATCAGCCAATAGTATTACGAACTGGCACATTCCGCCATCTTATAACACCTAATCGAATCGCCTAACCACCTCTTGGGACGGTTAGGTCGATTAGCCTAATCAGTTTAGGTAAACGGTCTCACAAATGCACCGATTAGCCTAATCGAACTGGCTCACAAATGCGCAAAATAGCTTTGCACACCCCTCTCCCCCTCCCCAGAAGTACTTGGCAGGCTACAGGGCCTGGTGTTAGGTGTCAAGAAGAGTAAAGTTACACGCAGCGCTCTATCAATCTAACAGTAAATCTTTATAACACCACTGCCATCAAATACAATCAGAGTTATAAAAGATGAGTTAATCTTTTTTACAACTTTCACTTACAATGTTTACTTCTAGTCGGTACCTCAATCGTAAATATGTCGGCCATTCTCGCTACGCCTGACAATAACCTCGTATGCAGCTGGCGGATAAAGCGCACTACTTTCAAGTTGACTTCTGACTAGTCTCTGACAACCAGACATCTTCTGTCTACGAAAGATAATGTACAATGGAGGTAACTAGCATGAGCTGAGGAACTATTTTTTATCGCGTATACTACTGCGGCCAAATAATGTTGGAAGGTTTTCTTCTATCTGCATACGAGGCTATTGTTAGACAATGGCCGCAGTATATACGATTGCTCGGTACCTAAAACTCTATTATTCAGTAAAAACATCCGGTTGACGGCGACATAGGGTCACTCAGTTACCTCTGGGTTAGTTCCACATTTATTCTTATCCATCGTTTTAAAATATTACACAAAGCTCTATATCAATCTACTATTTAATCCCAATAACACTGTCAACAATAAATATAATCAGAATTATAAACGATGACTTAATACAATATTAATCTATTTTACAACATTCACTTTCAAGGCGTCTATAGTCGATTATTGGTACCTAAAACATCAAAGCATCAACAATTCAGGCTCAGATGGTTTAACGTAATGTTAATCCATTTTACCACTTTCACTTTCAAGGCGTCTGTAGTCGGTCATTGGAACTTCTGGGTCTGTTCCACATTAATTTATTTTCACCATTTTAAAATATTTCACGAAGCTCTATATCAATCTACTATTTAAGCTAATAACACTGTTGTTAATAAATATAATCAGAATTATACAAGATGACTTAATATAATGTTAATCTATTTTACAACTTTCACTTTCAATGTGTCTAGTCGGTCATTGGTACCTAAAAAAATACCCGGTTGACTGCAGCCTACATTCGATACCTCATTCACTTAAAGGTGTCACATCCTGTCGATGGAAATAATAAAAATCCATACAAGCAAAACAATTCCGTTAATCAAAAATCTCGTCCAGAGCATGACAAAATCGGGTGCAATAATTATATAGTAGTGGACTTCCCATATGAGAAGTACCATCAGGTGTTTCGAAAAGAGTAAGTTTGGTCTACTTTGGGCGCAGATCTTAATACATAGGGGAAAGTTATCTTGAAGCGGATGGAAAGATTAATGGGCAAGTCGGGTTCCTTCAGCAACAAAGAAACCATGTACTAACTATCCGAACCGAAAAACGAAACCCGAAATCGAAAAAGACATTTTCACGAAACATAGGTAACAGTGGGTTTAACTACAAATATAAATCGCATATGTGTTGAGCCTGTGACACACGAAGCTTCTGACTACAACGAATGACTCACAAAAAGGTATCAAGCAATAGAAAAGTAGGCTAATGATTTTTGACAAGAATTTGAGTATAAATCTGAGGAGAAAAATGATGAGATTTCAAATATATAACCAGGAAGTAAGTTGAATTCATAATACATAACTAAGGCAATGTGCAGTGTGCAACGAGGGAAATTCTGAAGATATCGGTATAAGAATACTCGTATTGTAGATTTTCCACTGTCAAGCAGTCTTTATCATCATATCAGAGAGAGTCGCTGAAAAACTGATTTTTTTGTTAAAATTTTAAACAGACTTATTTTATTTTAGTTGATTTTTACAGAATGAGAGTAGCCATTGATCTGGTCGTAGCTGTCATCATGGTAATGAATGTAGAATCTTTGTGGTGGGAGCCTGGTTTTGTGCGATTTGTGATGCCAACACCTAGCCCGACCACACCCAGTCCGGCCACACCCAGCCCATTTATACGACGTCAATTTATACCGGTCAGATTTCATCAGATAACCTACCCCAATGCCCCTGGAGGTAAGAGAGATGCCGAGCAGGACGCCGCCTTCAATGCTGCTGCTGAAGACGGTATTTTGTCTGATGACGAAATTAAATCTGTATTCGGTGTTGCTGATGAGGATTTGGCTGAGTTTAAATCTCTTTATGATGTTAACGGTAAGTAATAAAGTTTACTGTTTCTAATTTAATGCAGGGAATAAATAATCCGTACAAGCAGCACAATTCCGTTAATCAAAATTAAATGAATGGAGTTTTACGTCCTACTTTTCTGCACCTATATGGGCTAATTGAGGACGGACAAACGCCATGCAGTGTGCATTCCGTTAATCAAAATCGCATTCAAAAACATGGCAGAATCGACAGTAATAGTTGTATAGTAGTGGACTACTTTTAAGGGATATGTTCACTAACTGTACGACCAAAACACTTTTAGTCTCAGAACCAAGAATTTTCAAGCTAATCTAATCCGTAATAATGCTCCAAACTCTCCCTAAAACGTTTTGATGTAAAAAAAGAAAGAAAGAAAGAAAGACATATCTATATTTTACAAGGATAACAACTTAGGTTCCGTGAGGATCCTTTCTCCTAGCTGGTCTTTGGTCAAACCTCTTGGCAATAATTTTACAAGGATGACAACTTAGTTCCTTGAGGACCCTTTCTCCCAGCTGGTCTTTGGTCAAACCTCTTGGCAATAATTTTACAAGGATAACAACTTAGGTTCCTTGAGGATCCTTTCTCCCAGCTGGTCTTTGGTCAAACCTCTTGGCAATAATTTTACAAGGATAACAACTTAGGTTCCTTGAGGATCCTTTCTCCCAGCTGGTCTTTGGTCAAACCTCTTGGCAATAATTTTACAAGGATAACAACTTAGGTTCCTTGAGGATCCTTTCTCCCAGCTGGTCTTTGGTCAAACCTCTTGGCAATAATTTTACAAGGATAACAACTTAGGTTCCTTGAGGATCCTTTCTCCCAGCTGGTGTTTGGTCAAACCTCTTGGCAATAATTTTACAAGGATAACAACTTAGGTTCCTTGAGGATCCTTTCTCCCAGCTGGTCTTTGGTCAAACCTCTTGGCAATAATTTTACAAGGATAACAACTTAGGTTCCTTGAGGATCCTTTCTCCCAGCTGGTCTTTGGTCAAACCTCTTGGCAATAATTTTACAAGGATAACAACTTAGGTTCCTTGAGGATCCTTTCTCCCAGCTGGTGTTTGGTCAAACCTCTTGGCAATAATTTTACAAGGATAACAACTTAGGTTCCTTTAGGATCCTTTCTCCCAGCTGGTCTTTGGTCAAACCTCTTGGCAATAATTTTACAAGGATAACAACTTAGGTTCCTTGAGGATCCTTTCTCCCAGCTGGTCTTTGGTCAAACCTCTTGGCAATAATTTTACAAGGATAACAACTTAGGTTCCTTGAGGATACTTTCTCCCAGCTGGTCTTTGGTCAAACCTCTTGGCATTGATCTTTCCCGAATTATCCCCAGACATACCCCAGTAACAAACTGATGATTATTTTATTTTTACAGATAATGGAGAAATAACTATTGAAGAATACGAAGCTGTATCTCTGATTATTGCAAATTTATTTTATTAAAGGGGACATTCCGATTTTTTTCTAGGCCGAAAATCATTTTTGTTCAAATTTGTGAAAAATATACACCAAAATCTAGAAATATGTATCTTTTAATATTTCTGAAAGTTTTATTTAAAGAATCCAACCGTTAGTTTTTATCGGGGACATTGATAGCATCAATTTGCGCCATTCCAAATTCCATTCCGACGTCTGTGGTTATTGCAATTCCACTAAAACTAACGCGTTTTATGACGTCACTGACAGTGATCTACCGGAAGCTACTATTGATATCAGATGCAGATCACTGGTAGTTTCAGTGTAATTACAATAATCTCTTTACTATCCCAATGCATAGAGTTAAGCTGTGTTCACACACACGCCTTATAACGCTGGGGGAACAGTTTTCAAAATCATAACGATATATCTGTTCACACACAGCGCTTCTTATAACGCTTTCCCAACGTTCGTGTTAAATCCCTAATTTTATCGTTTTCGCAACGTTCCAGCTAAAGCGTTTTAGCTCCCAACGATAAAAAAAATGTTTGAATATTTTATAACGATACATTTGAATCTGTGAGTCTGGCACATGCGCAAACAGTGTTTATTTTTCCAACTTCCGCTGACAATAAAATTCTTGCCCGTTGTAAACTTGAAAGCACAGCTCTCCGCCATTGTCGTCGACGTCTAATTGTCCTGTACACCATGTTAAAGGTTGAAAATAACAATGCTCGACTTTCATAAAAATTTGACATATTTTGTATGGGCGCAGCCATTTTGGAAATATGACCTTGACCTCGACGGAAGTAGCGATAACTCTTGTCTTTATTATCTCATAATGTAAACAATTCCAAATGGGGGGTAACTGTCTCATACAGCTATAACGTTATGCGTGTGGATGGTTATATCGTTGGGACTATATCGTTATAAGACAGTGTGAACACAAGCGTTTTTACCTTTGGAACGATCCACGGAAAACGGTGCGAAACCGCTGTAGGTGTAAACACAGCTTTAATCATTAAAACAGTTTTGGTTGTGATTTGAGACAATGATACAGGTATTCACAATACACCAATTATAACTGTGATATACTCAACTTTATAAATTTACAACTGTTTGCTTGGTTTGAGTCCCAGGAATTTAAGACCATCTCTGATCCAACCTGATAAATTTCTGTTCAATTTCAGTGGAAGAGGAAGAGGACGAGGACGAGGAAGAGAAGGATGCAAGAAAATAACCCACACCGCCCTGAATATAATTCGCGAATTATTTGAAATAAATTATAACAGCATGTAGGGTAATAGATTTAAATTCTTGATCATTTACCTGAAATCTCTGGGTTCTATCTCGGCGTGGGTATAGCTTATATCATCTTTTAAACCCTGCTTCCACTTGTCGGTGGTGCAGATCATTTATTTTCTGCCCATTTCTGAACAATCTCGTCACAGGTTAGACCACAGTGATAGATACACTCGTATCAACTTCGGAACTAGACATGCTAGATAACCACGTATACTGTACAGTAGTTGCCATGTTGAATAAATTATAGTTCAACCAATCACAATTATTCTTCAGAATGTATCATCATCTTTCGCGGAAAACGCAACCAATCAAATTCAACGTTGAAACAAGAGTTGTCTTTTCCTGCCCAAATACCGATTTTTTTCGCGGTAAAAATAGCTCAAAAAAATCTCCAAGCAAGAGTTATCGTCCCTTGCCCATTTACCGAGCAAGATGGCAGCCTATCATGTCATTATATAGTCTCGAACAAAGACGAAGGTTGAGCCGAATGCCCCAAGGCAATCACGCACATCACCTTCTTCATTATTCGAGACTATGTAATGACTCGACCATGATAGGCTGCCATCTTGCTCGGTAAATGGGCAAGGGACGATAACTCTTGCTTGGAGATTTTTTTGGGGCTATTGGCTGAACTCTAATGTATTCATTAAATAACGTAACACAATCTTATGGTATACTACTCCTTAGTTTTATAACACACAACGTTTCAACAATCTACATTGTCATCATCAGATGAAGTGAAGACATCTAGTACAAAAAGATATATAAGTTTATATATACAGAAACAAACAAAACAATAGCAACATAACATGATTAAGGGACTGACAATAAGATATTAAGGAGTGACAGTGGGCAATCTCATAAGGTGACAATATGCAATATAGGATGTCACTATATTGTCGCGAAAGGATTATAATGTATTCATTCTGGCTACTAACTCAATTTCAATAGTTCCAAAGTTGATACGAATTGTAAACATTTTAATCCAAGAAGACAACCCACGGCAATCACATAAACATCAGACTGACTGAATAAATTAGTTAAATTCAGAGTTTATTAAGAAAAAATCTAGAATAATTTAATGAAAAAGTCAATTTTCTTCAGGGGATGAAATAAGTATATTAAATATGACTATCTGTAATAATGTCTATGGATTAAGGAAACACTCCAACTCATGAAAAAGATCCTTCGCACCGAGGGAAAAACACTTGAAAATGTTAAACTAAATTGATTTAGGGCCCTGTTTCTCAAAAAATCTAACGATAAATTTTGTCGTAACATTGGCATTTTACAATGAATAATTCCACACTTACGACAACTTTTAATCGAAAGATTTTTTGAGAAACAGGCCCCAGATGAATAAATAAATATTAATTGTTATTAAAGTTCCACAGTATCCAGTTCTTTTACTCGGCAACTTCCAAAATACTGTCTGGACCAATAGGGGCTCGTTCTCTGATCGCGTCGCGTCGTGGAAGATCAATGGGGCCACTAGGACTCAAGGTGTCGATACCGGTAAAAGGTATACGGGGATTAGACGAACCACTTGAAATTTTCGGAGAAGCAGCACATGGGAAAGGGACTGTTTCGGTTACCACTTTGTAACAAGTGTAAGAGACGCGTTTAGTGATTTTTTTAGAACAATGTTTACACGTGTAGGTACGTTGTCCATCTCCGGTCTTACAACTGCTGGCTTTGAAGTGAGATCGAACTTGCTGGCCTTGATATGGTTTCAAACAAACAGTTTCTGCCCATTTCTGAACTTTCTCGTCACATGTTAGACCACATCGATTGATCGCGTTGTTCCCACATCCGCACCATCCACCGCATCTAGCGATAACACCAAAGGATTTAATATTTTTACCGTTTACTCTTGCATCACACCAACATCTGAAAGTAAAAACACACTTCGTAAAGGAACTGGAACATTTTCAGACTTTAAAAGGGATATGTTCACTAGGATAACAACTAAGGTTCCGTACGAATTTTTCTCCCAGCTGGTTCTTAGCCAAACCTCTTGGCATTGATCTTTCCCGGATTATCCATACCCATTTACAGCTGGGTGGACTGCAATTATGAGTGAAGATGACTTATTCAAGGTCATCGGACTATCATACCCTGATCGAGAACCGAACTCTCAAACATAACGACCTTAATTTGCTCGTATCCAAGAAAATGACAATTTAAATTGCATTAGCTATGTCCTATATTAAAATCTTCTTGTAGACAACAATGTTTTACACTTTTGAATATTCTAGCACTTCGGCTTTCCCTAATAATCTTATACAATATTAATTATCCGTATATGAATAAAATCTATGGATTATAGATGGAACAGATTGTATAATCCTGCAGATATTCGTGCCCATGTAGCTATGTTTATGAGTAGAATAGTTTAAAGAAGAATGTTCAGCAATTTAGAGAGTAGATTTGGGCCTTTGATATATTTCAATAACCTCCAGATATACTAGAAATGCACAAAAATCCCACAGTCCCTTTAATTATACCCCTACCTAAACATTTATCTTTCATTTATGTATATGTTTTTTTCTATATAAGGCATAGTCTCAATGAAATACGAGTCGTATTTTTGACTTTCAAACACTGATAAATTATGAATGATGAATTATTTTCAATAACTTACCTTCTAGCACCTTGAACAGGTTCTATCGAAATAGCCACCACAATAAGAAGGGAGGCAACTACAGCTAAATTCATCATCGTTGTCGTATTCTTGTTAGTTTATATCTGAAAAAAATACATCGACTAAGTAAAAAAAACTCCAAAACTAAGAATTCAATGTTAATATTAAAAGGAGAATTAAAAAAAAACAAAACACACCAAGTACTTTTGTATTAATTTGGAACCCGAAACAACATAATGATAATAATTCAGATAAAACTATTAAAAATAATGATATTGATGATAATAACAAAATCTTTATTTTACATGGGATACAATTAGGACTAATACACCACGGTCCTGTCACACATGTAGCCCATGGAGACAACATAGATACAATAATCAGTATTAAAACTGGATGGATGGATAAATCATAAAAGAGTTCTGATGAATGTTGGTAAATATATAGGCCTAATATAAAGATTAAAAGCCTTTTCTGTCACAAAATATTCTTTATGTTGACATGTTTTGTTCAATAAGCATCTAAATTTGTAATGAAACATGTTGACATGAGGAATATTTGGTGACAAAAAAGTATTTTATCTTTGTATTAATATAAAAACACTAGCTATCAATCAACAACTGAAAACCACTGCCAATTTCAAAATCAACAATCAATCTGCACAAAATATTTTTACTCTTACCTTAAGACTTTTCAATGTGTTTCTACTTCTAAACTACATGTTTCTCGTCTTTTATACAAAAATAACATCCGTTTTCTACCGAAATTTCCATTTCAATACTAGGTCAAAATCGCAAATTATTCAATTTCAATTTCGACAGTTGTCAGTCATTTCAACAGGCAAACGAAACTATCATTCGGCTCAACCTTCGTCAATTTACGACACTAACATTATGACTCGGTCATGATAGGCGGCCATCTTGCCTGGTAAATTGGCAAGAAAAAGTAACTCTTGTTCAACGGTTTATCTTGAATGACTGATTTTAACTCACGAGAATACAACTCTCTCTGAAGAATGATTTTGATTGGCTGAACTATAATTTATTCAACATGGCAAACAACGTATAGTTTACGAGGTTATACGTATAAGTTGATACGAGTGACGAAACTATGTAACAAGCATACGTAGTTACCCATGATTTATCGGGTTGACTCCATCCTTTTTGTCACTGGTAAAATAAAATCCGGTTCATGTCGCTAATAAGGAAGTTGAAGAAAGCTGATTGAAAACAAACTAAATGCCAAAATACAGTAAACACTCCTAACAAACTTAGTGTAACTCGACGATGTATATTCAGGGTGCGTGTTTAATACCCGGTACTAACTGTGTGGTCATTATGCTATACATGTAGTTTTAGTATACAAGTTCAACCTTGGACTAATATGACGTTTACCTTGTGTTATTTTACAAGGATTTTATTTTCATTGGCCGTTTTACTCCAATCAGAATGATGTATTATTACGGCAGAGTTTTTTTTCAGAAAAAATATGTTATAAATGAAATCTTAGATTGTTTATAATAAAAATCCGTACAAGGAAAACAATTCCGTTAATCAAAAATCTCGTTCATAGCATGACAAAATCAGGTGTAATAATTATATAGTAGTGGACTTCCCATGCGACAAGTACCATCAGGTGTTTCGAAAAGAGTAAGCATGGTCTGCTTCGCACGCGACACACGCCACTACTATACTAAGGTCAAAATCATTATTCTAAACAAAGCCTTTTCAAATAATTTTTGTAAAGGTCCAAATGTATTTATGAAAAAAATATAGCGGAATGGGTCACTCTTGAGGGGCCATTCTCGAGGGCATCCAGGGCCGAATTTAGCCCGTTGTTCTAAACAGTCGTTATTCAGTATATTTTGATTTATGTTTGCATATTGATCGACTTTCCCAAACAACATCCCCCACCCTCAAATTCGCCCATCCATCCAACAACATCGCTTCACCCTTTCGCATACCACTCTCTTATGTATCAACCCAAAAACGAGGAAATAGAACAGAAAATGGTTGGGGTCTTTCCAAGGTTTTTCTGATTCATGGGGGCTGCCTTTTTGCGCATGCGCATACTAACGGAAGAGGTTGGATTAGTAACATATTTTACTGGTTGTGACCGCCCATTTTCCACGCCCCTTATTATACTGGTAATAAGATAGACCCCACCGCGCTAGGGTAACGGTTTATTGCTTATATTTACGTTTTGAAAACATGGGATTTGTGTTTGATTCAATGGGAAAACATCATAGTAAATGTAAATATAATAGATTATATACTACAACTAATGCTGTTATATTTATTTCAAATAATTCACGAATTATATTCAGGGCGGTGCAGGTCATCTTCTCTTCTCTATCTATTCCTCTTCTTCTTCTTCATCTTCATCTTCCACTGAAATTGAACAGAAATTTATCAGCTTCGATCAAAGACTGACTCAAACAAAACAAAAGTTGATATATTCATAGAAATGTATAAGACTGGAAGTCTTAGTCTGCTCATCGTCTAGTGAACTTCTGCTTCAATTTATGGTTGACCTAGTTTCTCCTCTAGGATTAGTTGAATCTAAGTGATACTGTGGCAGAGGGACTGAATGATCCGTTCGAATTAAATCGCGTTTATCATGGCTTTTGAATTAATATAACTTCTTGCAGAAACCGGAAGTTATGGGCATATCTTCAATTCACGTGCCACTGGGTACTAAAGTAAAGGAGATAATTCTGGTAATTGCAAAACTGACCCCACCCCTAAAACTGTAAACTGATTTTTCTGGTTGGTCTAATAGTTCCACAGAACGATTTCAATTTGACCTTGTTCCAGTCACCCAGAATAATTCGGTTTAGTTTTTGCAAAATTCTGAGTAAAAGAAGTAACTTACCTTCTTCCATAAAAATAGAGACAGCTTGGTATTCTGTTACTGTTATTTCTCCATCGTCTGTAATATAAAAATCGTTATCATCATCCATCATCCTCATCATTCATCATTTATCATTCATCATTCATCATCATTCATCATTCATCATTCATCATTGTCACGCCATATCAATCTTTTTTACCCTGCCTTATCATTAACACACATTTTTCTGTTAAGCAGGCCTTCTCAAATAGCGGCCCGCGTGCCAAATCCGGCCTGCAACGCCCTTGAGTATGGCCCCTCAAGAGTGACCCCTCCGCTAAAACGCTGTGCTCGCTGTGCTAGCTAAGCTATATTTGGCCCTAATATGCTTTTCATAAAATATATTTGGCAAAAAGGAGGCCTGCATTAAAGCGTATTGCCACAATTTTTCTCGAAGAAGATTAATCATAAGATTGTGCTGTAAAACCCTTGATCTTCTCATTCTGGGCGTGAGCTATTCTTCGACAGTTCTGGTAATCTCAGTATCTCAACATGCTCAACGATATAAACAGTATAATAATAAACTCTTTTAACATGGGTCAGAATTATGCCCAATACCAAGAGTGATACGGTCCTGTCTCACACTCAGCCCATGGGGACAAACATAGATACAATATACAACATACATATAAACAAAACAAAAATTGATGGGCAGTATATGATTTAGAGATCAAGTACGTGATCACAAGATGATTTAATTAAAAATGTCATCTTTTAAATTAGATACAATAAACTTTATTACTTACCGTTAACATCATAAAGAGATTTAAACTCAGCCAAATCCTCATCAGGGAATAAAGACTTTATTTCATCATCAGACAAAACACCGTCTTCAGCAGCAGCATTGAAGGCAGCGTCCTGGTCGGCATCCCTCAAACTCATTTTACTACCCCACGTGTTAAGTTTCGGGAAAACATTTGTGTTTGGGTAGTCTTGTTTAAATATGTCTGGTGTTATCGGTCCAATCCTAATAGGCTTACGACGTGTCTGACATCTTTTATTTCTGGCATACCATCGGGCATCTACAATCATCACCATGACGACAGCTACGACTAGAGCAATGGCTACTCTCATTCTGTAAAAATCAACCAAATTAAAATGGTTCGCTCGGTCACATAGACATAGTGCCCTTTATATCACAGCTCCGCCCCCGCCGCTAACATTTCCTTCCGGCGCCCCTGATTCTGGGACCTTATTCTCGAAAACTTAACTGAAGTTGATATTAGTATTCTAGTCATCTGATTGGTTAATCACTAAAATCGATTTTAAATTTAGTTCTACTATCCAATCAGATAACTGTATTTCTTAAAATTCTTATTTTTATCTAAGTTAAGTTTTCGAGAATGAAATTAAAGATCTCTCGACATTTGGAAATCTTAAATAAACGTAGGTCAGTATCATTGTTATCTCTCATTGCACACTGCATGGCGTTTGCCCGTCTTAATTAGACAAAACGGGTACAGAAAAGTACGACGTAATACACCATTCTGAGTTGGTTAATTTCGTTTTTAAATCGTGTACAGACAAATGTTTGCGGCGATATCTTCGTGGCGTATTTTGTCAATTTCCTCTTATATTTCAATTTCAATAAAAGTATCGAACAGTTGTCGAATAGAAAAAAAATTTAACTTACTTGGTGGTTATGGATGTTTTTAGTGAAATATCATCATTTTTCTCACCAGATTTATACTCAATTCTTGTCAAAAATCATTAACCTACAATTATATTACTTGATATATTTTGTGAGTCATTCGATAAGTTTTTGTGAATTGTTGAAGTGACTTGTATAATATATTTTATCACACAACAGTTCTGTTAATCGGCAATCCCCGGTAGTTTCCGTAAATCATAATCTACAGAACTATCGGAACTTTCACTGGAGACCGTTTAGAGTACTGTTTTCGAGTTCATTAAGAGAGTTCAGAAAAATAATGACACAGGTTCACAGGTTCAAATTAAAATCCTTAAGCAACATTTAGGGGTAGAGATCACATTAAATAACGGAACACAATTTTATGGTATACTACTCCTTAGTTTTATTTTGTTCAGGTGAAGATGACAGTGTAGATTGTTGAAACGTTGTGTGTAATAAAACTAAGGAGTAGTATACCACAATGTAGATTGTTGAAACGTTGTGTGTAATAAAACTAAGGAGTAGTTTACCATAAAATTGTGTTACGTTATTTAAGGTTCAAATTATGTTTGCCATGTATTAATGCACCACGCAAATCAAACGTATTTTGAAATCGTCGACTCGTCAAAATTTAAAGTTTAGGACATTCACTCAGTGGCGGTTCGAGGGGTGGGGGGCAATTGCATCATGCCAACCAAAAGTGTGCCGCGCGGCGTCCAGATGCATTGCAGTGACGTAGCATATAAGTGGCATTTATATATATATATTTGTTTTTAGGTTGAGGGGTAAGGTGCGGGGAAAGGGGGGGGGGGGGGCTAAAATTTACATTGCCCCGTGGCTCCCAAATACCTAGAGCCGCCACTGCATTTACTTGTCAACAATGATGTTCGAAATAGTAAATCTGTGATTGAAAGATTCAATTTGATAGTCAGATGAACCTGATTTACTTTAACGAAGTTTTTATGCTCAAAGAGATTTTTTTAAAGAGGTCAACTTGAAAGCAATCACCTTCTAGAGAGAAATGATCACGTAATTCTCGACCAGAGCATAACACAATCGGATGCCACAATTATATAGTAGTGGACTTCCCATACGAGAAGTACCATCAGGTGTTTCGAAAAGAGTAAGCATTGTCATCTGTTATAACTATAACTATATTTAGTGCTAGTAGTGTTACATGGTGACAGAATGTAGGTCATAATGAACCGGATGTTGTTGATACTAATGACCGACTATAGATACATTGAAAGTGGAAAAAGATTAATGTTGTATTAAGTCATCGTTTATAATTCTGATTATATTTATTGATGACAGTGTCATTAGGATTACCTAGTAGATTGATATAGAGCTTCGTGAAATATTTTAAAACAGTGAATAAAAATGTTGTAAAAGGGATTAATATTGTATTAAATCATCTTGTATAATTCTGATTATATTTATTGACGACAGTGTTAGTAGGATTAAATAGTAGATTGCCTTCAACAGGATGTGACACATTCCAAGTAGACCAGGTATCAATAAATATAGGTTGTCGTCAGCAGTTATTTTATTCCACAGAATAAGTCACTAATTTTTTTCTCAAAGTATTAAAAGAAACATTCAAGCTTGAAGATGGTCGCTCAATCGTAAATATGTCGGCCATTCTCGCTACGCCTGACAATAACCTCGTATGCAGCTGACGGATAAAACGCACTACTTTCAAGTTGACTTCTGACTAATCTCTGACATGCAAATCTCTCAATTCATGTAAACACATCGGCAATAAATTGGTAGCAAGTAAAAAACATCTTAATTGATAAATATCTAATACATTTTTATTGTTTATTTGATATTTATCTACGTGTTCTTCTGTCGCCTAAATACTTAGTAGAGTCAATTTGTCTGTTTAGCTACAACAGTGTCGAGGAAGTCATAAATTTAAAAGAATATATGTTTCTTTATAAGAACAAGGTTTCAATGTTGAAAAGAGAATCATAAGGACATTCATAATATGATAAAAAAAAACTCCTCGTATTGAACTATTGATATCAATAATTTTAAAAGTAGATCGATATTGTTCTCCTATGTTCCTCTATAGTCAATAAAATAGAAATTTTTAACATTGAAATGTTATGTCACGTGGTCTATTCAACATAAGTAAATTTTTATTGATAACCTTTCTATGCTAGATATACTCTTTCAAATGATATACAAAACAATATATTTTAATCAAAATTGTGCTTTTTTACTTACTTTCTTACTCTTTTCGAAACCCCTGATGTTAATTCGCATATGGGAAATCCGATTTTGTCATACTCTAGAAGAGATTTTTTATTAACGTAATTGTTTGTTTGTACAGATTTGTATTACATTCTAGTATGTATTTTCAGACATCAGATACGAGCCAGAGATCATGGCGTAGCAGAAAACTCATTATTTACATTTCTTTACAGACTATTAAGATAAGAAGGGACGTAACTTTGTTGTTCATTATAACATATTCAGGCCACAAATATTATTTGTGTATAGCTATGGATATTACACTGGACGCCAATCATTGGATACTGTTGATATTTTGAATAGTACTTTGATAAACACTATAGCTATTGTTGAACCGATCTCATTCAAAATTCTCACAGATTTACTTCAACATGTAAAATATGAAGGTCATCCAATATAAATTATACAAGAACTGCCTCGAACAAAATAGCATATCAAAAAATTCAATTCAGCTCAACCTTCGTCATTTTATTCAAGACTCTGACATGATTGGCGACCATCTTACCCGATAAATGGGCATGGGAAGATAACTCTTATTCGGATATTGATTTTGATTGTCTGTTTTTACCGCGAAAGAAGATGACACTCTCTAAAGAATGATTGTGATTGGCTGAACTATGATTTATTCAATATGGTAATCTCCTTATAGTATACGATGTTATCTAGTACGCTAGTCTAATCCCGAAGATAATACGAGTGAACTATAATTTATTCAATATGGTAATCTCTGTATAGTATACGAGTGTAATCTAGTACGTTTAGTCTAATTCCCAAGTTGATACGAGTTTTTGTAACATATGCTTCATACTTTATAAATCTTATTAATTTAAGAACTAAGAAATGAATGGAGTTTTACGTCCTACTTTTCTGCACCTATATGGGCTAATCGAGGACGGGCAAACGTCACACAGTGTGCTATGAGGGACATTGTGCCAGGACAGTGGCTGATTGTGGACTCTTATTTTCGATTTCCGACTGTCGAGGGATCTTGAACGTACACAGCCAATAGCACACCGGACCATCGGTTTATTGTCTTATCCGAACGACTAGACGCTTTTCCATGTCAGCCCATTCGACTTGCATCACTGACAGGGGAAAACCTTCATCCTGATGAGCGAATACTAGTCGGCCTCTGGTGGATTCGATACATATTGCATAATGTTACCAATTTTTGGGGGGGTTTTAGGGGGATTTTTTTTAGAAAAAAGAAAGAACGTAAATCTATTTCTTTTCAATTGATTAACAACTACAATTGATGCTGTTATAATTTATTTCAAATAATTCGCGAAGTATATTCAGGTCGGTGCAGGTCATCTTCTTCACTTCATTTATTTCTCTTCTTCTTCTTCTTCTTCTTCTTCTTCTTCCACTGAAATTAAACAGAAATTATTAGAGATTGATTAAAATAATCTTGACACTCAAACGAAACTTTCCCTACACTCTGATTCTTCTGATTTGTCCAACAATCATTTCACCTTGACCTTGTTCCAGTCACTCAGAATGATTCGGTTCAGTCTTGTCATTATTCTGAGTAAACGAAGCAGACCCTGTTTACTCTTTTCGAAACACCTGATGATACTTCTCTTTAGAGTAGTCCACTACTATATAACTATTACTCTGGATTTTGAAATACCTGATGGTACTTCTCGTATGGGGTAGTCCACTACTATACAATTATTACTCTGGATTTTGCCATGTTTTTTGGATGCGATATTGACTAACGGAATTGTTTTGCTTGTACGGATTTTTAGTAACCTACTTTTTTTCATAATGATAGAGACAGCTTCGTATTCTTCAATTGTTATTTCTCCATTATCTGTAAAATAAACATTGTAATACATAAAATATCATCATCAAAAGCATCTAGTCGTTCAGATGGGACAATAAACCGAGGTCCCGTGTGTTACAGGCTGTATACGTTAAAAATCCCTCGACAGTTGAAAATCGAAAATAAGAGTTGGCTAATGCCGCTGTCCTGGCAAAATTTCCCTCATTACACACTGCATGACGTTTTCCCGTTCTCAATTAGCTCCTACAGGTGCAGAAAAGCAGGACGTAAAACTCCATTCATTTCATTTCAATTTAAAATATTTAGAGGGTTGTTTGTTTGGTAAGTTACAGCAACACTCTTGAAAATAAAACGGACTGGTTTTGTAAATGTTTTCACTATACCCGGATGAGCCGAAATATCTCTGTTTGACTATAAAAGTTTCATCCTTTAAATTATAAAAAAAATTAATTTTATTACTCACCGTTAACATCATAAAGAGATTTAAACTCAGCCAAATCCTCGTCAGCAGCACCGAATACAGATTTAATTTCATCATCAGACAAAATACCGTCTTCAGCAGCAGCATTGAAGGCAGCGTCCTGCTCGGCATCTCTTACGCTTCTCTTTCCAGGCAATCCCCAACCGCCTGTAGGAATTCTAGGTAATGGTAGTCTTGGTATGGGTATTCTTGGTATGGGTATTCTTGGTATGGGAATTCTTGGTATACGAATTCTTGGTGCTCTCCAACCCCAGCCTTCTACACCAAGTACCATGACGACAGCTACGACCAAAACAACGGCTACTCTCATTCTGTAAAAAAAAATAAAAATTGTGCTCTTGGATTTTCAACTCCGAAAATTATCCCTGTACCCAGTAATCAGTCCCTATTTTCACCCCAGCTCCAGAGGGGCGGGCAAAGAATTGCTTGTATTAGTAAAACCCCACTTCACATTAATGAATTCTTTTGTCCTTTTCCTTTTTTTATCGTTACTTAGAACAGTTGTTGAATAGAAAAAAAAATACAATTCATCTTACTCGCTGTGTATAGATTTTCTTTAATGGAAAATAAAAAAGTTTGTTTCAACTTACTTGTTGGTTTGTTTGAAGAGATTTTCTCTGTTGAAATATCATCATTTTTCTCCCTCGATTTATACTCGATTCTTGTCAAAAATCATTAACCTACATTTCTATTACTCGATATATTTTTGTGCGAAATTCGCACCATCTGTAACTATTCAAAGCTTTATTTTTTCCAGGATATCCATACAGTAATAGCCGGTAGTCCGAAATTCTGATAAAATTCCGTACAAGCAAAACAATTATGTTAATCAAAATCGCATCTAAAATCATGGCAAAATCGAGAGCAATATTATATAGTAGTGGATTACTCAAAAGAGTATCATCAGGTGTTTCAAAAAGTGTAAGCATGGAATGTATAAATAAACCCACAATCAGTGTCTGACACACTGAACGCATTTCAGATACATAGAAGTACAAAATAGATGTTTTAGATCAGTGGTTCCCAAGAAGGCCCGGGGCATGCGGCATTTGTCACAGGCTATGGACGTGTGTCATTTTTAAGACCAAATTTAGAAAGAACCACTGGAGTTCGCGAATTTGAGCCAATGTTTGTAAATGTTTGGGAACCACTATTTAAGATTAACACTTCTCTTCCATAATCATTCTGATTATATTCGTATAACCCTTTATATCAGAACCAAATCAGCCTGAACATCTAAACTAGGAGTTCTTATACGCGGGTTTTTACTGTACCCCCTCCCCCCCCCCTCAATCCCCCCTCAACCCACACGAACTCTCTTCAGTATGTTACCACCCATCCTTCCAACTTTATAACTGTTCTGTGCTGTAGTTTTTAATAACCGTAGTAGACTACTTCAATTGTTGATGCTCCCTCATAGGTCCGCTCTGCTAAATTGTCTAGCTGCTAAAAAGTCTTTGGTCTTTTTCAGGACTTATCAGGCGTTGCCAGGTTTTCGAAACTGGGGGTGCAATGATGAAGATGAACCGACAAAATATATTGACATTGCGAGTGGAGTGAATAGCGGGTGGGGTCCTTATAGGGGTCCCGGCTCTAGCTACGCCACTGTTTATCAGCCCGACCCCTAAACCATTGTGTGTTGGTTTGTGACACGTTAACTGATTTTGTGTCCATTGCGGATGAAAAATATGATTCCGGATGTAAATGCTGTCAACCGGATGTGGCATCTTTCAAATGGACCAGGGAGCCGCGATGACTCAGTGAGTTAGACGCTTGCTCACTAACCTGAAGGTCCAGGGTTCAATTCCGGCATGGGTCGAGATGATGCCTTCGGATTTTTCAGAGAGGCTGACATGGAAAAGCGTCTAGTCGTTCGGATGGGACAATAAACCGAGACCCCGTGTGCTATTGGCTGTGCACGTTAAAGATCCCTCGACAGTTGGAAATCGAAAATAAGAGCAAGCTAATGCCGCTGTCCTGGCAAAATTTCTCTCATTGCACACTGCTTGGCGTTTGCCCGTCCTCAATTAGCCCATATAGGTTCAGAAAAGTAGGACGTAAAACTCCATTCATTTCATTTCAAATGGACCAGATATCGAATGTAGGTTGCCGTCAACCGGATTTTGTACATTGAGTACATTGAACTTTTTGACACATACCATGTAATAGTTGTCAAAATGATTAACATTAAATTAACTCATCTTTTATAACTCTGATTGATAGTGGTGTTAGTCGTGACAGTGGTGTTAGTCGTGATAGTGGTGTTAGTCGTGACAGTGGTGTTATTAGGGTGAATTGGTAAAGTCACGTACGCTTCAAGTGATATCTTCATACTTTGGACAATGTCGAAACTAACCTACATAAAGGGACATCAGAAATATAATCCGGTAAACATACAGTCTACAGATCTGAATAAAAAAAATCAAGCATGAATGGTCCTGTTATATTATGAAGTAACCCTACATGACTAATACCCCATGTTCCTTCAGCAACGTTAGACATTTGCATTATCTACCGTTGCTGGATTGACGGGGTTAACCTCGTTTAAAAAAACAGTACGTTAAAGGAACATGCTAATACCCCCGCTTTACCCTTCATGGGCTGGGTGTGAGACAGGACCGTTATCACTCGTGGTATTGGGCCTAATTCTGACCCATGTAAAATAAAGAGTTTATTATTATTAGTATTGTCATACGTTAATAACGTAATAAATAGTCTCGGTTATAGGTTAATATTATTCCGATACAGCAGAACTTTCATTAAGGGTGATTACCGGATGGGACCCCTTGTTAACCCTCTTGGGATTGATTAAGCCCACTTTTAGACGTTAAGACTTAAAATTGGAAAAATTGTACTTTTTTTCGCCATTTTGAAAAAAAAAATGGCCACCTAGAGTGAAATAATGGTACCTATTGTAATTTTATGCTTGTGGCATCAAAAAAACTTTAACACCGACTATTGATACATTATCATGAAAAAATACAGTCCTTGTCCGCCATCTTGAAAATTTCACGTGGCTAATGTGCTTTTTTTAAAAAGGGGCATCTGTGGCAATGGCGGTTCAGGAGAGGGAATTGTTGTCAGAATGAACCATATCAATTCTATTCTTTTTCCCCGACAGTTGTCCCCTATTTATAGTCTACCTTCTGTTTGTATCCCACTGATCTTTGGCCTTTCCGGTAGCGTCATAAAACCTGGATTTCTATTCTAGCCCTCTACTAACCGCCTGAAGAGGATTTGGGAGAAAGGGAGATTGGGGGTGTGCTCGCTCGCTGACGGCATATGACTTTTGTCTTTTAATTAGGGGAAACACTCAAATTTGTACATTTGGTTTCGATTTCCTCGCCTCTGTAGTCATCCCGGGCAGCATTCTAAATAACGTGAAGAATGCTGTAAAAGGATCGTCCCTGTCCTGACCCAATCTAATTAAAATTAGATTACATTTCGTTTCGGTTATTTTTTGATTGTCGACTCCATGTAATCTAAAGACTTGTATAAGGAGGTCATCTTCTGGTGACAAATAAGCTATTTATAGCACGTGCCACCCCTCTGCCAATCAGAACACCGTTTATATTTAAATATTTTGTATTGCGTCATAATTTGGACTGCTGTGTCGCTTTACTTTCTGTTTCGTCTTCCCACAATGCATATCAATGCATAGACCCGCGATCTTGAAGGTAGATTTTGATTGGCTGAAATTTTCGTCACCAGAAGATGACCTCCTTATACTACTTGGAGTCGACAATCAAAAAATAACCGAAACGAAATGTAAAATAATTTTAATTAGATTGGTCCTGACCCTGCCGTATTTATTATTGATAAAATAAAACTGACGCTGTTTACATTTATTTCATATAATTATGGTTTTGATTTCAGGGCGGTGCAGGTCATCTTCTTGTCTTCATCTATTCCTCTTCCTCTTTCGCTGAAAAATGACAGAAATTTATCAGAAAATCATCTCGGGACTCAAACTGAACAAACATTTGTTAATTGATTTTAACTGTTAATTGATCCAGTACTAGTATGAGCCACCGTTTATATAATAGTCAAATCGGACAACTCTCAAGTTGGTCTTAACAGTGAAATAATTCAAAAATCGGGTCGAGCTATTCAATATTTTTGCTATTATTCTTAGTAAAATAAATTACCTTTTTCTATAATAACAGCGACAGCTTGGTATTCTTCAATTGTTATTTCTCCATTGTCTGTAATATAAACATTGTAATAAATAAAATATCCTCATCATCATTATCATCCTCATCCTCATCATCATCGTCATCATCATCATCGCCATTATCATAATCATCATCGTCGTCGTCATCCTTTAAAGGGGAATGTTCAGTATTTTCGAGGATCTGGGCCTTGAATTTATGTATATAGCCTTCCGATTTACTGGAACTGCCTAAGAATCGCACAATCCCTTTTTGTGTACATGTAAATGTGTTTTCTATATAATGCATAGTTTTACTAATCGACGAGTTGTATTTTTGACTCTCAAATGCTGAAATTTATTGATACAAGTGGATTTGAATTTTTTTAGGGGGAGTTTGGAACATTATTACGGATTGGATTAGCTACAAAAATTCCAGACTCTGAGACTAAAAGTTTTTTGGTCGAAAGGTTAGTGAACGTATCCCTTTAAATAAGAAATAGTAAACTGTATTACTTACCGTTAACATCATAAAGAGATTTAAACTCAGCCAAATCCTCATCAGCAACACCGAATACAGATTTAATTTCATCATCAGACAAAATACCGTCTTCAGCTGCAACTTTGAAGGCAGGGTCCTGCTCCGCACTTCTCACCCAAGGCCCATCGGGTAAGAATGGAGGTGGAAAAAATGGTGGTAAAGACCTCAGGGCTTCATTAAAGACAGCATCCTGGTCGGCATCTCTCACATCCATGGATGGGTTAGGTATATCTCGGAGACGAAATGGTGGTACTTGTGGTAGACGATATGATGGAGGTAGGAGACGATATGTTGGAGGGAGGAGACGATATGCTGGAGGTTGGAGACGATATGTTGGAAGTACGAGACGATATGTTGGAGGTTGGAAACGATATGTTGGGAAGCGAAATGGTGGGTAACGATATCTTGGGAGAAGATACGTTGGCAGACGATATGGTGGAAGACGATATGGTGGTGGAAGTAATGTTGGACCTCTCCATTTCCAGGAGTCCCAGCCGTCTACACTCGTTACCATGACGACAGCTACGATCAAAACAACAGCTACTCTCATTCTGTAAAAATCAACCAAGATAAAGAAAACCTAGAACTGTGAACAGCTCATAGATTCTTATCTCATAACTTTTAGGAATTTTGAAACTTTAAGCCCTTCAACAACCGGTGCTCTTAATTAAGCCTTCCATAAGTGAACATAATCAACCACGAGAAATGGGAGCCGCGGTGGCTCAGTGAGTTAGACGCTTGCTCACTAATCTGAGGGTCCAGGGTTCAATCCCGGCATGGGTCGAGATGATACCTTCGGATTTTTCAACCCGGTTCCCCCCTGCAGGTCTGAGAGTTCGGATGGGACAATAAACCGTGGTCCCGTGTGCTATTGGTTGTGCACGTTAAAGATCCCTCGACAGTTGGAAATCGATAATAAGAGCAGTCTAATGCCGCTGTCCTGGCAAAATGTCTCTCATTGCACACTGCATGGCGTTTGCTCGTCCTCAATTGCAAGTCCTCAGGTGCAGAAAAGTAGGATGTAAAACTCCATTCATTTCATTTCATTTACACACGAGAAATGTCTCCACAGAAGTATTAGATATTGTAAAAATATTTCTTAACTTTCGAGAGTGTCGCGCTCAAAGCAAACCATGCTTACTCTTTTCGAAACACCTGATTGTACTTCTCTTTAAACGAGTCTACTACTGCAGTTGATTTGCCATGCTTCTTTTAAACCATGCTTACTCTTTTCGAAACACCTGATGGTACTTTTCTTGGAAAAGTCTACTACTGCAGTTGTATTTGCCATGCTTCTTTTAAACCATACTTACTCTTTTCGAAACACTTGATGGTACTTCTCTTGGAAGAGTCCACTACTGCAGTTGTATTTGCCATGCTTCTTTTAAACCATGCTTACTCTTTTCGAAACACCTGATGGTACTTCTCTATAAACGAGTCCACTACTGCAGTTGATTTTGCTATGCTTCTTTTAAACCTTGCTTACTCTTTACGAAACACCATAATTAATTAAAGCTAGAACTGAGAACAGTTCAGAGATTGTACTACACCTTATCTCTTCTTTTATATAATCTATAAAGATACTCATGTTATACTTACTTTGATTGAATCTAGAATAATATTTTATAACTTTTTATAAATTGTGCTAATAACAGAATAGTTATATACAATCAATTTGCAGTGAAATATCTTGTTTGTTCTTCTCAATTTATACTAAATTCTTGTGAAAACTAAAACCAAGTTGTTACAAGGATTCGTTATATTCTTCATACAAATTCAACAAAATAAGTTTTTAATCCACAAGACTACGGTGGTAGATCCTGTTAAAATAGGGAAATATATTTCATTTGGCAGTGTTATATTTGTTTTGATTTTCAATCTAGTGCCAATATTCCTTACAATTTATATTCATTAACAAATATTTTCTGTTATTTCCCCGACAGTAGTTAAAATGGTGGGAAACATAAACTGGGTTGGTGGCGTCAGATCCTGTTATGATTCAAAATCAAGAAACTTTGGTGACAAACTCATGTCTAGCACCTCGATCAATCTTTACAATTTATTTTGTTTGTTACGTCTTGGTACAATGTGTTACATTTATTTACTTTACATTTAACTATAGAGAGAGGAGAGAGAGAGAGAGAGAGAGAGAGAGAGAGAGAGAGAGAGAGCTGCGTGATTCAGACACCTTCTCCTTACTTGTTGTTTACCGTAGCTCCCTTGTCAGTGATGCAGGGGATCGAAGGTCGCCTGGTCGGGGGCTTATGCTGAAATGGAGTTATTAGTATCAGGCAGGATCCATCTGTTAATACATATTTCAAACAACACACATTGTAGTTTTTGCAAGTGTTCTAGACTCACGAGAAAACGTCGAGAATGAGGATCATGGCGGGTTAACAGAGGCGGATTAACCTCTATGCAAAGTAGGCAGCTGGAGCTGCATGGAATTTGAACCCACGAAACTTTGTCACTACAAAAAATATCCATCAGTAACTAAGAATTATTCTGTTGTACAAAAAGGTCTCAGATGCAAGTTATATTACCCCCAAACCAGCGTCAAGATGTGAGCGCTGCCAACAAGAATATCAGAACAGCCGAAGATGCAAGGAAATCAGTGCGAACACTTATAGGGTACACTGTCCCCAAACCCATTTCAAGAGATAGGAGTTGCCATCGAGAAATATGTTTTGTAGAGACCTCTGATGCAAGGAAAGTTACTGGTGTCGCCCAATAATATGGAGGAGAGTCTAACAGGAAACGTTGTGAGATGAATTTTATTTATCGCCTTAGAACCTCAGCACCTTTTAAGTATTATTTGCACGTTTTCGTCTGATTTATTGCTTCCTTTAAAAAACACGTTGAGTTTACAGTTTATACAGCCAGAAGTTTAGTGACAGAACAAATTGTAAGGAATTGTCACCAGAATTGTAAAAACTTCAGGATCTAACGCCGTCGTTGTATTCGTATAACATTTCTAACCATGTTTCCGTCACGTTTAGCCGTCTCCATATGAATTTTGTTTTGAGGTGGGATACAGATTTGTAAAGAATTGTCACCAGTATTTCATTATTCTAAAATCTATCTAACGCCGTCACTCCCTCTGTTGGCGATTTCTCTGAATAAAGTCGTGGAAGTAGCAGAAGGTATAAAGATTTGAGAAAAAAATAGATTAACAAGAATTTAGTATAAATTGAGGAGAAAAACGAAGATATTTTAATTACAATTTGATTGTCAAAAACGATTCTGCTACTGCATCTACCAAGTAAGTATAATATTTGAATTTTTATTGAGATCTTAAAAGGGAAAATACGAAACTTAACAGGGTCGATTTTGGTCTTGAATATGTAAATAGCCTTCAGAAGCACTAGATCTGCACGAAAATCTCTTATACCCTTCAAACATAAATCTGTAACTAAATATTTGTTTTCTTTATCTGTGTTTTATAAGCTAAGCTAATCAGTAATTTTGTTCTTCGTCAAGAAGAAAGTAGAAGTTGGCCTACAAAGAATCTGTCAGAACCATGTGCACTACGCTTAGAACATAAAATTTCTATTTAACCCAAAAATGAATGTCCTCCCTTCTCATTTTTCACCATATAATATTTCCCTGTCAATCTACTAGCTACTGTAGCTAGTTAGACATGATAGTTTGGTATGCTCTAGTCTCATTCTGACCACATAAAACTATCATTGTACCAAACAATCTGTTAGCTAGTTGGACACGATAGTTTGGTATGCTCTAGTCTCATTCTGACCACAGAAAACTATCATTGTACCAAGCAATCTGCTAGCTAGTTGGACATGATAGTTTGGTATGCTCTAGTCTCATTCTGACCACAGAAAACTATCATTGTACCAAGCAATCTGCTAGCTAGTTAGACATGATAGTTTGGTATGTTCTAGTCCCTTCCTGACCACATAAAACTGTCATTGTATCAAGCAAACTGCTAGCTAGTTAGACATGATAGTTTGGTATGTTCTAGTCCCTTCCTGACCACATAAAACTGTCATTGTATCAAGCAAACTGCTAGCTAGTTAGACATGATAGTTTGGTATGTTCTAGTCTCATTCTGACTACAGACAACAGTCATTGTACCAAACAATCTGCTAGCTAGTTAGACATGATAGTTTGGTATGTTCTTGTCCCTTCCTAACCACAGAAAACTGTCATTGTATCACGCAAACTGCTAGCTAGTTAGACATGATAGTTTGGTATGTTCTTGTCCCTTCCTAACCACAGAAAACTGTCATTGTATCACGCAAACTGCTAGCTAGTTAGACATGATAGTTTGGTATGTTCTAGTCTCATTCTGACCACAGTAAACTGTCATTGTTCCAAGCAATCTACTAGCTAGTTAGACATGATAGTTTGGTATGTTCTAGTCTCATCCTGACAACATAAAACTGTCATTGTTCCAAGCAATCTACTAGATAGTTAGACACGATAGTTTGGTATGTTCTAGTCTCATTATGACCACAAAAAACTGTCATTGTACCAAACAATCTACTAGCTAGTTAGACATGATAGTTTGGTATGCTCTAGTCTCATTCTGACAACATAAAACTGTCATTGTACCTAGCCATCTACTAGATAGTTAGACATGATAGTTTGGTATGTTCTAGTCCCTTCCTGACAACATAAAACTGTCATTGTTCCAAGCAATCTACTAGATAGTTAGACATGATAGTTTGGTAAGTTCTAGTCCTTTCCTGGCCACATTAAACTGTCATTGTACCAAGCAACCTACTAGCTAGTTAGACATGATAGTTTGGTATGTTCTAGTCCCTTCCTGACAACATAAAACTGTCATTGTTTCAAGCAATCTACTAGCTAGTTGGACATGATAGTTTGGTATGCTCTAGTCTCATTCTGACCACAGACAATTGACATTGTACCAAACAATCTGCTAGCTAGTTAGACATGATAGTTTGGTATGCTCTAGTCTCATTCTGACCACAGAAAACTGCCATTGTACCAAACAATCTGCTAGCTAGTTGGACATGATAGTTTGGTATGCTCTAGTCTCATTCTGACCACAGAAAACTGCCATTGTACCAAACAATCTGCTAGCTAGTTGGACATGATAGTTTGGTATGCTCTAGTCTCATTCTGACCACAGAAAACAGCCATTGTACCAAACAATCTGCTAGCTAGTTAGACATGATAGTTTGGTATGCTCTAGTCTCATTCTGACCACAGTAAACTGTCATTGTACCAAACAATCTACTAGCTAGTTAGACATGATAGTTTGGTATGTTCTAGTCTCATTCTGACCACAGAAAACTGTCATTGTACCAAACAATCTGCTAGCTAGTTAGACATGATAGTTTGGTAAGTTCTAGTCCCTTCCTGGCCACATAAAACTGTCATTGTTTCAAGCAATCTACTAGATAGTTAGATATGATAGTTTGGTATGTTCTAGTCCCTTCCTGGTCACATAAAACTGTCATTGTACCAAATAATCTGCTAGCTAGTTAGACATGATAGTTCGGTATCGTCTATTCCCTTCCTGGCCACATGATACTACCATTGTACCAAGCAATCTGCTAGCTAGTTGAACACGATAGTTTGGTATGCTCTAGTCCCATTCTGACCACAGTAAACTGTCATTGTACCAAACAATCTACTAGCTAGTTAGACATGATAGTTTGGTATGCTCTAGTCTCATTCTGACCACAGTAAACTGTCATTGTACCAAACAATCTACTAGCTAGTTAGACATGATAGTTTGGTATGCTCTAGTCTCATTCTGACCACAGTAAACTGTCATTGTACCAAACAATCTACTAGCTAGTTAGACATGATGGTTTGGTATGCTCTAGTCTCATTCTGGCCACAGAAAACTGTCATTGTACCAAGCAATCTGCTAGCTAGTTAGACATGATAGTTTGGTATGCTCTAGTCTCATTCTGACCACAGAAAACTGTTATTGTACCAAACAATCTACTATCTAGTTAGACATGATAGTTTGGTATGCTCTAGTCTCATTCTGACCACAGTAAACTATCATTGTACCAAACAATCTGCTAGCTAGTTAGACATGATAGTTTGGTATGTTCTAGTCTCATTCTGACCACAGAAAACTGTTATTGTACCAAACAATCTACTAGCTAGTTAGAATGATAGTTTGGTACAATGACAGTATTCAATCTGTGGTCAGTATTAATTAAAATAGTTGCCGAAGAAAGGGATGATAATATAATCTACTGTCATTAAAACTAGAACTACAGTTCGTTTTGTGTTCTGAAATTTTTCATGTTGTATTTTTGTTTTAGATTAAATATAGAATGAAAATTGCTGTGTTGTTACTCGTTGCTGTTATGATGATGATGGTTCAAGAAGCCGATTCGTGGTTCTTAGGATCAAGAGGGAAAACTAAGATTACAATTAAGATGCCTAAACAAGCGAGTTTTAGCTTTCCTAAAGAATGGTTGGAAAAAAGAGAAGTGAGAGATTCTGATTTTGACGCTGACTATAATGCGGCTGCTGAAGATGGTGTTTTTACTGATGATGAGATAAAATCTGTATTTGGGGTTGATGAAAATGGTGTGGCTGATTTCAAGAAAGATTATGATGTGAATGGTAAGTACCAGACAAAATTAATGAGGGTGAAAGGTCGAGGTCAAAACTAGACAGAGGTCACAAGATCTGGAATTAAACTGATTTAGTGGTCAAAAGTTCTAGATTTCAAGGTGCTGTATGTAAGAGGGAGGTGTTTAAGTAGTTTTTTTTTATTCAAAAACAGGTACTTTGATGTATTGTTACTATTATTACAGGAGATGGGGTGGGGGAGGGGGTGTATATTTGATGGAGGGAGAGTAGAAAGTGTTTAAGGTGTTTCTATTAGATTTAACACCATGATATTATTATTATTATTACAGGAGATGGGGGGTGGGGATGTATATTTGAGGTAGGGAGGGAGGGTAGACGGTGTTTGAGGGGTTATATTGTACAATGATATTATTATTATTACAGGAGATGGGGGGGGGGGGGGTGTATATTTGAGGTAGGGAGGGAGGGTAGACGGTGTTTGAGGGGCTATATTGTACAATGATATTATTATTATTACAGGAGATGGGGGGTGGGGGATGTATATTTGAGGTAGGGAGGGAGGGTGAAAGTGTTTGAGGGGTTATGTTGTACAATGATATTATTATTATTACAGGAGATGGGGGGGGGGGGGGTATATATTCGAGGGAGGGAGCAGGGAGGGTGAAAGTGTTTGAGGGGTTATATTGTACAATGATATTATTATTACAGGAGATGGGAAGGTTGGAGTCGAGTAGTATGAGATGGGGTTGGGGAGTGGGGGGGGGGATGATTTTTTTTTTGTGTGGATTGGGGAGTAGTTGTTGTATGTTTAAGAAAGGGAGGGTAGACTGTGTTTAAAATGTTAAATTGTATTATTATTATTATTATTATTATTATTATTATTATTATTATTATTATTATTATTATTATTATTATTATTATTATTATTATTATTATTATTATTATTATTATTATTATTATTATTACAGAAGACGGGTTGGTTGAAGTCGAGGAGTTTGAGATGGGGGGGGGGGTGTATATTTTAGGGGGTGTATTATTATTATTTACTATTTCAGGAGATGGGGTGGTTAAAGTCGAGGAGTATGAGACGGTAAATACAGTCATCTCTAATTGTAAGTTACAGTTTTAAGAAAGTTATATTTATGTGGATACATTATCTGATTGTTATATGTTTACTTTGATTAAATGATTAATATTTGGATAGATTCACTTCACGTCCTATTTCTCCGCCATTCTTTTTCACCATCTCGATTGTAGAGAGAGGCGGGGTGGATTGCCTCAGTGAGTTAGTCGCTCGGTCGCTAATCTGAAGATCACAGTTTCAATCATGGCATGGGTCGAGATGATAACTTCAGATTTTTGAACCCGGTTTCCCCTGTCATTGATGCAGGTTGGAGACATTGAAAAAGCGTTTAGTCGTTTGGATTGGACAATAAACCATGTGCTACAGGCTGTGCATGTTAAAGATCCCTGGACAGTTGGAAAATGAAATGAAATGAAATGAATGGAGTTTTACGTCCTACTTTCTGCACCTATATGGGCTAATTGAGGACGGGCAAACGCCATGCAGTGTGCAATGAAGGAAATTTTGCCAGGACAGCGGCATTAGCCTGCTCTTATTTTCGATTTCCAACTGTCGAGGGATCTTTAACGTGCACAGCCAATAGCACACGGGGCCTCGGTTTATTGTCCCATCCGAACGACTAGACGCTTTTCCATGTCAGCCCCTCCGACCTGCATCACTGACAGGGGGAAACCGGGTTGAAAAATCCGAAGGTATCATCTCGACCCATGCCGGGATTGCCTGGACAGTTGGAATTAGAAAATAAGACTAGACTATTTTCCCTGATTACCCGACCTCATAAGTACATACAGGTGAAGAAAAGCAGAAAGTAAAACTCCATTTCATTTCATTTCATTTCGATTGTCTTCAGACGTAGGAAATGTTGACCGAAACAAAGGTAAAATATTACTTCCGGTTTAAATTTTCGGCCTATAATTGAATGTTTATTGATTATATTTTCTAGTAAAAGAAGCTGAATAAAACAAAAGAAGAGAAATGGAAATCATAATTTGACCAAACTTTTAGAATTTTGATGTAGAATAAATTATTGCAACAATTAAAGCGTTATTTCCCCTCTCTCCCCTTTCCTTTTTCGCTTACACCCTTAGTTTTCAACTTGGGGGGACATGTCCCAAACTTCGACATTCTCCAAGGGACACAAACTGATCTATAGATTTAAAAAAATATGTTATATTTTGTATTATCTTGAAACACCAGTGTCCACTGCCTTCAATGACTACAATTTAAGTTGTAGTCAAAATGCTGTGACGTCACGAAATGCTTCAAAATTGCTTGTTTTCAATGCCTTCTGTGGACAATTTGATAAAACCAGTTGAAAACCTTGATTTGTTTTCATTCGGCTCAACCATCGTCAATTATCGAGACTAACATTATGACTCGGTCATGATAGGCGGCCATATTGTCTGATAGAAGGGCAAGAAAAGACAACTTTTGTTTGGAGATGGATTTTGATTTTCTGTTTTTAACGCACAAGAAGGCAACACTCTCTGAAGAATGATTATGATTGGCTGAACTTTAACTTATTCAATATTTCGATCAGCGTGTATTGTACGAGGTCATATATCACTCTAGTCTAGTTCTGAAGTTGATACGAGTGGATTTGTTTTGTGTCATCCCTAAGAATTTTGCAGCTGATTAAATGTTCATTGCCTTATCAGCTAAAACAAAGATTTTATTTTGTGCACAGTTTTAATGATGGCAATCAATATTAATTTTAGGACGATAACAGCCTCTAAATCAATAGTTTCCAACCTTTTTCAACACGTGGCCCAAATTCAGTAAACTGTCAAATCCGTGGCCTCCTTATTCAATTTGGACAGGGAGCAATATAACTCTAGTGTTGTTTTTTGTTCCTTCTTATCATTGGGAGGTCAGATGTATTTGACTGCAAGCAACTACATACTTTACACAGCAAAATGTAGTTAAATAAAGCTTGGATTAGAGGATAGATTATACATCTTCACGCCCCATGGCCCCCTGACAATACCCCATTGACCCCCAGGTTGGGAACCACTGCTCTAAAGTCTAAATAGCAGACTCTTAATAGAAATGTCTGTGTCAGTTACCTCCCTTGCACTTGGACATGCTACGGTTTTATATTTTAATTATTGTAACAAATTGTATCAGGGCTGGGCAGCCTTTTGACATCAAAGCGTTCTCTTTCCCAAAACAAAAGGAAGAGTGTCGTACCGTGTAAAGTCTATACACTTCATCATGTGAGCTTTAATATCAGCCTCACAGAATCACACTGAGAACCTCGAACAATAAACTGAACACAACCAGCATCTTTTTAACATTCCAGAAAACATTGACATCTGCTTCCACAGTTGATGGTGATAGATTTCCTAGGGGAACCTAAAAGTACTGCAATTGTTAGACACAAAGAAAAATATATCAGGACTACAGACTACAGCTGAAATATAAATGGATGTGTAAATGGAGTTATTTCCCTTTAATCCTTTAGACTCACTTACATAGATCTTACTTCGTGACCTAAACAAGGGTTTTTTAGGAGAATTTTATCCTCTTATCAACTAACCACTAACAAAACAATGTAACTTCATGTATCAACAATGCCAATATCCTCAAATTTAAAACTAAAATGGCAACGGTTATTCGAGACGTTCCTTTATGTGTATAATAAGATTTGAAATTTAAAGGGATTATAAAGTGATTTTCTAAAATTTGTATGTGTATCAGGGACACTGATAGCATCAATTAACGCCATTCAAATTTTCATTCCAACGTCTGTGATTCTTGCAATTCCACTAAAACTAACTCGTTTTATGACGTCATTGATATTGATCTGCATAATATCAAGAGTAGTTTCCGGTATCCCTTTAACTTATTACCTCTACAGTGTCTATAAGAATTGAACGACATTTCGAAACGGTTTAGGTGAGATTGGAGCAAAGAAATCTTTTAATATTAGGGCTGAATTCCTTGCATTCGGAAATGTCGGTGGCAATGGTGGTGGCTGTGGAAGTGGTTGTAAAGGAGAGGGTGGTGGGGTGTCAGAATAACCCATTTCAATTCTATTGAGAAAACATTTTCCCGACAGTTGTCCCCTATTTATAGTCTGCTCTTTGTTTGCACCCTACTGATCTTTGGCCTTTCCGGTAGCGTCATAAAATCTGGATTTCTCTTCTAGCCCTCTACTAACCGCTTGAAGAGGATTTGAGAGAAAGGGAGATTGGGGGTGTGCTCGCTCACTGACTGCATAGGACTTTTGTCTTTTAATTAGGGGAAACACTCGAATTTGAACATTTGGACCCGATTTCCTCGCCTTCGAAGTCTTTCCGGGCAGCATTCTAAATAACGTGAAGGATACTGTAAAAGGATCGTCCCTGTCCTGACCCTACCCTATTTATTATCTGGAGTTATTACAACTGACGCTGTTTAATTTATTTCATATTATTATGGTTTTGAATTCAGAGCGGTGCAGGTCATCTTCTTGTCTTCATCTATTCCTCTTTCGCTGAAAAATGAACGAAAATTGATCAGAAAATTATCTTCAGACGTTTGTGTATTGTTTTAGTACCAGTATACGCCAACTTATATAAAATAGTTAAAAAGCAGAACTCAAGTTTGGCTTCAAAGTGAAATAATTAAAAAATCAGATTATATTTTTAAAAGTTCCTCATGTTTTAGGAAATTGTACTGCTCGACAGGACCAGGACATATTTTAATATTTTTGCTATTATTCTTAATAAAAGAATATAATAATTTAAATAACCTACCTTTTTTCAAAATAACATTAACAGCTTTGTATTCTTCAATTGTTATTTCTTCATTTTCTGTAAAATATATAAATCATTCATCATCATCATCATTGAAGTCGTCGTCATAATCATCATCATCATCGTTGTCATCGTCGTCATCATCATCATCATCATCATTTGGGCTTAAGTTCTGCCGATCGGGATTTTTGGGGGTCGAACGGTTCTGGTTATTTCAGTACCTCGATGCTCAATGATATAAACAGTTTAAATTAGATACAATAAACTTTATTACTTACCGTTAACATCATAAAGAGATTTAAACTCAGCCAAATTCTCATCAGGGAATAAAGACTTTATTTCATCATCAGACAGAATACCGTCTTCAGCTGCAGCATTGAAGGCAGGGTCCTGCTCGGCTTGCCTTGTTATTCTATGTTGAATTGAACATGGACATAACGTCCTTGGTGGTGTTCTTGTTCTTATTCTTGCACGTGGAATTGGATGTATCACAGGTCTTGGTGTTGTTGTTGGTGGTGTTCTTGATCTTCCCCACAACCAGCCTTCCACAGTCGTTATCATGACGACAGCTACGATCAAAACAACAGCTACTCTCATTCTGTTAAAATACACCACAATTAATTAAGTACATGTAAAGGTGCAACGAGATTTATTCATGTCTGACTAAACAAATCTGCTAAAATGCCAGAAGCAGATATTTCATATTTGTCAAGGAGTTCCCCATAACGACCATAAAATTTTCTATAAGAAATTATAAGTTTGTGTGTCGAGTAACCTTGTTTCAGTAATTTCACGACCCCTTGTAAGAATGTCCCTATAAAGAGAACAAGCTCTAGCATAGCGGATCGGTTGAGAAATGTACACGCCATAAGCAGGCGAATGTGGTATGTTACTGCACATGAATGGAAAATTAACAATAAGAAAATCAAAGTCGTCATGTTCGTCATACAATCTGACACAAAGATCATGGTTGTTTTTAAGTTCGAGAAGCAAATCCAAATAGGACGCTTTAGTCTTTGAATCAGTAGTGTCTTTAATTTCCAACTCTCCTGGGTAGATTATATCTACGAAGTCTCCAAAAGCGGAGTTATTCAGTGACAATACGTCATCTATGTATCGGAAAGTGGAATTGAAAGAACGGTCTAGTTGTTTATTGCCCTTGCTTTGGAGGTCTTGAATTAATTCTGCCTCATAAGAATAGAGGAATATGTCAGCAAGTAAAGGAGCACAATTAGTACCCATAGGAATACCAATTACCTGCTGAAAAAACTCTCATCGCAATCTTTGCTATTCCCATGTTTCTTTTAAGATTTCTATAAAGATACTCATGTTATACTTACTTTGATTGAGTCTAGAATAATATTTTATAACTTTTTATAAATTGTACTAGTAACAGAATAGTTATAAACAATCAAATTGCATATAAAATGACTTGTTTGTTCTTCTCAATTTATACTAAATTCTTGTTAAAATCAATTTATTTCAAACCAATTTATATCAACGATTCTTTATTTATGATCGCACAAACTCTGCAAGGTAAGTTTTTTATTCACGGGACTATGGTGAGAGATCCTGTTAAAATAGGAAAAGAAATATGAAACTGACAGCTTTATATTTGTTCTGTTTTACACACAGGAAAAATAGTGCCAATATTCATGCAATTTATAATTTTTAACAAATATTTGCTGTTACCTTTACGAATCTAGATAAAAAAACCTGGAAAACATAGACTGAGTTGGGGGCGTCAGGTTCTGTTACTATTTAATAACAGGAAACATTGTTGACAAAACTTTACACTTCATACTGCATGTCACCTCCATCAATATTTACAATTTACATTGTTACTTCGGAGTTAAAGGGATTGTAAAGAGGTTTGTATGTGTATCGGGGACATTGATAGCATCGTCTAGTAAACACTCTAAGCAGATCTCAATGTGTTCTGGAGTGTTTACTAGAAGCAGTTCTCAATGTGGTCTGGAGGGTTTACTAGAAGCAGATCCCAGTGTGTTCTAGTAAACACTCCAGAACACATTGAGATCTGCTTCTAGTAAACACTCTAGAACACGTTGAGATCTGCTTCTAGTAAACACTCCAGAACACATTGAGATCTGCTTCTAGTAAACACTCCAGAACACATTGAGATCTGCTTCTAGTAAACACTCTAGAACACGTTGAGATCTGCTTCTAGTAAACACTCCAGAACACATTGAGATCTGCTTCTAGTAAACACTCTAGAACACATTGAGATCTGCTTCTAGTAAACACTCCAGAACACATTGAGATCTGCTTCTAGTAAACACTCCAGAACACATTGAGATCTGCTTCTAGTAAACACTCTAGAAGACATTGAGATCTGCTTCTAAACACACTACTCCAGAACATACCCCTTGGTGGTACCAACGAAACCCACAAGGGGTACCTGAGAAGCCACATAGACATATAACATCTAATATTTAACAATAAATACACAAATCAATCATCTAGAGTTTTAGTGGCCAGAAATGGATTAAATATTAAATACATCAACCGACAAATATACTTTGACTTTCTTGTTGGATCTTAATGCTACTTTAGATAGGGCGAAGAGGTACCAGGAGATATAAGAAATAGGGGTACGAAGAGTCCAAAAGGATGGGAACCGAGGCTCTAGAGCACATTGAGATCTGCTTTCGGGGTTGATGGTGATAGATTTCCTAGGGGAATTTAATAGTACTGCATTGCAAGACGCCAAGATAAATATATCAGGACTACGGACTACAGTTGAATTGAGCCCCTAAATTTTGGTGCATTTTGTAGTAGGCCTACTCTAAAATTCTAAATGTTTCCCCTTTAAGAGATAAAATAGCAAAATCTTCAAACCTCCAGTGGAAGTTTTTCCATCAGTTGATAGTACAACACATGGTACTTAACGTCATGTGGAGGACAACCTGAACAGTTAATACCTACAGAGGAAATCAGAGTGTGAGAGAAAAGATGATTGTCGCCGTCACACAAAATACATTTGCCACTTCCCTATTTTAACAGGTTTTATTACCGTTATTTTGAAGTATGTTTCTCTATCTCCACATGGTCTTTCACCAGCGCCCTGAAGATATAACACTATTTTGTTGATTTTGTGCGATCTTAGTTAGGTATTTTTGATAAAATTTGAGTAGGAGTAGATTAATTTTAACAAGAATTTAGTATAAATTGAGAAGAACAAACAAGTTATTTCACTGAAATTGATTGTTTATAACTATTCTGTTATTAGCACAATTTATAAAAAGTTATAAAATATTATTTTAGATTCAAGCAAGTAAGTATAACATTATAAAATCTTAAAAAAAGCATGGGAAAATCAACTGTTGTGCAGTAGTAGACTCTTCCAGGTGTTTCGAAAAGAGTAAGCATGATCTGCTTTGAGCCGACACTCTCGAAAGTTAAGAAATATTTTTTCAATATTTGATACTTCTGTGGTGACATTTCTCGTGGGTTCACTTATGGCAGGCTTAATTAAGAGCACCGGTTGTTAAAGTTTCAAAATTCCTAAAAGTTATGAGATAACAATCTCTGAGCTGTTCACAGTTCTAAGGTTTTCTTTAAATAATTTTGGTTGATTTTTACAGAATGAGAGTAGCTGTTGTTTTAGTTGTAGTTGTCGTCATGGTAACGACTGTGAAAGGCTGGTGGTGGGGTAGAAAACCACCACCACCACCACCACCACCAGGAACAGAATCTGACTATGATAGAATATCAAGACAAGTTGAGCAGGACGCTGCCTTCAATGCTGCAGCTGAAGACGGTATTCTGTCTGATGATGAAATTAAATCTGTATTCGGTGTTGCTGATGAGGATTTGGCTGAGTTTAAATCTCTTTATGATGTTAACGGTAAGTTATAAAGTTTATTGTATCTAATTTAAAAGATGACACTTTTACATTGTTTATATCATTGAGCATGTCGAGGTACTGAAATAACCAGAGTCGTCCGACCCAAGAACTCGTGGCTAACGCCCAAAATACTCAGCCCAAATGATGGTGACGAGGACGACTTAGATCGATGACGGTGACAATGGTGACGACGGTGACGGTGATGGTGACGATGGCGATGATGATGATGTTGATATGATAATGATGATGATGATGATGATTTATAAATTTTACAGGTGATGGAGAAATAACAATTGAAGAATACAAAGCTGTCACTGTTATAATGGAAAAGGGTAGGTTATTAAAATTTTTATATATTTTTTTTAAGAATAATAGCAAAACTGTTAAAAAAATCTCGAAGTGACCTGGTCCTGTCGAGCAGCACAATTTCCTAAATCATGAGTAATAAAAAACATAATCTGATTTCATGGGGTTTTTGTCAAGGGGCCATGGGGCATGAAGATGTGTATATTTTTTTCACTAGCCCACGTTTAATTTAACTATGTTTGTGCTGTGTAAGGTCTGTAGTTGCGAACCACTGGTATACTGATACTAAACAATAAACAAGAGTCCAGGGATGATTTTCTGATAAATTTCCGTTAATTTTTCAGCGAAAGCGGAATAGATGAAGACAAGAAGATGACCTGCACCGCCCTGAATTCAAAACCATAATTATATCAAATAAATTTAAACTGCATCAGTTTTATTTTATCAATAATTAATAGGGCAGGGTCAGGACAAGAACGTTCCTTTTTCAGTATCCTTCACCTCATTTAGACTGCTGCCCGGGGTGACTAAGGGGGCGAGGAGTGCACCCCCCCCCCCCCGTCCCCACCCCCTCTTAATAAGACAAACGACCTACGCCGTCAACGAGTGAGCAATCACCCCAACCCCCCAGATAGAACTTTTTTTGACAGCACTGAACTATCAAGGAAGGTTATTAGGTATTGTCTCCAAAGAAAATTTAGAAATCTAAGATCGATTTGCTTGCATTTGATGATCTCATCATTGTGCAGGATGAACATATTATTCTCAATAGACAAAAAAAGTATAATTAATGTGGATGTTGTCGATGCGTCCCCTTCAACCACTAACATGCACACCACTGAATAGGTAAAAGATACCGTTTAGACGTTTTCATCAAAGTTTTAATCATCCAAATTGTAGACAATTGTACAGGAAAACAAACATACAATCGCCTTAAAATACAAGCTAGTAACAGAACGGAAACGGTAACGATCAACTGAAAAGATACAATATTACAATCATAAGTATCTTAAATGACCAGCTAAATACACAATAATTAATTACTTATGTTATAGGCCTAAAATGTAAACAAAGCTTGCCTATCACTAGAGTGTGCGTGCCAATTCTTAGAATTCGACTAAGTTTCCATATAAGGAATAGCTACATGTGCGCGCTAATCATGCGTGACGAGTCACTTGCGATATAGTTATGACCAAACTTTGAATAACGATTACATACATATACTATATACCAGCTTTTATAAAATGCTCAAATATGATCTCCACACGTAAATTAACTAATATAAGTAAACATACCATACTTCCAATAATCAACAAAAGAATCATAGGATAAATTAAATGCCACCTTATCATCAGCCATATTACTTAAGAAGGACGTGACGTCATTTGAGCACATTCGATATGACTTAATAGCTTATTATGACCTATGAGGTTGCGTTCGTCTACATGTATGTAGTGTATGCACTCTACATTATCCGGCCTCCTAATTGTGTGAACATAGTGGAAACAATTACAAACTTAACTAAATTTCGAAAATTTTGAATACAAATGAAAGGTTAAACTAAAACCATGACGATATTTTACATAAAGAATTAACAAACTTACAATAGTAGACATAAAATCTTAAACCTTAATCTTAATCACATTCTAATACCAAACTTAACTTAGTAATAGGTCTCTTTAATATAATGATGTCGTATACGGACCACCGTACTTTAAAGTTGTAACTTGCGTTTTTATAGTAGCAATACGAGTTAAACCATTTTTATCAGTAATAACTTCGATAACACGACCTAAAGACCATGAATTACGAATATGATTATCAATTACTAAAACAATATCGTCAACGCTTATATTACGTTTTGGATAAAGCCATTTTTGACGTTCCTGCAAAGATGTAAGATAATCTCGTGTCCATCTTTTCCAAAAAAGATCGCATAAATATTGTATTCTTCTCCAACGACGTTTTACATAACTATCGGTTTTATCTGTCAAAGTAGGAGAATAAGAAGAATTATTATAACCATTTAATAAATGACCAGGAGTTAATACATCTAAATCATTAGGAGTTTCTGGTACTTTTGTTATTGGTCGATTATTTAATATTTGCTCCACTTCGCATAATAAAGTATGTAAACTTTCATCGTGCAAACGGTGAACTTGATCGTGTTCGAGAGCACAAAGAACTTTACGAACTGAACGTATTAAACGTTCCCACACTCCTCCGAAGTGCGATGCTGCCGGTGGGTTAAATTCCCATTGTATTCCTTTTTGACCTAATTCTTTAGAAATTTGATTTTGATTCCAGTTATCCATACATTGTTTCAATTCTCTTTGGGCGCCTACCAGATTGGTTCCGTTATCGGATCTTAAAAATGCCTCTAGTAAACACTCCAGAGAACATTGAGATCTGCTTCTAGTAAACACTCCAGAACACATTGAGTTCTGTTTCTAGTAAACACTCCAGAGAACATTGAGATCTGCTTCTAGTAAACACTCCAGAACACATTGAGATCTGCTTCTAGTAAACACTCCAGAGAACATTGAGATCTGCTTCTAGTAAACACTCTAGAACACATTGAGATCTGTTTCTAGTAACCACTCCAGAGAACATTGAGATCTGCTTCTAGTAAACACTCCAGAACACATTGAGATCTGCTTCCAGTAAACACTCCAGAACACATTGAGAACTGCTTCTAGTAAACACTCTAGAGCACATTGGGATCTGCTTCTAGTAAACACTCCAGAACACATTGAGATCTGCTTCCAGTAAACACTCCAGAACACATTGAGATCTGCTTCTAGTAAACACTCCAGAACACATTGAGATCTGCTTCTAGTAAACACTCCAGAACACATTGAGATCTGCTTCTAGTAAACACACCAGAACACATTGAGATCTGCTTCTAGTAAACACTCTAGAGCACACTGAGATCTGCTTCTAGTAAACACTCAAGAACACATTGAGAACTGCTTCTAGTAAACACTCCAGAGCCCATTGAGATCTGCTTCTAGTCAACACTCTAGAATACTTTGGGGTCTGCTTCTAGTAAACACTCCAGAATATATTGGGATCTGCTTCTAGTAAACACTCCAGAACACATTGAGATCTGCTTCTAGTAAACACACTACTCCAGAACATATGAGATTCTCGGTTCCCAACTAGGGGTACCAGTACCCCTTGGTGGTACCAACGAAATCAACAAAGGGTACCCGAGAAGCCACATAGACATATAACATCTAATATTTAACAATAAATACACAAGTCAATCATCTACAGTTTTAATAGTGGCGGACTAAATATCAAATACATCAACCGACAAATATACTTTGACTTTCTTGTTGGATCTTAATGCTACTTTAGATAGGGCGAAGAGATACCAGTAGATTTAAGAAATCCAAAAGAGTCCAAAAGGTTGGGAACCGAGGCTGTAGAGCACAATGAGATCTGCTTTTGGAGTTGATGGTGATAGATTTCCTAGGGGAATTTAATAGTACTGCATTGCAAGACGCCAAGATAAATATATCAGGACTACAGACTACAGCTGAAGTGAGCCCCTAAATTTTGGTGCATTTTGTAGTAGGCCTACTCTAAAATTCTAAATGTTTCCCCTTTAAGAGATAAAATAGCAAAATCTGCAAAACTCCAGTGAAAGTTTTCCCATCAGTTGATAGTACAGTACAACATATGGTACTAAACGTCATGTGGAGGACAACCTGAACAGTTAATACCTACAGAGGAAATCAGAGTGTGAGAGAAAAGATGATTGTCGCCGTCACACAAAATACATTTGCCACTTCCCTATTTTAACAGGATTTATAACTGCTATTCTGAAGTATGTTTCCCTATCTCCACATGGTCTTTCACCAGCGTCCTGAAGATATAACACTATTTTGTTGATTTTGTGCGATCTTAGTTAGGTATTTTTGATAAAATTTGAGTAGGAGTAGATTAATTTTAACAAGAATTTAGTATAAATTGAGAAGAACAAACAAGTTATTTTATATGCAAATTGATTGTTTATAACTATTCTTCAACTAGCACAATTTATAAAAAGTTATAAAATATTATTCTAGATTCAATCAAAGTAAGTATAACATGAGTATCTTTATAGAAATCTTAAAAGAAGCATGGGAATAGCAAAGATTGAGATAAGTCTCTGAGCTGTTCACAGTTCTAGGTTTTCTTTAATTAATTATGGTTGATTTTTACAGAATGAGAGTAGCTGTTGTTTTAGTTGTAGTTGTCGTCATGGTCACGACTGTGAAAGGCTGGTGGTGGGGTAGAAAACCATCACCACCTCCGAGATGTCCACCCCCACCTCCACCTCCGAGATGTCCACCCCGATATCCACCTCCAAGATGTCCACCCCCACCTCCACCTCCGAGTTGTCCACACCCACCTCCGAGAATACCACCCATATATGCGAGAGATGCCGACCAGGACGCTGTCTTCAATGCTGCAGCTGAAGACGGTATTTTGTCTGATGATGAAATAAAGTCTTTATTCCCTGATGAGGATTTGGCTGAGTTTAAATCTCTTTATGATGTTAACGGTAAGTAATACAGTTTATTGTATCTAATTTAAAAGATGACACTTTTACATTGTTTATATCATTGAGCATGTCGAGGTACTGAAATAATTAGAGTCGTCCGACCCAAGAACTCGTGGCTAACGCCCAAAATACTCAACCCAAATGATGATGACGAGGACGACTTAGATCGATGACGGTGATGCTGACGATGGCGTTGACGAGGACGACTTCAATGATGATGATGATGATGATGATGATGAAATTTTATGTATTACAATGTTTATATTACAGATAATGGTGAAATAACAATTGAAGAATACCAAGCTGTCACTGTTATTATGGGAAAGGGTAGGTTATTTTACTAAGAATAATAGCAAAAATATTAAATAGCCTCGACTCGATTTTTGAATTTTTATATATTTTTTTTAAGAATAATAGCAAAACTGTTAAAAAACGTCGAAGTGACCTGGTGCTGTCGAGCAGCACAATTTCCTAAATCATGAGTAATGTATAAAAACATAATCTGATTTCAAGGGGTATTTGTCAAGGGGCCATAGAACATAAAGATGTGTATTTTTTTTTTTTACTAGCCCAAATTTCATTTAACTATATTTTGCTACGGGTTTGTAGTTGCTTGTGATCAAATGCATTTGGTTTCCCGATGATAAGGAGGCATAAAACAAACCCCTTGGGTGATATTTCGAATTAATCAGGGGGCCAAGGCTCTTGGAGTTTCGGGAATTTTCGGCCACGGTATGAAAAAGGTTGGGAACCACTGGGATACTGATACAATAAACAAAAGTCCGAAAATGATTTTCTGATAAATTTCTGATAAATTTCTGATAAATTTCCGTTCATTTTTCAGCGAAAGCGGAATAGATGAAGACAAGAAGATGACCTGCACCGCCCTGAATTTAAAACCATAATTATATGAAATAAATTTAAACAGTTTTATTTTTTCAATAATTAATAGGGCAGGGTCAGGACAATGACGATCCTTTTTCAGTATCCTTCACGTAATCTACAATGCTGCCCGGGGTGACTAAGGGGGCGAGGAGTGTACCCCCCCCCCCCCTAATTAAACAAACGTCCTACGCCGTCAACGAGTGAGCAAACACCCCAACCCTCCAGATAGAACTTTGTTTGACAGCACTGAACTATCAAGGATGGTTATGAGGTATTGTCTCCAAAGAAAATTTCGAAATCTAAGATCGATTGTGCAGGATGAACATATTATTCTCAATAGACACAAAAAGTATAACATTGAAGCTGAAAACTTCCAATTCCCGTTCTTTCCAAGTTTCACCCCCTAACATTTTGATTTCACACCTAAGGGTGCATATCGAGGGCTGAAAGCCAAAACCGGTTAAGTCCAAAATGACACATTTGAGAAAATCGACTTTAAAGTTTTGAAAAAAATACTCAAAATCATGAAATACTTAAATCATTTTGGTTTTGCTGCATGTAATATATCATGTACATGCCTTTAAAATGTCGTATTTTGTTAGTTGGGGTTGACCGACCTTTTGGTGCAAAAATTAGCAAAAATGGACATAAACATTTTTGGCAGAGAACAAATTGACCTTGCTTTGATGCCATTTTTTAACTATTAAATTACTAATAAAAGTGACATTCGATAAAGTAAGCATTACCAAGGCTTCATTTTTAAATGGAAATAATCAGTTCTGCAGACTGTATTTGTTTTATGCAGACATTGTTTTTCGGCAGTGGAGATAACCAGTTATGGCATAGTTCATTACAATTTTAATGGACTAATGCAATTTTTAGGTTGAAAGTATCTCAGCTATTTATTCAGATAGGAGTATGACATTTCTTGAAGATAAAATATACATCTGTAGATGCACAAAACTGGACTTAACTCATTTTGGCTTTCACCCCTCGATATGGACCCCGGTTGAGAAGCACTGGACTAGAACATATCAAAATATCGTGTCCAACTAGCTAGTAGATTGTTTGGTACGCTGACAGTTGTCAGAATGGGACAAGAACATGTCAAACTATTGTGTCCAACTAGCTAGCAGTTTGGTACGCTGACAGTTGTCAGAATGAGACACAGACGACTGATTGTAAAATTGGAATTGTGCTTAATGATGTTATCAAACTGTATGTTGTCGAGGTAAGGTATGATAGAGATTGACGGGTATTGATTTTAAAACAGTCAAATTCAACAGCCACCATAAACTCGGTCATTTACAAAGATTGTTACCAATGAAAATGAAATGAATGGAGTTTTACGTCCTACTTTTCTGCACCTATATGGGCTAATTGATAGCGGGCAAACGTCATGCAGTTTGCAATGAGGGAAATTTTGCCAGGACAGCGGCATTAGACTGCTCTTATTTTCGATTTCCAACTGTCGAGGGATCTTTAGCACACGGGGCCTCGGTTTATTGTCCCATCCGAACGACTAGATGCCTTTCTATTTCTATTTTTCGCAAATAGCACTAAATTATGAAAATAACGGCTGGAAATCTGGAAAATTTTGCAAATATGTACATTTATTAATGCTTTCGTGTGACGATATGGAAAATTCTATGTTGTTTCTGAACTTCCTTTTGGAGTTATGCCGGTTTTGGTGAATCAATTCCTATGTACTATATATAGTTGTAAAGCCAAAGGCCGAAAGACATTAATTCCGGCGTTGTTCTTCTTATAAAAGACGTCTATCATTTTTAGTGCTGCATATGTTATCCGTTCCTTAAGTATGGAGAAAGAAGGAGGTACACAAAAAGCTATTTTTTTCAATACATTAATAACAACAATTTTCACTGATGCTGTTATAATTTATTTCAAATACATATTTCGTACTATATTCAGGGCGGTGCAGGTCATCTCCTTGTCTTCTTCTATTCTTCTTGTTCTTCCTCTTCTTCTTTTTCCACTGAAATTAAACAGAAATTGACTAAATTTATCTCAAGGCTCAAATCTAACAGATAGTTGTTATAAGCAAGTTATAAGCAAAAGAATTTTTTATCAAGAAAATGGAAGCAATCCTCTATGACGTTTATTCAAAACCAGACAAATCCAGCGGCTAGACCCACTTTTTGGCCCTTAAAAATTCGTTTTTCATCTTTGTGTCATTATTATAAGATAATTTCCTTAATCGAGTGGCCCTTGAGTCCGGGAAGTTTGGGTAAAGAGAGTTGGATTTTGAAAATTTTCGACCCAAGGGCCCGTCCCCACTTGCAGAGACACTCCGCAGCCCCTGAAATCGGTATACCAATGTAAGACATGATTTTTAACAATTCTATCAATTGTAAAGTTTTCATGTTCATATCAAATGATACAGTTTAGTCTTGCTATTATTCTTAGTAAAATAACTTACCTTTTTCCATAATAACAGTGACAGCTTGATATTCTTCAATTGTTATTTCACCATTTTCTGTAATATAAAAATTATCAGTTATCTTCATAATCATCATCATTATCATCATCATTAATTATCCATCATCATCATTATCATTAATTATCATCATCATTAAATATCATCATCATTATTAATTATCCATCATCATTAATTATCCATCATCATCATTATCCATCATCATCATCATCATCAATTATCATAATCATCAATTATCATCATCATCATTAATTATTATCATCATCATTAATTATTATCATCATCATTAATTATTATCATCATCATTAATTATCATCATCATTAATTATTATCATCATCATTAATTATTATCATCATCATTAATTATCATCATCATTAATTATCATCATCATCAATTATCATCATCATCATCAATTATCATCATCATCAATTATCATCATCATCATCAATTATCATCATCATCAATGTCATTGTTATCGTTATCATAGTCATCCAGATCATTTTATAACGAGACTTCACATCATTACATCATAAACCCTCATCCCTGGAAAACATAGCCGTAGGAGACAGGGGGGCAGGGGGGGCAGCTGCCCCCCTAAATATTATGTTTTCGGGCAAAAAAATCGCAAAATCGGGCAAAATATCATTAAAATTCGGTAAAATTCGGGCAAATAGTCAGTCTGCCCCCCTGTTGAGTCATGGGCTCCTACGGCTATGCTGGAAAACCCCTAATTCTTAAAAACGATAAAGAGAATGTGTTTGCAACTATTGCTTCGGTTTTGATTTTCTTTGGACGAGATGTTCACTTTCCCATTGAGCCAGAAGGGAGTTCTGGGGGTTGGACAGTTCTGGTAATTTCAGTACCTCGACATGCTCAATGATATAAACAATGTAAAAGTGTCATCTTTTAAATTATAGATACAATAAACTTTATTACTTACCGTTAACATCATAAAGAGATTTAAACTCAGCCAAATCCTCATCAGCAACACCGAATACAGATTTAATTTCATCATCAGACAAAATACCGTCTTCAGCTGCAGCATTGAAGGCAGCGTCCTGCTCGGCATCTCTTACACTTCTTTTACCGAGATGAAAGATTCCATCAGGCGAGAAAGCGCGTTGCATGTTGAACTGTGGACTCTTTTTAACCGGTACTCTGGAATTTGTTCTAGACCACCAGGCATCAACAGTCGTTACCATAACAACAGCTACGACAAAAACAACCGTTACTCTCATTCTGTAAAAAAATCATCAAAAAAGGAAATAAATCTGTTTTAAATACGGTTCTGAATTCTGAATAATAAAACCCAAGCAAGAACGATCCAAAACCGTAAAACAAATTTGAAATCACATTAATAATATACTAATCATTTAGGGGTACAGATCACATAACGGAACACAATTCTGTCAATGTAGATTGTTGAAACGTTGTGTACAATAAAACTCAGGAGTAGTATATCATATAAACTGATAATGACAATGTAAATTGTTGAAACGTTGTGTGTAATAAAACTAGGGAGTAGTATACCATAAAATTGCAGTGTTCCGTTATTTAATGACAATACATTGGTAGCAGCTAATGAACTTTTCATTTGAGGAATAATAAAACCCAAGCACAAATCATAAATATAAATTCAAAATTCATGTAAACATATTAACAATACATTCACTAGCAGCTAATGAACTGTTGAGGAATAATAAAACCCAAGCACGAACAATCCAAATCATAAATATAAATTCAAAATCCATATAAACACATTAACAATACATTCACTAGCAGCTAATGAAGTTTCATTTGAGGAAGCATATCAAATTTTACGCAACCCAATAAAAAGCAATAAACATTAACGGTATAATACCCCTTTTTGAATCAAGTGGTGTCTTATTTTGTCACCATTACATTGTAAGTTAGAGAATAAACGATATTTCAATCAAACAGCGAAACAAAATTGTTTTTTAACTTACTTGCTGGTTATAGATGTTTTTAATGAAATATCCTCATTTTTCTCCCCAGATTTATACTCAATTCTTGTAAAAAATCATTAACCTACATTCATTTTATATGTTAATATTCGCCCCGCCGTCGACTATGTATAATCGGATAAAGAAATCAATCGGAGTTTTTCGTCCTACTTTTCTGCACCTGCACAGACTAATTAGGATTGGCAAACGCCCTCAAATAGCCCTAAGTCGAATCAGGGCAGTTTAATCATATTTTTTTTTGTAAATGTGCAAGAAATATCACAGAGTTTTGTTGTTTTTTTAATGACTTTGTTAGTTCACTATGTTTCCATGTAAGAACCATGCATAGTTTTGATATGCGTCAACCGGATGTTTTTAGCTAACAATAACCGACGGAACAGCTGCTCAATGGAATTTGTGAAAGTAATTAACATACATTATGTAAATAATTTATCACGTACTTTTCTGTACTTGTCTGGGTTAATGAGAACGGACGAACGCCGTGCAGTGTACAAAGTGCATTTTGCCCCTTCTTATCTTCAGTGCAGAACACTGGTCCTTAAATCGTGATACGAATCGTATTGTTACCTCTTATATCGTGATAGTTATCGTATTGTAGCCCCTTATATCGTGATATGTATCGTATTGTTACCTCTTATATCGTGATATGTATCGTATTGTTACCTCTTATATCGTGATAGTTATCGTATTGTAGCCCCTTATATCGTGATATGTATCGTATTGTAACCCGTTATATCGTGATACATATCGTATTGTAACCCCTTATATCGTAATATGTATCGTATTGTAACCCCTTATATCGTGATATGTATCGCATTGTAACCCCTTATATCGTGATATGTATCGGATTCAATTTTAAACTCCGCTAAATAAAGGGAGAGTCTGAATATTTCTCGTATATGTAACGCCTTATATCGTAATAGTTCTCGTATTGTAACTCCTTATATCGTGATATGTATCGTATTGTAACCCAGCTTTACTACTGGTTTTCTTCCCCTCGTTTGACATAGGAAGTCGCGGTGGCTCAGTGAGTTAGCCGCTTGCTCGCTAACCTTTTCTAAAAAAAAACCAATAAAACAAAATTGGTAACATTATGCAATATGTATCCATTCACCAGAGGCCGACTAGTTTTCGCTCATCAGGATGAAGGTTTTCCTCTGTCAGTGATGCTGGTCGGAGGGGCTGACATGGAAAAGCGTCTAGTCGTTCGGATGGGTCAATAAACCGAGGCCCCGTGTGCTATTGGCTGTGCACGTTAAAAATCCCTCGACAGTTGGAAATCGAAAATAAGAGCAGGCTAATGTCGCTGTCCTGGCAAAAGTTCCCTCATTGCATACTGCATGGCGTATGCCTTTCCTCAATTAGCCCATATAGGTGCAGAAAAGTAGGACGTAAAACTCCATTCATTTCAATTCATTTCATTTCTCGTTTGACATAAATCACTATGCAATGACGCTAACAGTGAGTTGAGTGAGGTAATATACTTGCTGTTAAGACGATATGATCACAATTGTATGCTGTTAATGACCTTCCTTTTGGAGTTTTGCCTGTTTTAGTGAATCAATTCCGATGGATGTTGATCTATTTTATATCTGGCAATTCTCTTCTTATAAAAGTCTTCTATCATTTTTAGTGTTGCATATGTTCTTTAAGTATGGAGAAAGAAGGAGGTACACAAAAAGCTTTTTTTTATTAATTTTTTTTCAATACATTAATAAACTTCAATTTTCACTGATTCTGTTAAAAATTATTTCCTATACATATTTCTAACTATATTCAGGGCGGTGCAGGTCATCTCCTTGTCTTCTTCTATTCTTCTTCTTCCTCTTCATCTTCTTCTTCCACTGAAATTAAACAGAAATTTATCAGGTTTGATTAGAAATTGACTAAATTTATCTCAAGGCTCAAATATAACAGATAGTTGTTATAAGACAGATATAGGCAAATGAATTTTTTTCAAGAAAATCGAAGGAATCCTTGCCACGATTCTGGAAGGTTTGAGGACTCCCAGTCCATAGTAGGCGGTGGAATACCTGTTAAATCCATGATTCTGACACCATGTAATATTCTGTAGTTTGAGATGAAGGTAAAAATACGACAGGTTCAATAAACGTGGTTTATTTATCAGCCATTGAATGTAAAAGTGACGTAATTAAAAAATACACATAATAAAGAGAGATAACTCTCTATTTGAAAGTAGACTACAGTTAAACTTATACGAATATAATAATGTTACAGTTATAAGCAAATGAATTTTTATCAAGAAAATGGAAGCAATCCTCTATGACGTTTATTCAAACCTGATAAATCCAGCGCCCACACCAACTTTTTGGCCCTTAAAATTCGTTTTTCATCTTTGTGTCATTATTATAAGATATTTTCCTTAATCGAGTGGCCCTTGAGTCCGGGAAGTTTGGGTAAAGAGAGTTGGATTTTGAAAATTTTCGACCCAAGGGCCCGCCCCCACTTGCAGAGACACTCCGCAGCCCCTGAAAACGGTATACCAATGTAAGACATGATTTTTAACAATTGTATTAATTGTTAAATGTTCATGTTCATTTCAAATGATACAGTTTAGTCTTGCTATAATTCTTAGTGAAAGAATAAAAATCCGTACAAGCAAATAACCTACCCTTTCCCATTATAACAGTGACAGCTTGATATTCTTCAGTTGTTATTTCACCATTATCTGTAATATAAAAATTATCAGTCATCTTCATAATCATCATCATTATCATTTATTATCATCATCGTCAATTATTATCATCATCATCATCAATTATTATCATCATCATCAATTATCATCATCATCATCAATTATCATCATCATCATCATCATCATCATCATCATCATCAATTATCATCATCATTAATTATTATCATCATCATTAATTATTATCATCATCATTAATTATCATCATCATTAATTATCATCATCATTAATTATCATCATCATCAATTATCATCATCATCATCAATTATCATCATCATCAATGTCATTGTTATCGTTATCATAGTCATCCAGATCATTTTATAACGAGACTTCATTACATCATTACATCATAAACCCTCATCCCTGGAAACCCCCTGATTTTTTAAAAACGATAAAAAGAACTATTGCTTCGGTTTTGCTATTCTTTGGACGAGATGTTCACTTTCCCATTGAGCCAGAAGGGAGTTCTGGGGGTTGGACAGGTCTGGTAATTTCAGTACCTCGACATGCTCAATAATATAAACAATGTAAAAATGCCATCTTTTAAATTAGATACTATAAACTTTATTACTTACCGTTAACATCATAAAGAGATTTAAACTCAGCCAAATCCTCATCAGCAACACCGAATACAGATTTAATTTCATCATCAGACAAAATACCGTCTTCAGCTGCAGCATTGAAGGCAGCGTCCTGCTCGGCATCTCTCACACTTCTTTTACCGAGATGAAAGATTCCATCAGGTGATAAAGCGCGTTGCATGTTGAACTGTCGACTCTCTTTAACCGGTACTCTTGAATTCGTTCTAGACCACCAGGCATCAGCAGTCGTTACCATAACAACAGCTACGACAAAAACAACCGTTACTCTCATTCTGTAAAAAAAATTCATCAAAAAAGGAAATAAATCTGTTTTAAATACGGATCTGAATAATAAAACCCAAGCAAGAACGATCCAAAACCGTAAAACAAATTTGAAATCACATTAATAATATACTAATCATTTAGGGGTACAGATCACATAACGGAACACAATTCTGTCAATGTAGATTGTTGAAACGTTGTGTACAATAAAACTCAGGAGTAGTATATCATATAAACTGATAATGACAATGTAAATTGTTGAAACGTTGTGCGTAATAAAACTAGGGAGTAGTATACCATAAAATTGTGTTCCGTTATTTAATGACAATACATTGGTAGCAGCTAATGAACTTTTCATTTGAGGAATAATAAAACCCAAGCACAAATCATAAATATAAATTCAAAATTCATGTAAACATATTAACAATACATTCACTAGCAGCTAATGAACTGTTGAGGAATAATAAAACCCAAGCACGAACAATCCAAATCATAAATATAAATTCAAAATCCATATAAACACATCAACAATACATTCACTAGCAGCTAATGAAGTTTCATTTGAGGAAGTATATCAAATTGTACGCAACCCAATAAAAAGCAATAAACATTATCGGTATAATACCCCTTTTTGAATCAAGTGGTGTCTTATTTTGTCACCATTACATTGTAAGTTAGAGAATAAACGATATTTCAATCAAACAGCGAAACAAAATTGTTTTTTAACTTACTTGCTGGTTATAGATGTTTTTAATGAAATATCCTCATTTTTCTCCCTAGATTTATACTCAATTCTTGTCAAAAATCATTAACCTACTTTCATATTACATGTTAAAATATTCGCCCAGCCGTCGACTATGTATAATCGGATAAAAGAAATTAATAGGAGTTTTACGTCCTACTTTTCTGCACCTGTACGGACTAATTGGATTGGCAAATGCCCTCAAATAGCTCAAGTCCGAAGTCGAATTAGGTTAGTTTAATCATATTTTTTTTTGTAAATGTGCAAGAAATTGTACAGAGTTTTTTTGTTTTTTTTAATGACTTTGTTAGTTCACTATGTTTCCATGTAAGAACCACGCATAGTTTTGATATGCGTCAACCGGATGTTTTTAGCTAACAATAACCGACTGAACAGCTGCTCAAAGGAATTTGTGAAAGTAATTAACATACATTATGTAAATAATTTATCACATACTTTCCTGTACTTGTCTGGGTTAATGAGAACGGACGAACGCCGCGCAGTGTACAAAGTGCATTTTTGACTTTTCTTATCTTCAGTGCAGAACACTGGTCCTCGGTTTATTGACCCATCCAATCGACTAGACACCTTCCGACCTGCATCACTGACAAGGGAAAACGGGATTAAAAAAATTCGAAGGTATCATCTGAACCCTTGACCTTCAGGCTAGCGAGTAAGCGTCTAACTCCATGAGCCCCCTTGCATCGTGATACGTATCGTATCGTAGCCCCTTACATCTTTACAAATGAACCCACTATTTTACAATTTTCAATTATCGCTCAATTATTTTGGAAGCCATATTTGGTGAACTAAATCGATTTGCTTGTTCGAATTTTCATTACAAGACCCCTATGCCACACGACACTATATTCAGTCATGGAGTAGGCTTTTCCCTTCTCCTTACAACTAATTAAAGAGAAGGTCTGATTTTTTTCGCATTTTTCAATGCCAATGTATCAGCGGAAAATTTCAAAATAAGAATGAGACAATGTTTTTTTTTAAATTTTATTTTGCTTTGATACTTTTATCATTTTTCCAACCAAGAGAAATTCTTAAAAGATTACTTGTATTGAGGAAATTCTCCTTTGAGGAGAGCTGATTCTTTCGCAGTTAATTTTCCTTCATGAGGATGCAATGTCATCGCAGGTACTGAGGGACGTCGAAGAGGATTACTCGGACCCAAGGCAGTTTTTTTCGGAGGAGTGGCACATGGCACTTGAACTGTTTGGGTAACATCTTTGTAACAAGTATAAGCCACACGTTTGGTGATTTTTTTAGAACAATATTTGCAGGTGTATGGACGTCCTCCACCTGAGGTATGACAACTGCTGGCTTTGTAATGAGATTTAACATGCTGGCCTTGATATGGCTTTAAACAAGAGGTTTCTGCCCATTTCTGAACTTTCTCATCACATGTTAAACCGCATCGACTGATTCGGCTATCACCGCATCCACACCATCCACCACAACTGGCGATTACACCAAAGTCTTTGATAACTCTGCCGTTTATTTGGGCATTGCACCAACATCTGAAAGTAGGACATAACAAGTAAATAAATGTTGTTCCTCCTGTTTACTAGGATTGTAAAAATATTAAAAATAATAATATGTGTATCTGAGACACTGATAGCATTAATGAGTTGAGTTGAATCAAATAAAAATCGGATTTTTATTCAACAGAAAAAAATGCCAAATCTAAATTAGGTCAGACAGACCTCTTTAAAGGGGAACGTTCAGAATTTTCAAGGGTTGATTTAATAATAATAATAATCAATTTGTATGTGTATCAGGGACACTGATAGCATCAATTGCGCCATTCCAATTTCCATTCCGACGTATGTGGTTCTTGCAATTCCACTAAAACTTACACATTTTATGACGTCAATGATAGTGATCTACCGGAAGCTACTCTATGCAGATCACTGTAAGTGGCGTCATAAAACACATTAGTTTTAGCGGAATTGCAAGAACCACAGATGTCGGAATGGAAATTGGAATGGCGCAAATGGATGCTTAATGGAACCTTAAAGTCGCTGGGAAATGTCTGAAAATCGTGTTTATGGGCATAAAATTCTCAGCGCCATACATTTTTACCTTGATTAGTGAAAAATAGTAATCAATAACTAAAGATTTTTCAATGAGTACGAAGTCCAGAAAAGCGTCACTAGCGATCTCTGTCAACGAGAATGCTGAGGAAAGCGCAATGGCTAGTGTCATTTAAAAAAAAAAAAAACAGCAATCCCTATCCCTTCAGACTAAAGTTTTAAAAAAGGCCCCCTACCTCTACCTACGACCTAAAAGTCCATAAACCGCCACTGAAAAATGGAGGTTGTAAAATTCGAACAAAATACCCATAATGAGAACAAAAGCAGTGCGGTACGTTCGATAATCTTACCTTCTTCCAGCTTCAACAGGTTGCAACGAAATCGCCACCAGAATAAAAAGGGAGGAAACGACAGCTAAACTCATCATTGTTCTGTCCCAGTTGATTGTTTTATTCCTGAAAAAGACATTTTAAAATTCAATGTCATAAAACATGCCAACGTGTAGAATATTTTGTGACAATAACCTACATCGGTCACAAATTATACACGCAGAAAATAGAACGATTCCAGTGGGCACACATTTTGATAATTGTGCAAATGGTAGCTTCAAAGCAAAACTAATATTTTCCAAATTATATCATTTCTATGAACATCCATTAGAATCCAAAGAAAAGAGAATGATTGAAATGTTTTCACCAAAGCTCAATCGAAAGTTTCGGTAAATTGATGTACCAAGAATTAATTCCCATTGTTTGGATTACGGCGTTTTAAAACCTATGGCTAGGACTGATAACTCTGTATCAGAGACGGCTAAAAACTTTATCTACTTCGACGTCATTGTTTAAAGGAATACAACCTCTTAGAATGAACAAAAAATCTCAATTTTCAGATTTGGTCAATAGGGGTATATATTCATCAAGGGGCCTACCTGGCGGCATAACTTTACAAGTCCAGAAAACTATGTTTAAATACAACAATTAATAAATGTCTTAATCAAAATTAAGACATTTATCGATAATAATCTGTAATTGTATGGAAAATTACATAGTTTTATGGGTTTATTTGATTCTGATTGTATATTTTGGACACTTTTGATGAATATATACTCTTATTGACCAAGTTTGAGAACTTAATTTTTTGGTTCATTCTAAGAGATTGTATCGCTTTAATAGCATCATGATGAACGATAAAATAACTGTTGGTTTTTTTTTCAGCTTGATTGAACTTACGTGGGGTTGAATATTCAACTTTTAACTTATATTATAATATATTGTTAGCAGCTAATCAAAATTCATATTTCAAAAGTAAATTTCTAAAAAACTTAAAGATACTTACCTCGAGACGTTTTGATATGTTTCTAATTCTAAACTACCAGTTTCTCGCCTTTTATACAAAAATAACATCCTTTTTCTACCGAAATTTACATTTTGATATTAGGTCACAATCGTAAATTATTTAATTTCAATTTCGACAGTTTTCTTTCAGTATTGAGATTCGTTTTTGTCCCTGGTTGAATGAAATCCGGTTGAAGATTATGCGTAGAAGGAAGTCGAGGAAAATGTATTGAACGAGAAGAATAAATCTAGAAAAAACAGCAAACACTTCTGGCCAATTTTGTGTTGAATATTTGTGTAAGGTGTATGTATGATATACAGTACTTTTGTGTCATTATTTTATATTTTAAGTATACATGTCAGCCATTTTACTAGACTAGACTATAAGAAGTGTAACACAAAAAAATATAGCTTAAAGCCGGTTTTTTATGTCAGTGGAAACACAGTTTATAAGAAGTGTATTATATTTTTTGAAGGATATGTATAGACCTATTGTTTTGCAGAAACCATTTTAAGAGAACTAGATGACTATTTCCACGCCTTTCACATATTCATCCTCTTGGAATTGATGACCTTTTGTTAAGTTCTGTCATTTGCTTTTTTTTTTACTAAAGGGAGATAATCATGCCAATGTAATCCTTTACTTATCCTCTTTGGATAATAGTTTTTGTTTAAGTTCTGTGATTAACTGTTTTTATATACATTGTATGTATATTTGTTGGTGTTTTTAACGCTTGAAATTGATTATCTTAGATAAAGGGAGGTAATCATCTCATCATGATCCTTTATATACTTGGTTTTCAACTGGTTTTCTCAAGTGTCCCCAATAACGCACATGGAAATGATCATGTCCCCTGAATTGTCAGAGGAAGTCATCGAAAACATGCAATTTTGAATCATAATAAATCAAAGCATTTTGTTTTTGATACATTGCTGACAGTGGACACTGTATGCATATCTTCATAGATAATACACAATATTACAATGTTTTTATGCCTATAGCTCAGTTGTGTCCCCTGGAAAATGTCCAAATGCCCCAACTCTGGGACATGTCCCTCAAGTTGAATATTTATCATTTAAATTTACGAGAATACCAGCTAGATGAATTTGACAGGGGTGTTCAAACTGTACATATATAACAAAACAATATGTTTGCTGCAATAATCTATTCTACATTTTAATTCTTAACGTTTGGTCAATTCATCATGTTCATTTCTTGGTTTACTAGAAAACAAATATTTTTATCGGTGAAATTTAAATTCGAAGTAGGAATTTGATCTTTTTCAATCATTATTTCGTCGTACACAAATCGGATGATGACGAAAACTAGCTCGTAGCTAAACTAATTACAATATTAGTTTTGGGCCGCGGAGCGACCCTGAAAGTGTTTGCGTTTGTGTGAAGGGTGTGGTTGAAAATTTTTAAAATCCAACTCTCACCCCCACCAACAAACTCCCAGGATTTCTCTCACTGATTTTTCAGATTCAGGACATTATCATTTGAAGATTACAAAATTATGGACTAAACGTATGCTCCAAGGCCACTGTTAGGGGCGTATAACGGGTTGACAATGTTGCTCTATTTCACTTCAAAATTGCATGATTTGAGCATTTCCGTGCCCATTACCCCCACCCAACTCTACCCATTTTAAAAAATCTTGCAACGCCACCGCACAAACAATAAACATAATTCAGCACCAATCACAAGGACAAAGCCAGCATGCACATATCATTTTCTGAATCCAACGCATTGTGAAATTCGACAAGATCAAAAACCCATGCTATTACAAAAGTAAACCTTTTAGAATTTAAATTTAAAGAAATTGTAACTCACGATTAGAGATGACAGTATTTACCGTCTCATACTCCTTGACTTCTACCTTCCCATCTCCTGTAATAATAATAATATCATTGTACAATATAACAACTCAAACACTTTCACCCTCCCTGCTCCCTCCCTCGAACCATACAACACCCCCCCCCCTTCCAACCCAATCTCATATCCCTCGACTTCAACAACCCCATCTCCTGTAATAATAATAATAATAATAATATCATTGTACAATCTTACATCTCAAACACAGTCTACACCCCCTAAAATATACAACACCCCCTCCCCCAACTATTCAACAACCCGAACCCCAACCCCATCTCCTGTAATAATAATATAATTGTTTAACATTGTGTAATATTAAAACCCAAGCACAAACGATCCCAACAGTAAAACAAATTTTGAAATTCATGTTAACACATTGGCAATACATTGGTAGTAACTAATGAACTTTTCATTTGAGGAAGTATATCAATAAATGAGTAAATATTTTATAATGACAAGTGGTATCAGGTATCTAGAAGAGTTAGCATACCTGCTTAGTGCCACACCCAACCACTGCTGCTCAATGATATTACTTCAATAGGTATATGCAACAAATCTTTTTAATATTAACTTGTACATGTCTACCTTTAGATCTTTCAGCCTCTTGATCTTTTGACCTCTTGATCTTTTGAGCTTTAGATCTTTCAGCCTTTTGTCTTATACTTACCATTCACATCATAATTTTCTTTGAATTCAGCCACACCATTTTCATCAACACCAAATACAGATTGTATCTCTTCATCAGTAAAAACACCATCTTCAGCAGCCGCATTATAGGCAGCGTCAACATCGGCATCTCTCTTGCCCTTTAACCACCATCTTCTTCTGTCCCAAGGTCGTGGTCTGCCCCTTCGTGGTAGAGAAATAATCTTCCTCTCCTCGAGTGATTTTGCAGTTTCCAAATCATCTTCTGTATCTCTTTTAAACTTAATTTTAATCTTAGTTTTCCCTCTTGAACCCCACCACCAGGATTCTGCCTCTCGAACCATCGTCATTAAAACCGCAACAAGCAACAGGAAAGCAATTTTCATTCTATAATCAAATAAATGATTAAAATTAATATGCAATAATAAAATCCGTACAAGCAAAACAATTCCTTTAATCAAATATCTCGTCCAGAGCATAAGAAAAGTACCATCAGGTGTTTCGAAAATTAAAGATGGTTTTCCTTATTCTCTTCTATGAAGCTTCCCATAAAATATAAATGGTCTACTTACTTGCTAGATGCAGAATTTTTTGTTTTAAGTTGACTTCTTGTAGAATCGTTTTAGACAATCAATTTGTATATAAAATATCTTTGTTTTTCTCTGTGTTTTATACTAAATTCTTGTTAAAATTAATTTATTTCTTGACAAATATTCTTATCTCTAGAGGTTTGGTGAAAGATCCTGTTAAAGGGTGGTGTTCAGTATTTTCGAGAGATTATTTGGGTCAATAGTCTCCAGAAGTACAGATCGGCACAAATATTGCAGAATCCTTTCAATTATACCAATACCTAAACATTTATCTTTCATTTGCTGTATTTGTATCATTTATATAAGGCATAAGCGAAGCAGACCATGCTTACTCTTTTCGAAACACCTGATGGTACTTCTCGTATGGAAAGTCCACTTCTGTATGATTATTGCACCCGATTTTGTCATGCTCTAGACGAGATTTTTGATTAACGGAATTGTTTTGCTTGTACGGATTTTTAGATTTTTATTATTCTCAATGAAATAAGAGTTGTAATGTTGACTTTCAAACGCTGATAATTATGGATATCCCTTTAATATAGGGAAATGTATCTCAGATTAATGGCGTTAAATCCTGTTCTGATTCATATTAAATAAGTTTCGGTGACAAAATTACACAATCGATTGCATGTTTTTGTAAATTGTGTTGTTCTATACTCCTATATTGATCATTCGGTAATCATCGGCAATTTCCGTAAACCATAAGCTGAAAGGTACTAGTGTAACTTTTACGGAGAACCTTTGTATCGGTGACTAGAAAGAGGGGGGTGGGGCGATTGTCTTCAAAATTCTCTGGGTCCAAATTGCTCGATACTTTATTGCATTATTTGCTTTTGATTACAAAATATTGTACTCCATAGATGAAGCCATCAGTGAGCATTTTCATACCTCTAGTCCTCTTGTATCATTCCAATTTTCAATCAGACATCTGTAGTATTAGAAATTGTACATCAACTGTGTGAAACTTGAAACTGATAGTGAAATACGCTTGTATCTCTGAAGAATTAAAGGGATTGTAAAGAGGTTGTATCGGAGACACTGATAGCATCCATTAATTTGCGCCATTCCAATTTCCATTCCAATGTCTGTGGTTCTTACAATTAAACTAAAACTAACTATCAGTGTCAGCGATACGCATACAAAACTAGAAAACCCTTTTACAATACCTTAAAGGTAGCGAAGGAAAGGGCAAAAAGGCTAAAAACATTTTTCTCGCTTTGACTTGTTTTCGATGCAATTTGATTAATGGAATTGTTTTGCTAGAATTGATTTTTATAGTTTTCTATAACCCCAGCCCATAATACAACGAGGCATTTTTTTCTACTGTCGGAGGTCGTCGTGTTATGTCGTACTGTGACCTGTTTCAAATCATACGAAACTTCGCATCTTGCCTAGCTCCGTATGTGTCGCAGATAAAGACACGAACCTAATCACCAGCCATGACATCAACGATATTCGTTGAACGATAAAGTATGCATCAAATTTAATATCAAAACGTCTATAGGATATCAATAAGTTCTTCAATGCTAAAAATATTCCCAATTTCTACAGTGTGTATTTACTGAAGAAGTTGCAGTACAGAACTATTTTAACAGTGGAGGCGTATTTGAGTTACGAGACTAGAAACCGGAAAGACGATTAAAGACATTTCGCACCATTATGAGTTATTTCGATCTCATTAACATTAGTGCGCTTAATTTTTAAATTTTTATTCACTAAGTATGGATCAAATAAAATATATTCTCTTCATAGTAGAACAGGCGAGCTTTCTTTTGAGTGGTGTAGAATCCATCTCGAATCATCGAAGCATGAAGTCGTTTCGTCTCACTTCCGGTCTCCGAGGGAGCCGCGGTGGCTCAGTGAGTTAGACGCTTGCTCGCTAACCTGGAGGTCCAGGGTTCAATCCCGGCATGGGTCGAGATGATACCTTCGGATTTTTCAACCCGGTTTCCCCCTGTCAGTGATGCAGGTCGGAGGGGCTGACATGGAAAAGCGTCTAGTCGTTCGGATGGGACAATAAACCGAGGCCCCGTGTGCTATTGGCTGTGCACGTTAAAGATCCCTCGACAGTTGGAAATCGAAAATAAGAGCAGGCTAATGCCGCTGTCCTGGCAAAATTTCCCTCATTGCACACTGCATGGCGTTTGCCCGTCCTCAATTAGCCCATATAGGTGCAGAAGGTAGGACGTAAAACTCCATTCATTTCATTTCATTTCATTTTCCGGTCTCCGAAAGAAAAATGTCTATGCGTTAACCATGGTTGGTCAATAGGTCAGAGTAATATCTCTGATAGATAGAATTTCTCTGTTGTTCAGAATGGCTTCAAACATGTTTAAACGGAGGCTGGATTAAAGGGATACAACTCCATATAACGCATCCATTTATATTTCAGCTGTAGTCCGTAGTCTTCATATATTTGTCTTGTCTTGCAATGCAGTTGTATTGCATTCCCTTATAAAATCTTCCACCATCAACACCAATGTGCTCTAGAGTGTTTAAGAGGTGGATGGGCAAATCTTGGATCCGCCCCTGGAGTGACCAAGAGGAAAACAACAACAACAACATATATATACGCTGAAATAATTTATTCTACATTATAATTCTAAAACTTGGTCAAAACATGGCGGTTCAGAATTATCATTTTCATTATTCTTTCTTCTTTTATTCATTTTGTTTCTCTGAAATACAAACATGATGTTTTCACTTTTAAAGAAAACTTAAGTCAAAGGTAAGATTGGACCATTTATTACTATATTACTCCCTTGGAAAATATCTCACTTGTTAAGTGAACACTGACATCAATCGTATATACGTCGGCCATTTTCTATCAATAATAACCTCGTAGGCATCAGGCGGATAAATCGCACTACTTTTGTCTCTATTGATGACGTCATCTGAAAAGTCTCTGACATCCAGACTTTTCCTATCTATAAGGATAATGTGCAAGGGAGGTAACTAACAACCCATAAACAGAACTATTTTTTATTGCGTAATCTCCTTCCGGCCATTGGCATTGGAAGGTTTTCTTCTATCTGCATACGAGGTTATTATTGATAGAAAATGGCCGACGTATATACGATTGCACTGACATGTTCCAATCCAATTCTGAATCCATCTTGGTCCTGGGTACTTAAACCATTTTGGTCATTAGCTCCAAATTCTTCCCAGCATTTCTACACTGACTCCCCAACAAAAGACAACACGACATTTTAAATATTTCCTGCATCCAGTCAGCATTCTGCGAGCTAGAAAAAACTCTTATTCAACATCTCATAATTCCCCTCCCCCTCCCCACTGAATTAACACCGATCGATGTCGAAGTCAACATTGAGAAGCCAGGATCCAGATTGAAGTCGACAAATGAATCTGAAAGTCAAGCTGAATGACAGAACCTCTCCTATTTCAACATAAAATATCTTCACAATCAATTTTAAAAGAAAATATTATTTACCGATAGAGTTGATTGTATTAACCATCTCATATTCTCCGACTTCTACCACCCCATCTCCTGAAATAATAATAATATCATTGTACAATACAACCCCTCAAACACTTTCACCCACCCTCAAATATACACCCCCACCCCATCTCATACTACACGACTTCTACCACCCCATCTCCTGAAATAAAAATAATAAAATTGTTATAGGTGTTATAGAAGGTACTCTCCTATAGAATGAAAAGCAGTATCAGGTGTCTAGAAGAGTAAGCATACCCTGCCTGTCACCACATCCGTCCTAGCTGTAAAGTATACACGAAATATTTGACAAAAACAAATTACCGCTACTCCACTGTTCCTTTTGCTCGCCATTGTCTGTCTTATACTTACCGTTCACATCATGCTTCACTTTAAACTCGGCCAAACCATTTTCATCAACACCAAATACAGACTGTATCTCTTCATCAGTAAAAACACCATCTTTAGCAGCCTCGTCATAGGAAGAGTTTTTTACTTGTCTCTTATCCCAGGAAACACTAACACTTCCTCTAAATCTTTTCGAGTCGGCTTCTCGGCCCATCATCATTATAACAACCACGAGTAATAAAACAGCAATTTTCATTCTATAATCAAAAAATAAAACACATAATGAACATAGTGAGATAGACAATTGCTCTTATAAGAAAAGAAAACGCTTGCTGGCTGGTCTGGTTTCACTAAAATATAAAGGCTATTTACATATTCAAGACCAACAAGTTTCGTATCTTCCATTTTAAGATCTCAATAAAATTCAAATATCATACTTACTTGGTAGATGCAGAATCTTTTGAAGAAATCAACTTTTAGAATATTTTTAAATCGACTTGTGCAGTAGCAGAATCGTTCTGACAATCAAATTGTAACTAAAATATCTTCGTTTTTCTCCTCAATTTATACAAAATTCTTGTTAATCTATTTTTTTCTCAAATCTTTATACTTTGTGTTACATCCACGACTTTATTCAGGGAAATCGCCAACAGAGGGAGTGACGGCGTTAGATAGATTTTAAAATATGGAAATACTGGTGACAATTCTTTACAAATCTGTATCCCACCTCAAAACAAAATTCATATGGAGACGGCTAAACGGGACGGAAACATGGTTAGAAATGTTATAGGAATACAACGACGGCGTTAGATCCTGACGTTTTTACAATTCTGGTGACAATTCCTTACAATTTGTTCTGTCACTAAACTTCTGGCTGTATAAACAGTAAACTCAACATATTTATTAAAGGAAGCAATAAATCAGACGAAAACGTGCAAATAATACTTAAAAGGTGCTGAGGTTCTAAGGCGATAAATAAAATTCATCTCACATCGTTTCCTGTTAGACTCTCCTCCATATTACTGGGCGACACCAGTAACTTTCCTTGCATCAGAGGTCTCTACAAAACATATTTCTCTTGAAATGGGTTTGGGGACATTGTACCCTATAAGTGTTCGCACTGATTTCCTTGCATCTGCGGCTGTTCTGATATTCTCGTTGGCTGCACTCACATCTTGACGATGGTTTGGGGGTAACATACCTTGCATCTGAGGCCTTTTAAAAGTTTTCTCGTGAGTCGTAAACACTTGTGAAAACTACAACGTGTTTTGTTTGAATTATGAATTAACAGATGGATCCTGTCTGATACTCCATATCAGCCTCCGACCAGGCGACCTTCGACCTCCTGTATCACTGACAAGGGAGCTGCGTTAAACAACAAGTAAGGAGAAGGTGTCTGAATCATGCAGCTCTCTCTCTCTCTATAGTTAAATGTAAAGTAAATAAATGTAACACATTGTACCAAGAAGTAACAAAATGAATTGTAAAGATTGATCGAGGTGCTAGACATGAGTTTGTCACCAAAGTTTCTTGATTTTGAATCATAACAGGACCTGACGCCACCAACCCAGTTTATGTTTCCCAGCATTTTAACTACGGTCATGGAAATAACAGAAAATATTTGTTAATAAATATAAAATGTAAGGAATATTGGCACTTGATTGAATCAGAACAAATATAACACTATCAGATACAATACATTTCCTTATTTTAACAGGATCTACCACCGTAGTCTTGTTGATAAAAAAACTTATTTTGTTGATTTTGTACGAGGAATATAACTAATCCTAGAAACACACTGGTTTTAGTTTTCACAAGAATTTAGTATAAATTGTGGGGAAGAACGAAGATATTTTATATGAAATTTGATTGTCTAAAACTATTCTGTTACTAGTATTGGTTGATTAAAAAGGCTCTAAATTTGATTTTCAAATTAAGAATCTGCATCTAACAAGTAAGTAGACCATTCTTTTTTGTAGAGATCTTCAAAGACTTATTTGCATGTGGATTACTTGCATGATATGATACAAAAAAAAAATTGAAATGAAATTCGTACAGACAAGACAAAAAAAAAAAAAATCTCGAAAATTATGCAACGATGTTTAGTTTTCACAAGTGATAAATGTTAGGATTTCAGAGACCAGGGAAACGTTTATTCACTTGTTAATTCCTAAAGCCATGAAAAAAGTTTTGTAATGGGCTCGGAGTTTTTCTTTATTTTGATTGATTTTTACAGAATGAGAGTAGCTTTTGTTTTGGTCGTAGCTGTCGTCATGGTAATGAATGTAGACGTATGTGGATCTTGGAGAACTCCAGGATTTCGTCTCCCACCATTTCGTCTCCCACCATTTCGTCTCCCACCATTTCGTCTCCCGCCATTTCGTCTCCCTCCATTTCGTCTCCCTCCATTTCGTCTCCCACCATTTCGTCTCCGAGATATACCTAACCCATCCATGGATGTGAGAGATGCCGACCAGGATGCTGTCTTTAATGAAGCCCTGAGGTCTTTACCACCATTTTTTCCACCTCCATTCTTACCCGATGGGCCTTGGGTGAGAAGTGCTGAGCAGGATCCTGCCTTCAATGCTGCAGCTGAAGACGGTATTTTGTCTGATGATGAAATAAAGTCTTTATTCCCTGAGGAGGATTTGGCTGAGTTTAAATCTCTTTATGATGTTAACGGTAAGTAATAAAGTTTACTCTGATTTAAGGGATGAAACTTTCAAACGTTCATATCATTGGAAACTGAAATTACCGGCCTACTGAATTCATCGCTTACGCCCAGATTGATGGTGATGTTCGCAATACTCTGACAGATGACGATGGCTCTGATGATGCTGATGATGATGATAATGATGATGATAATGATGATGATGATGATGATGGTTTGGACGACGACGACGACGACGACGATGACGATGATGATGATGATAACGATGATGATGGTGATGATATTTTATGTATTACAATGTTTATTTTACAGAAAATGGAGAAATAACAATTGAAGAATACCAAGCTGTCACTGTTATAATGGAAAAGGGTAATTTATTTTACTAAGAATGATAGCAAAAATATTAAATAACGTCGACCCGATATTTGAATTATTTCACTGTTAAGACCAACTTGAGCTCTGTAAGATTTGACTAGTATATAAAAGTTTGCTCATATTAGCACTTTATAGATTAATAAGTGTTCCTGGAATGATTTTCTGATAAATTTATGTCAACTTTTCAGCAAAAGGCGAAGAGGAATAGATGAAGACAAGAAGATGACCTGCACCGCCCTGAATTCAAAACCATAATTATATAAAATAAATTAAACAGCGTCAGTTGTAATAACTCCAAATAATAAATATGGCAGGGTCAGGACAGGGACGATCCTTTTACAGCATCCTTCACGTCATCTAGAATGCCGCACACACTTCACCCCCACCCCAACCCTCAAAAGGTGGTGAGAATAGGGCTAGAACAGTGATTCCCTGGGGGCCATGAGGTATTTGTCAGGGGGCATGGGACATGAAGATATGTATAATTTTTTCACAAGCCCAAATTTTATTTAACTATTTTTTTTTACTGTGTAAGGTCTGCTTGTGGTTAAATTAATTTGGTCTCCCGATGATGAGGAGGCACAATACCACCCCTAGAACGATATTTCGAATCAAACATGGCTCTGTGAGTTTCGTGAATTTTGGGCCACGATATGAAAAAGGATGGGAACTACTCAGTCTAATTAAAATCAGACCCTAATTTCGTTAGTTCGTTTTTTTTTAAATCCGGTTTTTTAACCACTACATTAGGGTCTGAGAACCAGACGCTATAACAAACGTTCACGTTAACTTTGACCTAACCTTAATGACTTTTATTTTAACCAATCAGATCTTTGCCCTCGCCCGCGCTGGGATTTGTTCGCGAACAATAGGTGTATTCTAGGATTCCTTAGTGCTGTAGACTAGTTTATCAGGTCATGTTTATCAAGTTAAAAGTTAACGTGAACGTTGCTTATCGCGTCTGGTTCTCAGACCCTAATGTAGTGGTTAACGAAATTAGGGTCTGATTTTAATTAGACTGGGAACAACTGGGCTAGAAAGGCAGGATTTGTGTAGCACTTTCAACTAGAATGGAAATACAACAGATCAGTGGAATACAAACAAAGCACAGACTATAAATGAGGGGTGGGGGGAGGGGCAACTGTCGGGAAAAGATTTGTAAAATAGAATTGATATGGTTAATTCTAACGACCCCCAAATCCAAAATAATGTTAACAACTCTCCTTCGAAATATATGCCTTCAAATCCCCGTGTAGCAATAATTATGAGCTTCTGAAAGTCAAAAATACGACTCGTTGTTTGGTAAGACTATGCCTTATATAGAAAACACATTTACAGAGAATGAAAGATAAATGTTTAGGTAAGGATATAATTGTAGGGATTATGCGATTTTTGTGCAGTTCGTGTATTTTTGGAAGCTAATTACATTTATTCAAGGCTCAAATCGACCCTTGAAAATTCTGAACATTTCCCTTTAAGGTAATACGATACATGAAGTTGCCTTTTTAGTGTTAAAGTGATAATATTATGAGGATAAAAATCTTCTTAAAATCGCTGGTCACGGATTCAAGCTAGTCTGAAGGATTAAAGGGATATAACTCCATTTAAGCATTTATTTTATTTTCAGCTGTAGTCCGTAGTCTTGATATCTTTGTCTTGATTTCTAACAAACAGCCAATCTCCAAACATCATTTGTCTGTTTTTGCCCTTCTATCAGGCAATATGGCCGTCTATCGTGACCGAGTCATAATGTTAGTCTCAATAATTGACGATGGTTGAGCCGAATGAAAACGAATCGTGGTTGTGTAAGTGGAAAAGGAAAGGGGAGAGGGGGTGAAATAACGCTTTAATTGTTGCAATAATTTATTCTACATCAAAATTCTAAAAGTTTGGTCAAATTATGATTTCCATTTCTCTTCTTTTGTTTTATTCATCTTGTTTTACTAGAAAATAAAATTAATGAACATTCCATTATAGATATTAGAAACCGGAAGTAAGATTTTACTCTGGTTTCAAACGACAATGTCATTATTTTCTACGTAGGCTATTGGACGTCTGACGACAATTGACCTCCTGCTTCTCGGCACCTGTATGGGTTAATGATGACGAACAATGAAGGGGAGTAAGATCCCACTCTTGTTTCAGTCATTACTTTCTACAGTGGGTAGTGTAATGTACGTCGGACGACTATCGAAATGGTTAAAATAGAGTGAAACTGAGAAATCTAACTTACAGCTATCCAAATCATAATCGTTTAATCAAAGTCAGCGTTTATCTATCGAATTCTGAATCCACAAAGATACAAATAAAACCCTCATAGAATCCACAAAAAAAAACTTTTTTAAAACTGTAACTCACGATTAGAGATGACTGTATTTACCGTCTCATACTCCTTTACTTCTACCTTGCCGTCTTCTGTAATAATAATAATAATAATCATAATGATAATTATAATAATAATAATAATAATAATAATAATAATAATAATAATAATAATAATAATAATAATCATAATGATAATTATAATAATAATACAGTTTAACATCTCAAACACTGTCTACCCTCCCTCTCTTAAACATTAACACCCCCTCCCCCTACCATACAACACCCCCACGTGGATTTCAGGGGTAACATCTCGGTGGAGAGTTGTGTAAAATATTACAGAGAAACTATAACTCTTGATGTTTCAACCTTTTGACTATCATCTGATACTTACTATTCATGTCAAAAGCTTTCTTGAAATCAGCCACATCAACACCAAATACTGTTTTTATCTCATCATCAGTAAAAACACCATCTTCAGCTGCCGCATTATAGGCAGCGTCAGCATCAGCATCTCTTACTTCTCTTTTGCCCCACAACCACCCTCTTCTTACACGTAAATTACATACACTACTATAGTATTTTGATTCGATTTCATTACCCATCAACATTAAAACAGCAACGACTGACAACACAGCAATTTTCATTCTATAATCAAAAAATAAAACTATACATACCAGACAAACGTGTTCAACTAGCTAGCAGATTGTTTGATACAATGACAGTTTTCTGTGATCAGAATGAGACTAGAGCATATCAAACTATCATGTCTAACTAGCTAGTAGATTGTTTGGTACAATGACAGTTTACTGTAGTCAGAATGGGACTAGAACATATCAAACTATCGTGTCTAACTAGCTAGTAGATTGTTTGGTACAATGACAGTTTACTGTAGTCAGAATGGGACTAGAACATATCAAACTATCGTGTCTAACTAGCTAGTAGATTGTTTGGTACAATGACAGTTTACTGTAGTCAGAATGAGACTGGAGCATACCAAACTATCGTATCCAACTAGCTAGTAGATTGTTTGGTACAATGACAGTTTACTGTAGTCAGAATGAGACTGGAGCATACCAAACTATCGTGCCCAACTAGCTAGTAGATTGTTTGGTACAATGACAGTTTACTGTAGTCAGAATGAGACTGGAGCATACCAAACTATCGTGCCCAACTAGCTAGTAGATTGTTTGGTACAATGACAGTTTACTGTAGTCAGAATGAGACTGGAGCATACCAACCTATCGTGCCCAACTAGCTAGTAGATTGTTTGGTACAATGACAGTTTACTGTAGTCAGAATGAGACTGGAGCATACCAAACTATCGGGTGAGTACAAAACGAAGACCGAAGACCAAAGACCAAAGACCCAGGTACAAAACGAAGACCCAGGTACAAAACGAAGACCCAACTAGGTACAAAACGAAGACCCAGGTACAAAACGAAGACCCAACTAGGTACAAAACGAAGACCCAACTAGGTACAAAACGCAGACCCAACTAGGTACAAAACGCAGACCCAGGTACAAAACGAAGACCCAACTAGGTACAAAACGCAGACCCAGGTACAAAACGAAGACCCAACTAGGTACAAAACGCAGACCCAGGTACAAAACGAAGACCCAACTAGGTACAAAACGCAGACCCAGGTACAAAACGAAGACCCAACTAGGTACAAAACGAAGACCCAGGTACAAAACGAAGACCCAACTAGGTACAAAACGAAGACCCAGGTGACCAACTATGTTTACACACCAATAACGAAAGTGAGACCAACGTTTAATTCTTATATTAAACGTTGGTCTCACTCTCATTATTGGTGTGTGAATTCAACGTTGGTCTCGCTAGCAGTATTGGTGTGTAAACGGAGTTGATCACGTGAAAAACTGAATAAATCACAAAGTCATTTAGGCCTATGTATGTCTGTAGAGTGATCAACTATGTTTAAACACCAATAATGCTAGTGTCACACCAATCGTCTCACTATCGTTATAAGTGTGTAAACGTAGCTAGTCACGTGACAAACTGAATAAATGACGAAGTCATTTACGAACGAACGCTTAATTCTTAAATAAACAGGTATTTTGCCTACTCGACAGATGAATGTATTGCTTCCTATCCCAGTTAATAATTTCCAGCCATATAGTCCCTTAAATGATATTCTAGGTGGACCAAACACTAAAAATGTTACATCAAATGAATCTAATCTGACCATCAACAAGATTTTTGGCTGGAATGGCCTCGAATGCACACAAATCAATCCTAATTTTCACAATTTTCAAAAATACGAGCGCCAATCGATCTGGTATATGTGGCGCCTACGGCACCTGTTTGATAATTCTCTGTAAGGCAACCGAATGTCGTCAGTGCTCACAGGAATTTCCTAGATTGCGGATGATTCGCCCCTATGATATTGTTCTTTCTCACAAGGAGAGGGGGGCGTATACTACCAAGGAAGAGCCCAACATTCGCAAATGCAATCGAAAATATACTGTGAAATTCTACTGTGTTAGGTCATCATGTATCATACAGCGATTCAGCTACTTCACAAAGGAATTCCTGAGCATTCCAGATGGCATTAGGCAAAGACTGTCACCATCACACATTGAGCTCTTGAGATATGAGTTGAATGCAGACATGGCATCTGATTGACTATACTACATTATCATTTGTAATAAATCAATCTGCATTAAGAAACTTCAGCTCAGGCATGTTCATTCAAACTAATTCAAAGCACATCTTTACCACCCCCACTGCCAGGCATCGAAATCTAGAGGGGCCAGGCCCGTAGCCAGTCTGCATGCCTAGGTAGGGGGAGGGGGCATCGGCATCAATTACTGTGAGGGGGGCAGAACAAATGATGTTCTCTCAGATTGAACCTGAATCATGTCGACGCATCCTGGGTACAGAGAATTATCAAACAGGTGCCGTAGGCGCCAAATATACCAGATCGATTGGCGCTCGTATTTTTGAAAATTGTGAAAATTAGGATTGATTTGTGTGCATTCGAGGCCATTCCAGCCAAAAATCTTGTTGATGGTCAGATTAGATTCATTTGATGAAACATTTTTAGTCTTTGGTCCACCTAGAATATCATTTAAGGGACTATATGGGAAGGGTCTGTGGGGGGGGGCGTAATCTCTCATGCAGGAAAATTTTGAAAATTAGGATTGATTTGCGTACATGTGAGGCCATTCCAGCAAGAAATATATCCAAGAAAGATAATTAATCAACTTTTAGGTCCCAATGTAAACAAAACAGATTCTTTGGCATTGGCTGAAAATTTTTAACTGGGATAGGAAGCAATACATTCATCTGTTGAGTAGGCAAAATACCTGTTTATTTAAGAATTAAGCGTTCGTTCGTAAATGACTTCGTCATTTATTCAGTTTGTCACGTGACCAGCTACGTTTACACACTAATAAAGATAGTGAGACGATTGGTGTGACACTAGCATTATTGGTGTTTAAACATAGTTGATCACTCTACAGACATACATAGGCCTAAATGACTTTGTGATTTATTCAGTTTTTCACGTGATCAACTCCGTTTACACACCAATACTGCTAGCGAGACCAACGCTGAATTCACACACCAATAATGAGAGTGAGACCAACGTTTAATATAAGAATTAAACGTTGGTCTCACTTTCGTTATTGGTGCGTAAACATAGTTGGTCACCTGGGTCTTCGTTTTCTCGATACCACTGTTTTCAAAGGAGATTCCATAGCAGAAACCAATAAACTAGACATTAAGGTATATTTCAAAGAAACTGATACTCATCAACTCCTGCACAAAAGCTCATTTCACCCAAAACATACCTTTTCCGGTATAATTAAATCACAAGTTTTACGATTTCATCGAATTTGCACAAGATCCTCTGATTTCAACCAAGCCTGTACAATTGTTTTCTCAAAACTGAAAAACCGTGGATACTCAAAACGATTTTTACGAAACATAACAAACTCTACTTTAGCGCAAATAGCAGCGAAAACTAGACTCTTTGCCGAAGTTCCTCCAGGTTTAAGAAGTGTTCCATGTCAAGTAGATGCAAAACGTGTCCCTTTGTATCTGAAACTCATTATTTTACGAGTAGCTTTTCTAATAAAAGGTATCCGATCCAGGAGCATTTATCATGTGATAGCTCAAATGTAATTCATTTAATTTCATGTAAGAAATGCCCCAAACAATATGTTGGAGAAACTAAGAATAATTTACGCACTCGTTTCAATGCTCATAGATCAGATATAAAATTAAAGAAAGACAAGCCCGTTTCTAATCATTTCTACCTCGATGACCATTCAATAAACGATTTCACCCTAACCCCAATTGAACGTATAGAAATTGATTTACCGGAAGATGAAACCGACAATCTGGAGAAGCCTATTGGATTGAGACATTGAATACAGCAAGACCTATAGGACTCAATATTCATCATTATGCAGGCATAGCACCCTTTGTTGTCCCGTTTAATACAACCAGTAATCGAGCAAGCAAGATAGTTCATACCCACTACAAGAGTCTTCAAGAGAAATTTCCCCATGAAAATGATAGTTGCCTACTCAAAAAATCAGAACTTTTATGACAATCTGGTTCAAAGCAAACTAAAACTAACCATTAATTAGCAGATACTATACCACTCGTTCTTATTTTGTCTACTTTCAGATCACAACAGAAGAAAAACCTGAATCCAGACCCTTAATCCCATTTTCTCAATAAAGTATTTGTTCCATCCTAGGCCTGTACATTTGGGAGATTCAAACCCTCCCTCCACTGAAACCAATAATGAGAGTGAGACCAACGTTTAATATAAGAATTAAACGTTGGTCTCACTTTCGTTATTGGTGTGTAAACATAGTTGGTCACCTGGGTCTTCGTTTTGTACCTGGGTCTTCGTTTTGTACCTAGCTGGGTCTTCGTTTTGTACCTAGTTGGGTCTTCGTTTTGTACCTGGGTCTTCGTTTTGTACCTAGTTGGGTCTTCGTTTTGTACCTGGGTCTTCGTTTTGTACCTGGGTCTTCGTTTTCGTTTTGTACCTGGGTCTTCGTTTTGTACCTGGGTCTTCGTTTTGTACCTAGTTGGGTCTTCGTTTTGTACCTGGGTCTGCGTTTTGTACCTAGTTGGGTCTTCGTTTTGTACCTGGGTCTGCGTTTTGTACCTAGTTGGGTCTTCGTTTTGTACCTGGGTCTTCGTTTTGTACCTAGTTGGGTCTTCGTTTTGTACCTGGGTCTTCGTTTTGTACCTAGTTGGGTCTTCGTTTTGTACCTGGGTCTTCGTTTTGTACCTGGGTCTTTGGTCTTTGGTCTTCGGTCTTCGTTTTGTACTCACCCCAAACTATCGTATCCAACTAACTAGCAGATTGTTTGGTACAATAACAGTTTTCTATGGTCAGAATGGGACTAGAACATATCAAACTATCGTGTCTAATTAGCTAGCAGATTGTTTGGTACAATGAGTTTTCTGTAGTAAGAATGAGACTAGAACATATCAAACTATCGTGTCCAACTAGCTAGCAGATTGTTTGGTACACTGACAGTTTTATGTGGCCAGAACGAGACTAGAACATATCAAACTATCGTGTCCAACTAGCTAGCAGATTGTTTGGTACACTGACAGTTTTCTGTAGTCAGAATGAGACTAGAACATATCAAACTATCGTGTCCAACTAGCTAGCAGACTGTTTGGTACAATGACAGTTTTCTGTTGTCAGAATGGGACTAGAGCGTACCAAACTATCGTGTCCAACTAACTAGCAGATTGTTTGGTACAATGGCAGCTTTATGTGGCCAGGAAGGGACTAGAACATACCAAACTATCGTGTCCAACTAGGTAGCAGACTGTTTGGTACAATGACAGTTTTCTGTGGTCAGAATGAGACTAGAGCATACCAAACTAACGTGTCAACTAGCTAGAAAATTGCTTGGTACAATGACAGTTTTCTGTGGTCAGAATGGAACCCAAACCGAATCTGTTTAAACCAATATTCAAACATGAAAATCTCCATAAAATTCAAATTGTTTACTAACTTGCTAGATGCAGAATCTTTTTAATACTTCGGAAAAAGAACTTCGAATATCAGGACCTTTTTAAATTGTGCTAGTAGCAGAATCGTCTTAGACAATCGATTTGTAAATGAAATATGTTGGTTTTTCTCCCCAATTTATACTAAATTCTTGTTAAAATTCATCAATTCTTCTCAAATTTTATCGGGCAGCCTTTATCTGTGATAACACAAATCAACAAAAGTGTTTGGAAATCAACAAATCGTATGGTGAAAGATCCTGTAAGGAGAAGGAAACAAAGTCTGGTGTTAAATCCTCTTCTGATTCATCTCTATCTCATTTGTCTCTATAAGATCGCACCAAACCAACAAAAGATACTTTGGGTTCCACTACGCTTTTGATAGCAAAACGTGTAAAGACAGGGAAACTAGGATTACTACGTTAGAAGGAAATAAAATATATATCTGTATCTACTTCTACCAATTCTTTACAATTCACAGCATCACACTTATAGAACATTTTCTATCTCATACAATGAAGTTACTAGAGCCAACAAAAGTTACTTTGTGTTACATTCATTACATGGTGACGGAATTTAAGGATGTGAAATAAGGAAATGCATCTTGAATAATGGAGTTAAATCCGGCAGTAATTGACAATAATGATGTATTTGTGACGATTCAGAAAATATCGCACCTAAAACAACAAAAGAAGACCTGTATAGAGGAGAAAACAAAAGGAAATACTAGAGGTGACAATTCCTTACAATTTGTGCTCTCACTAAATTTCTACAGGTTATAGCTGTATACTCCATATGTTAATTTAACTACAAACAGTAGTGTTTCGGCCTTCTGGGCCTCATCAGTTCAGTGCTGATACTGGAGTTGGGGTTTGTTTCGGCTTTCAGGGCCTCATCAGTGCAGTGCTGATACTGGAGTTGAGGTTTGTTTCGGCCTTCTGGGCGTCATCAGTTCAGTGCTGATACTGGAGTTGGGGTTTGTTTCGGCTTTCAGGGCCTCATCAGTGCAGTGCTGATACTGGAGTTGAGGTTTGTTTCGGCCTTCTGGGCGTCATCAGTGCAGTGCTGAAACCTCAGATGAGGTTTGGCTATATAGTCACCTTAGATGATCCCAAATATGTGATACCATCGCTCCATGCCAGAGTGCTCAAACTAGCAAGATAGTAGGCTACGCTTAGCGCTAACGACAATTGTCCACTCCAGATAGAGTGCTCAACAAGGTATGAGCGATATAGTTTAGTTACGCTAATAAGGCGTTGAAACGGTTCAGGGGGCATCGGTCTATCAGTGATTCATGTTTGTTGCTTCCCGGTCTGTTGCGTGTTAATAGGATCTCTCACGTTATTCACGTCTTCATCCAGGTTTTATGCGTCTGATAAGGTCTCCTATGGAACAAACGCGGAAGACGTGGTGCTTGAAACAAGGAGATTGAGTCTTGACCCCTACGGCTATGGAATAACGAATCGGTGTAATGCACACGATTCGTGTATATCCATACTCCCTTCCCTCCCCAATCTAATAAAAATTAGATTACATTTCGTTTCGGTTACTTTTTGAGTGTCGACTACACAAATATACGTTTGCATTGGGGGGGGGGGGGTGAGTGGGATGGAGTGTCATAGTATATGTCTTCTGGTAAGCTTGACAAGGATAGCATCAATTTGTGCCATCCCGATTCCATTCCGACGTCTGTGGTTCTTGTAATTCCATTAAAACTAACGCGTTTTGTGACGTCACTATCAGACGTTAGAATGGAAATTGGAATGGCACAAATTGATGCTATCGGTGTTCCCGATACACATACAGAGTTTAGAAAAATCACTTTGCTATCTCTTTGATGAATTTGTGATAAATAAATGTAACACATTGTACCAAGAAGTAACAAACAAAATAAATTGTGAAGATTGATCGAGGTGCTAGACATGAGTTTGTCACCAAAGTTTCCACATTTTGATTGAGAACAGGATCTGACGCCACCAACCTTTTCAAAAATTTTACGGAATGGAAATCAGAACAACAAATGTATATATCTCTATTTTAACAGGATCTCTCACCATAGTCCCCTGGATCAATTGAATTCTTTTGTTGGGTTTGTGAGAATTTGAATAAAAGCTCCTTAATACAATTGGACTTGATAACAATTAAATGTAACAAGTATTTAGTATAAATTGAGGAGAACAACGAAGATATTTTAATTACAATTTGATTGTCAAAACAATTCTTCAAGTAACTCTAGTCCAATCAAAAGGCTCTAAAATCAAGGCTATAGCAAGTAAGTAGACAATTTGAAACGAAATGAAAATCCGTACAAACAAAACGATTCCGTTTATAAAAAAAACCTCGTCCAAAGGATGGCAAAGAGGAGCGACTTCTCCAAAAAGAAATACCGTCTTTCACAGTTTTGTTTTTATTTTATTTTGATTGATTTTTACAGAATGAGAGTAGCCATTGTTCTGGTCGTAACTGTCGTCATGGTAACGACTGTGGACGGTTGGTGGGCTCCTATACCTCCATTCTCTCCGACTGTTATGTTGAGAAGTGCGGACCAGGATGCTGCCTTCAAAGCTGCAGCTGAAGACGGTATTTTGTCTGATGATGAAATAAAGTCTTTATTCCCTGATGAGGATTTGGCTGAGTTTAAATCTCTTTATGATGTTAACGGTAAGTAATAAAGTTTATTGTATCTAATTTAAAAGATGACATTTTTACATTGTTTATATCATTGAGCATGTCGATGTACTGAAATTAACAGGACTGTCCGACCCCCAGAACTCCCAAAACTTAAGCCCAAATGATGACGACGACGACGACGATGCCGATGACAATTAATGATGATGATATTTTATGTATTACAATGTTTATATTACAGAAAATGGAGAAATAACAATTGAAGAATATCAAGCTGTCACTGTTATTACGGAAAAAGGTACGTTATTTCACTTAATATATTATTTTATTAAGAATAATGGCTAAAATATTAAAATATGTCCTGGTGACCTTGTCTTGTCGAGCAGTACAATTTCCTAAATCATGAGGAACTTTTAGGAATTTAATCTGATTTTTTATTTATTTCACTTTGAAGCCAAACTTGAGCTCTGCTTTTTAACTATTTCATACACGTTTGCGTATACTGGTACTAAAACAAAAAACAAGAGTCTGTAGATAATTTTCTGATAAATTTCTGTCATTTTTCAGCGAAAGAGGAAGAGGAATAGATGAAGACAAGAAGATGACCTGCACCGACCTGGATTCAAAACCATAATTATATGAAATAAATTAAAACAGCGTCAATTGTGATAAATTCAAACTACTGAGAACGGTCAGGGCTATAGCAAAGGGGCGCGAAGCGGGGTTCCGTGGGGTGGGGGGAATGGTGGGAATGTGAACCCAAACCCTAACCCTTACACCAACACAAGACGTGGCCCCTGTGTAACGACCCTTTTCGTCACCTCACGTCGACTACAATGCTGTCCGAAATGACATGAGAATGGTGTCCGGAGTGATCACAGAGGCAAGGAATTATGCTCAAGTTATAGGGATTGTTCCTCCACCATCACCCCCCCCCCCCCTTTTCCACTAATAGCCAAAAGTCCTATGCCTGCAGCGAGCGAGCACCCTCATACCAATCCCCCAAAACCCTTTTCAACAGCTCAACACTGACACTGAGAATTCTGTCTGGAATTGCCTCAAAGGCAAGGCGAAGTAAATCTCCCCCTTTTTCAGACAGAATCAGACAGAGACATTCGTAATTGAGCGAGCTAATAACACCAAAGCGCTAATGATAAATTCCAGAAGTTTCAGAACAAGTTGATCTTATAACATTTCAAAAGGCTGACCTTTGTACACTAAAAAAAAATAGAGGAATGGAAATTGAAATGGTGTAAATTGATGCTATCAGTGTCCCCGATACACATACAAAGTTTAGAAAACCCATCTTTTATCTTCACCAACAGGATTATATTTTATCAATGGTATATAAATACTGAGTGAACCCTAATTATTCATCTTAGTTCAATTCACTACAGATACATATCATACCATGCCATGCCCCCCCCAGATCTAGAGCAGGTCTTCTCAATTAATTTTTATAAAGGGCCAAATGCATTTTATGAAAAAAATATTAGGGCCAAAGGGGGTCACTCTGGATGGGCCATTCTCAAGGGCGTCGCGGGTCGCCATTTGAGAAGGTCTGATCTAGAGATCAAAAGGTCAAAAGACCTTGAGGTCACACAAAATTGTTTTAGGTTTTCTATTTTATATATCGGGTGTCCAACAAAAACGTCTCCGAGTTTGACGAGAAGTATCTCAGATGATGGTTTGCCAATTCTCACAAATATACTTCAAAATGTCGTTGTCCAACCTTGAAAATACGAAAGTCATTGAATAAAAAATTGTACAAGAACTGCCCCGATAAAATAGCCAGCTAAAAATTCTACTACATAATTATCATGAGATTTTACACAATGGATTTTTTATTCCAGGAGATGGAAAGATAGAGGTCTGGGAGTTTGAAAGAATTGAAAAATTATTACCGCTGAAACTGCTATAAATGACGATAGATGCATTGTACGTCAACCTTATTTAATTTTGTTTGCTAATAGGCTCATTAATGTCCACCCCAGGGGCGGATTTAGGGATTGGCGTGGCGGGCGTGCGCCCCCCCCCCCCTAAAATTTGCAAAACATGGGTTTTCCGCACGTAATAAGTATCCGAAGAGACGACGAAAGCTAGCCTAATGTCGTCGCATTCAATCTGTTTTAACATTCAAACAAGTATTACTATATAAAACAGTAATTTAACAGTATTATTTAACGTGATTACTAATCAACTGACCTATTAGTTATTACTAACGTCAAATCCTGTATCCGCCACTGCACCCACTTCTCATATCAACACATGGGACAGTATATCGCAGTTTGGCCGATCCAAGGTATCTAAAGAGGTAACTGTGGAGATGCGGAAAATCCCCAATTAAAAGGGCTTATTTTTGCTTGTCTCCAAGGGCGTGGATTTTCAAAAATTTGAGGGGGGGGGGAAGGCACCAACCAGCATGGGTTGTCGAATCCAAGTACGCCGCGAAGCGCCGCAACCGCAAGCCCAAAGATAAGGTCCTCGCCCTAGAGAAAACATGGAAAATGGCGTCAATCTCGTACATTCTGACCGATATTTCCGGGTTTTGAGTTGATAATAGGGACTTCCTATGATTTTCATGTGATCGATTTTGATTCTTCAAAAAATCTATTTTACTAATCAAATCATGGGGGAGAACAAGACCCTTTCGCCCCCCACCCCCCTTTCTGAGTTCATTATACAGTGATCACCATATTAAATAAATTATAGTTCAGCCAATCCAAATCAATCTTCGAACAAGAGTTGTCTTTTCTTGTTCATTTACCAGGCAAGATGGCTGCCTATCATTTCAGAGTCGAGGACAGTGGAGGGCTGAGCCACAGGGACCAGTAACAAATGCCTACTGTTTATTAAAAAAAAAAAAAAAAAAATGTTTATTGATATAGTATAATATGATAAAGGGGACCAACGAATGCTGTAAGCAAAATGTAAACAAATGGAATAAAGTCGTTTTATTACGTGAAAACAATTCGTATCTGTACCATAAATGGCTGAAATTGTTCATAAGATATCACACTTTGAATAACATACAACTTGCACTGCTTTTCATGGCCATACTATTTTTTTTACGCTCCAGAACTCAAAAAATCAAAAAAAAAATCAACTCGTCAGTTAAGTAGTCCACTGAATTATTGACAATTTATACGTTCAATCGAATTTATTTCCCGCTTCCGGTGAAGAATCGAGCAAATTTTTGTCAAGCCCTTTGAGAATAACCATTTTTACGTCTTTTAAAGACGATCCCAATAAATTTCATTTTCAATATTCATTGTTCGAACCAATTTAAACATATCTTATCGAGATCTGTCAGAATTCTCCGCCATTTTGTCGAAGAAACTAAACATTCCAAACGCATATGAGATACCGTCTATGATTGGTCAATATTAATACATACCAGCCAAGTGCCTATTTTTGACCAATCAGATTTAGCCTTTCAGAATGACTTTTCTACGAACCAGTCTTCGACAAAATGGCGGAGAATTCTTACAGATCACTTTATCATATTATACTATATCAATAAAAAAATTTTTTTTTTTTTTTTTAATAAACAGTAGGTATTTGTTACTGGTCCCTGTGGGCTGAGCCAATAGGATAGGAATATGTCTCCTTGTAATTTAGACTTCGACTAGTAGTTTGGGATTTGGATATTCAAAATTTTGTTTTATATTCTAGGAGTCCAAGAGGAAAGAAGCGAGGATGAGAAATAATACGATAATAATTTTATACAGCTATTGTTTCACCAGTTTTTATATTATATATCTTTAATTCAGATAAATCAATGAAATAATATAAGATATTCACAAAAAAAAAAAAAAAAAGCATTTTTCCTGGGATGGGGTTTTCTTACCTGAAACCATTTGTGACTTGAACTAACAAATTTTAAGTCATTTAAATAAATCTGGATTTCATCTTAAAAACAGCAATTTGTCAAAAAATCTGAATATGTCAAAAAATCTGAATTTGTCAACAAATCTTAATTCATTAACAAATCTTAATCTATCAACAAATCTTAATTCATCAACAAATCTTAACATATCAACAAATCTTAAATTTATCAACAAATCTTAATTTATCAACAAATCTTTATTTATCAACAAATCTTAATTCATCAACAAATCTTAATTTATCAACAAATCTTAATTTATATCTTAATTTATCAACAAATCTTAATTTATCAACAAATGATAAATTTGTCAACAAATGATAAATTTATCAACAAATGATAAATTTATCAACAAATCTTAATTTATCAACAAAACTTAATTTATTGTTGATAAATTCATCATTTCATTTTTTTTATTTATCAACAAATCTTAATTTATCAACAAATCTTAATTTATCAACAAATCTTAAATTATCAACAATTCTTCAATTTATCAACAAATCTTAAATTATCAACAATTCTTAAATTTATCAACAATTCTTAAATTTATCAACAATTCTTAATCTATCAGCAAATCTTAATCTATCAACAAATCTTCATTTATCAACAAATCTTAATTTATCAACAAATCTTCATATATCAACAAATCTTAATTCATCAACAAATCTTAATTTATCAACAATTCTTAAATGTATCTTACATTATCTTAAATCATCAACCATTCTTAAATTTATCAACAAATCTTAATTTATCAACAAATCTTAATTCATCAACAAATCTTAATTTATCAACAATTCTTAAATGAATCTTACTTTATCAACAAATCTTAATTTATCAACAAATCTTAATTTATTAACAAATCTTAATTTATCAACAAATCTTAATTTATCAACAAATCTTAATTTATCAACAAATCTTTAATTTATCAACAAATCTTTAATTTATCAACAATAATTTATCAACAAATCTTAATTTATGAACAAATCTTAATCTATCAATAAATCTTAATATATCAACAAATCTTCATTTATCAACAAATCTTAATTCATCAACAAATCTGAATTTATCAACATATCTTAATCTATCAACAAATCTTAATTTATCAACAAATCTTAATTCATCAACAAATCTTAATTCATCAACAAATCTTAATTCATCAACAAATCTTAATTTATCAACAAATCTTAAAATTATCAACAAATTCTAATTTATCAACAAATCTTAATTTATCAACATATCTTAATTTATCAACAAATCTTAATTTATCAACAAATCTTAATATATCAACAAATCTTAATTCATCAACAAAATCTTAATTTGTCAACAAAATCTTAATTTGTCAACAAAATCTTAATTTATCAAAATATATTAAATTTATCAACAAATCTTAATCTATCAAAAAATCTTAATTTATCAACAAATCTTAATTTATCAACAAATCTTAATTCATCAACAAATCTTAATTCATCAACAAATCTTAATTATCAAAATATATTAAATTTATCAACAAATCTTAATTCATCAACAAATCTTAATCTATCAACAAATCTTAAATTTATCAACAAATCTTAATTTATCAACAAATCTTAATTCATCAACAAATCTTAATTCATCAACAAAATCTTAATTTGTCAACAAATCTTAAATTTATCAACAAATCTTAATTCATCAACAAATCTTAATTTATCAACAAATCTTAATCTATCAACAAATCTTAATTTATCAACAAATCTTAATTCATCAACAAATCTTAATTTATCAACAAATCTTAATCTATCAACAAATCTTAAATTTATCAACAAATCTTAATTTATCAACAAATCTTAATCTATCAACAAATCTTAATCTATCAACAAATCTTAAATTTATCAACAAATCTTAGTTGATCAACAATTATCCATTAGTCAATAAAATTTTTTAGCAACATATTCTAATTTATCAAAAAAAATCTTATTATATCAAGAAATCTTAATTTTTCAAAAAATCAACAAATTTTAATATCAACAAATTCTAGTTCATTAACAAATCTGAATATTAGCAATATATGTTAAAATTTGTCAATTAACTCATTTGCTTGTTTATATTTTATTCATCCATAAAATTTCATTTTAAACTTATGTAAAACTTTAATGGAAAGTTATAATTAAAACAATAGCTGACATTCTGAATAACAAATTACATAGAATTTTATATAGAGCAAATTACATAGAATTTTAACATAATTACTTGAGATTTCAGTCTATAAAGCAAATTACATAGAATTGTTATGTAAAAAATGAGATTTTAATTGATCAATATATTCATAGAATATATTAGTAACATTAAAGAGATTGTAAAGTGATTTTCTAAACTTTGTACATGTATGTGTATCGGGGACACTGATAGCATCAATTTGTATCATTCCAATTTCCATTCTTTCAATTTCACTAAAACTATGCTATATGTGTCCCCGATACACATACAAAGTTTAGACAATCCCTTTAATACAGAGAATCCAATTAATATAACTAAGAAGAATTACATAAAAGAGCATAAACTGTGAGCAATATGCATGAATTCAATTCATTTAAGGAAATTTTACAGGATATTTAGGCAAAATATATGGAATTTTAACATAATTAGTTTAATATTACATATTATGTACATTATTTATATACATTTGAGATTTATACAACAAAATTAAAAAAATTTCAAATTTCATGGAATATTCATTTCCTGAATTTCAACATTTGAGAATTTTAAAAAATAATTGGCATAAAAGCAAATTTTTCAATTCAAGGACTTTAAATAGAGAATCCCTGAGTAAAAGTCAAAATTTGAAAAAAAAAAATTGAGATTTCATTACTTTATATACCTGGGGCCTTATTCTTGAAAACTTAACTTACAATGATTTTAGTGTTCTAGTCATCTGATTGGTCAATCACAAAAATTGATTTTAAATATAGCTTTATTATCAAATCAGATTACAGATTACTGTATTTCTTAAAATCTGGATTTTATCTTAGTTAAGTTTTTGAGAATAAGGCCCCTGGTTTCATATTCTCAAAACGATCTTAGTGTTTAGACGTCCATTGGTGTTAACCTATAACACAGTTGATACCTAGTTTGTATTCCATAAAAAAATTAGTGTTTGCATGAACTGGGGTCTTAATTACTAACAACGTTTCTAGGACATCCCAGTGATAAGACTGTTTTGAGAATATGTGGCCTGTATATTTTATTGGCAAGTAAAAACTAACAGTAATTTGTACATATTTGTAATATACATTATTAACTATGTGGACTCTCTGAAATAGATATCAAATCAACAAAATTAGCTATGTAGACTCTCAGAGAGGGATTTTGTGTTAACAAAGAAAATTAACAAAATTTAACATTTTAAAGAATATTGAATTGAACCTAAACATCAACAATATTAGCTCTGTGGACTATAAGATTACCAATTTAACCAAAATACCAACTAAACATATCAAAATCAATGCTAAGTTGACGTACATGAAATGTCTTAAAAAATTAAATGCATACACTGATAAAGAGATTCTCAGAAAATTTGCATAATGGAATGCATATTACATACAAAGTTCAAATCTTAATTTCAAGTATTGAATTAAAAAAAAATAAACAACATCCTTATCAATAAAGTCAAAAGGCACATGTCAAAAAAATAACATAAACTTTAACAAATATTTGAATATTTCAGAGAAAATTCTTCAAGTTAATTTATTTGAGCAATAAATCATCATTTTTGTATATTAATCATACAAATACAAACTGAAGTCCAACTGTTTTTGTTGTCGAATTTCAAAATTTACATAATATATGCAAATATCATAGGATTGCATAAAATTAACCCAAAATTTACATAAATTTGAATATTTCTAGCCTCCAAGTAAACAATAGTCTTGTTATTTATAAACATGGTGTTATAACAGGTTATAATAGAGAGATTTCTTATATGATGTCAAGACATCTAGGCACATCCAGGTCCTCTTGGGGGTGGGGATGCTGGGGCAGGACTGTTTATTTATTTTTTGCCTATCAGACATTTTAACAATCTGCTCTATGAATTCAGAGTACAAAAATCAACATAGAATTTGACATTTTTCAGAGAGAATAAATACTCAATAATCAATTTTTTTAAGTCACTGTGTATAATGCGCACCCCTTGTTTGACGTGTACTATTCAGGGTAAAAAAGTGCGCACTATATTTGTAATTATACGGTATGTCAGTTTACTTTCAGTTTCAGCACTTCTTACATATTTACAAAGTTTATAATATCATATATAGATCTAATTAAGAGTAAAATGATTTTAAACTAGGCCATGGACTCCATTGAGGACCCCTACAAATTATGATGTATTTATACACAACTGTTATAATCATAATATACATGCATTAACTATGTGCAGAGACCTTATTCTCCAAAACTTAACTTAATATGATTATAGTGTTCCAGTTATTTGATTGGTAAATCAATAAAATCGATTTTAAATTCAAAATTATCATTTAATCAGATAACTGTATTTCTTAAAATCTGGTTTTTATCTAAGTTAAGTTTTCGAGAATTAGTTATAAGACACCAGTTATGCTACTGGCCTGAACAGCGTAAACTGACCAATTAAACACCAGTACGAGATTATCAAGAAGACTCAGCAGTAGATACAGTCACAGGACTTGTTGATTCTTTCTTCTTATAATTATAGATCATTTCTTTTAACTGAGTTGTGGAATACTGTAAAAATAACGTAATGCAATGAAAATTTCCTAGCATGAACAGATTTTTGTATGTTCCAATACTGAATGTTAGAGCAGTTTTTCAAAATTATTTGGAAGAAATGAGTTCCTTTCACAAATCCTTATCTTTTTTTGTGAATTATTAAAAGGTCTTGTCAATCAGATATGGGTTCATGTGTTAATAAAATATTTTATCATTGATGTCTCAAGTCTATTCAGTGACATTGCATCTTAAGACCAATTTTCAAAGTTAATCTCCCATTTCAAGTACTAAAAGTCCTGATAACGCATGAGGTGATTTTATAGCAAACTGAACCACAGGCCCTATTTTCTTAAACTTCCACTCATTGGATTGGTCATTAACTAAATAGATTGTAATCATAGTACAAATCCAATCAGATTACTGTATGACTTAAAATTTGAAGTTTTCGAGAATAAAGGCTAAGGATATACATAATAACTTACGTTATGTTTGACAAATGACAAGTAGGTATTCCAGACCAGAGTAGCCATGGCAACGTATAAAACTCGATATTTTGGTGGGAAAAAATAAAAATTGATAAACTGAACTGGAGGCCAGAATAAACAATCACCCTAAAATACAACAAATTGTACATATAACCTTATTCAGAGTTTTAAAAAGTAGTTTTCTAAACGTTGTATGTATATCCGGGACACTGACCGCATCAATTTGTGCCGTTCCAATTTCCATTCCGACGTCTGTGATTCTTGCAATTCCACTAAAACTAACGCGTTTTATGACGTCACTACCAGTGATCTGCATAGATATCAATATTAAAATTTGTGAATATTACAATAGCACTTGTAATTCATTATTGCTTTTGTGACAATGAAACTCTTAGTTTACCAGAAAAATAACAGGAAATTTCTCTTTCCATTCTTCGTTAGTTGTTGGTGTAGATTTTCCTTCTAAAATACAGCTACCTGAAATAACAATTAATAGTTTTAGTTCTCTATAAACTAGAGGTGAGAGACTGACATGGTATCTAGTCTAGTTTTTTGATAAAACAATAAAAGGTTCTGTGTGCTACAGGCTAAGCACAATAAAAATCCTTAAACATGTTGAAATAGACAAATATAGGCTTATGCACCTCACCTGACAAAATTTCCCATCATGTTTATTAGAAAGTCAAAATTCACCCTTTTGCACACCGGGTAATGTAATATCAGCAATCAATAAATAAGACATCTATTTCCATTTCAAATCATTCTTTTTTAAAATTGATTTTTATAGTTGAAAATACTTATTTAGACAGTTGATAATCAAATAAAGACATAAAGATACTTCAAAAGGTTTTGTCAATACCTTTCAGACAGGAGGCCCATTTGCATTAAACTTACATGCTTACATCTTGCCATTCCAAGACAGTGTCAAAAATCTGGGTGTGATACTAGATTCCACATTAAGCATGGAGAAGCACGTGAATGACGTCTGTAGGAAATGCTATTATCATCTCAGAAACATTGGAAGCATCCGACAGTTAATTACTGAGAGTGCGGCAGCAACACTTGTTTGTTCCTTGGAGTTAACTCGCATCGACTACTGTAATAGTCTCCTTTCCGAAACATCATCCTCCAATATAACACGACTACAATCAATCCAAAATACTGCAGCCCGCATTGTAACAAAATCGCCAAAATACGCCCATATTACACCAATTCTGAAGAAGCTCCATTGGTTGCCAGTATCGAAGTGGATCAATTATAAAATCGCTTCTTTAACCTATCAATGTACCTCAAACGCGGCTCCAGAATACTTGACTGATCTTATTGCAAAGAAAGTCCCTACGAGAAATCTGAGATCTAGCGAAAAAAATCTGCTACAAGTGCCTAACTATAGCATGAAAACGTATGGTTTCCGTGCCTTTAAATTTTGTTAAGAAATAAAATCTCCTAATTAATACTCACTGTATATAAAGGAGGTGGTCAATACTGGAGCCGCCACAAACTGATCCACTCCGATCTTCTTCATCACCACTTTTAAACTTTTACCCACGAAATGTTTGTCAAGATATTTATAGAATAGATGATTGACAGGTCCGAATACTGTACCAATTACACACATTCTACCTGGAATAATCGTTAATTAATAAATTATGCAGTCATTGAGGTACCGGTACATCACTTTAGGCTTCTGCCACTGGCATACAGTCATTTAAGCACATTCATGCAGCAGTGGTGGTTGTGGCGCCAGGCAGGGTATGCTAACTCTTCTATACACCTGATATCACTTTTCATTATGAAATATTTACTCATTTATTGATATACTTCCTCATATAAAAAGTTCACTAGCTACTACCTATGTATTGCCAATGTGTTTACATGCATTTTGAGATTCGTTTTACAGTTGGGATCGTTCGTGCTTGGGTTTTATTATTAGGTACCCCGGTTCATTAGTTTTAGTCTTGTAGTGATTCAAAATTTGTTTTGACAAGTTTACACTTCCAGCATCGCAAACTAGGAGTCTTGTGTTAAAAAAATTGTCTTATATATTTTGTCTAAATGTGTTCAAAGTAATATACACATACTAATCAAGACTAGCTGGTGAATTAATTTCAAACCGTACATATCCAGTACTTTATCATTATAATTTTGAAACACTGATAATTATGAACACTCATGGATGTGAACTTTGAGGGTAAAATTTTAAATAAAGTTACAATGAATATGCTTACTACTGCAAATACTATTATTGATTAGCTCAGCTTAAAGAGCCACGTGCAGTATTTTTGGGAGTCGTTTTGGGCCTTTGTTATATGTAAATAGTCTTCAGAAGTACTCAAGCTATAAGAAAATCGCAAAATACCTTCAAATATATCTCAAACTAAAAAATTCACGTTTATTTATTTTTTTTCATTGCTGTACGCTGCTGGTCTCCAGCCTGTGTGAAAATTGTGTGTCTTGTTGACCAAGTCTACAATTCAAAATACGGTATGCTTGTGTGGGCCTGTGCAGTAGTCTGGATGACCTGACCCGCGCTGTTGCACCACGGGAATAACTTATTTGTTATCAAGATGGCGGGACGCTCAATGTGTAGTAGGGCATTGGGACTTTCAAACACGGATAATTAAGGATACACATGGATTTGAAGGCTCAAATTTCAACGGTAAGCTCTGTAGACTATTTCTAATTAGCTAAGCTAAAGATTTCACATCTTTGCGACCGTCGGATGATTGTCCGAAACAAATACCGCACGTAGCTCTTTAAAATTCTGATTTTTGAGACTTAAAATGGGTGTGGTGCCAAGCAGGGTATGCTAACTCTTCTAGACACCTGATATCACTTTTTATTATGAAATATTTACTCATCTATTGATATACTTCCTCAAATGAAAAGTTCATTAGCTGCTTCCAATGTATTGTTAAAGTGTTTACATGGATTTCGAGATTTGCTTTGCGGTTGGGATCGTTTGTGCTGGGGTTTTATTATTTAAGATGAAAACTATCAAACAGACAGTGTAGGCTACAAGCAAAATTTTAAATGATACATCTAATTCACTGCATGTGGGGGCGTAGCTACAGTTTTAAGTCTATAGATATACACTTCTAGTTGACAGTGGCATAGTAAGAAGGATGGGAACATGGGCATGACATGAAAATGTTAAAACCATGTCCCCCTTAAATACATCACTAGTGATTTTTTTGTTATGTAAGCTAAGCCATATGTTCAGTCATGCATAGAGCAGTATATAAAACAATCTCATTACCATACAGAATTTAAAAGTCTTTTAAAATCTCATTCAACCCTAACCCTTACGAAAAATCTTTCCGAAACTCCTCTTAGACACATTCATATCCATAAAAATTTCTTTGTCCAAATGTCACAGGTCACAGTTATTTATTTAAGAAATTTACTTCAGAATCATTAAATTCACTACAAAATTACCTTTTTCTAGGAGATATGGATGTAAAACTCCATTCATTTCAATAAATTTTCAAAGACATTACTGATGCTGACAACAATGTCACTTACCAGATCGTTCCCAATCTATATTGGCCAAAAATCCTGAACCTTCTTTCGGTTTTCTTTTCGAAAAATCCTCATGTTTTGTCAACTTCTGTTTCTTCTCTACAGATTGAACTATCAAATCACCAACAGTCAGTAAGACCCCACAAGTTACAGTGTTAGTGACCAGTAAATGTTTATTGAACAGTCTCTTCACGAAAGCTGTTACATTTGACATTGCAAAACGATTAAAACGGTGCAGATTTAACTTTTGTTTGTAAACATTCTTCCTCCACGTGTTCTTGATCACGTGACAGCTAAAAATAGTACAGAGTATGCATTCGATTTGCTGTTCTTGACTCATGTTCGCGCGTTCGTAGTTGTGTTCGATTTGTGGTCTCGAACTCTGTTCGAGTGTCATTGCGAACGAAATAAACTCGTTTGCATAATCTGTATCCAGACCACACTGAGCGTAGCTATGATAGATATTTTACTATGTTACAAAAGTGATGTTACCTCCCTTGAACTGGAAAATGTATAAAAAATAATTTAATTTTCCTTTCACTTGTGTAACTGCAGAAAGTTTGACCAAAAGGATCACACGAAGGGATGGTTTTATGCTTGTATAAATACTTTTCCAGTTTTTTTAAAACAGCTTTTTTTTAATGTCGCCTTGCACCTTTATCAGATCATCACCAATTGCAATCAATAGTATTGAGGCCAGTGGAGTGGTGGCTCCAAATTGGCTGGGGGCACAAACCCTTTTTGGCGCTCCAATGAAAACTGCGCTTTTCCTGCAACTCATGGTCCCCACACACACCTCTCTACCTACCCTCTACACTTACGATACATAAGTTCCACTATAATAACTGTTCCAATGGACATGTGTTATGTAATAATTATTCCATTTGGAACTTTTATTATATAATACTAAGCCTATAACCTGTGCCCGTGCTTTCGTAAATTGCTTAACCGGAATGTTACAACCTATAATTCCTAACCCTGATATTATATGATAAGAGTTCCTGAGATCGTTTATTATAATAATTTGTGTTCCACAGGAATATTTATTATGAGGAACAAATATACAGTCACAACTATAAGGTATTCTCTTCAGGTATGGATAAAGAAAAGAAAGAAACATCTATATTTTACAAGGATACAACTTAGGTTCCGTGCGGATCCTATCTCCCAGCTGGTCCGTGGCCAAACCTCTTGGCATTGATCTTTCCCGGATTATCCGTACCCATTTACAGCTGGGTGGACTGGAATTATGAGTGAAGATGACTTATTCAAGGTCATCGAACTTTCACACCCTAGTCGAGAACCAAACTCTCAAACATAACAACCACCATTTCCTCGTATCCAAGCAAATGACGTCAGGTTTGTAAAGAACGCTGCGCTAACCACTGTGCTACAGAACCTCACATGAATGCACTGATGCACATGTAAAACCTCTGGAGCCCTTCGACCGTGGAACACCGCGTCGAAGAGGATGAACGAGGGAATACGGGGGTCCTTTCATGGAAAATTTTGAAAATTAAGACTGATGTGGGTGCGATCTAGATATATTTCAGGCTTTTGCAGCCCCAATAAAAATATTCGATACTGAAACGCAAAACACAATTTTTTTAGGTTTAATAAGTAAATGTTATCAGTAAATGAAAGATTCTGAGAGTGACATTTTTTATATTACACGGGTTTTGTTGACATTATATTTCTTTAAGTGGATTAACTTAATAGGCTTCATCCTTTGGTGATTACAAACACTCACACCATTGTCTTCATTGTCCTTAAAGTTTTCGTTTTAACTGTAGTAAGCGCGGGTTAATTCAACATTGTTCTAAAATTGAATTAGGCTTTGGGCCCCAGAAGTAAATTCAAATAGCCAAATTAATTCATTCAGTCCGTAGGAAGACCGGAAAGACCTAATTTTGAAGTACAAAAGCAAATTGTCATTTGTCATAGCGAACGCTTGTAGCGAGCGCGGACCTATGAGAGACCCTCATAGTTGTCTCCCTTGAATAGCTGTAAGCAGTGAAATGTAACATTTCGGCTCACTCCCTTCATTTATCACATTTATCACAACTTAATAGGCTTAATAGACTCTGAAATATAACATGCTTTAAATTTAACCGCGGCGCGAATGGCAATTTTATAGAGGGTTCGGACATTATTCGGCCAAAAAAAAGGGGGAGGGCCCGAGTTGTATTGGGACTAAAAGATTAAGCTCGAAAATAATTATTGTTTCTTACCGACCGACTTTTTTTCGAAGGGCTTTTGGTTTCCCCCCCTGTTTCTACGGGCCTGGTTTTGTGGCGTTGTGCGTCTTAATTTAACTGTCAAATATTCCAGTAGCAACGCACTCCAGCGCACACCCCACCCCCCATTCCCAACCCCTAACACCCCTTCTCCTTCACCTTGTTAGTCTACCCACATGATTATGGATAATCCGGGAATGACCTTTAGCAAGAGGTTTGACCAATAAGGGATCTCTTGAAAATGGCAATAGGGTTTTGGAATCATTTGAGATATAAATAAAAAACAAAATTCAAGTTGTCATAACTCAGTTCTTATTTTATTAACTCTATTTTTTATTTGTCGTATTCTTTCTAAATCTTCTTCTTTAGTATCCAAAACTCGGACCCAGAAATTACCGATCCATTTCTCTCCCTGGACCACTGGGCATCCCCCGTGTAGTGTCCGGTCATCCATCTCTCCCATCCACCCTGTCTGGGGGTCGATATAATGATTGTACCAGACGACTACCTTCCCCTTCTCTGGTTGTATATGTAATGCTGATTCTGAACATTTTCTGTATAAATTGATTTTAGATGACATTTTCACTTCCTGGAATTTCAGAAACGTTTTGTAAATGTTACATTTTTTTAATTAACAGTTAGGTGATAACCCCAACTACAACACCCTGTCTCCATTCGAACTAAGCTGGCGCTCTGCTTGCGACAGATTATGGTTTACGGATAAATAAAAATCCGTACAAGCAAAACAATTCTGTTAATCAAAATCGCATCCAAAAACATGGCAAAATCGAGAGTAATAGTTGTAGAGTAGTTGACTATCCCAAAGAGAAGAACCATCAGGTGGATTGCGAATTGCCAAGATTTCCTCACCTCCGCTGTCAAAGAATCATTTCCACCCAAGACAAAAGCTGTTTCTCCACCTTCAGCGACATCATTTAAATAAAATAATATAGTCATATATCTGGAATAAAAATATACACTCGTAGAGTGTTAAAGGGATATGTTCACTAACTATACAACCAATAAAATTTTAGTCTCAGAACCTGAAATCATTTAGCTAATCTAATCTATAATATTGTTCACAAGTTTCCCTCGCAATATAAGCCTTCAAATCCCCGTGTAGCCAGAAATATGAGCGGGTATAATTAAAGGGATTGTGTGATTTAGGGATCGTTACAGTAAATCTGAAGGCTATTTACATAAATTCAAGGTCCAAATCGATCCTCGAAAATGGTAAACATTCCCCTTTAAGATTTGAAGTATGATCCAGGATGGCCTGTGAACCCATTTCATGCCTATAATGTCATTATAAATTCAGACAAACTGGAAAATGATAAAATAAGAAAATTAATACTCACCTACAAACACGACAAGGTCTTTTATCAAACCGTTTACAACACGGTACCTCCTTACTGAGTCGAGCAGAGTCGAAATGGGCGTTATAATGACCGTGAGGCCCATATCTTACAACCTGGAATATAATACAGACATACAAGTTAGATTTCCATCTGACGACAACTATTGTAGGCAAACACCATCTGATTTGACCACTCGTATCAATAATAAAAATCCGTACAAGCAAAACAATTCCGTTAATCAAACATCTCGTCCAGAGCATGACCAATTTATCGGAACTAGACTAGCTTGGTTGGTTGGTTCACAAACAATTTAACGTTCACGGACACGTGTCGGATTTTCAGACGTTTCCCGGTATTAAGAACGTACCTGGAAATTGCTGAGTCTGATCACATCTAGAGGGAGGTTAACTACTTCTGAGACCCTACAAATATATATAGGTTTTATTAGCTTCACTCTCTTTTGTTCGTGTCTCATTCTGTTAACAAGGTCAGCCACTAAGTTTTGCATGGGTCCAGTTTTACATGAAAATTTATTTTGCATTTTGTTCAGTAATGATTTGTAAGTTGGCTTTATATTTGATATGGATTCTATGTATTTGGTATTTGAACGCCATATTCCGATGATATTCTGTAGTCCATAATATTTGTCCGGTGTTTGTAATATTATGTTTTTACCAGACACCTGATACCACTTTTCATCATGAAATGTTTACTCATTTATTGATATACTTCTTCATATGAAAAGTTCACCATAGCTGCTACCAATGTTTTGCCAATATGTTTACATGGGTTTTGATATTTGTTTTACGGTTGGGATCATTCGTGCTTGTGTTTTATTATTATATGTATTTACCTGTTTTGAATATCAATAAATGTTTTATCAGTTGACTGATCTGGATACATCCAAACTTGTTGACTATATCGTGAATGTTTCTCTGGATTGATCTCTATAAATTGTTTAATATATCTTCTCATATCTCTTGGAGACAGATTCTTCATTTCTTCTCTAGTGATATTACCTATATTGAGATTGATTACTAAAATGGTGAAAAATATTAAATCTCATACACATGAAAAAATCCCCCAAGTATATGGTTCTTTACTAAACGTAGGATGGCAAGACAAATTAAGCTATTTCTCAAATTATCAATCCAAAACATCCAAAATCATTCAATTATTGCACCAATTCTACTTCCAGCTTCCAATAGTCTGTGATACTAGAAACCACTGCTACCGAACGTTTTCTTGTCATCTACAAACCAACCAACCAATATAGATATATTTTTAAATTCGAATAATAGCAAGAAGAGAAACAGCCTACTAGTATTTTTGAAAGTGGAGAGAAATGTGTGTAAAATTGTTGTCTATACATACCGTCTCTGTTGGTATCTAAATCTGTATCTTTATACCTGAAACATATTTAATTTAATGTTATATCATATGGTAATCAGATCGTATCATTTTATATGGGAATCAAGAATGTCATGGATAGATTGCGGAGTATTTGGGTTCTGTCACTCCATTGAAGTTCCTTCGATTTTTTAAAAGTTTATTTCTGTTCGTGTTAAACGAAATTAGTTAGCGGATATTGGTTATCTATATAAAATAGAATGAGACAAAATCATTACATTTGAAGAATATCGTCATCATCAGGGTAAACATCGAAACCATTTTCTATTGTTATTCTCATCTGTAATTAAAAAATAAATTTCAAAACCAATACCGTTACCCGTGGCGTATGAATGAGGTCGGGAGGGAGAAAAGGGGGACATTGAACGACGATTGGAGTAGACAATTTGCTCTGAAATATTTTGTTAAATGCTACTTTGTTCTGGGAAGTTCATGTACAATCTTTATCAGACAACTCTCATATTTTCAGATTCGGACAACAACATCATAATGTGCATAGGCCTACATGTGTGAGAATTTTGAAAGATTGTTACAGATGAAATTTTTTTTTGACAGAGTTGTTTCTTAATGATGAATTTTGTGGAAAATTAAACTTTAAAATGGGCTCTGAATTTTTCAGATGTAGGCCCTAGAGCAAAACATACTTCGTGAAGGGTTAAAATACCGTCATCGTCTTGATCATATAACTTCATCTGATGATTGCCACCATTAACTCCAGTAGAACTATTCTTTAAACCTTGTTTCTTAGCCACAGAGATAAAATGATCACATTCTTCAGATGATAGGAACTTAGGTATTTCTGAAAAAGAACAACAAGCGATACGTATGAAAGTTTCTTAGCATTTTACAACGGTATTACGTTTTGTTTTACATGCTTCAGGGGCCGTGGAGTGGACAGTGGAGATGAAAGGCGTGGTTGGGGGTCTTCAGAATCTTCAAATTCAACCTCACCCCACTCCAAAACTCCTTTGATTTCAGATTCAGGTCCACTATTCTCGAAACGATCCTAATGCTAGGATATCCTAAAACCTGACCTAAATTCCTAGGATTGATCCTAGCTAGGACTGTTTTGAGAAAAGGGGTCCAGGATATCATCCTATGAAGATGATAAAATATTTTTTATGACGATAAAGTGGCCCTGTGCCTTTGTGTCAACTTCTAGCGAACATTGATTGATTGCAGAACACTTTTCAGAAAGTAGACGGATATTCTGCAGGATTGTTTCTTCCTAGAGATAGTTTAGTTCAGAGATCTTCAAATTTTATGATACCTTAGACATTTTTACATTTAAAATCAAGCCAATAAGTCAATGTAACCAAGCCGAATAATTAAGAAGTCGAGTAAATTACCTAATATTAAAGGTTTTAAACTGAGTGTTTTCATCGTTAACTTTTTACCATCAGGGTCGACAACTCTTTTAGCTCCAACCTATAAAATGAAGTGAAATGAATCGGGGAATATAAAGCCATGCAATGTGCAATGAGGGATATTAGTTATTAGCCTACTCTTTTTCAATTTCAAACTGACGAGGAAGCTTTAACGTGCACAGCGTGTAGCAAACAAGGCCTAGATTTATTTTTCCACGCAAACGACTATCCACAACAGGCCCACATACTGCATATCAGCCGTTAGAATATTCAAACTGTAAATCAATGGATGACATTTGAGAGATCATTCTCCTGAAAACTTTTGCTGTCGCTAATATAAACGCTCCGATCGGAGTTGATAGAAGTTCCTCTGTCCTACAAACCCATCGCAATGGGTCAATAATATTGACTCCTGAAGAGAAATTTAGAGAATATGAAATTAAATCTCACCTCTCGTCCGTCAATTCTGGTCAAACGCAACGTTTCACTTCCACCGCAGACAATTCCATCGTCCTCTTGGTAACAGAATGATAAATCATCTGCTAATATCACCGTCAATTTAAATATCACATAACAAACGGTAAAATATATTCCTAGTTTCATATTACCTGTTTACAGATCAAATCTTTAAATGATATTAATGGAACAACAATCACTGATTAATGATATTCATAATAGTTTTCAGGAAAGGCATATAGATTTCTTAGGTTTTATATATTAGATTCTCCATATTGCCCAATAACAGTATCCATTCACATACTGTTTAATTCATTAATAATAGCTGTCTTTGAACAATGATTCTGTCACATTATTTGTTTGGAATGAACCTGGTTCTAACTAAACTGTTAGTTAGTTTAAAATAGTCCAGAAATAACAAAATTTGGGCTGCAAAAAAAAATCCAACAAAACCAATAGGGTATAATAGGTTCCTTACTCCATATTGTCCATTTACGGCATCGAATAATCACAAATTGTTAAAAAACAAAACACATATATCGTTGAAAAACAGGATTGGATAAGACCCCTGATATTATGGTGCTGGGTCTATAAACGTTATTTCCCTGATATTACTCGTTTACAGTAGCGATATTAACAAACTGTTACATCCATCAATAGTTAATAAATTTATATTCTCTGATTGTAGACAGATAAAATAGTTTGATAGCAGTATTTATAACAGTTATTACTTCATGTGTAACCAGGTACATCGCTTCACTCTATTATCTTTTCAATCTACATACAATACAAGTATTAATTATTTAGTCTTTAATAATGATTTTACACTGTTTTAATCCGATTTCTGTCATTTTCAACATATTTATACATTTATATACCATTTATTTATGTACCATTGTCGATAAGGGCGATAGCGTTGTGCTTAGCCCACTAGCTTGCTAGTTTGAGCACTCTTGCATGGTACGATGGTATCACATATGTTATATGTCAGAAGGCTGAAACAGTACTGTTTGCAGTTACATTTATATACATGTATATCCAAATCCTTATTTGATCCAATTTTATTAGAAAGTTCACAAATTACACTAGATACAGGGGAAGGTTATCCTTAAAGCAGGGCACTGATCGCGTTTTTAAAACCAGATAAATCCTAATTCTCAAAATAATGTCATCACCAAACTATATAATAGACGTGATCACAAATTTGTCCAGTATTGAGTTAAAGTGTTATAGAAGATAATCTCCTGTAGAAGCACTGGTCGAGGTCACAAGAAGAGAGCATACATTTCAATGTAAGATTTTAACTTTCAATTTCTATATCCAATTACTGAAACAAACTTAAACAAATCGATGCATAACAAGAGAAATTTTTAATCCTGCGCGTCTTTGAAACTGAAAACTTCTCGGAAAACTGCCAAATTATGCAGACAGTGCAACGATACTGTTTATCTGTTAATCCCCCATTGTTAATCCATGTTTGGTTGTTTTATAATCCTACAACATAGAACAAACACCAAGATAAAATACATGTCTCTTTATTAGAGGATGTGATACTATTACCAATATTGATGGTATAAAATATCTCTATTAGAATTGTTTAAAGATCAAACTACTACTGTTCTTTTATTTCAATATTCAATCACATTTCTATTGTTTTGTCTCCTGAGTTATTGTTATTATAACATATTATTGTGAAAGGCTAAAAATTAGTTTTAAGGGACTGTAAAGAGGTTAAAGGGATATGTTCACAAACTGTTTGACCAATAAAATTTTAGTGTCAGAACCTGGATGTTTTTTTGGTAATCTAATCGGTAATAATGTTCACAGTTATCCCTCAAATTTTAAGCTTTTAAACCCCTCCGTATTCGTAATTAAGGGCGTTCGTTTAGTAAGACCATGCCTTATATAGAAAACACATTTACAGAAAATGGAAGATAACTGTTCGGGTAGGGATACAATTGAAAGGATTGTGAGATTTGTTTGCAGTTTCGGTGCTTTTGGCGGCTTTTTATATAAATTCAAGACCCAAACAAACCCTTGAAAATGCTGAACATTTCCCATTAAAGGGACTGTAAAGAGGTTATATTGCAGGAACCACAGACATCTGATTGAAAATTAGAATGTTACAAATTGATGCTATTAGTGTCCCAGATACACAATAAAAAACTGTTTTACAATCCCTTTAATGTAATAATAATGAAATTATTGATTTATACCAGGAGTCTTGAAGTTTCTTTTCTGTGTTAATAAAGAACTGCCAAGCTTGAAATATTTCCTAATTAAAGTTTAATTAATCTAAGTCGCTGTGTATATTGTCAATGTTAACACAAAGTGTAAAATAAACTGTTTATCGGCCTTATTTCAATATATTTTGTGTACATGATCTTCGTGTAAACTCGCCTTGTTTATTCCCAGAATGTTTTTTAACAGGAAAAATAACCCCGACAAACTCTTTTAGTTCATTGAAGGTTTATGCATGAGTTTTTGAAAACGATATTTTAATTTTCAAGATTATAAAGAGTAAGAACAATTCATGTTATCAAGTTCTCAATTGATTCTGAATTCCCATACATGAATAATGGAATGCATAACTGTTCATTTCCATCCGCCTCATCTTACTATTGTGTATGCTTGTCTTTTGCATGATACTTTGATTATTGTTTTTTATGTTCATCATCGAAGCGGACAGCTTGTCAGAAAACAAAAACAAGAATACATACCCGTTTGTTAAGTTGAACATAATTATCTTCAACAAATTCTTCTACAGCCAGGAACTTGTAGGAACTTGTCTTCATGTATTCTATTGTTTCTTATTATTTTTCATTTCCGTTTTATTCAGAGTTATCTTTCACAGAATTATTATTTATGAATATGATCTCAGTATATTGATTGGTTCAGAATGAAAAAAAAAACATTCAGTTTACATTACCGTGGTAAATATTTTAATATATAGTATTGTTATGATTTATCATATAAAAGACAAACGCTTCGTTTTTTAGACATTACTTGTATATAAAGTAGTTAGTTACAAGTAAATCAGCATTATTTTCAAAATTATGTATGGTATGCGATTCCTCCAAATACAATATAAATGAGGTGAGCGTTTTAAACGCAAATTATGTTCAAAAATGGACCCTAATTTTAAAAATTTACTGCGGTTTGAATTTGGACCAAAAAATAAAGGAAAAATATGACTGTAATAATTTACCTTCTCCAGGTAAGTAGATAGTAGTCCTTCAATGTACAGTACACTCAGTAATAGTTTAGTCCTCTATGATACTGTTTGATACAATCAGAGTATCCCTTTACTATTCAACAGGTGTCTTGACTCTTTATACACTTACAGAACTATTCTACCAGTAGAGACATTTGGATCTACGTTAAACGGGAACTTTTGACTTATCATACCTTTGTCTCAGAAACGGTTTTATTTTAGAGAAGATAATGAGTAATAGTGTTCACAACTCACACTGGAAATTTAAGGCTTCACCGTGTACCTGTAATTATCAGCGTTATTTATTATAAAACCATTGAACTAATAATACATAAACGCCCATCCTCATTAGCCCATACAGATGTAGAAGAGTAGGATGTAAAACCCCATCTCATTGCATTTCTTTCATTTGTTTCAGAATCACCATTCCTCATTAGTCAATACAGGTGCATAAAAGCAGGACGCTAAACTCCCAATTCATTTCTTGGAATATATTGCCAGGCTCGTTGCAAGTTCTCTAATTTTATTGAGCACACATCTAATATTAATATCTTTACCATGAGGAATTATACTCGCACTTCATGCCAAACCACTATATCACTATACTATATACTAATAGTACAGTCCAGTATATGGCGAGGTCTATAAGGTCTAATAATTCTATTGACCGTACCAATAATAACAATATTCTATACCATGATAAATTATACTTGAACATCATGCCAAACCACTATGTCACTATACTATATACTAATAGTACAGTCCAGAATGTCACGAGGTCTATCGGGTCTAATAATTCTATTGGCCGTACCAATAATAATAATATCCTATAGGTTTTTATATTGATTTATATTCAGCTATAAACACTCTCTATTAATACTGTATTTAATTATAAACGGTTCATATGCTAATTTGTTGAAACATGTGTGACGACCTTTATTCTCCTTCTATTTCATTGACCTTAGCAATTGTGGGCTCGGTTAGTCCAACGCGTGCCAGTTGCTTAAATAGCTGAGCCAGGACCAATGTATCTAGATCAGTGGTTCCAAACCTGGGGGCCATGGGGTGTTTGTCAGGAGGCCATGGGGCATGAGAATGTATATCATTTTTTCTCTAGCCCAACTTTCATTTAACTATATTTTGCTGTGTAAGGTCTGTAGTTGCTTGTGGTCAAATGCATCTGACCTCTTGATGATGAGGAGGCACAACTCTAGTTTGGAATAGAACAGGGGGCCATGGCTCTGGGGGCTCCGTGAATTTGGGCCACAGCTTGAAAAAGGTTGGGAACCACTGGACTAGATGGTTAGATTGTGTGTTAACATAATTACATTTTGTTTGTCTTTTTCTGAAAGTGGGCCTTCCCCTAGCGTTCAGTCAGTCAATTATAGGCCCTTTTCACACAAAAAATCTGACCATAAGAATTTGTTTTGGAATTTCCCTGTCCTTTTTTAAAGGGTGGGTTCGTTTTGCCGCATGCCCAACTTGCCGCATCGTGCCCAACTCAGCATGTTTGGACTTAATTAAATGCATACCAAAAAAAAACGTATTCAGATAGACAATTCTTTTATAATTTGATCAAGAAGAAAATATTGTGTTGAAGTCAGTGGTTTTTCAGCAAGAATTGATGTATTTGTAAAGATTTTGATATCTAGAGTTATTTCCCTTTAATTGTTTTGTGTGCATTTGAAGCAATAGATTACGACTTTTTACACTTTGACAAAAGCCAATTATTGTTTCAACCCGCCCCCTTTCCTCCCACACATCATTTAAAATATATCAGTAAAAGTCGGTCCTTGTGGTCTGTGGATATTCGAATCTATATAGAGTTATTTCCCTTTAATTGATACCTGGAGGCTCTGAGCAATTGGAAATAGAGGTAACAATTTTGTTCAAATCACTGTCACTCTCGATTTTGATCGGATCAGGCGGTACTTTAGACCATATAGTGCAGGCCTTCTCAAATGTGACGCCCTCAAGACTGCCCCTTTACGCTAAAACACTTTCTTCTCTATGCAAACCAAGCTCTATTTAGCCCTTATATCTTATTCATAAAATTCCCTTGGCCCTTTACAAAAATTAATTGAGAAGGCCTGAATAGTGATTCAGCTCTCTATCAGCGTCGATATGACCTGAACTTCCTTCTAAGCTCGGTTGTGACGTATCGAAGTCACTAAGGAAGTCGACCGCCTCACCCATCCAACTTTACAGCTTTATTGACCACATATATATTCAATTTTTTGTAAGAAAATACAATGAGTTATATATGACCTTTATATACAATAATACAAAAACAAAATATAAGTGTTAAACCTTGATATATATAAGTTACAAATCGTGATGCCTGACTAAACTAATATGCAAGAAACAGACAAACAGACATTCATATTTATCCAGGTTTTTGATTTATTAACTTGTGACATTGTCTATAAGACTTATAGACGTAGGAAGATTCTATTAAAACACTAAGATATATGAATATACTACTTCTGTATTTATTACATACTACGTTTCAAAACACATACAGGTAATTTTTACTTAAATACAGAAGTAGTATATCCATATATCTTGTTTTAAATTGTGACATGTTTAATATAAAAGCGGGAGAACCATACTAGGGTGTTACTTGTTATAAGTATTATAAAAATGAGGAATAAAAATGAATATTTGTGACCTGAGTTGTCAAGTGAAGAGTGATATCAGGGGATTATACAAGTATAGGTAAATTTACAATGGGTATGTTACTATGTGAATATATATAACAAAACACAAGACAATATTATGGAATATAACACACTTCTTAAATAAAGATGGGAATATAACGTTTCAACACAATATACATGTGTCGTCATCAGATGTGCCTAACTTTATAAAGAAGTGTGTTATATTCCATAATATTGTCTTGTGTTTTGTTATATGTGCTCCTCGCTTCTACATGTCGTTTAAATCTTATATATGAATATGAATATTAAGTATACTAATGGGGAAGGAATGAATAATATGGTGGGATTGCACGTTATAATCAATAAGGTCTCCTCTCGAGGAAGTCTACACCAATGACGAGAAAATATATTTCAACACCAATGTCATAGTTTACAACTAGGACACGCAAACATCACATTTATTACCAGAATATCATTGCTCTTTCAAGTTCCAAAAAGATTCCTGGGAACTAATGAGTTATATGAGTCAAAATTTCAAGAAACACCAATCACATGATTGAACACTAACGTTTTCGGAAAAAACTGCCTGGGGATTATTTTAATGTGTTCAGTTTCAGGCTTCAAGTAATGAACAGGATCATTATTCCGAGTAATGTAGTTGATGAGTAGATTAGCGCGATGCAATTCCTATTCCAATTGTACACTATATGCACATGTATTTTATGAATAGAACATTAGAAAATTGTCAACCGCAGTGAAAGCACATGCTAATGTTGTACACACAATCTGGAAGTAGAATATAAACACAATGTCCCTGACAAGCTGTTAATGATCAGTTATACATTATAAAAAGACTGACGGTCCAAAAAGAAACACGACAATCGGAAATCCAGAAATAACAGTGACACAATACACAGCAAGGAAGTATTTCCATCTTAATAAAAACTGGTATCAAGTGTCTAGAAGAGTAAGTATAGCATGCCTGGTGCCACACAATGTTTGAGATGTTGCGGTTGTTCTCAATACTTGTCTTGGTACCGTTGCTGCCATGCCTTGCTGTTGGTTATTCTCGAAGTACAATGTCCGTGCCAAGTTGTTGATACATGACTTATTGTTGATGTTTTGTTGTTGTTAATGCCATGTCTATGTCAAGTTGTTAATACATGACTTGTTGTTGATGTTCTGTTGTTGTTAATGCCATGTCCATGTCAATTTGTTAATACATGACTTCTTGTTGATGTTTTGTTGTTGTTAATGCCATGCCATGCCAAATTGTTAGTACATGACTTGTTGTTGATGTTTTGTTGTTGTTAATGTCATGTCCATGCCAATTTGTTAATGCATGAATTCTTGTTGATGTTTTGTTGTTGTTAATGCCATGTCCATGCCAAGTTGTTAATACACGACTTGTTGTTGATGTTTTGTTGTTGTTAATGCTATGTCCATGCCAAGTTGTTAATGCATGAATTCTTGTTGATGTTTTGTTGTTGTTAATGCCATGTCTATGCCAAGTTGTTAGTACATGACTTGTTGTTGTTGATTACTCAGATCCAGTAAAATATCCTCGTCAGATAGAGCCGCAGTGTCGCTGGTCGGTGAAGATGGACTGAAATCAACGTCTAAATTCATTAAGTTGTCGGGATTACTGATGGGTGCTTGAGTTTCGCCAGACTGCGACAGACTAGTGGGTCTCGGTATAGCGTTTGGGTTTTGTTCCATGTTCTGACTCTGCCTTTTTCGAGGTTTTGGTTTCTGACCCTCCTCCTGATCGCCCTTGTCCCACATATACAGATTCCGTTTCAATTCGAAAATAAACGAACCGTGCCCCTCGGACCGTCCCAACACTAGAATAATGCAGTCTTTAGCCGTGTAGGCTACAAATGTCATTCCTTTTGATTTGTTGTTACCTAGTAACGTGTTTTCGTTGCCTTGGAAACAGGTATATGCTATATCGTCTATGTGAATTAAAGCGATAGATCGTGACGGATCTGCTAACGAACGTAACAAAGCCTCGCCTTCAGTTTTAGATACTGAAATGTCGTCTGTTACTGCGACTGGTTCGCCCTCTAGATTAAAGATGGCCACCTTCTCGACTTTATTAGTTGCCTCCAACAGACGGTTGATAAAACCTGGCCACGACATCTTGGTTTTATACTTAGCAATCTGAAAATAGAAAGAAGAAATTGTAATTTGTGATTCAGTATTCAGTCAAACGTCTGTGGTTCTTGCTATTCCACTAAAATTTAGGTTTTTGATAGCAGCTATTGCTATAGCTATTGAAGGTAACTTTTATGATAGTGACGATATATTATAATTAAGTATTTCTGTTATTACAGATACCCAAAACAACTGACGTCTGACTGAAAATAAAAATGATGCCAAAAGAAGTCATAAGTGACTAAAAAACCTCTTCATAATCCCTTTAAAGGGATTGTAAAGCGTATTTCTAAACTTTGTATGTGTATGGGGGACACTGATAGCATCAATTTACACCATTCCAATTTTAATTCCGACGTCTGTTGTTCTTGCAATTCAACTAAAACTAACACGTTTTATGACGTCTCTGACAATAGTAGCTTCCAGTAGATCCCTATTAGTGACGTCATAAAAAGCATTAGTTTTAGTGAAATTGCAAGAACCATAATAGAAGTCGGAATGGAAATTTGAATACACATACAAAGTTTAGAAAACCACTTTACGATCCCTTTAACACTGCCAACTGCACTACTACAGAGATTATTAATTTGATTAACACTTTGATATGATTGTCCTGTCATCTGAGGCTACCAGATGTTAATAATGTTGTAAATGGTTATTGATCTTTCATTGTTTTATTCATGTGGCAAAATTCAGGGGTCTTATTCTCGAAAACTTAACTTAGATCAAATCCAGATTTTAAGAAACTCAGTAATCTAATTGGATAATAGTTCAAAATTTAAAATCAATTTTATGGATTGACCAATCAGGGGTCTTATTCTCGAAGACTTAACTTACAATGATTTTAGTGTTCCAGTCATCTGATTGGACAATCACTAAAATCGATTTTAAATTTAGCTTTATCATCCAATCAGATTACTGTATTTCTTAAAATCTGGATTTTATCTAAGTTAAGTTTCCGAGAATAAGGCCCCAGATGACTAGAACTCTAAAATTATTGCAAGTTAAGTTTTCGAGAATAAGACCCCAGGGTAGAGTTATAGAACAATATACAAATCAGAAAATAATGTTTTCCAGTCGGAGAAGACTTTTTTCAATATAACACAATTTGTAATAAACATAATATGAGGGTTTTAATAATTTTGTTTTTATCCCCTGGGGTGAAACTTTAGGCTATTATTAACAAGATAGATGTCTCTATTATCTTAATAACTTGTATAAATTACCATCAGATTGTAGGCTCTATAATATATACAACGATTTCCCTCATGTTTATAAATTACCAACTATATCTCGGTAGCTGTATCTAATCGATACTTGAATGAATATTCTTTCTTTGGTATAGTTTAGTTTTCTTGATCAGTAACTCTTAACCTGGGGGCCATGGCCCTTTAATGGGTATTTAGAGGGCCATAGCGCATTTTTCTTTCTTTCTGGTATTACGGTAGGCAGCGGTAGGCGGTAGACTTTTAAAACCCACCCACCATGGGGCATAAGGATGTGTATGATTTTTTCTCTAGCCAAAGTTTCATTTAACCAGAGGTCTATAGTTGCTTGTGGTTAAATGCATCTAGTCTCTCGATGATGAGGACTATAAAACAACAACCCTTGCAAAATATTACGCCCTAGTTTTGAAATGAACAGAGGTACACCGTCCTGAGAGGTTCGTGAATTTGGACCACAGTTTGAAAAGGGTTAGGAACCACTCTTCTAGATAAATAGCATTAATGTAGATAGATAGATTTTATTTCTACCTGTTTTACTCTAAACAGGTAATTTCAATTATATATTGTTGTTACAACCACTAACCTTAAAGACACACGTGTGCTTAAAAAAAGGCAATGGAGTTTTACGCACACCCGATCTTTCTAAGTCAGTATAATTGATATGGACATAATACATATTCTTATTATTTAAGTAAGTTATGTAAAAATTCTCAAAATTAACGATTGAAATACAATCAATTTTTAACTAGTCATTAAAAGTTGGAAAACTCCCATCTCTAGTTTAACCAGCTGTCTTTATAGAATCAAACAGTCGGTTACCATCTCTTTCAGTATCTTATAGACAGTTAATGCTGAACGTTCCCCTTTAAAATTGGAACATCAGTCAATGTGCTAGTATTGATTTACAGACATGATCCTTTTCCCATCAGTTCAACCAGCTGTCTGTATATTAGAAGTTACTATTTAACAGAGGGTACTGTATTATAGAGTTGTATAAGACTGGAAGTCTTAGTCCACTCGTCGTCTATTGAACTTCAGTTTCAATTTATGGTTGACCTAGTTTCTCCTCTAGGACTAGTTGACTCTAAGTTATACTGTGGCAGAGAGACTGGATGTTCCGTACGAATTAAATCGCGTTTATCATGGCTTTTAAATTAATATAACTTTTTGCAGAAACCGGAAGTTATGGGCATATCTTCAATTCAACGCATGCGTGCCAAGCATAAATCTTGTGTTATTATTCCCTATCTACATTTCTATGATAATACAGACTGTTACCATCTCACCCAGTATCTTATAGGCAGCCAGTTCAATAAAGATAGACTAGGACAATAGATAAACACAACACACTATCCAGATGTTACAGAGACACTCAGCTTAAACATCATCAATACTTCAGTCCCTCATGTTAAGTCCTTCGCTTATTTCACATCGAAAACTAATTACCCTGATGAAGATTGTGTGTCTGAAACATGTGTGGCAGTATGGCAGAAGCTTTATTACTGTTCAGACAGATATTAACTCTTAAATTAAAATAGATTAGTATTACATAAATATTGTCATTGCTTATCAGAGTTAACAGTACAGGGGTCCTGTGTGCTACTATAGACTGTGCGTTAAATATCCCTCGATAGTTTGGAACCGGAAAGAGTATGCTAATACTGCTGCCTCTGCAAAATTCCCTCACTCCACACTTCCCCATGTTACCCATTATCACCCCTAACTAAACATTGATTGAATAGCCCATATAATGGAGTACAAAAGTTAATCTTGATGAAAATGAAATGAAATTTTACGTCCTGCTGTTCTGTACCTATATGGGCTAATGAATTGAAAACTTGATGATAAATAGGCGTTTTTGTGGGACGATTCGATTTGGTCGATTAGCTATTTTGCGCATTTGTGAGCCAGTTCGATTAGGCTAATCGGAGCATTTGTGGGACCGTTTACCTAAACTGATTAGGCTAATCGACCTAACCGTCCCAAGAGGTGGTTAGGCGATTCGATTAGGTGTTATAAGATGGCGGAATGTGCCAGTTCGTAATACCATTGGCTGATATATCAAATACGTCATATATTACATACATGTGACCTTCTTTTGTTGACAGTCAAGGCTGCCTAATCGCCGGTACATTTGTGGATCACAGCAAATTACACCAAATTACACCAAATCGTACTAGCAAATCGAAACCAAATCGAATCGTCCCACAAAAACGCCTTAGATCTACTGTCACGTGTCCTCTGAAACACGTGTTTACATTAACCTTACACATGTAAAATAATAATAAATATTGTTATTCCACTTACATAACTGTCATATCACCTACAATATCTGTAATCAGGCCCGTAGGAAGCAATTTCATATTGGGGGGGCAAATTGTGCAAAAACTCATTCTCAAGGGTGGTTGTGCAGAATCAAGGCTGCTCCTGCCTATATAAAGCAAGTTTGATTTTACTGGCCCTAACAACATACCGGTATTTTCTTGTTTTATCTTTAAAAAAAAATGTTTTTATTACTTCAGTCATTAATGTCAAAATTATTGGGGGGGCAGAAGCCCCCCCTGCCCCCCCTGTTCCTACGGGCCTGGTAATAACTGTGTGCAATAAGGGAAATTTGACAGGATATGAAAGGTTTGGCATAATGTCAATAATATACCTGCTCTCTGAGTTTACTAGTTTAATCAATCTCTTTACATCTCAATAACCCATCAACTATCGCTAATGAATGAGTCAACTTTACCAGACAACAAGCAAAATACAAATCCATCCAGTCGTACATTTTTCAAAGGTGAAAGGGACTCGGATTCAACTATTTAACTCGACGGATCAATCAAGACAAAACAACAGATTATAGAATCGAACAAAATTCGTTTTCATTAATTCAAGAATCCATTTAAATAATACATCAAATTTTTTCAATCAATTGTCGTGTTTCGCTTTCATTTTTTTGCATTCTAAATTAGCCTATATGCACCAAATGCACCATAGGATACTGGAAGACGTTAAAACAATATTCCGGTCCGGTATTAAAAACCAATGTTTTAAATTTGTCGTCAAGATAACACATGAAATTAAATAGAATGCAGCTTGAAATTTAAAGAAATACATTGGAAAAATAAGAATTTGTATAAAAATTGATGAAAAAACCCTACCATATCGACAGTTTGTACAAAATCCGTCAGGCACATGTTGTCACACTGGTACCGTCACGTTCACTGATAAACAAAGGAATGCACGTGTGTGTTGTGAGATACACTGTAGCACTATTGATTATTACCAGGCCGAGATCGATATCCCCTGACCCCGATAGTCAACAGGGGTCAATTATCTTTCATGACAGTTATATATCATACATAATTTACACCACTATCACAATTCTCATATCATTGCCTGGCTGTTCACCGACATTTTAATTAAATAACTAGTTTAAATCAGGGCATAATTCAACCAAAATATTTCAGTTTTAAAGGGATATTCCGACGTCTGTGGTTCTTGCAATTCCACTAAAACTAACGCGTTTTATGACATCTCTGACAATGATCTTCATAGATATCAATAGTAGCTTGCGGTAGCTATATCTCAGGGGCAGTGACGTCATAAAACGCGTTAGTTTTAGTGGAATTGCCAATCGGCAATCCTCGGCAGTTTCCGTAAACCATAATCTGTCTCGGTAATGAATGGTGTTTTTCGTTGTGTTTTCATGCGCGAGACTCTTTACTTTGACGCTTTACCACTTGCTTGTAACGTCGCGACATAGATATAGTTCATAGCAATAGAATCTGTGGAGAAATTTTCTGACACCTGCTCGTGCATTTAATGATACGTATCTGTTCACCATTTACGCATTTTATCATCATTTTAAATACATATCTGTTTGTTTTCGTGTTATTTGTTTACAAATACTTGTAGCCTCGAATGACCCGTCTCTGATGTTTGAACTACCAGAATCACGAGATTACGTGATAACATTGAAGTAGTCCGGTCAAATGGCCGCCGTTCATTACCGTGATATGTTGCAGAGCGCCAGCGTAACTTTCACGGAGACCGTTTGTGGAATTGCAAGAACCACAGAAGTCGGAATGGAAATTGGAATGGCGCTAATTGATGCCATCAGTGTACACATACAAAGTTTAGAAAACATCTTTACAATCACTTTAAAGGAACATTCCGCTTTTTTTCTAGGTCGAAAATTTATTTTGCTCAAAATCTGCAGACTAAACACAGAAATCTAGAGATATGTGCCCTTAAGAGTATCTGAAAGTTTTTACCAAAATATCCAGCCGTTGATTGTTAAACGCTAAAAATATTCAAAAACATGTCCCTATGTATTTTAAGGGTTTCAGCTAGAAAATCCAGTCATGATGAAGCCAAACTCCAATACTAAGACCAAGCCACTTGATTGATAATTAAAAACCCTTTTAACCAATTTAGTTTTATCAAGAAGATACAGAGATATAATAAGCATACTTCTCAAATTGCGGCCGCGGGCCAAATCCGGCCGCGAAGTCCCCCAGAGTGGCCCCAAAACATACCTACACACGCTATTTTGGCCCTTCACAAAAAATAATTGAGAAGGTCTTAAGTGTCTCTATAGATGTTTTCAGGTCACATTTAGCCTACTGGGTTTTTCATAATGAAATTTAAAAAAAAAAGCTGAATATCCCTTTAAATTATGTCTGATGAGAAACAAGTTTCAAATTTCTTTTATCTTTGTTCATTAACTATGAATTAGGTTATGGAATTTTATTCGAGTTTTACGTCCTACTTGTCTGCACTGTATTTGACGAATGAAGACGGTATTAGCATAAAGCCTAACGCAGACGAGGAAAATTTTAGGTAAACAATCGTAAACAATATGTTTCGATAATTTTTTTCTCCATCTGCGGATTCCAGAATCACCAACAAAGATGTAGCCGTTGGAGACAGGAAGGCAGGGGGGATGTCAGATGCCCCCACCCCCCAAATATTATGTTTTCGGGCAAAAAAAATCGGGCAATATGTCGATCTGCCCCCGTTGAAACGTGGCTCCCTACGGCTATGATGTTCCCCTCGAAGTAAATTTTGTATTTTAATTAGAACCTCTTGGATTTATACCTAAATCTATTTCATGCCTATATTTTGGGAAGTTATATAATATGGGGTAAGAACACTACAAATTTTGTTTGAATACATAAGCTGGAGATATATTGTATTAGCTGGGGACCTAACCCTAACACATACGCTCTTAAAACTAGGATACTGGCATAAACCGTAATAAAAAGGGCACATATTCGCCCCCATCTCCCAAAGAAAACGACCTTGTTTCCGATCTGCCGGCGCCCCTGGACAAGACGTATTCCAGCAGCCATACAAATTTAGAGAAATCAACACGATGTCAGTTTTACAGAATGTTATAAATAAAGTTAATAGATTATTAAAAACAAACATAACCTTTTGACCTCTGATGTGACAATAGTCAATAGGATTTCGACTGTCACAGTTTATAATCTTGCTAGGTCAACACAACAATTCTTACTGAATATATATCATGACATGTTGAAGTAAATCTGTGAGAATTTTTAAAGAGATCGGTTCTTGTACAATTTTTATTTGATGACTATCATATTTTCAGGGTCTGACAACGACATGTTGAAGTAAATCTGTGAGAATTTTTAAAGAGATTGGTTCATCAACAGCTGAGATACTTACCGTTAAAGTTGGGGACGTTTTTTTGAGACACCTGATACTATACTGTAGGCCTATTGTATATCCGACATAAATAATATCAATTACATGTCGACTGTAAGAGTGTAAAGGGCCACGTTCAACATTCAAACCTTACTGTCAGAAACAGGATTTTGTTTTATCTAAGCTTATCAGTAATAGTGTCTACAACTCTTCCTCCAAATTCAGCCTTAAAATCCGGGTGTAGCCATAATTATCAATATTTTCAAGACAAACATACGACTCGCATTTCAGTGAGACTATGCATTATATAAAAAAAAAGTACAGATAATGAAAACAAAATCTTTTATTAGGGAAATAATTGAAGGAATTGTGCGATTTTCGTGAAGTTCTAGTATTTCTGAAGGCTATCACACATATTCAAGACCCAAATCGAACATCGAAAATGCTGAACATCCCCCTTTAAAACGCCTATTACTCCTATAAACCTATAAGTAAACAAACCGTTTTATTACAACTGATATAACAGGGGATCAACAGGTCAAATCTCTGATAGACACCGCCCACAATCTCTTACATAGATAATAACAGTGGGCTTAAAAATGAAATGAAATGAATGGAGTTTACGTCCTGCTTTCTGCACCTATATGGGCTTATTGAGGACGGGCAAACGTCATGCAGTGTGCAATGAGGGAAATTTTGCCAAGACAGCGGTATTAGCCTGCTCTTATTTTCGATTTCCAACTGTCGAGGGATCTTTAACGTGCACAGCCAATAGCACGGGACCTCGGTTTACTGTCCCATCCGAACGACTAGACGATTTTCCACGTCAGCCCCTACTGTTTGGGCCAAGAAAACAACTCTCTATTGGTGTGTCTGCAGACATTTGTGAAAAACGTAATTTAATTGATGTATTGTGAGTTGTGACACATAATTTTGGGCGAAAATGTATAAATATTACATATTTTGAAGTTGCTAAAACAAGCATATTCATATTCTATGATTAAAGGGTTGTTGAGATTGTGAGCCAAGGGTGCAAAACTCTCGTGTTGGGACTCTCCACACCCCCTCCCCTTTTACCACATATTAATAATTTGCCAAGAAAAAAAGCAGGGATGCAAATTAAGGTACAAGCTATATTTCTGGGCAAACGACATTTGCCCATCCGCCTGTAGCCCCACCCCCTTTCTGTACTCCTACCCCATTGAAGCTACCCTTTGAGTGTCCCTGATATACATACACTTTTACAGAAATCGTTTTTAATGGTTAACATTGAATATAATTGAGACATAATATAACCTGTAATATTGGACTTTATAACTTACACCAAGTTACACGTACACCCTGTACTGTAGCCCCATCGCCCTATCTGTACCCTACCCCACTGAAGCTACCCTTTGAGTGTCCATGATAGCTATACATTTATATATATCGTTTTTGAATATAATATAGGAATATAACCTATAATATTGGTCTATATAATTTACACTAAGTAACACCAAGTTACACCCTGTCACTGTGAACTATCAAACACATTCTAGTGTTAATGTTTAACTAATAACTGTATGGTTAGAGTGACATTTTTATTCTTGGCTCTAGTCCACTAATAGTTGGTAAACACCGTCTGTTTTCTCACTGCAATAACCTGTATTGGCAGCGAGTTGCGTTATTTTATGTAATACGATAAGATCGTATGCCCCAGCCAGTGTCTTTAACGCTCGATCTGGTAACTGAGTTAAACCCCTTAGGCTCAGGATGCATGTCCAAAAGTCTTTGAGATCGACTCGTATAAACATCAGCTCCCACCCCTTTGATTCGCAAACCTGGAAAGTGTGATCATTCATTGCCCGAAGAAATCATCAAACCCAACCCTACCCAAAATCCTAACATATGGATATTACAACCCAATCCATGCGGAATCAAAAAATTATGTCAAAAATGATCATTAATATTTCACCTTTACCCCCAAAATGTCAGCCAGTCTTTAAAAGGGTGTCTATAGTATCTTAAACGTATATTATAATATGAAATTTCTCTGCTAAAGTCATTTCCCTCATTGCTCACTGCATGGCGTTTACCCGTCCTTAATTAGCCCATATAGGTGCAGAAGAGCATGACGTAAAACTCCATTTCATTTCATTTCTCCTAAAGTCAATATAAAATGTCAAGTCAAACAATGAATCACTGAACTGTATCATGATTTGGGTCACCTAACCCTTGTGTTAGAATTCGTGGTATGTGTATCTATATCATCCAGTTATAACACTGTATCCTTTATCCTTTTCCTGGTCCTACACTTCTATATTTACTTTTAGACATTATGCACTCTTGTTTTTGTCCCTTTTTTGATGTTGATAGTAGGGCCTACAGCAAACCTGGTCCATTTTATCAGTAAACTACCAAATTCTACACATATGTTATGAAAATGAAATGAATGGAGTTTTACGTTCTGCTTTCTGCACCTGTATTGGCTAATTGAGGATGGGCAAACGCCATGCAAACGTGCAATTAGGGAAATTTTGCCAGAACAGCGGCCTTAGCCTATTCGACTTTCGATTTCCAACTGTCGAGGGATCTTTAACGTACATATGTGAAGAGAAAAGCAATCTAGGTCTTTTGGATTTCCTATATATCTTAGTTTAGATTGCAGCACAATAACTAGTATAGGCCTATTATGTTATATCATATCCTAAATTCTACATTCATAACTAGGATATACATGTATAAGATTGGGTAATCCCCCAGAGTTTCGACCCTGAATAAGGCAGGTACAAGGAATAAGAAAGTTATCTTACCTGAGAGAAAAGTTAGATCTATATATTCCCGGATATTTCTCACATCTCAATCTTAACAAGGGAAGCTCAGTGGCTTGTTATTATTTAGGCTTTGTACCAAATACTTTGTTCTGTCAGGCGAAACGATACGTAGGTATAGAAGTATATTATAAGTAGCCTATAGACAACACTCGTAACAACTTCGGTATTTGCTTAGCGTGATAGATAACCTCGTACGTTACAAGGCGTCGTAGTGTTGAATAAGTTATCATTCTGCCAATAAAATTCATTCTTTAAACAGAATTGTCGTCTTCTGCGTTCACATTAGCAAACAAAAAAACCAATTCTCAAACAAGAGTTGTCTGCTCTTGCCCATTTACCGGGCAATATGGCTACTTATCATGACCGAGTCATAAAGTTAGTCTCGAACTTAGACGGTGGTTGAGACGAATGCTATACACCAGTCAAACGGGTTAACAGCGAAGTATTGGCTATGAGGCCTTCCCACTCAAACTCTAAATCTATTCTTAGCTAGAGAGGTATATAGAGGCCTGTTAAATTATGCAAACACACAGTTAGTTAGGCTGGTTTATATTGTTTTTGTGATATGATGATTATTGACACAGGGTCAAATTCCGAAAGCACTGGCCGTAACAATCAGGATTCGAACCTACGGCACCATCAGAGACGAACAGGGTTGAATGCCACACCAAGACGACTTCAAACCTTCACTACCTACAGAGGAATTCCAACTCACAAATCGTCTAGCAGAAGACAATCCAACCCTCTTGATTGGGCTATTCCAATTCCATGCTACAAGAGGCAGTGTTCCAACCAAACTTCAGAAGAATTCCCAAATGCTATCTGTGCACCCAATCCAGTCTGAGCAGTGGGTAGGGAGCTTTCTTTGATAGAGAATATAGAGTGCACTGGCGCTCAATCTCGCCCCTACCAAAATCAGAGTTTACTAACAGGTTGGTTCGAGACTAGGAGGGGGGAAACGAGTGAGCAGTTAAAAGAAATGACTGACAACAGTATGGACGAGAATATTCATAATCATTTTCAAAATTGAAGACAATTTTGCTCTATTGAAACACATCTCTCTCCCTCCCCCCCTTCCCTTAAAAAAAAAGAAACAAAGCTTTCAACCTTAACTTTACTTAAACAAAATACGTATCAAAATAACAAACAGCAATTATTATAAAATATTGGATAGGTTTAATATTATTGCGAAGAATATCAACAAAAAATCTTTCAAATTTGAACAAAAGTTCTCATAACTCATAACTTTCTAACAGAAAATATTCGATATCAAGTTCACTGATTGACTTATCAGGTTTCTCTAAGTTATCTTATCTTTTTTACGTTAAACTATGTACATAATAAATAAAGGCACAAGCAAAACAAATCCATTAAAGGGATTGTAAAGAGGTTTTCTAAACTTTGTATGTGTATCAGGGACACTGATAGCATCAATTTGCACCATTCCAATTTCCATTCCGACGTCTGTGGTTCTTGCAATTCCACTAAAACTAACGCGTTTTATGACGTCACTGACTGTGATCTGCATAGATATCAATAGTAGCTTCCTGTAGATCTTTGCAATCCCTTTAACAAAAATCTCGTCCACAGCAATAATAATCCGTACAAGTAAAGCAATTCAATAAACACCATAACAAAATAAGGAGCAATAATAGTATAAACGTAAAACACCTTCAGGTGTTTTTAAAAGAGTAAGCACACTCTGCCTTATATACATTTAGTATCAAAAATGTAAAAATGCTAACAAAGTATATAAATGCATGAAAAATCTACAAAAATATACAAAAAGTTTTGATATTGTAACAGAGCCTTGAGGATCCTGTTTACCAGCTGGTCCTGTGACCAAACCTCTTGGAACAGATTAGAACAGGATAACGACTAAGGTTTATGAGCATGCTTTCTACCATCTGGTCCTTGGCCAAACCTCTTGGCAATGATCTTTCCTGGATTATCCGTACTCATTTACAGCTGGGTGGACTGGAAATGTACAGCAATTGTATCAGATTCAGAATCAAAACGGACGAAACTCAACATTTATATTTGCTTCTGAATCAAATCAGTAAAAGATAATAATCATGCGATATCAGTAAACAGCAGTTTAAGGATGGTGGAATCGCCTACAAAAACAGACGAAACTCAAAACAAAGATTTGCTTCTTAATCAGATTGGGGAATTTCGACAGGCCAGCTATCCCAATAATCTAATCGTCGTTACCAAAACCATAAACATTATTACCAAGTTTCTGTATGGGTTTAGAATCGCCAGCACCAATTGTAAATATCGTGTGGATATTTTTATTCGAACCTGATGGTTTTTGAGGTGGTTGTTTCTGCTGAGGTTTGGATTTCTTCGTGTTTCTGGAACCAGTTTGTGAGGAAGTGGATTGCTTATCATCTGGTGTGTAATTTGGATTGTACGTTTTCAATATTGCTTCCTCAATCTTGTCGGTATTGGACCAGTCCATCGGCTCGGCTCCGGAGCTTTGTTTTGTCGTAGGTCTCCGAGGGTTGCCACTTGGTTTGGTGAACTGTTTCCCAACAAGCTCTGCCATCATTCTATTTTGGTCAGCCGTGTCTCTGAGGTCTACTTTTGGCTTCTTTGGACGGACATCAACACCAGGCTGACCATTTAGTCCTGTACCATTTCCACCAGTACCAGTACCAGTACCATTTCCTCTGCGACCATCAGTATCTGTACCATTTCGACCAGTACCAGTACCATTTCCACTTCGACCAGTACCAGTACCATTTCCACTTCGACCAGTACCAGTACCATTTCCACTTCGACCAGTACCAGTACCAGAATTACCACCAGTACCACTACTATTTCCATTGTGGTTATTACTATTACCAGCGCGGCCACTACCATTACCACTGTGGCCAATACGACTTCCTCCTTGACCAGTACCATTCCAACTAGTACCAGTACCATTTCCACTGCGACCAGTACCAGTGCCATTTCCACTAGAACCGGTACCATTTCCACCAGTACCATTGCCATTTCCAGTACCATTTCCAGTGCGACCGGTACCAGAACCAGAATTTCCACTAGTGCCACTATTACCAGCGCGGCCACGAACACTACCATTTCCACTATGGCCAAGTCGACTTCCTCCTGGACCAGTACCACCCCAACAAGTACTTGTACCAGAACTATTTCCACCAGTACCAGAACCATTTCCACCAGTACCATTTCCACCAGTACCAGAACCATTTCCACCAGTACCGTTACCATTTCCGCCTGTACCAGAATCATTTCCGCCAGTACCATTTCCGCCAGTACCATTTCCACCAGTGCCATGTCCAGCTGTGCCAGTACCATTTCCACCAGTACCAGAATCATTTCCGCCTGTACCATTTCCGCCAGTACCATTTCCACCAGTGCCATGTCCAGCTGTGCCAGTACCATTTCCACCAGTACCAGAACCATTTCTACCATTACCATTTCCACCAGTACCATTTCCACCAGTGCCAGAACCATTTCCACCAGTGCCAGAACCATTTCCACCAGTTTCATTTCCACCAGTTTCATTTCCACCAGTACCATTTCCTCCGGTACCATCATCATCTTCATCTTCTTCTCCTTCTGTTTGATTTTGATTACCACCACCACTGCTACCTCCTCCACCCCCGCCGCCCCCAAAAAATGGAATTCCGATATTTCCAAAACTGTTTCCTAAAGATATATTCCAATTCGGGGGACCTATCGATAAATCGACGTTACAAAACGAGGCTCGATTGGTCGAAACAGATGCTCCGGTATTTCTATGAATTCCACATCTGAAGTTGAACGCATCAACCCCAGGGGCCGTGTTGGCTTCAAACCGGGATTCTCTACTCCCAAGTCCAGTTATGTCCACATTACCAATATTAGCTGTGGCGGTGGTCTTTAGTCGGGCACTGACTCCAGCTCGGTTGCTCTTCCTGTCATCGATGCCTGTTATAGACACATTACCAGCGTTCAACTCAGCAAGCGTATGATCCGTTGTAATGGTTGCTTTTTTCCCAGTTCTCTTTCCAACAATTTTGGCATTTCCAACATTCGCATTCGCCAAGCCCGCTTTGACGTGTATATCAGCTTCATCACAATGTTCCTTTTCCCGGACTTCCGCCTGAAGTGCATTTACTGACGCTAGCTTTAACTCTGCTTCCGCTTGTACACTTTTATCATTTATACCAGCTCTCCCCCGGGCGCTTAAATGTCCAATATTGGCGTGGATTCCACCAATTGATGTCTTTTCTTCATCTTTCTTGACTGTGAGATCAGCTGTAGCATCGACTGCCTTAGCTGCAACTCTCCCTTCCGCATTCATCCTTACTGACTTGGATCCAATTGATGCTTCCAGTTCAGCTTCTCCTTCCGCTTCTGCTGACAAAGCTTCAAAACGTCCAGTAAAACCATCTTTGTTTTTAGTGTATGACCATTCCGCAGCAGTTGCCTCCGCGTGTCCTCTTGCTTTTCCCTTCACTGAAGCTTCACAACCTTTTGATTTCTCTCCAATCTTTCCGTTGGCGTTAACACTGGCTTCAAACTCACCACTGGCTTCAGCTCTAACTTTGTGAAAAACTCGCCTTTCTCTTGTTTCTTCTTGTGTAGATGTCCTTTCTTTAAAGTTTTGATGACTGCAACTAGCTTGTCCTTTGGCTTTCAGAGTACCGGTGACGTTCACATCTGCCGTTTTCCTCAAAACATTCGCCGAAGCGTTTAAATGTGATTCTGAATTGAAATGTGCGGCGGCGGCGTATTCAGTTTCCGTACCTTCATATTCGTAACCGTCTATATTTGGCATTGACTCACCGTCTGTGTGTTTCGAAGATACTGAACAACCAGCATCAAAACGGGCACCTGCGTCCGCATTGATGGAATTGTTCATCACAGAAACTCCACCTGATGCCCCAGATCTTGCCCCTACTGATCTCTCATGTTTGGTTTCCCTTGTGTTCATCATTTTGTTACCGTCAGTTGTTTGGTAATGAATTGTACCGTCTTCTTTTGAGTGGGAATATCCGCAATTCGCTTCACCATGAATATCAATCGGAACATCCAAACGTCTCCCACAAACCTCAACATGTCCCCCAGTTTTAATATTTCCTGTAGCTGATTTATTCACGTCCACACCTCTATAGTCAAACCCGTCCGAGTTGGGATCAGATACCTTTTCAGTCCTTGTAGAAGAGATATTATAATCAGCATCCAGATGCGCACCCGCTCCGCCATCCACTATAGGATCACCGCCCAAAGTAAACGTAGCATGACCTCCATCTTTCCACGTCGCTGATCCTGTTTTTGTCGAGTTTTCAACAGTCACGTTTTTACTGCCTTCTGTGGAGTGGTTCACGTCAGAGGATTGATTTGACGTCGTCTTAAAACTGGAGTTATCTCGCTTTGTTTCCAAACCTGGTTTGAATTGCAAGGCGCCATCTTTAAAAGCAGACACCAAATTATTGATCAATTCGTCTGGAGCTTCTTCAAAGGATGTGGCTTTGTCGATATTCAGAGATTTTTTCAGTTTGTTGACCACTTGGGATGCCTTGGTTCGAACTTTGGCCAATAGTCCATCCTCACCCGTCAATATTTCTCCGTCTCGTATATAGGTGTAGGGATCCCCCATATTGTGACCTGGAAATAAAGTTAACAGGGGATTAGCAGGTCCGTAGGAACAGGGAGTGGGGGGAGGGGCAAAAAATTGCTTTATGTTCCATAATGTAGGCAGGAACAGCCAGTCCTAAGGCCTTGAATTCGGCACCACAACCAATGAGCATGAGTTTTTGGAATAAACGACGGGTGAGTGGCATGGTCGTAGTCTTACACAGCTCCTCTATTGTGTTATACGAACAATGCCCAAAAAGGTTTAACTCAAAAGTTCTCATTTTTGAATGATATGGGTATCAAAACTTAAACTAAATTCATAAAACATGATGGTTGACATAATGAACGTTAAAGATGATAGTAGGCTAATGCCGCTGTCCTGACAAAATTCCCCTCATTGCACACTACATGGCACTTGTCCGTTCTCATTAGCCCAATAGATGCAGAAAAGTATTATCAAAATTATATTTTTTTTCATTATTTTGTTGGTAAAAGAAGTAAAAAAAACGCCTGATTTATTTTTCAGTAACTGACTTTAGTTGTAGTAAACTGTATTTATATATTTTAAAAAAGGTTATTAATGTTTCCTTGTTATCAGTTTGTGTAAACAAATATAGTTTTATAAATAACTTATAGTGCTGCATGTGAATTAGTCAAGTTGATATAAATAGCATTTCTCTTGTTCAGTTACCTGGTATAAACCTTGGTCACTTCGACCTCATCTCTTACAGGGGCCGCGGAGCGTTTCTGAAAGTGGGAGGGAGGGGGGGCCTTGGTTGAAAATTTTCAAAATCCACCTCTCACCCTCACCCCCCACCACAAAAACTCCTCGGATTTCGGCCACTCGATTTTCAAATCTCGGTAATTATTAACATTTTTTATAAAAATGACAACCCTCACCCCTCGCTCCACGGCCCCTGCCTTAACGTCTGACTAAAAATGACTAAAAGGGATTATAAAGAGGTTTTCTGATTATGTGTATGAAATCAATTTGTATCAATCCAACTTCCAATCAGATGTCTGTGATTCCAGCAATTCCACTTCAGTCTTTGATGACGTCACATCCGCGAAGGTCATCCGTGATACAAACATATTTTGCGGTGTTGACGTCATAAACTCTTAGTTTGATTGTAATTGCTAGATTCACAGATATCTGATTGAAAATTTGAATAGTCCAAATTGATGCTATCAGTGTCCCCGATACACATACACAAAGTTAGAAAACCTTTTTACAATCCCTTTAAGTTAGTCAGACACGTCTGAGTCATGTAGTTTTTGAGTAGGAATGTTTTATTTCCTGAGAATACCAGTTACTCCGTCACTATATTTACAGGTGTATAGCCTAATAAATAGGCTATAATTAGCAATATTTCGTTCTCCAGAAATCTCAATTTAGGCTACAAATTGTGTACAGGTAGCTGAATGTAACAAAATTGACCAAGTTCGTACAATAAATTGACATGAAATTTGTCTGTTTTTATTTTTGCTTCTAGATATGAAATGAAATGTAATTTTATTTTATTATTTTCTGAACCTTTTTTGGGCTAACAATACAAAAAATAATTAAAGAAATTTGCCAAGACGGTGGCATTAGCTAACTTTAATTTAAGATTTCCAACTGTCGTAAATGACGACAACGAATCAAGATGAAGAAAGTTTGGGCTTTTTCAACTATACAATCAAATTTATACTTCGGTTCTTGAACTGGCCATTTTTAAAAATCTTAAATTGATTTCATCCTAAGGGTTTTAAAAATGTTTTTGGTCAAGAAATTTAAATCACGATACCACAGGCGCTATCTTTGGGGTAAACTTGTTGTCAAATCAGCCCCACCCTACCTCTTTTTCTCTAAATCTCAGAACAACTTGACGCTTTTTGTCAAGAATCAGATAGACCATCAAAGGTTTGTATAAAATTAATAGTACTTCATGATAATCATACCACGGCCAATACCTTTGTGATCTAACTCGTTGTCGAATTAAGAGCCACCCCACCCCTCGTTTGTTTTTTATGTCAACTATTAAAAGTACGTAAAGTCAAAACAAATGTTAACAGTATTTGGTGACAATTAGCTCACAACCCCAACCCCCTCCCCCTTAAGTAAATATCAAAAATGCTTACCTGGTTTATTGTCCCCTGTCTTTGAATTTAATATCTGATCAGAATGATGGGTGCTATTAAAACTAAAACTGGTTTCTCCAGTGTTTATATATCGATGAGATAATATTCCGGGTTTCCCCGATTCTCTGTTTATCATGTTTTATTTGTTTATCAATTCTCGGGGAATTTCCCTTACTCAAAACACTTCGTTCTTTAATTGGCAAGTTGTCAAACTAAGATTATAAATTAAACTAGGGTTATTTCCCTTTAATAGTGAAACCCAAGCAAATGGTTGGTTGGTAGATAACAAGTTAACGTTCGCTTCCAGCAGCTGCTGATATCGCAAACTAGATAGTAGTTGGTAGATGACAAGTTAATGTTCGCTTCCAGTTTGATATCACAGACTAGGTAGTTGTTGGTAGATGACAAGTTAACGTTCGCTTCCAGTTTGATATCACAAACTAGGTAGTTGTTGGTAGATGACAAGTTAACGTTCGCTTCCAGTTTGATATCACAAACTAGGTAGTTGTTGGTAGTGGTAGTAGTTGGTAGTCGTTGTTGTTGGTAGTGGTAGTAGATGTAGTAGTTGGTAGTGGTAGTAGTTGGTAGTTGGCTTGATTCGATGGAATTGTATTATGATGTTGGTAGTGGTAGTTGTTGGTAGTGGTAGTTGGTAGTAGTGGTAGTAGATGGTAGTGTTAGTAGTTGGTAGTTGGTAGTGGTAGTAGTTGGTAGTGGTAGTAGATGGTAGTGTTAGTAGTTGGTAGTGGTAGTAGTTGGTAGTGGTAGCGGAAGTGGTAGTGGTAGTAGTTGGTAGTGGTAGTGGTAGTAGTTGGTAGTGGTAGTAGTTGGTAGTGGTAGTAGTTGGTAGTGGTAGTGGTAGTAGTTGGTAGTGGTAGTGGTAGTAGTTGGTTGTGGTATTGGTAGTAGTTGGTAGTGGTAGTAGTTGGTAGTGGTAGTGGTAGTAGTTGGTTGTGGTATTGGTAGTAGTTGGTAGTGGTAGTAGTTTGTAGTGGTAGTAGTTGGTAGTGGTAGTAGTTGTTGGTAGTGGTAGTAGTTGTTGGTAGTGGTAGTAGTTGTTGGTAGTGGTAGTAGTAGTTGGTAGTGGTAGTAATTGGTAGTAGTAGTAGTTGGTAGTGGTAGTAGTTGGTAGTTGGTAGTGGTAGTAGTTGTTGGTAGTGGTAGTAGTTGTTGGTAGTGTTAGTAGTTGGTAGTTGGTAGTGGTAGTAGTTGTTGGTAGTGGTAGTAGTAGTTGGTAGTGGTAGTAATTGGTAGTAGTAGTAGTTGGTAGTGGTAGTAGTTGGTAGTTGGCTTGATTCGATGGGATGGTACTATGATGTTGGTTTGGTAATTTGAGAATCCGTAAGATCTGGTCGGGTCGAATGAAATTCCCAAATAAATACGATTCTTACTTTTAGGTAGTGTACACAGATCGACATCATTGGCCAACATGTTGCCGATTGTTTCTGAACTATATACACTAAAATATTTTCCACGTGGCATTTCGGCAACATGGCGGCCAACATCTTGCCAGTGTGTACACTCAGGGGTGTCCATAAAAAATTGTGACTTTGTGGGGTGCGGTGACAATTTTTTTCCCAACGACGAGGCCCTCAGAGTGGCAGTTCCTACACTTGCTGGAAACTTTGTGAATTGTTCTGTATTAAAGTGATGACCTCTATATTGTTTCTGCTATCTTTATTGCTGCCGAGGACGCCTGCCTGGTAAAATATTTTTTTGGAGATGTGAAAGGGCTTTTTCTCGAAAATTATCAGAGTGTAAGAGTAACAGATAAATATGTATTGTAAATTCAAAAACAACATATAATCAAACACACTAAAACATACACATACAATCAACTCAGTACAAATTGATTTCAAATACAAGAAATACAAAACATATATTTACAGTCAATCTGTGGAATCATCCATTTCATGAAATGAATAAAGGGCATAAGAATCATGTGGGTTAATATATAAGAAGACTAATTTTAACAACAGTTACTAGGGGGTGTATGAAGAGATGAATTATTTTATATAATACTGGGTACAGCAATAACGGTATTCACGATATACCGGTTTTTCAGATGAGTCACGGTATTACTACAGGTATTTTTTAAGAATCGGTATTTTCGGTCATACCAGTATTTTCGGTCATACCAGTATTTTCGGTCATACCAGTATTTTCGGTCATACCAGTATTTTCGGTCATACCAGTATCTTCGGTCATACCTGTATTTTCGGTCATACCAGTATCTTCGGTCATACCAGTATTTTCGGTCATACCAGTATTTTCGGTCATACCAGTATCTTCGGTCATACCTGTATTTTCGGTCATACCAGTATCTTCGGTCATACCAGTATTTTCGGTCATACCAGTATTTTCGGTCATACCTGTATCTTCGGTCAAACCAGTAATATCAGAATACCGCACATCCCTCCTTTCCGATGATTTTTTTTTACGGCGATACTGAATAATGAATAATACTATAATCAATATTACTATAATCGATAATACTATAACCAACAATACCAGTGATATAACTCCTATCTCCTTCCATTTATCTGAAACAGAAATGGCGGATATTCAGTCGTCTTGTATTCCTTTAAGTTCTGAACGAAATGTAGGCCTACGTTTTGAATATTTGATGGTTCTGGTGGTTGCTGTTTTCTGCCAAATGTTCTTTTCCAAACAAAGCCGTCAGTGGACGTATATCCCTTAAGGGTTCGAAGTTATAAGAAATGAAACTTTAATTTCAGGAATATATTCTTACCACAGCATTGTTGTTGTAAATCACAGGGTAAGATGTTATAACTTTGACAGGTGTTAGGGGTAGTTTGGGTCGTTGACAGAGTTGTTGTAGGATATGTTCTGGGAGATGTTAATACTGGTTCAGGGTCAGGGGTAGATGTCGACTCCCCGCATACTCTATCTTTCCATGGTGTACCTTAAAGGGAGAGAATTCACCTGGGGGCGAGTTACAAGGGGTGTCTAACTTGTAGACATCTTAGCAAAATACATCTTAAGATACACTTACGCCCATATCTTAGCTCAGCTACTTCAATAAAACTATTGCTTTCGATTTTGTTATTCTTAGTAAGAGATTTATTGATAAAGGGGCAGGATAAGGGAAGAGGGCCAAAGAATAAAAGTATCCAAACCTTCTGCTTTTATTTCTCCATCACAAACACTATATTTGGTACAGATTCCATTACCCCTGGAAAAGAGCCAGTACTGCCCTTCTGGACAGTGACATATCAAGTCACTAGTTTTGGTGCAGTTTCTCACCAAAGTCTGTCCTATATGACATCCATAAGTACATTGCCCACAAGAGGATATATTGTTTGGTTTCTCCATGTAAAAACAATCCGGACAGGGTTCGCACTTAGAAGGTCCCTCATCAGATTCACAATGTTTAACTAAATATTCTCCAGCTGGGCACAATCGGCACCAATAACCCTCTTTGACCTCGTACATGTTCTAAAAATATAGAAAAACGATTGTTTGTCAGAAATATGTACAGAATTTCATCTTCTTTAAAATGGGAACAGTATAGGGGCCTAAATGTACTAAAACTGTTTAAAAAACAGTATAATCCCTTCAAGTAAATTTCATTTTCTATTTATTTCTGTCTTTATTTATTTCTGTCTTTCCTATTTAATGCATATTCTAACTAATAATCGAGTCGTATTTTTGACCTTCAAATGCAGACATTTGTAGATAGGCTATACATGTATTTGAAGGCTCAAATATCGACAGTTTTCTCGATATGGAATAATACCAAGGGTTTACCTACATAAAATTATAATGAAATTTTAAAGTTGTTGAACAGAAAGTTAAGCAGGTGGATTTTTCGCATGAAGTGTAGAAATATGGAAGCCCGAACAGCCCGATATTACGACTTCTTAATCCTTACTCCTTAGTTCTTAATGCTTAATTCCTATTCCTTCAATTGTAGGCCATTTTCAACATTTGTTTCACAAAATCAATATTTGTTCACCAAAATCATCATCGGAAGGAATGGGAATTAAGCATTAAGAACTAAAGATTAAGGATTAAGAAGTCTTAATATTGGGCTTCCATATAGAAACATTACTGAGTTGTTTTTTCGAAATTTATTTCTTTAACTAACTGTATAATAACTGAATATTATAAACTACTGTATTATTTACTGGTTGGATTACCTCTAATAATGAGGTTGTGTTTTGCGGTTCTCCAGAATACGGTGGCGCTGTTGATTGTTCGCTCATTACAACCATGGTCATATAAAACAGAGAAAAGATAAAACCTTTCATGGTTTTAACAAATATGTTATACAATAAACTCAGTTTTACTTCCAATGCTGTATGAACAATACTTCGTTTATTCTTCTTTCTTTTTAGGCGATGAACTGAAAAATAAGAGTTTACAGTCAAAAAGAAAAATTTGAAGCAAACTGGAAATTAGACATACTGCATCTCATTCATATCATCTGAACTCAAGTCCACTAATTCATTTGCCATCAGGCCCGTAGCCAAGGGGCGTCTTGAGAGGGGGAGGGGGTGCCTTTCTTTCAATCTTGCCTCCCTAAACAAAATTGTCAAGTGTTTTTTACTGGGGAGTCTTTGTAGCAGGAAATGTTAAGAATTTCCGTTTCCGGGTATCTAATTCTCGAAATTTTCCTGTGTTGGTCCCACAATCTCTTTTAAATATAAATTGGAAATTGCGTTTCTTTAAATTGGCGTTCTCGGTAGCAAAAAAGGTGTGTAATTCTCCTAGTGACATACGTCAGACCCTATTCAAATAACCTTGAACTTTTCTGGAATCGCGTATAATTCACAATTTTTTTTTAGACAAGATCCCTTTGACCTTTTGAAATAATCTTGAACCTCAAATTTAACTGAATCTGTGCAAAACTGGTCGGTGAGGAGGAGGTCTTCCTGGGATAGTAGAGTTTTAAAACTTGGTAATAATCTTAATGTAATTGATAATAACAATTGTGTCAATATTAACTCGTTATGGGAAATACTATGGCTCAATGATCAATCTGACTGGAAAAGGCAACTCTTGTGACATAATAGGTTATTATGTCAGGATATTAATGTACCATTTAATCATGTTTGATAAGTTGATACGCTTTAAGGTTATTATACAATCTTATACTATAACCATAGCCATACTTTATCTATATTATGTCACTAGCCACATCATCTCCCTTCCTGAAGTACTATATAAATCTCTCTACTATTCTTCATTAGTAAGTTTTATCAGGCTACAGTTCACATCACCACTGTACCTATATTAAACTATATACCAACCCAATAGTCTTATGTCTTACACTCTGGGACGATAAAAATCAAGTCAACTGTAATAAGTTACGTACATATCGACATTTTAAATGTTCCATTTATACCGAACCATATGTTACCAAGACTATCAATAAATGTACCTGTAAGGCATTCCGCTGTGGTAGTCTCCACTTAGCAATTGAAACCGGTAGATTCGGGACCCCCCCCCCCCCCCCCTCGCCACCCCCCTGAATGAGAGACTGTGCACTATGTGTCAACTTGGAAAGGTTGAGGATGAGAAACATTTTCTTTTAAACTGTCCATTTTATGATGATCTGAGGTATGATCTTTTTGCTAGAGCCAATGTTCAAGAACCAAATTTTAATTTTTCAACTGATGTAGAAAAACTTAATTTTTTAATGTGTAACGAAAATATTATTTTTAATTCGTCAGAATTCCTTCGTTATGCTTTTAATAGACGAAAACGTTTCATTATTATAAAGAAACCAAGTACTGACGATCCGAACCGCAAAACGAAACTCGAAATCCAAAAAGACATTTTGACGAAACATAGGTAACAGCTTAAGAACTTTTCACATGAGGAATTATATCAATCATACATGAGTAAGTATATCATAATGAAAAGTGGTATCAGGTGTCTAGAAGAGTAAGCATACCCTGCCTGGCGCCACACCCGTCCTAGCTGTTAAACATCCACAAAACTACAAAACAAAAACGTGAAAAAGCGTCGGATGAAACAAACATGACTCGACGACAAATTTACACAAACTCAATCAAACCGATCCAGTTATGGTTTGTTTGTATTTTTAATTTAATATTTTGCTTTAGTTTAACTAATTTTATTAATAGATAATAGTAGATATTTTTACTAATTTTACAAATTTTATATGTATATATCTGATATTAACGTAATGTTGGTATGATTTTAAAGATGAATTAGACCAGTGTCTCATAAGATAAGGCAATCTGGCTGGGCAGCATTAATTTTTACCTTGTTGTATATTTGTATATTTATATGTTCTAAGCTGCGTGACACTTTAATAAATAAATTATTATTATTATTATTATTATTATTTATATTAATGACATTTAGATATATAGACATAACATTTAAACATACAATCTAGCCAGACAGTTTAAGCATGAGCCAAGCAAATAATAATAATAATAATACATATATGATTTTGCTTGGTGATATAATCCTTAAAAACATCAACTAAGAATTCGGGATGCCAAACTCTGTCAAAAGCCTTGCTGATGTCACGGAACATTACTCTTGTATATGTGGACCCTACTTTGATCATTCGCTTGACGATATGGTTAATGTACATGTACAATTGTACATTATTTAGAATTATTTACTGTCATCGTGGTTTGGGGTTAAAATATTCTGGAGTAAGTCTTTCGTCAATGTAAAATATTGTTTCCGGGACGCCCCTGTCTTTTATATAGTATATTATATACCCGGTACTTGGGGGTGGGGTGGGGGTAACATACCCTAAACACCCATTATGGACTTCCTTGTGCAGAATGACATTACAGGTAAAGTCTTCTACGTAAAAGACAAAATAATGTATATTTTACTCACCCGGTTGGGCCTAATTCGTCCATGGATACATAGCCTTCTCGCGATAACAGTTGAACAACATGGTGGGCAAATTCTTCTCAATTATAAAATGTATAGAATTTCTGATATTTAAATTCTTGGAAAACTCACTAGGTCACTCGTGAAAATATCACAAGCACGAAACGGCGTAGCATAAAATCCATATTCACTCCACAGAATAACCTCTATATATGCCACTTAACAATGTGGCTGGATTTAAAACCAATAAACAATTAGTTATGATTTGTCACTGGCTTTATATATTCTCTATTGATATGAAATACAGGTTTGACATAATATAGCCTATTCATAAATAAATCTATTGAAATAATAAAAATCCGTACAAGCAAAACAATTCCGTTAATCAAAAATCTCGTCCAGAGCATGACAAAATCGAGTGCAATAATTATATAGTAGTGGACTTCCCATACGAGAAGTACCATCAGGTGTTTCGAAAAGAGTAATCATGGTCTGTTTCGCGCGCGACACCCGCCACTACTATAAAGGTCAAAATCATGAGGTGCAACGAGATCAATTCATGCCTGACTAAACAAATCTGCCAAAATGCAAGTAACAGATTTGTCGTATTTGACAAGGAGTTCTCCATAACGACCATAAAATTTTCTAAAAGAAAATCTTTCTTAGAAAAATTTAACATGTATGTTTTTTAAAATTACAATCAAGTTGTAACATGTCGAGAAATATCACGCTCCAGGTAGGTTGATATTTCACGATTAGTGCTATTAATACTTAAACTAGATTCTCCAGATCAGTGGTCATTACATCTGATGACGACACGTGTATATTGTGTTGAAACGTTATGTGCTTAACTGTATTAAAGAAGTGTGTTATATTCCATAATATTGTCTAGTGTTTTGGTATAAAGATAATATTAATATAAATAAAGTCACAAAAAAAGTGGGCGTGGCACATCCGGGTAAAATTTTGTTTTTGTCAAAATTTTGTTTATCAAAAAAAAAAGGTAAAGTTTAAATTTTTTTCAAAAAATGACCTTGCATACAGTTACAGCATTGCTTTATTCAGTTTATTGATTTCGGCTTTGTAGTTCAAAAAAGGGAACAGGGTTACAAAAATATTTGTTTCCGTTTTTTACCTTGACCTTTGTTGACCTTGACTTTTTTAAGGTCAACGGTCATTGACTTTGGTTGTTCATTTATACTTTCATATTTGATGTCTAGCGTCAACCTCTGGTGTTATTACTGTATGCATTTCCAAATTTTAAAGACTTGTTTCTCGTGAATTTGACCTTGAGTGACCTTGACCTTCAGTAGGTTGTATGTTATTGATAAAGGTTTTCAGCTTGTTCGTTCAAATGTTAGATCTGGTGACTACTTCCGGTTTCACAACCTTTCAAAAAAAAAATTTTTTTAAAAGTTGTCGACTTCTTTTGCACTTGGGATTTACGTTCAGGGCTAATTCCTCTTAGCAATTTGCACATTTGCAAAGTCCCACTCTGTGGCACAAGTGGCTCTAGTATTATCATTGTTTATCAATTCTCTTACTCAAAACACTTAGTTCTTTAATTGTCAAATTAAGATTTTAGAATTAACTAGAGTTACTTCCCTTTAATAGTGAAACCCCAGCAAATGGTTGGTTGGTAGATGAAAAGTTAATGAAGTGTATGAAGAGATGAATTATTTTATTTCATAAACAGACATATAAAAACATTCAAAAAATTTTAACAAAAATATAAAGCCGTAAAAAAAAACTATTTAAGGTAAATGAAAAATACTTTCAGTTAAAAAAAAATTCTGAAGGCTGGGTGAAAACCTAAAAAATAAAAACCTAAAACTTATTTGGGGTTTTGGGTTTTTATTTTGAGTTTTCACCCGGGTGAAAACAGTTTTCACCCAGGTGGAAACTCATTTAGTTTTTATTTTTATGTTTTCAGTTTTTATTTTTATGTTTTCGGTTTTTTTTTTTTTTTAGTTTTTAGAAGAAAAAAAAAATCTGAAGGCTGGGTGAAAACCTAAAAAATAAAAACCTAAAACTTATTTGGGGTTTTGGGTTTTTATTTTGAGTTTTCACCCGGGTGAAAACAGTTTTCACCCAGGTGGAAACTCATATAGTTTTTATTTTTTATTTTTTAGGTTTTCACCCAGCCATCAGAATTTTTTTTTAACTGAAAACTAAAAAAAAAAAAAAAAACCAAAATCATAAAAATAAAAACTGAAAACCTAAAAATAAAAACCGAAAACATAAAAATAAAAACTAAATGAGTTTCCACCTGGGTGAAAACTGTTTTCACCCGGGTGAAAACTCAAAATAAAAACCCAAAACCCCAAAACCCCAGCATTCAGAATTTTTTTTTTAACTGAAAACTAAAAAAAAAGGGGTGGGCGGTATTGCCAATTTCAAATACCGAGGTATTTTATATAATACTGGGTATAGCAATAACGGTATTCACGATATACCGTTTTTTCAGATGAGTCACTGTATTACTACCGGTATTTTTTAAGAATCGGTATTTTCGGTCATACCAGTATTTTCGGTAACACCGGTATTTTCCCTCCTTTTCGATGATTTTTTTTTACGGCAGTACTGAATAATGAATAATACTATAATCGCTATTGCTATAACCAACAATACCAGTAATATAACTGCTGTCACCTTCCATTTATCTGAAATAGAAATGGCGGATATTCAGTCCACATGGTCTTTCTTGTATTCCTTTAAGTTCTGAACTAAATGTAGGCCTATGACTACGTTTTGAATATTTCATGGTTCTGGTGGTTGCTGTTTTCTGCCAAATGTTCTTTTTCAAACAAAGCTGTATGGAGGAGCACATAGCCATTCCCCCCCCCCCGCCCCCTCTTCACCTTGTTGCACTATTGTATAAGCATCTCAGAATCATGAAATCCCTTTAAGGTTCGAAGTTATAAAAAATGAAACTTTAATTACAGGAACATATTCTTACCACAGCATTGTTGTTGTAAATCACATGGTAAGATGTTATAACTTTGACAGGTGTTAGGGGTAGTTTGAGGCGTTGACAGAGTTGTTCTGGGATATGTTCTGGGAGATGTTAATACTGGTTCAGGGGTAGATGTAGACTCCCCACATACTCTATCCCTCCATGGTGTACCTTAAAGGGAGACAATTCAAAAATACACTTGGACCTAAAAGGGAGACAATTCAATAATTCACTTGGACCTTAAAGGGAGACAATTCAATAATTCACTTGGACCTTAAAGGGAGACAATTCAATGATTCATTTGGACCTTAAAGGGAGACAATTCTATAATACACTTGGACCTTAAAGGGAGACAATTCTATAATACAATTGGACCTTAAAGGGAGACAATTCAATGATTCACTTGGACCTTCAAGGGAGACGATTCAATGATACACTTGGACCTTAAAGGGAGACAATTCAATGATTCACTTGGACCTTAAAGGGAGACGATTCAATGATACACTTGGACCTTAAAGGGAGACAATTAAATAATTCACTTGGACCTTAAAGGGAGACAATTCAATAATTCACTTGGACCTTAAAGGGAGACAATTCTATAATACACTTGGACCTTAAAGGGAGACAATTCTATAATACAATTGGACCTTAAAGGGAGACAATTCAATAATTCAATTGGGGGCGAGTTACCAGGCGATTCTAACTCGTAGACATCTTAGCAAAATACATCTTAAGATACACTTACGCCCATATCTTAGCTCAGCTACTCCAACAAAACTATTGCTTTCGATTTTGTTATTATTTGTAAGAGATTTATTGATAAAGGGGCAGGATAAGGGAAGAGGGCCAATGAATAAAAGTTTCCAAACCTTCTGCTTTTATTTCTCCATCACAAACACTATATTTGGTACAGATTCCATTTCCCCTGGAAAAGAGCCAGTACTGTCCTTCAGGACAGTGACATATCAAGTCACTAGTTTTGGTGCAGTTTCTCACCAAAGTCTGTCCTATATGACATCCATAACTACATTCCTCACAAGAGGATATATTGTTTGGTTTCTCCATGTAAAAACAATCCGCACAGGGTTCGCACATTGAAGGTCCCTCATGAGATTCACAATGTTTAACTAAATATTCCCCAGCTGGGCACAATCGGCACCAATAACCCCTTTTGGCCTCGTACATGTTCTAAAAATATAGAAAAAACATTGTTTGTCAGGAATACGTAAATAATTTTAATAAGGGGGGGGGGTCGAAAACAGTATAATCCCTTCAATATTTTTTTCTGTCTTCCTTATTTAATGCATATCTAACTAATAAGCGAGTCGTATTTTTGACCTTCAAATGCAGACAATTCTAGATAGGCTATACATGTATTTTAAGGCTCAAAAATCGACAGTTTTCTCGACTTGCAATAAGATCAAGGGTTAACATAAAATGATAATGAAATTTTAAAGTTGTTGAACAGAAGGTTCATCAGTGTAGAAATATTGAAGCCCGATCAGCCCAATATTAAGACTTCTTAATCCTTAATCCTTAGTTCTTAATGCTTAATTCCTATTCCCTCATTTGTAGGACATTTTCAACATTTGTTTCACAAAATCAATATTTGTTCACCAAAATCATCATCAGAAGGAATAGGAATTAAGCATTAAGAACTAAGGATTAAGGATTAAGAAGTCTTAATATTGGGCTTCCATATAGAAACATACTGAGTTGTTTTTTCGAAATTTATTTCATTAACTAACTGTAAAATAACTGAATATTATAAAATATTATTTACTGCTTGGATTACCTCTAATAGTGATGTTGTGTTTGGCGGTTCTACCTCATACGGTGGCGCTGTTGATTGTTCGCTCATTACAACCAAGGTCATATAGGAAAACAGAGAAAAGATAAAAACTTTCATGGTTTTAACAAATATGTTACACAATAGAAGAGTTTTACTTCCAAGGCTGTCTGAACAATACTTCGTTTAATCTTTAAATCTTTATCAAATAAATTCTTCTTTCCTTTAAGACGATGAACTGAAAAATAAGAGTTTACAGTCATAAAGAAAAATTTGAAGCAAGCTGGAAAATTGGACATACTGTATCTCATTCATATCATCTGGACTCAGTTCACTAATTCATTTGCCATCAGGCCCGTAGCCAATAGGGGTGTTGGGGGGATGTGGGGGATGTGGGGGTTTGGTGTGTCCCCCCCTCCCCCACCTTTCTTTCAATCTTTAACCCCACAAAACCCCACATTAAACATTGACTAACCAGGGTAAAATCATCGTATCACGAATACGAAGAAGTATGACAAATGGGGGGCGTGATTTAGATGGGATTTAACTCAGTGTTATGCATCTTCTGGTGACGAAAATTTCAGCCAATCAAAATCTACCTTCTAGATCGCGGGTCTATGCATTAATATGCATTGTGGGAAGACGAAACAGAAAGTAAAGCGACACAGCTGTCCAAATTATGACGCAATACAAAATATTCAAATATAAACGGTGTTCTGATTGGAAGAGGGGTGGCACGGCTATAAATAGATTATTTGTAACCAGAAGATGACCTCCTTATACAAATCTTTAGATTACATGGAGTCGACAATCAAAAAATAACCGAAACGAAATGTAATATAATTTTAATTAGATTGATGTAGGCCCTACCTTTATCATTGACTTGACGATATGGTTAATGTACATTATTTAGAATTATTTACTGTCATCGTGGTTTGGGGTTAAAATATTATGAATTAAGTGAAACAGTCTTTTGTTATATTCGTCAATATCATACAATAAATGACTTTGGTGAGGTTGACATGACTCATGAACATTTATCAACCTGAAGGGTGAAATATTTACCGAGAGGTGAATATTGCGATCCTGAGGTTGATAAATCCCATGTCAACTGAAACCAAAAGTCATGAATTGTTTTATGCAATGACAATATGTAACATACCATAAACCCCATTATGGACTTCCTTGTGGAGAATGACATTACATGTAAAGTCTACTGCATAATAGACAAATAATGTATAGTTTACTCTCCCGGTTGGGCCTAATTCGTCAATGGATACATAGCCTTCTCGCGATAACAGTTGAACAACATGTTGGGCAAATTCTTCTCAATTATAAAATTTAAATTCTTGGAAAACTCACTAGGTCACTCGTGAAAATATCACAAGCACGACACGGCGTAGCATAAAATCCATATTCACTCCACAGAATAACCTCTATATATGCCCCTTAACAATGTCTTTATACAATTTATGGTATCATACCCCATACCTCTCTCAATTTCAATGTTGCTTACCTTGGATATTGTCTTTTGAATCAATAGGCTACCAATCAGCATTAATAATATAATAATAAACTCTTTATTTTACATGGGTTAGAAGTTACAGTTACATAATAACAGACTTGTGTCTATCCCCTTTTGTTATAAAAACAGGTTTTTGACAAATTTATAAATAGATCTATGATAACTTTTCCAAGAAATCATTAAAAATGTATTAAAATTACAAAGTGGTTATGGTGACATTTCTTGCATCTTGACTGATTTGTTTAGCTAGGCATAAATTAATCGGATTGTATCCCATGATGTTGACCTATATAGTAGGCTAGTGGTGGGTGTCGTGGGCAAAGCATATCATGCTTACTCTTTTCAAAACACCTGATATCACACTTTATTGAATCACCTCCTCACCAATAATCCCCATACCTCTCACAATTTCAATGTTCCTTACCTTGGATGGATATTGTCTGTTTAATCAATACCAATAAGCAATCAATAATAATAATAATAATAATAATATGATTTGCTCACTGGCTATCCTCGTTATGACATACAGGTTTGACAAAATATATTTATATATAGATCTATCGACAAGTTTCTTAGAAAAGATGTATAAATTTTCAAATTATATGTTATCAAGTTATCAAGTATTCAAGTTACATGTTGCGAAATATCACGCTCAAGGTATGTAGATATTTCATTTATTATATAAGATTTATAATAAAGCGATACTACGTCTTAAAATGGACAAACAAATTAAATTTTCAAACTTGGTCAATAGGAGTTTATATTCATCAGGGGACAAACCTAGTGGCATAACTATATAACAGATAACTTAAATAATCTGATAAATCCAGAAAACTATGTTTAAATACAATAATTGTTAAATAATCATCTGTAAATGTATGGAAAATTACATAGTTTTATGGGTTTATTTGATTCTGTTTGTATACTTTGGACATTGTTGATGAATATAATATACTCTTATTGACCAAGTTTGAAAATTTAATCGGCATTAGCCTGCTCTTGTTTTCGATTTTCAACTGTCGAGGGATCTTTAACGTACACAGTCAAGAGCACACGGGACCTCGGTTTATTGTACCATCCGAACGACTAGACACTTTTTCATATCAGCATATTTGGATTAAATATAGGTTATCATTATATATATTATATTACAATAAAACTTGTAGGCTATTATTGAAGCAAACAATCGTCAGTACAAAGTATGTACCGAAGGGGAAACAACGACAAAGCTTATCGCCGCGCCGTGATGACAATCCAAGACTCAGAATTATTTTGAGGAAAAATATTTCCAGGCCCGTATAATTTTCGCATTTATTACTGAAGCATGATATTTTTTTCATTTTGAAGATAAAACACGAAATTACTGGTACGTTGTTAGGGTCAGTAAAATCAAAATTGCTTTATATAGGCAAGAGTAGTCAACCCTAGGGCAACACCGCTCATGAGATGAGTTTTGCAAATAGACGTCAAAACAATGGCGTAGCCAGGATTTTTAAACTAGGGTTGCAACGGTAAAGATAAACCGACAGAATATATTGACATTGCGAGCGAAGCGAATAACGGATAGGGTCTGGAGCCCGCCTGAGTCCCCGAAAGCTCTGGCAATTTTTCAACTGACGGATATAAATAGTGTGGGGGCATTGACCCCCCTCCCCCCGGCCCCCGGTCTAGTTACGCAACTGTGTCAAAGGCAGTTTGAGGGAATACATGACAGGTCGGACCATTACTGAGTCGGACCAAATATCACTACGGGGTCGGACCACTATACACTACCGACTCGGCCAGATTTTTTTTATCGGTCGGATCAAGTCTTGATTAAAAATATTAAAATAGGTCTTATATTAGGATGTGTCTGGTCTACCAGCTTGGTAAATCATCTTGGCATTGATATTTCCAGCACAGTGTAACTTTCATGGAGACAGTTTGTTCTAGAATATGATTTTCAGAAACATTCGCCATGAGCGTTAACAAATCTTTCACTTTAAAATCTGTGAAACTGTTGCCAAGATAGTCAGTTGGATTATAGAGAGGCAATGTATCGCCACCATCTTTACAGCTTGTGGCACGTGCAGCAATCAGACGACATGTTGTTACAATATCCCAGCATTCATCTCGGCACGTCACACCAAATGGTTTCCGTTATCACGTGATGTGATTCTAATCTATTCGTGCTGTTACCAGGTTGAGTGATTTTAAAACAAATTAATTAATAGCAAGTACACATTTCTCGCCATGTTTCAGACATTCAGCCTGGTGTTCCCTTGTCAGTGAGGGGCTGATGGGCTAACTTGAAACGCGTCAGATTCGACAATTACCCAAGATACGTATGTCGTTGATGTGCTGACCGTAAAAGGGAACATCCGGTATTTTTGATGGTCGAGTTTGGTCTTGGATAAATGTAAATAACCTTCAAAAGTACCAGAACTGCGCGAAAGGGTAGTTAAAAGGTTTTTCTCAAACAATATAGGCCTATGTTGTCATTAACATTAAGTTAGTTGAATTGCATGTTCCTTCAGCAACGTTAGACATTGGCATTGTCTTTGTAATTAAATGAAATGATAGCCATTGCTAACGGAACATGGTGGAATTGCAGAAACCCTAAAAGTTGGTGATGATTGGCTAATAACTAAAAGTGACAATCTAATAAGATTAGAGACCTTAACATGAATTTCGTTCTATCAGTGACTTTGTGACCTGAACTGATGATAAAATAAGAACAGACTTAACGAGTTTTACACCCTGGGGAAGAATACGACAACTAACGATTTCGAAATTTGATCAAAGACTGATAAAAACTGAAACAAATGGCGGCTAGTTACAAAAACACATTAGTGAAGGAAGAACAATATTTTGGTGAGTCGAGGCAAGGAAGGATGCGACCAGTACACGTGATCCAATACCCCTACAGGCCGGAAGTAACCCGACCCCTCCCGATATTGAAAACCGAACAAAATGGTGAGAAATGTTGATTTTATAAGTTGATGAAAACATATTAGAAAACTGATCAAAGACATTATGATGATATTTAGAAACTATTTAAGTTTGAACTTCTCGTTATAGCCTATAGAACTATAGCTACGATAATAAATATTGGACTGGTTATCATAAAACAAAGAAGACCATTTGGCTCAACCTTCGTCATTTTGTTCGAGACTATTTAATGACTCGCCATGATATGCGGCCATCTTGCCCGGTAAATGGGTAGGAAAAGACAACTCTTGTTCAGAGATTGCTTTTGATTGGCTGTTTTACTGCAAATAGAGACATCTCTGTCTGAAGAATGATTGTGATTGGTTGAACTATAATCTATTCAATATGGCGACTACTGTAGCCTATAGTATACGAGGTTATCAAGCCACTAGTCTAGTTCCCAAGTTGATACAAGTGAAAGTAGACAAGTTCCATGTTCTCGAGACGACACAATTCTAACTTAATACACAACAAACAGTAATATTAAACACGATATTTATCAAACAAATTATAATCTTGAATGTCAAACGAGTTCGAATCCCCTTGTAAACTTTTGTCAGGTGCTAGTTTGTCGATTGATATCGGAATAGTTCTCAAACATCCTTCAAAACCTCACAGTAAACAATCAGATAGATGATATTTTGTTTTTCATTAATCTGTGGGTTGTTTAATTCATTCTTAATTAGCTGTTTTATCAGGGGCTCCAGTTCATTGGTCTGTCCTACATCTGCATCACTGACAGGGTGACAGGGAGAAACACGGTTGAAAATTCGAAGGTATCGCTGGACCCCCTTATTCGCCACCGCAGTCCATTTTGAATTTACTTTTGGACCTCAAGGCTTTTTGAATAAGCCTAGCCTAGTCTTTAGTAGTCCTATTGTTCTGTTTCTTTTGGGGTTGAAAAAGACAGTTAGGCCTAATGATATGCAGTGTGTAATGAGCGAAGTTTGTTTTTTGCAGAGAAGCGACATAAGCCACTCTGTATACAGACATAACAAAATCTTGGTGGTTTTCACGTCTGATCGGTTGATAGGAAGTGACGTCACTAGTAAGATAAGAGCGGCAGTAAATATGGTAAAGAAAATAAAGTGGTTGACAGGAAGTGTAAATAAAGTTTTAAAGAAGTGTTAAATGGAGTAATTATGTTAGATAAATAAATAGGTTTATTCTGTTTCACCACCAACATTAGATTCACTGTTTATATTACTCTATTTTACTCGAATTTTCCATTTCAAAATCTATCAACTTTACTTATACTTTACTTAAACTAGAAAATATCATTCAATTTCTCAATTACAATTTACATTTAAATAAGGTCTATCGTTTTGGTTTAATATGTTTTAATTTTTAAGTGAGAAATATCATTTTATTTATCAATATAAACTTGAGTTCTTATGTAGCCTACATTTATTTAATTATCGTTTTGGTTCAAACTGTTGTTTTGTATCAAATATTGAATTGAAAAATATAGTATTTTTCCTAAAAAACAAACTTGATTTTTTTTTTTTATGCGAATGAAGTTTCAAGATTTAAATATCTATTTGGCCTTTTTTCATTTAAAACTAAAAGATTCACAGTGGAAATTATTTTTTGATGCCATGAACCAATTAATAAATATTTGATCGGCTAAAAGCACGATTAAAAAAACTGTTTGCCATTCGATGACAGTTTTACTTTTAACAAAGTTTGGCCTACCACGTGAAGCTAAAACAGTAGTAAACCTCCGGACCCATTAGTAGCCTATAAGTTTGTTCTGTTGACTTGATTTTAAAAAAATACGCCATTTAAGACAGTTCTACTTTCTAAGTGCCAAAATTTCGGTTCCATCTAGACAATCTTGAAACGGTAGTACCGGTAGTTAACTGGTAAACTAATTGATAGCCCTGGGGGTAAGAGAGATAACCCCGAGGGCATTCGGCTCAACCTTTGTCATTTTGTTCGAGACTATGTAATGACTCGGCCATGATAGGCCGCCATTTTGCCTGGTATTTGGGCAGGAAAAGACAAATCTTGTTCGGAGATTGATTTTAATTGGCTGTTTTTGCCGTGTAAGAAGATGACACTCTCTGAAGAATGATTGTGATTGGTTGAACTATAATTTATTCAATATGGCGACTACTGTATAGTATACGAGGTTATCTAGCCGCTGGTCTAGTTCCCAAGTCTACTCCAGTGCCCCAGGGGTAGAGATATACAGTTCCAGCACCGTTATCTACCCTTAATATAAATACTCCAGATAACAGAGTTTTACTTGTATACCAAACATTGTCCTGCCCTCGCCATGTTTTTACTACAAATATACAAACTACAAAGTGTGTGTACTTTACCATTACAGAAACATGTCACGTTTAGATTGGATCTCTTCACAACGATACATGTTGTTATTAGTCAAATACTTCCAGGCATTGAAGAGAGATTGAACAGGTTCCGCTCTAGTCCGAAACCTGCTGACTCTTCCCCAAGAATCTGATAGCTATTTAGACGGATATGGCTGGGATCCGTCCAAATAACTATCAGAAGCTGGGGAAAGAGTTAGCAAGTTTCGGACTAATTCTCCTCTTCATGTTTTGAAAAAATCAGCTATTTCTATAACTTCGCATAATGACGACTGAGCTTTCCAAAATCCTAGCTCACTTACTCTACGACTGGGCCACCCCACTCGTTTTCATCTTTGCTCTGCGATATTCTAGCAATGGCGCATTACCAATATAAGCTATCCGACATCTGAGCTGCCCATGTAAATGACAAACCAACTCAAAATCGAGCCAACCCTCTATTGTTCTAGCAGACGACAATCCAAAGCGTTACCGACTGATCTATAGTACTGTTCTAGCAGACGACAATCCAAAGCGTTATCGACAGAGCTATCCCATTGTCCTAGCAGACGACAATCTAAAGCGTTACTGACAGAGCTATCCCATTGTCCTAGCAGACGACAATCTAAAGCGTTACCGACAGAGCTATCCCATTGTCCTAGCAGACGACAACCCAAAGCGTTACCGACTGAGCTATGAATACTGTCCAAGCAGATGACAATCCAACTCGCTACTGACAGAGCTATCCCATTGTCCTAGCAGACGACAATCCAAAGCGTTACCGACTGAACTATCCATATGTCCCAGCAGACGACAATCTAAAGAGCTATCCCATTGTCCTAGCAGATGACAATCCAACTAGCTGCTGAACTATTAAACTGTCCTCGACAATCCAAAATGGTATAGACTGAGCTATCCATATGTCCTAGCAGACGACAATCCAAAGCGTTACCGACTGAGCTATCCATATGTCCTAGCAGACGACAATCCAAAGCGGCACATACGAAGCTATCCCGCTGTTAAACCGTATCATAATTTGAACCACGATAACATTACTGCGACTCGTATAAATATAATACACGCCCCGTTTACACCGGTCACGTGACTTGATTCCTGATATTTGAAGAATTGTCTTGGAGAATTATCGTCAAACTGAACAGAGAATTAATTAGTATCACTTAAAATTAATTATCAAAGTTGG